>JAYGXS010000002.1:70691693-70812075 GCA_036362985.1 Ligula intestinalis | reverse complement strand
CCATGGCGACCACCACCGATGATCAGATTAATGATTTTCCGCTGTCACAGCCGCGGTCGACATTCGTCTCGCACCTCATATCTTTTGTGACCCCGTAGCGCCTTCTTACTTCTGACACCACTGCATGCATGAGATCACGTTATTGCATATCTTAGCTCGCCTCTGGGACAGCCAATCACAGGTGCTGCAAACTGCACCAACGTTCAACCGCTTCCGACTGCTAGCAAGTGCGCATGCAAAAGCTTGCCTAAGCCAGTCTGGTTTCGCCAATCTTCTTCAAAGCTGACTAACACAAAGAACGTTCTGCAGACACTGAGATTACGGCCACGCTCGCACACATCGTATGCGGCTCTGTCGCGAACGGTTGTGCACACCTCCGACAGTCAACTTCCTCCAATCTATTATCCACTGCTAATCCTCCTATCTGGCATCCCACTTCTTCTCTTCCCACAGGGAACCGGGCCTGAAGATCGCAGCGACTAGGATCGTCCCATCAACATAACCCTGTGATGACAGCGATGAAAAACTCTCGACCCAACTACTTCCACCATCGACGAAATCGCTCACGACGCCTCGTCATCCGACATCCTCACCACATTCAGGCCCACCACCTGCAATGTGGACTTGATCCTAACCTACTATTGCAACCGCACCTTCGCACAGTGCATCGGCTTGGTAGAACACTTGCCATTTCATCGCACTGAAGCCGGCAAACTAGTACCGGACGCTCCGAAATACACCCACCGCATCCGGCTTTGCTGTCCACACTGCTCTCGCACTTTCAATTACCACATTGTCTACACGACCAAACGTAAATCAACTTCAGATAGATCTACCATGATAACGACATTTCCAACCCACCATTACCGGTCCGACAACTCTCCTATCTTCAGTTCCGCCAACCCATCCTGCACCATTGTGGCAACCAACATCAGCATTAAAAACTGCAAAAACTCAACGGATACCGAATTACCCTGCTCATACTGTAACCGCACCTACACGTCTCGCATCGGCCTGTGAATCACACTCGCCTAAATTTGCCAGTTAGTGCCAGGAGCACCGACACAGACCCAGCACACCCGAAATATTTACACACATACACTCAGTCACCGCATAGTTCTACTCGGCCATATGCACATCCATGCAGACATCATCGGTCAGACCACATCATTTTAGCAGCACATACACTAGGCACGCCTTCACCCCACAGCACCACTATAGGCGCGGAATCGGCAGCTCTCGTGTTAGTGGGAGGCGTGGTTTTTTTCGGCAGCATCTCCATTTGGCCTCTGTGGCATGTGAGTGTTGAGCCATCCACACCTTTTATGTGAAAACCTGACAGAAAGATTGTGTATGGTATCAGCAACAGAGCCCGAGTCCACCTCCGGTCTTATTGACTCTCCCTCTTGACACCAGGTCTAAGTACAGTGCAGTGCCTATCTGATGAAATCTAAAGTTTTTTACAAAGAAATATCTGCTACGCAAAAGTAGCTCACGTTGAGTCCCCCAAAGTCTTAAAGTCTTCAAACTAGGGTATTTTGCTCGTATGCAAGTAATATTACGCTGTTTAGAAAAGCCGCTTTTATAGAAAAAGCTATAAATTCTGAAAAAGTTGAAGTCGGGCGCACTAGGTGAACTTAAGTTTTAAATTAAGAGACAGTCTGTTCATGCAAAAAAACGAATGAATAAAGCACCACAAGTAGATGTACGTTGGAAATAATCGTTTTTTAAATTTTCGCATACATGTGCTTCCACATTACGTGCCATGTAACTTATGGTCGTTACCGAGCAGCCCAAATTTCGATTGCGTATTCCAACCCGGTTTCACGAGAATTGCCAGTTGTTTCTTCAGCGTATATATTACTTGAGTTACGTTCGACTAAGGTAACCAGATTTTCGCTTGCTTTTGCCGATTGGAAAGTCAAAGGAGTAAGATATTTCGTAAGCTCACGTGCGGAAATGTTGTTCAGTGACTACTACATTTCAATGGAATTGTCAGGTACAACCATAGACGTACAATTTTTGTGTACAATAAGAGAAATTTCCTTCTTTCACAATTCTTTGTAAATATTTCGGGTCTTTGATAACGATGAAGTTCAGATAATTCTAGAAATTGTGATAAACGCTCTATAATTTCACTGGCTTCAGTCAATTGACCCTGAGTAAGGATTATATTCTACATGCTTATCAACAACTTCAAAATAAGATATTTATTAAACGCATTTACCCAAATTGTGAGTTTTTGGGCACTTTTTATAATTTTTCTGTTTGTCGGGGTCATAGCTTTAGAATCATCCAAACATGCCAATTAATCGCCGAGAAAAATGAACGTTTGCAACACTAGTCACAAACTAATATGCCTAGGGCCAACTAAAAGGTTTTCTAGAACAAATTATCGCTTGAAAAAGAGCTTTATTTCGATAATTCGATATCAACTATCTGCGTACTTTACTTTTTTCGAAGATTAAGTCAAGATAAAAATGGCAGTGTTAGGAATAAATCTTCTGCTGAAAAGGAAAGAATTCACTTTTCTGTGTATACTGGAGCAGTTTTCAGTTTATATTTTTGCTTTTAGGTCCCGTTGCAAAAGCCCGTCAAAGTTGCAAAATATATATGCTAAGATTTTGCGAGAACTGAGAAGCTTCTACCCTTTCCATTTCAAGTGTCCTGATTCGTTCGTACTGAACTATAGATTAAAAGTGTTTGGACATCTTTTGCTATGGTTTGACAGAGTGAAGTGACGGCATGTCTCGGGGGCTCATATATATGCTTCTTTACGATCCTTATTTTTGCGAAGGTGAAACTGATCACAGTCTTATAAGTTTATTACTTAATTTTGTGGCACAAAACGTGACAAATTTTCAAAAAAAGGACTTTGTAAATTGAATCTGTCGTTCATTTTCAGAAAAAAATCCGTTATCTAATACCTGCGCTTACTTCAGTTTCATGAACGCAAAACGTAATTTTCCGTTCTATGATAAGATAATAGTTAGCATGTTTCTGGTTTTTATCAATATTCTCTCAGAGAACAACACGTTTAAGCAAAACGTTTGGGTTCGCAGCATTTAATAGCGTAGGAAACTCCTTGGATATGGACCTAATGTGAACTTTGCCAAATTCTGCGCCTATTTCCCTGAAATTAAATCTTTCCCATTGAAAAAGTATTTTGTACCTCAAGCCAATTCAATGAATAAAATATGCAAACTCAAATATCTTTTGAACCATTCCTTTAAATTTCGATCGTCACATTTCATCAGTTGGACCATCGACTCTATGTGTGGACCCGGCAACTGACATGTGAAGTGAAAGTCAGGCTTATTGGCCCATTCTTAGATTGGTTTTCATGGCACTATCGTGCACGTGAGACCCCGATCGTCTTCAGTTCACGAACACCTGGTGTGTTGTGCGGGCGACCAGGTCGTATGTGGCGTGTGTAAACAGGCCTTTGAGCCCTGTCGGCCACTTTCGCCGAATCCCAGCATCACATGGCTAACCGACGGGGGCAGCGGAATGATGCACAGGAGGGGGAAGCGCGCAAGGATGCCAATACTCTGGAATCAGTTCCGACGACACGTTTTGCCCATTATTTAATATAATATATGTTATGCATCTGCGATCTTCAGGTCCCGTGCTTTAGGAGAAGAGAAGTCATGGGGAGCCAGAGTGGAAGGGAGAGTTTATTTTGTACAGAAGAAATGAAGAATAGATAGGAAGAATTCGAAGGTCAGACTAGTGAGCAACTGCCGGACACAGCACCGAGTCTGAAGTGCGGTGACCGCGGGAATCGCCACAAAGCCTGGAGCGGTCTTTGTGTGAGTCGGCCTGGACAGGTGATTAGTCAGACGGATTGGCTAGACAGACGGGAGTAGACGATCAGTGCATGCGTACCCCTTGGTGACAGTGAGCCTTGACGCATGCTTGCCTGTGCGGCGTGAGTCACCGCAATATAAAAGTAATGCGCATAAAGCCTTTATAATATGCTTAAACTCGTGACCTTGAAGGCTGAAAACTGGCGAGAAAACCCAGATCTCTCAAGACTAAGAGTCAGGCTACAGCGGCTCTTTCTTACTGTGAACTCTGTAGTACAACCACCCAATTGGTGTATGAGCCTGTAGTGACCCGGCCCCAAGTGCACGCGCACCCACGGCTGCTAGCAAGTGCGCAAGCACTAGTGCCTGCCGGCCTGCCTCAATCCGGTCTCTCTGTGGCTGACTCACACAGTACCTCACTGCGACGACTGCTACGCTCTCGCATTTCGGACGCCGACACTCGTCCGACTGTCGACTTCCTCCAACCTATTAGTTCCGGCTGTGCGTGCTGGCTGATCGATTTTTCTCCGGTCGCTGTTTGGCCATGCGCATGAATTTAGGCTGGGCGTGACGGCAGTTGGTATTCTGTTTCGTTCCCACGGTAGATGACACTGGTTCCTATGGAAATCTGGTTATTCGTATTCGGCCCAGTTATATGTGGTACGCCTACACGAGCTGTTTACCTTTGCTAATCATTGCATCCGAGCCCATCACTGATAGTCCTCACCCTCTTTAATCAACCAGCCCATGCATGAGGAGGAGAAGAGAGTACGGCAGATGTTGTGCAGGTCTGCCGTCAGTACAAGTTAATCAACGCCCAAGCCGCAATCCAGGACCCAAATAAAGTAGGAATTTCTATTTCATTAAATTTTAACCGAAATTCTTTAAAGTGTTTTCGTTTCCTAAGCATTACTTAAGTAAGGTTATAAAATGTTAATTATACTACAGTCATGCCTGGGTGCTGGCCTTTGAACGAGCTTCGTTCCAGCAAACAACAAAAAATACACCTTGGAAAAATGATTACTTAGGAAAGATGAGTGTTTCTCACCAATATTCGACGACCTTATATATTCCAACATCATTCATGGAAAAAATGCAATGAAAGTATCCTTTTTGTATTCATCTTGTAGAAAATTACGTCTCCTTAAAATTCTCCACTTGAAGGAAGAAAATCGTCCGGTTTCGTGAAAACGAAACTTTTGTAATAACCATATATTATTAGTCTTAAACTACCGTTACACTTGTATTTACTGTTTCCATACTACGTAACTTCCACCTAAGGAAATCGCGAATTTCTCTTCGCTACTAGTAACAAGCAATAGAGTGCTGATGCCGTTTTGCGGTGGATATGGATCAAGGAATTCATTTAAAAGCGACTGAAGTGTCATGGTATTAGACTGCACCTTGCCTAACATAAAGACTCTACTTGAGCATTTTTTTTTCGAAAAGAGTAAAACTGAAAATAAGGAAGGCCACAGTATCAAATAGTCTTTAATCTACTGAAAATCACACCTTTCACTACGTTATAAGGAGCCGTCATTTAGCGTTCACAAGGCTTTTTTCACTCGATGTGGCAACTTTATTAGCATTATGAGAAAGTGAGCAGATACGACGTTTTCTGAATGAAACTTTTGCGGTCTCAATCAGGAAGTGAATAAGACTTATTTGTCTTTTCAATACAATACAATAAAGAATATTTTTCGTATGTTTTTTGATAAGATACATCTGAATATATAAGAGCATAGAACCAAAAGGAGAAAAACTATACTACCGAGTGTAGGTTTTACAGGCGGCCGGAAAAAAGCTCGTTCAAATCAGGGCATCCTAAAGGGACTGAAATGTCTTGAGATTATATTGATTATTGTTAATACTCAAATCCTGCTTTAGTAAGTTTTCCTACTGGAAAACACATTTCAACATTTTGTTTGACATTTACTGCAATAGCAACGCTACGTTAGTTTGCGGCACGCACTGGAAATCGTCGTCAGCGATGGTCAGACAGATTGATCGGCAACTGCAGCCACCCTTAACTTCGACTGTCACTGATGATGACTTCGGGTAGAAGTTAAAAACATCAGGCCAATAAACTTTCCATTCCATCGATCGCGTCTTCTTCTTCTTCTTCTGATTTGACGTCAATAACTGATCAGTGCCCTCGGTGGGCATCCACTATCATTCCGAGGGACATGAAACTAAAAAAGCGTTAAGAAAATGATGCATTTCTGTGGCAAACCGTTTGTCTTCACGAAGGCCTCTCACTATCCGTGACGTGACTTCTCATGCCGCAGGAAGTTGCCTGACCATTAACATGAACTCTTCAGGAGGTTTAAATTTTCTGATTATTTTCCAGGAGCCCGGTGGTTCATTCTGTCCAAGGGCCTCGTGAAATCCAAAATTTGTTTGCGTAAATACGGATTCTTATATCCCGATATGTTTTTTTTCGGCAGTCGTCCTGGTGTGAAGATCACATCAATGGTTTCATGATTTTTTCCTGATCCCTAGTGACTATCTGGAATAATTCGCTTCGCGAGGTAAAGATTCCGACGATTTACAAGATTTCGGAAGAAATACCAGAAATACTCAAGAAAGAGATGCCCTGGGGACTGTCGCAGATGTACCGGCTCCTTGATATCTTGTATAATTTGAAAAAGTTTGAGCTCTTAAACATTTCGGGCTTTGTCGCTGTTGGTACACCTTCTGGGTTGGTGAGCTAAGCTTCTCAAAGTGGTTAGACACATAGCGTTCGTCGAATTCGACTGAAAATGAGTCCGTAAGCGGGGTTTTATAAATGTTCTCCCCCGTTCTGACCTCAACCCACAGTGGCGTGACCTCAACCGGTCTGGACAGACCTCAAGGCCGTGGCTACTGCCAAACATTAGCCGCATGATTGGTCGCCGTAACAAAGCATGCGCCGGTGATTCCTGACGATCTCGTCACTCCAGACCCGACTCGACAGGGAACGGATACATGCGTCCACGATTCAAACTTCCTCCCAATTCCTGTGTACACAATACACTGTTCCTACTAATCTGGTTTCCCACCGTCTTCTCTCCTCACCTAAAGGAACCAAGTGTCTGGAAGATAGTACCTGTTAGGGTTAAGCCTTCGTAGCCTTAACACCTATCAATGCGCCGACTGATCGCTCACGGAACTCCCTCATGCCGTTCTGTCTTGGGGCTCATTCTCGACCTCGCCAGCGGCCGCACAGTGGTCAGTAATATAGACAGATGACCGTTGCCAGCAAAGACCAGGAACGACACTGCAACAATACGCATTTACTTCGGGTTATGTTATTGTTCATGCTGATCATATGGAAATTTTGTCGAGAGTCAGTAATGGTAGTTCATCATCGTGATAAACAAACCATTGACGAGGTAACTTACCATACTAACAGGCTAGGTACTTGCCTATATGGTAAGTTACAAAGTCAATTTATACTACTTAAGACTGTCCTGTGGCAGCAGGTGTATATTTCATTGGGGTTGACGGGTTTCAACACAAATATACACGTACAATTTCGATCTACGCCTATAGACCTTATATATACTGATATATAGCACGATCAGAAATTAATTTCTCTGGAGATTAAAAACCTTAAAAACCATTCCTGGTACTTCTGGCGTGCAGGCCCGGTGAATTCAGCCTGAAGTGCCTTTAGCGAGCTCTGTCGTTTGCTTTAATTGCCACCGTCTTTCAGACGTTGAATAAAATTTAGGTTAGGGCATGCCTCAGAGCTGTTTACGATTACCTATGACTAAGGATTCCCGACGGAATACGTAACGTCAGTAAAATAAAGTCCTTGCTCCAATGATCGCATCTTCTTCTTCAGAAGGGCTCGTTTTGTTGTGAAGTTCCAATCTGCATTCGGCCCGCTCGACTAGTCATCTTCGTGGTGCCTTTCTCGTTTGTGCTCATAACCCTAGATGGATTTGCGGCTCCTTATTTGAGACGGCAAGGCAGATGTCTGTCCAGTCTTACCTACCGCGCTTCACTTTTTGGGTGTACGTCACGGCTTTCTGGTTCCCTTATTGGCGCATATTCCCACAGTTGAAGTTGGTGAAATCGGGATGCATCTATGTTTGCTTCCAGGTTTTGAGACATTAAAGGGTAAATTAAGGTAAAGAAAAGTCCATGTACAGCGCACTTGTGGCCCAGGTAGTTGACAGTAACCATCAGCCTTGAATTAGTCGATGATGGTAAGTTTCTCCCCTCTCGACATAGGCGCGAATCGCAAGTGAAAAGCACCGTAGAGTTTCTTTCGTTTTCCTTGTTCTTCATTGTGTGGACGTGGGTGCTAATGAGGCTGGTAGATTTCGCCTGGCAGAGTTCGGGCTTGTTTGATATCCATCGGTCACAGTTTCCATTTGAAAGATTAGAAAGTATTCTCACTAGGTTGGTCTTTATGACTAAAGGCGACCCTAGAGTTATGACGCTCGCGAACATGCGAGTACCAGGAAGTAACTGAGAAGAAGAAAACGGCTCGATCGCTCGGACAATACTTTTATTCGCCTGACGTTTCGACATCCGTCGTGGATTTGTTATCAGCGACATAGTCGGAGTAGTAGCAGGTAGGGTATCGAAACGTCAGGCGAATAAAACTATTGTCCCAGCGATCGAGCCGTCTTCTTCTTAGGCATTACATTATTGTCTGTACGAGCTACCAGATAGGAAAGTTATTCCTACTGGTTGAATCAGGCCCACAGGCCAACACGGTTTCGCCTTGCGGTGGAAGCTCGAGCAACTTCCCCATATGGTTTGGCCCACACGCCGAGGCAGCTGGAAAGGTATGGCACGCCACAGGGTCCACATGACAACGACCATATGCACCAGGATCCATAGATTTACCAGTCCTTGCCTGTGCATCTCACCCGCCCCAGCATCCCCCTCAAGATGTCAGTACACAAGCCAAGACGATAATTTCACCTCTGCACTTTTTATGATTAAATTTGTATTGGTTGGTTTTGTTGCCAGACCGAGGACCTAGCCATGGAACTAACCCCAGACCAGTACATGCCGATGTGTTTAGAGGCCGGCTTGGCATAGTCCAGGCCAAATAGGTTACTTAAAGCGCATTTATAGAGCAGGTATTTTGATGATGCTTCTGAGATTGCAGACGAAACTGGTGAATAGGTTTACCTTCTTCTCTCTACAGCTTTAACCAACATTATCGTATCCCCTAACAGTACTTTTTTTATATGCACACACCTGTACTCCGGACTATTTTAAGCTGCGTGTTACGTAATGCTAAGGGTAAACCCCTTGAAGTTAGGCGATGCACCATACTGGCAACACAGGTGCTGCCTTTAAGTCCAGACACGTGCTTCGCCGATATTCTACGGCTGCATGACACAACTGCGAGAAGGTTGACTAATCAGTAGCTACTTGCTGACCGTTTAGTCAAAAGTACGTAATTATTCTGCTTTGTTTGACGGTCTTTGACCCAAATATGCGTTGCAACTTTAGACCACTGCCTATAAATCTTACTTTGGACCGATTTCCTTAAAGTAAGCGACGAATTTCTAAGGAAATTAAACAGCAGCAGTATATCCATTTTCGGAAGAAAAAAAAACGTGTGTAACACCCTTCCACCTCCCTCTCCTCCCGAAAACAGTGCCCACAAACAGCTGGTCGTAAGAGAAGAATGGATGCCTTGAAGGAGAATTCTTTTTAGAACTGTTGATCGACTTGCAGACAATATGATATGTTTGCACGTGCGTGTAACAAAAATAACAGATGAGTATAAAAAGGCAGATATCAGTTGATGTGGATTGAAGAAATTGCAAATCGCATTTAAAAGAAGGAAATCAGACAGGACCACTCGGCTACTCTTCTGTCACACTGGAGGGAAAGGGCTCTCACAGAAAAAAAGAGGTTTCGATGATTGTAGGAAGGAAGGAGTGGAAAGGCGTGGTAATTTCACATACACAAAATGGGTTTACCTACAAGCTCTCGTTTTGATCGAGAAATTAAAAAAGTAGGTAAAATGATTTCGAAAACATACAACAACGTGGAATTGTTTGGGTAATTCAAACACGAGAAAATCTGTAAAATTGAATACATTCGATGAACTTCACCAATAATAAGAACGATTAATTATTTATGATTACTTCATCCTCACAAAGAATTGGGAGACACCTGATGACTAGATCGAACGATCGACGAACGGCTTAAGACTGCGGCGTAAAGGTTTGTGGTTTGAGAGTGATTCGGTCACATTGTGCCACTGGTGCCAGCAATTAGGGCAAAAGTATCGGAAACATTCAAATGCTCGACAAAAGTAGATGCCTGGTGAGGTAAGACAGTTATTGCAGGGTGAATCTTCCAGGAAGGGGTCGATCTGAAGGGTCTTGGTGAACTTTGGTGTTCGGACCTCCACAAAGTTGGCTGTTACAGCCTTCATGTAACTCCTGTTGTCCGCGAATACGATACGTCCAGAACCTGAAACAATAAACGAAGAACTTTTTTTCAGTTTTGTTACACAAAGCTCGGTAAAATGTCTTCCATTAACACCTCTGTTTTAAACTTTAAACGACAGCGATGTACTGACGTTTCTTTATGACTGTGGTGAAACGTTTATTTTACATACACGAGTTTACTTAACAAACTTTACGGCAAAATAGAATTTCCTACGATTCACTTTAAACTCTTCATTACGTTGACCTTAGTTAGAAAGGATGAAGGACAACTGAGTGCTACAGAAACTCACATTCGTAGATCAACCGAGGTGACAAAACAGCGCTTTTTAGGTCGAGACACTTAAGTTTTACAAATTTTCGGGGTTGCTAAAGGTGCTATGAGAAGCAGCGAGAAAGGAAGATAGTTTGGCCCGCAACACCGACGTTTCAACCGTTTTAAGAAAATATCCACCAACTACACTAGTAATGCTGTTTATGGAGTTTTGTGCAAATTGATCCTGCTGACAAGTCTTTCCTGTTGGCAGTCCTACCTATAGTGTATCCTCGTAGTTGTCTCGCACAACTACTTAGTGGACTAAGACGAACTTATTTAGGAAGGTGCGTCTCGTGGAAGAATTTGGCCCATGATGTGCGCGGTCCTGCCGTCAACGGGGATTTAAAACTTTGCTTAAACTGACAAGTTTTCTATGGCGCGGACAAAATTTGCATGTCTAGTCAACCTTTCAAGAGCCCAGACCAGCTTTGTTTAAACTGTCAGATGAAGTAATCACTTCCTCAAGATAAGTTGTGAATATCTAAGAGTTGTTCTCACTTCGCTGAATGTAGTCATCTATTAAACCGAAGTGTATTGATTACGAATGTTCTTAAATATGCCTTTTTTCGTCTCCGGGGATCAACCAATCAGAAGAGAGACAGTCTGCAAGGGTCGATTGTCCTTAAATGCGCGGTTCCACATGGAAAGCGGGACTTGCTGCACACGTGGACGCCTTGACGCGCCCAGAGACGATTTGTTGCTCGCGGAGAGAACTTGACGGACACGCAGACAAGTTGAGGCACACACGGAGAAGCTGATGTACATACAGATACTGTTGCAATAAACTTTTTTCTGCTATCCTGTCTGTCTCCTATTCCATATATAAAAATGGGGGATATAACGGGTATGAGCCCTCTTAATAACTTGCATTAGCTTCCGGCTGACTGACCGAGCGTCCTGGTCGGTGTGTTCTCGCCTGATCCACCAATGTTCTGGATAATGGAGCCCAACTAAGCTGAGTTTATTTTTCGTAAAGTGCCCCCACTCCACTCTCAAGATCTCAAAAATAACCTGTCAATGGAGTGAAGAACGACATACCAAGGATGAATCGATAAACTCCGTATTTTCCTTGTCAGTGCAGCATAAGAAGCAAAAAACGGACATATGGATGTGCTTAGGGTGTACACATATCCGGGTGCGCGTGCGTATGTGCGATGTTGCTCTGCATGCAAGTCCGGTTATCACATGATTCCGAACTGTTGCACCCGACACCCTGCATTGCCCTTTGAAGTCGCAGATCCGTGCCAAATGAGAATGACAGTAGTAATAAATTACATCTGTAGGCTGCATATCCTCCCCCTCCCTCAACGTGGTCGACAAAATCCAGATAGATATTGGATTGGCACGCAGCACTTGCAGAAGGTGCGATGGTTGAAGTTGGAGGCGGGTACGGCCTCCAAACCATCACCACAACATCGGGCTGCGTCTTTCCCTTTTTCATTGCTTCTTCGGTTAAAGGATTTGAGGGTCTAGTGTGTAGATACGTCTAAGTCACCAGCTCATGTTTATAAATTAGAAATTGACTACATGGGGCTAAAGAAGATGTTACAAAACATTGAGGGAGAGAGCGCAGGAGTAAGAAGACTTACCAATGGGATATTTATATTTGTCTGTATCAAGTGCCGCGAAAGTGACCTCGCCAAATAGAGAGCTCATGATCCTAGCCAATGCCTCCGCAGTTATCATGCCGTGCAAGGCACCCACGAACACGGTGTTGACTGGATCGGTGCGCACAGAGGCATTGGGAGTGTACTGACTATCACTGATGACCCAGGGAATAACCTGAAAGGCGGTAACGGTGGGAAGACGGTAGTTTTGGGTATTTTGTAAACAAGAAAAGCAGGCGGGAATTTTGTTTCTTTCCTTTGTTTCTGATATGCACACATTTCGAGGCTCATAAGTAACGCGTCACTAGGAGAGAAATATTGCCAATTGTGGATAACAATTCTTTTTCATAAAAATGGTTATTTGTTATAAGTATTTAAAAAAAGCACTGGTTTGCGTGTATTGACAGTGTTAATTTAATTTAAAACCGGTTTTCAAAGGAAGGGGGAGTTAAGTGACTAGGAAGACATAATTGCGAAATGGAAGGGAGACACAGCCGTTAGGTCGCTAAAGACACATTTCCGATAAGGTATTTTGGCTTAACCTACAGAGACACGCCCGAAATACTCAAAGTTCCGGTTGACACCCGCATATTGGCAAATAAAAGGAACTTTGTTGCCACGTAGGACTGAACTTCACCAGTTTGTTCTAGTCACAGGACAGAGTGCGGGCGAGTTCGTTTGGCCTCACCGTTCCAGTCTTAGTAACCAGAGCCTAGGTAACTTCGGCTTCTAGAATACTAACCTTCCGGCCTTAGAGACTCACAATTTCGTAAATTAAGCGTAGGCTATTATGTGAGCTGTGTAGTAGAAGGACATTTATGCAAGATATTGCGAAAATTTAAAAGAATTACTGAAACACCTCCTTCCAAGAAAAATAAGAGATTTAACCTAGCAAACTAAAATTACAGACAGATGGCTTTGAAATTCAAACTACTGATAAATTGGCGGTCATACTTGTGCCTGCATAATGTATAAGTCTAATGCGAAATAGGCCAGCACTTTATTTGATAAATTACGTGACAAAAATGCCACCATTTGGATACTTGGGAGGCCATAAAGCGCTGTGATGTCAGTCACTTTTTTTACAGTGCATTTTTAAGTGTTTTGGTAACCAGAACAGTACATTTGCAACAATATTGCGATGCGTTATGCCTAAGGAACATTATTTCTTGCCTGTATTTCAGATGCCAACGTATAAAACCTTACTGGAACCTATTCCAACTGCTAACGCGTACCCCGGCCTCCTGATGCGCTCCCCTGAAGACTTCCTTACATCCCTTTACGCCACTTAAGGACATCAGGACGGATGCTCAAGTTTTGTGGTCTCTAGGGTGTGAGGAAATGATGAAAAGGAAGGAAATAAATACGCCACCAACCTGGACGTCTTTGGATTTCAATTTTGGGCCAGAAAGTTTGTAGTAGTCACCACCAGAGACGGGATCACGAACACAACAGGAGAGCAGATCACATACACATGACTCGTGCTCAAACAGAAGGTAGCAGTAGCCCTTTGGTGTAGAGGCGCGGTCGGAATTATCGTGCACACTGCAAAACGCGTAACCATCTCTCTGGGGCCAGAGTACGGAGACGTTGCCAAAACGCGAGAAGGCGTAGATGAGATCATCGCTGCTGCTATCCCAGGGCACCCCACCGAGAAAGACCTTACGTGAAAAGTTCATGGACTCGTAATTGCGCATTGGTAATTTGCCACTCCATTGATAGGCCACGTCCATCCTTTGGGCCACATTGGCTGGAAGTGCAAAAGACTCAGTGAGTAATCCAGTACCAGTTCATAACGCAAAACTTCCCTGTTCTGTGGTCAGTCATTGGAGGAATGTACATAAAACTCGAGCCCACGCTCACATCCTTATAACTGTCCAGAGTGTAAACTCTGACAGAAAACCCAGATTTCCTCAAACGGAATCATAAACCTATACAACGCAGAAGATAAACGTAGACTGGCTAAAAGTGCAATAAACTTCATAGTCGTATCCTCTCACCCCGATTATTTCAGGCCGGCGTTACTGATCAGCTTCACATGAAATTAATAGTGCCAGTCAGACACATTTAACTTTACCTATTCTAGCTCAGTTTTGTCAAGTGCTTTGTTCCTAAGGGACAATTGAATTGATTTTTTGCATGGACATTGCAATAGGAATGCCTTGCCCAACTAATAAAGATGCCCTGCGTATAAGTCTAAGCAGGGTCCATATTCGCGCATCCTAACTCAAACACAAGCCCTAAAACAAACCTGAACCATAGCCATAATCGCAATGGAAACAGTAATCTAAACCCCAAACTGAAAGTTGACACCAACCCTAACCTTAACCTAGCCCTAAACTTAACCATAACCCGGACTTTAAATCTAACTCTAATTTCCCGAACATTTGACGCTAAGTCATCTTTACAGTAGGCGGTTCCCGTTTAGGGCGCCATGTGAAAAGCCGTACCCGGCGCAGTTCCAGTAAAGGAATTGACAGTGGACCGAGTCAACAGAATGCCAAAATACAACCAAAGAGCTTTCGCATTTTTTTTGCTACGAGGATTGGTAGGCAAAATTCGCTTTACTTGTGATGCCTGCATTGATAAATCGAGATTTGCCAGTACGAATTATTGGATGTTTTAGAAAACCTCGCTTAAAAGGTAGGAGACAAGAGGTAAAAAAGCTGGCTAATTCAATGAAAACATGAAAACTAGATAAAAGGTAGCCATAGAAGAGTCGTCGTCCCCCATTTGTCATGTTATTTGCTGTATGTGTGTATCGCTTGATTTAGGGAGACCATGCGATAGAAAAAGGGAAGGTGGCGTAGACAGCACGATTTTACTAACCTTGCTCTCGTGGATCCTATTTTGTTACCCAGGATCGTGCGGTCAACAACGCTTTTTTTCGATATCAGTTATTTACGTGTGTACATTGAACTCATCAGAAAGATCACTACAAGTTACATGCACGCATCATTTCCGCTCAGCAATCCGTAAACTATGCGAAACTGCTGACCAAAAGCGTACTTTCCAAGAAGTAGTAAACATTCTTAATGGCCATTTCAGGTGGCCAAGATGGCCTGTTAAACCACGGTTGAGTGACTCGTGCACTTTTAAATCTAGATTTTATACTTACTCATGATGAGCTCAAACAGCAAACTGCAGAATTTTTGTAGTGAGTTCCTTTTATGAAGAAACCACACTCGTGGAAGTTCGGGTTTCCAAGAGCAGCATACTTCGAGCCTTTGAAAATTAACAATCAGTCTAATTTTTTTTCCGTTGAGTGACCATGCGATGATGTGGTGAAAGTGACATTCTATATCCAGGTTGCGTTTAGAATCTAGCTAAGCAATTTTTTAAGTTGAACCATGTAAATAAAATAACAATTGCGAGATGTCGAGGTAAAAGTGATAGATAACAGTCTTGTGGTCAAATAGATTATTCATTTTAAACCTAACTTTATTCAAGATAAAGGGACGTATGCACATGTAGGAAGTACTGCCTCGTAAGTTAACGAGGGAGCTTGGATTTCAGTACACGAAGAATCCCAAAACTCCCAGTTTTCTTCATCAATTACAAATTGCCTGCGACAATTCAGTGAATCGAAACTAAGCTGAACCAGGCCACTTCAAGTAAATTCAGGACTACAGTCATATTTTTCAACCTATTAAAATGGCCAAATGAACTCACTTGCTGAATTTCTGTAGAGTGTTGCGGCCCTGTCAATGTCACCCTCAAAGTTTGATAGCGTCTGACAAAAGGGAGTCACCATCTGGGGTAGCTCGTCGGCCACCCTGCGATTAGCGAATGCATAAGCCTGCCTGCTGCATGCGTACGGACATCTGTTTCGTCGAACGTATGGTAGATCACTGCTAGGCGGCAACCCGGTCCTGCCTTGCAACAAGTGGCCCTTGCCGGCACCGTTATTACCGAGGCTTGCGTTGCCATCGCCGCCACCGCCGTTGTTGACCTTCCCACTTAGTATTCCATGGGAACTGTCCAATGTCGCAGCCAGTGCCATTATCGGTGCCGTGTTGGCCAGTAGGGTTGGCAGTGCTTCATCACTGTTGCTGGCCAACAGGCTAGCCACCATAGCCAGGAGTCCGCTGGAAGAGGAGGAGGAGGAGGAGGAGGAAGAGGGGGACTGGATACCAACCTGGCTGGGAGAAGCCTTCGCCAGGAGCTGCCGAGCCTCCGCCAGCAGGTCCACGGTGTAGGGATTGGAGAAACTGGAAAGGAGAAGATTTAGAGCCGCGGGACTGAGGGCCGCCAAGGCTGCCTGCAGGTTGAGGCTCTGATTGTTTAGCAGACTGGCGATGGTGGCATTGGCACCAGCGCCAGCACCACCTCCACATCCACCTCCGCCTGCACGCAAAACTGGGCGAGCCAGGTCTGGCGCGCTGTCGGGGGCCTGGCAGGTGACTTCCTTCCGTGAGGCCAGGGGAACACGTGGCTGCTGTTGCTGCTGTTGCGGCTGCCGAACCTTAGTCACACTGGGGGCGGGTTGAGACGGCGAACCTTTGGGAGGTCTCAGGGCCATTAGAAGTTCGTTTGCCGCGAAATCTGTGTAGGATAAAATACTTGCGGTTACGCTACGCAGCTCTAAATTATTTTAATATAACTGCGCCAAAAAATCTCGAAGAGGAGTGCGGAAAACAAAACACGTAGCGAAAAATTGAGTGCTGGTTAATGATACCGTATGCTAATGCTCCATTTCCTCCTAAAAACCAAGGGAGACTGCACTGTACACACTGCCGCGCCTCACTAATCCAACATATATATTTTTAAAAAATTTAGAGGCAAATATCTTCAAGGTCCACTGGGAAACAAAATACATGAGTTAGTTTTGAAAATAAAAAAATAAAATTGCAGATGGCTAGAACGATTTAAACAGCCCTAACGTACTGTCGGAAATAACTGGAGAAAAGGAAAACTTGCGGTTATTACTCGACGATCCGGTGTAGGGTTGGGAGAGCTGTTGCAGCAGTGCGCTCAGCAGACTGATTTGCTGGGGAGAGTAACTTGCTGGCGCGCTCTCAGGGACTGGAGCCGAAGCCGACGACGGGGTCATCGTATTTTTGGCGTCTGTTCCTCCTCCTCCTCCTCCTCCTCCTCCGATGGAACTGTCCGTTGGCGACGCAGCAGCAGGAGGAGGCAACCCGCCCGGCCCTTCTTGCTGCTGGAACAAGCGGCCCGCCTCCACCTTAGACTCACCACTCCGGAAGGATGGTTGTTGATGTGTCTCGGGCATTGAGCTCGGCCGATCTGGCGCCACATCGCGAGCGGCGCCTCGGGTGCCACTGGATGACCTACTGACGTGCCTGCTCTCACAGTCTGTCAATTCCTCCACGTATCGTGCTGCCGAAGCCAGATTCTCCTCCAGCATCAGCATATCTTTGCCCAGGTGTTGCGCGTTACTGCTGCTGCTGCTGGTGGTGGTGACAGTGGTGTTGAGTGGGGTGGAGTAGGCAAAATCATGCGGAGTAGCATAACACCGACACGGTGTGGAAGCCTGTTTTGAGGTCTCCAGGCTTTGCGAGGAGCGTTGAAGATCCACCTCGGTCATACTGACCGAGTGCTGACTGCTGGACTGAGCCGTAGGCGAGAGCGCTCCAAAGTGTCTCAGTAGCCTACTGCCGAGACTGGCAGTGGCACTGGAATCGAAGGTCGACTTCTTTGACATTTCATCGCATAGACGAGCCCCATCCTGCAGCTTCTGGGCCACATATTCGATGTCATCTGGCGTCAGTCGCTGGGTGGGTACGGAGCCGGGAACGCTGAGACGTGAGGCCATGGTGTCGGAAATGGAACCGAAACCACTCGAATCATTGCCCAGTTGATCAGAGTGTACGGGACTGAACATACCTTTTGCAATATTGAATTTTGAAAGTTCACCGTCGTATCCATGGATGGTATGGGCGAAATGACTGGGAGTGGGCTGGTTGCGAACCAAATGTTGCATCGCCTGCGTGCCCGCAAGACAGGGTCGAGCTTTCGGTGTGGACGCTAGAGGATCCTTCGCTTTAACTTCTTGCAGTGGCTCCTGGTAATTGAAATAGGCTTGGTTGGTGAGTTCGTATTGGCGCAGAGCCGCGGGTATATTCGCAGTGTGACTCGGTGCTAAAATAGAATCAAATGAAATTTAAGGCTACGACTAAAAGGCATGCATGAACACCTGATTTGTCGGTTTCATGAGCGTATGAAACGCCGATTAATGCAAGCGCGTTGGAACAAGTCATTACCAACGTCAACTTCACCTTCGAGGCCTCGCAATCGACACACACGCACACACACACACGCACACAGGAAGGAATGCACATCGCATCAATCAAGGGTGCACGTTGGCTTACATCCGGTACTTCGTCAAAAAGCCTTCTGCCAAATGGCCAAATGGTTTGCCAAGGCATACCAGTCCTGTGGCACCACCACTGACGCACTTATAAAAGTCTCAGAATAAGTCGAACTTCGTTTGAGAGCGTGTAGCTATCCTGCAGTTGAGCTAGGGCCTGTTCCATTTAGCTGGGCTATAAGTACGCTTTCGAGGAGAACGACCACTCTACTCAACGAAAAAAGAAAATATATCTTAGTACATATGTGTACAACGACCATATGCAAGGCACACCTGCCCTGGCATTTTAATGCCTTTCAGCTATCATGGGTGGATGTGATCACACAACCGTTTGCCACATGACTAAGTATATGTTGTTTACTATGTTTCAGTAACATAGTTATTTAAGGCATTACCAGCAGAAACATTGGGACTTGCATTACACGCATTTCGACCTCATTAGGTCCCATCAGATGCAGATACCCAACTCCAGTGTAGCCGCGGAAATTGCCGCCACACTCGAGATTTTAACCCGCGTCACTCCCGTCAGGACCGAACGCCCTAACCCCTGAGCTATCGAGCTCGATGTTTTGCCGGTTGTTGATCGGGATATAGATTAGTATATATATGTACATCGATCCTATGCAGGGCACACCTGCCCTGGTATTTTAATGCCTTTCAGCTGTCATGGGTGGATGTGATCACACAACCGTTTGCCACATGACATAGTAGAAAAGATATCTCTTCGGTTATTTTACCCACATTCTTGAGTTCGGAGCACTTCATCAGGTAAAAGTGGTCTTAATAGACTATTCGCATGCGGACGAATAGCGGATAAACAAGCACGTCACAAAATCTGAATAATAGTGTCTAGATCGAGGAGAAGAAGAAGAAGAAGAAGAAGAAGAAGAAGAAGAAGAATATCAGATCACCTGGACAACACTTTCGTCGCCTGAAGTTTTGGCGTCTGTGGCGGATTCTTCGTAAGGGACATGAGCAGAAGATAGTAGCAGTCCAGATTTTCCGTCAAGTTATAATAGCCACACACAATCGCGGTTCGAACTAGTCAATATGTCACTATTCTCGTCTCGACCTTTTGGGCCACTGATGTCTAAGTAGATGTTCCGGGGCAGTTGTATTATTAGATAGATAGATCTAGTTGATAGTGAGTGAACAATTGCATCGTCCAGGGTTCAAAAGAACTGATACATGACCTCACGCACAGAAACTGTGGACAACAATAAAAGGAAACCTAAGACTACAAGAAAAGCTAATAAGTTGCCTTTTCGGCATGGTCGTTGCCTGTTGATTCTTTGCATGAAAACGATGAAAACAGTCCCTTGCCTATTTGCAAGTGTCATTTGACTGTCATTAACGCCTCACTGAAAGTTTTGGCATGGGTCCTCAAGCGCCCAGCTATAGCATTAGCCACCTTTTTCGCCTAAGGATCTTAATACTGTGCCCCAGCGCGTAAATTTGTTTTTCAGAGACAAGTTCAATGCAGCTAGAAAGGTGTTCAATTTTACTAGTGCCGGGGCCGAGAAGGAAGTGCCCACAGTTAGCTTTTTCTTCAAAAATAGAGTCTTCAGGTTGTAGCATTGTAAATTTCGATAATGTAAACCAGTACTTTTCTAATTTAGTCGAAAGCTAAAAGGTGGACAGGAAAGGTGTTTACTTATAGCCCAATCTATGCGTCAGTATTCAAAGAAATTCTAGAAACAACTATTTTCGCCTGCGGCATTCACTGTCTACCGTCAGCTCGTCTTCTGCCAGTCGCTGACGTTTGAGCCAAATGCCTCTTTTACGCCATGTAAATTTTCTTCGACCGATTTCTTAATACTTTATTTACCAAACTATTTATCAGCAGGATTAAATGACCATAATTAAACTAGAAATAGGAAATTGGACGATTGAAACGTTTCAGATCTAAAGGAAGTGCCATAACTGACAGCTATGATAGTAGATGGCTCGGACATCGTCCCGAAAATCTCAAAAGTGGGACTAAACTGAATTATTTATTTTAATTTAAGAATCAAATAGTTAAAACTCGTGTATCCAGGAATTGAACCCAGCCACTCGTCCACTGGAATTCCTGAGCTTAAAATGGGGAAACTGATGGGTGGAATCCTCCTGATAATACTTATTATTTAGCCGTGGAATTTCGCCAACTTCTTGTAACGTTATGCTTAGGTACGCATGCATATAGAACTACAATTCTAACAAGGAACCGTACTTTAGATCACGTAGGTGAGAAGAAAACGACTCGATCGCTTGGACAATACTTTTATTCGCCTGACGTTTCGAGATCCGTCCCGGATTCGTCATCAGAGACATAGTCACAGCGCAGTAGCAGAAACGTACTGTCAGTAATGTCAGTGAGATATGGTTTCTCTTTTGGGCGTTCACTATCCGTTATGTAGCGGTTTGTTTGCAATTGTTTGCAATATTAAAAACCTTACACGCACTATAGTTGACTGGTCCTTCCCACTACTTTCCAGGAAGCGCTTGTAAGATGTGCATGAATTGGACTAAGGGGGTGCGTTGACACTATCCACTCCGCTGTCCATCTCCACCCCTGGTCCATACAAAGAGGCTGGAGATCGACTTAGATATAGTTACTGTTAAAGTAAGCACCCAATCTCTAGCGTTTCCTACACTTGCTGGTTTCTCCCTCGGTAAGAATCATACTTTTATTTCGAATAGAAGCGGATATGCGTGCCCCAGGTTCTTGTTGTAAAGAAGAGGAAGACTCAATCTCTGGAAACATCGTTCCAGTGATCGCGTCTCCCTCTTCTGTATACTTTTCTTTCTCTGATATAAATTCATCATACGGACTCATGAAAGAGTCGTTGCAGCCTGGTTCCCGAACCCCACGGTGGCATCATCTTGCTACCAGACAAATATCCAAGTTCCGAAGTCAAAAGCACCATGACAATTAAAAACGATTTTTTAGTGAAACAGGCTGACACCAGGCCAGCCTCATGATCTCTTCTACCATCCCGTACGAATGATAAAACTGGGTAGAGCTAACTAGAACTGCGAATACGTCAAGTCGCTGATCTAGCATTCCGTCCTCGTCTCTCGGGTGTCAAACGCATATTTTGAACTGCCTTAGATATAAGGCAAAGGATCTGTCTATCGTTCAGTCCCAACCTATAGGTCACCTCATGCCTTTTTTCGCTCTTTCTAAGCCCGATTCGAAAGAATCTTAATGGTGAACACAACTAGAGTACTAAGTAACAGACGTCTTTTGACGAAGGCACTCTTCGCAGGCCCCGCACTTGCGCAAATTTCCGACGCAGTTGCTTCTGCAGTTATTTTTGTCAAAAAGTATAGCGATTACGAGTAACTTAGTAAAATAAAGATGATAAAAAGTTCACTTGTCGTTGTCTCCGCAATTATTATACGTAAAATGGCAAGCTGCAAAAACATAAAATATTCTTGTCTGCCACCCCTACTAGCCTCATTTTTAAAAAAACATTCTTCAGTGAAAACTTACTTCGCTCAGGCCTGCTTGTATCCAGAACGGGACAACGTTGACAGCCTTGTTCGGAGGGTTTGGAGAGTTCTACTGTATCTTCTGATGGTGGTGCCCACATGTTTGAAAATGTCCCTTGAGATGTATTGCCTTAAGGCCCCAGCCCAATTTGATGACAGATCTCTCAAGGAGGCGGCCTGACAAGGACTCCGTCTGCCGGCGAGTGGCCAATCAAGCTGCCACATGAACACTGTTCAACTGCTTAAAAAGCGCATTCCCAGGTCGATCGAACCTTATCGATCGATTCGGTCAAGCAGTTAGCAGTTCGCTTCCTCCCCCCAGGCGCGCCTTCTTGCAGTCCACCCCGCTTCGGCTCGCTATCTGAGTAACATGCTAGTGGATGCACTCAGTCGTTCACCCCTCCTTTCTATTCACCCCCAACTCGAGGCCCGTACGTGCCAGCTGTCGGCGCGCATAACGTTCAAATCATTTCGCGTGGCAGAGCAGTAAGAAGACCTACTGCGCAGAAAAAAGCGAAGAAAATAGGCCTGTTGGCTTGGCCTTCTAAAATGCACTCAGAGGATTAAGAAATGTTCGGAATGATTATAATATTTTCAAACGAAGGAGGAAATCTATACTGGGTTTAGGGCCCGAAAAAGTACTACACCCACATGATAGGTCACCCGGACGAGAATATGAGAAAATATGTCTCCATGAATATGTCAATACCCCATATTAGGAAGGTTACATTTGTACATTGCAAAGAAAATCGCGTATCTGTTTCAGAGCTGCGTAGGGCTTTTCTCCAGTACTCTCGGAAAGTTATAATTTCAGTCCTGAAAGAAACGCACTTGAAAAAAAAAACGGTATCCAAGTCCAGTGACTTTTAATTTCCAGCATTTTGTTTCCAACTAAATAATTTTAGATCCGAGGCCTGTTTAGTCACAATATCATAAAGTCAGGAGCATCTGAAGTCGTGTCTCAGGAGAATCACTTTAACTACCCCTATAGGACGAAGGACGAATTCGAACAAAGTACAAAAACCATTTTGGAAATGTTTTATAGATTAATACATATGAGAAGAAGAGGCAATCACGAAAATCATAGTTTTACTTTCCTGGCGTTTCAAAAGCTTACAGGTTTCCGTCATCGGAGGTGGGAGTAGTACCACGCCACATAGTTTTTATAGCAAGGGACAAAACATAAATAATATAGGATTACAGGTAACGGAAAGAGGGGTGTAGATAGGGCTCATAAATAATTCTGTCAATTGATGAGGCTGACAGGTTGAGGCCAGTTTGGAGACCGTCCACCGTGGTCATTGTTCTTCATCCGCGTGTAACTGTCTCCGGCACGGGTTTGTGAGGTCAGTTAGTAAGGCTCATAAAAATAATCCTGCCAGTTGCTGCGGCGATGAAACCGACAATTTGAGGTCAATCTAGGGTCTGTGTTTATTTTTCATCCATGTACCACTGTTTTCAGTATATTCCTCGGTCTCTGCTGCCGTCTCATACATATAAAAATCTGTGCCCGGTCAAGTGGAATTTCTCTGACTTTTAACCAGCCCCCCCCCTCCCCCCGAACACGCGGCCCATAGTCCAAACGCTAACACCCCCTCCCCTCACTAGCACAACCTATCGCCGCGGGTGTCACGTCACCATAACCCTTCCACCCAATCCCCCCCCTTTCCCTCCCCCGTCCGTTGTAACCTCTGCCTCCTAAACATCTAGTGCGACATTCCCAGCCCTCACTTTTAATTTAGTCTGACGACGAACACGTGATACTTGTTCGAAAATTCACGAGTACAACTCGATTTTCCGAAGATCTTCTTTCTTTTCATATAAAAATCTCTACCAACACCAGTTTATATTGATTCCCTTGCCATAGCTTTGTTATTGAACAGTTGTAGGATAGCACGAAGTTCTTTTAAAGCATAGGTTGAGGCCGGCGTTCGCTTTCACTTGTGATAGTCTGGTAATAAGTTGTGTGTAAATTATAAATGGGTAATCATGGAAATTCGCTGATGAACGTTAACCGATCGCTCACGAAACTCATTACTCCCGCCAGCAGCCGCATAGCGGCTAGTAGATTAATCAGATAAAAATTACCGGCAAAGACTAGGGAGACTGGGATGACCGTCTCTGGCTAGTGACTGCTAATGAGCAAGAAGCGGAAATTCCAGTCTTCCTTGTCTCTGCCGGTAATGTTTATCTGTCTGATCAAGGATATCTCAGAATCGGTAAGTCTTGGAACTCGCAATCTGTCATTTCTCTGCCAGCAATTTTCGTTTCTGTCGGAACCGTGGAGCCGTAAAGTTTCGGTTGTCTCAAAGCTATATGCGTCTTTTAATTCCGTGATGTTCTTAATTTCGTCAGCATACTCCTGGATACCGTAAGAAAGTTTGACTGTCGTATCCGATGAGGTCCATCGTGTATCCCAGAGCAAGGTGGCGCAGGAAGATGACTTGTGTGCCAATTAGATTATAGTGAAAGTAAACTTTTACTACATCCACCACACTCTGTCCTCCTCCACATGAGCCTGTTGATATGGCCAAGTTAAGAGGACCGGAAGCGGTAGAAGGCAGAGGTTGCTGTCACACCTGGAGCCCACCAAGCTCCACATTTGGCTTGTATCTCAGGGCATGATAGAACCATAAAGGCCACATTAAGAGGGAGCCATAGCAGCCTGACTCTCAGTCCGCCAGTGGGCCACTCCACACAAACACACACTGCACTGATTATGCAGTTATCCTGTCATTTGGCAACCTTCCATACCAAGAATTTTAGCCCACCGTGATGGCTTAAAGCGCGTCAGCTTATTCATAGTGAGGAACATGCGCTGAGCCGTCGACCTCACTCCCTTTTCCAACTCCCCTGGACCTAGGCTACCATCCACACAACGACTCAAGCACGTCTTCTTCACCTTCTCCAGTTACTTCGACAGTTAGCGTGTGTACAGGAAGCGTGTAATGATTTATGCAATGCTTTTCTAAAAACAAATCTTGCGAAATTGACTGTTTGCTTATAGCCGTCCAACAAGTCTCAGCTTCGTCAGTGCGTGGACCGAGGGATTCCGGTAGTGCGGATATTATGATACTTTCGCCTTATTTAATTTCCGCGGAAAATAATGCACCGACCTGAGGTAAGTCGTTTGGAACAACTTTTTGAAGCTCTGTCCGAAAACTGGTGATACTTCGAAAGTCGCGAGCGACAGCGTTCGAAAATTCTACTCGAGGTGAACGCAGTCATGAGCTGCGCGTGAAATTGTTTGTACTCAAGAGAATTTGCAATTCACTCTCACACACACACTCTCTCATTCTTTCCTCACCCCGCTATCTGGTGACAGAATAAGGGCAAGCTGGACCTAGTTGCGCGTACGGACATTGACCTACAGTTTGTACATACCCGTGTCATATGTTACCAAGTCTCGAGGCGCACATACCAAAACTTCCACTGAGATGGAGCCATAAGGCCATACTGAGTGGGAGTCATTGGAGTCGGACGCCCATTCCAGAAGGAGAGCGTGTTACCTCTTTATTGGTAGAATTCTAGTCACAAATGCTAGTTTGTCGTGGCAGAAATTAAGTTTCAAATCCCGGCCGTATCAACCTCACTTTAGTTCGCGCTTTCGAAACACCGGGGGCTCGTCCGAGTCAGGCTGACCGGGAAACAGATTTAGTGCGGTAGCTGGCATGCCCTGGCATCCACTTTCTCTGCTTAACGCACAGGCCACACTCCTACAGAGTCGGGACGTGCCTTTAAGTCCGCATTAAGTAGGTGCTATTGCATTTTCTCATAGCGCCCTGTGTAAGAGCGAGCTACCCTTTCAGAAAGCAGCTCTCTAGTTGATGACTTGTAGCACATTGTGATAGGTCCCAGCATGCGAGACTTGCCGTTAAACAAAAATTTGACTCTGTTCGTTGTACTGTGACATATTACAGTTTTTAATTTCCTTTGTTTTTATCTTCGGGTTAGTGGTCACGATGGCAGAGAGCAAAAGGCCAAGAAGAAAGGTAGGAAGGAAAAACAAGATTAATGTTAAAGGCTCTGTTGAATCTATCTGATTCTGCCAACCTCTTGAAAGTTACTATTTTGGGAACCTGAAAAACGGTTGATTTATTGAACACTACACCTTTACAGTGCGCTTTAGCTCCTGAAGACGAGATGAGTGATCAAAACTAAACTATAGAATCTGCGCAAGGAGGATGATTAGGTTCTTGAGGATCCTTGGGCTGTCTCCACTTATTGCATTTTTGCAAGGAAACTTGAGTTTTAATAATCGAATAGCGCCTTGTGACAATTTAAAAGTGCGGTTGATTGGTCGTAGTGAGAAATTGAGCACTGACTTACCGTTGGATCGACTCTACTTTATATGGGTCCCTCAAAACACCGCCTAGGATCCCACCCAGTAACTTTTATTTGCCATACGCCCCAATCTAGCATCGGCTGTTAAGTCAAGCTCAAAGCCTTACCGTTGTCTTCGTTCTGTTCAGAATATGAGAGTTTGTTTTTTCTAAGAGACAGCTAGTAACCACAGGTGATTGTGGGGCGCTGGTCAACTGGCAGCGTAGGACACCCCTTCGTCCATGAATGTGCAAACAGTGCTTTCCAGACGATTGTACAATTCCTCCAGAACCCATCACGTTTAGGGAAACGCCAGTTAGCCTTGACCACCTGTGGGCTCACATAACGCTTTCTCCAGTGAATTTGGGACGCTTGAGTTGTGACTGATGGTGGAGATGACGATGACCTTCATGAGGAGTTGCGCCTTACTTGTTTTATGATCATATTGACTTGCCAACCATCGCTTTTCCTCTTAATCCTCTTATCTCATTGAAAAGAGTAAATACGGCGACTAAAACTTGGCTTAAACGCAGTAGCCAGAACACCACCAAGTCTCTGCTTGTGTGTGTCACAGCACGGCCCTGTCGTTTCTTTTGATATTAGACACTAATTTTAATTAGCTGACATCTAGGTTTGTCCATCAATAAGAGTGGTTTTTATCACCTAGGGAGGTAGACACAGGCTGGGTTGTTTGTTCATTGCGGAATGACCACCTAATGCCGCGAACAACTTCAAATACCTCAATTTGGCTACTCTTCCATGAGCACTCCGTTCATGGTGGTGTATGTTCATACCGCTCATTGAAATGCAGTTTTTCCAAAGCATTACGCGACTATATGCTTAACTTCTTCGCAGAAAAAGTCGTGGTCTCAGATTAACTTAGAAAATATTATCATTGACTGAACAGCATTGGGCACTCCGCAATCCGGGCCTTCAGACATTTCGTCATAGCAATCAAACACAAATTTGTTAATTGATAAGCTAAGGTTGCATACCGGGGAAGCAAGTGCGCAGATTTCCGTCCTTAACATTCACAAATGGCTCTGAGTTGGCCTAATGCACCACTTTCGCCCGAATTCGTTGGAAGCTATTAGTAACATTCATTGACCGTTATATTTGAGATCGACAAGGAAGTCCTGCTCACAAATCGCACATTGTTATTCAACAATCCTACAGTCCATATGAAAAGGAAGGTAAGCGGTAATTTTTTAAAAAACCCTCACAGTTTAAAAAAGTTTCATTTTCAATATCTTACGTTTTTTAACGCTTATTATTGAGTACCAGTGACATTCCGAATGTCCCACAGAATCAGTTTTTCTGTGCAATCGTGATATGCGTTATCAATTCGGGTTTAAAAATAGACATACGGCCACTTTTTGACCCCATAGGATAAACTCTCAAGTTTTTAATCAATTTCGATAGCCATAAACAGCATTTTGAAGGCTTTTGTAGAGGTAGCCGTTCGTAAGTATGTGCACTCGTTAAACTGCATTTTTATCGCAGGGAATCTAGTGTGGCATTGTAATTGAACATCGAATTTAGCAAAAGGTTTGCCTTTTTTCGTTGTCCTGTGTTCCTTTCGACTTAGTTTGAGGACCTCCGATCCGTAAAAGGTATTTATTTCTTGCGATTTAAAAGTTAAATTTAACCTCCTGTTTTCTTAAATCAAACGTGAGTTTGTTTCAGCTTTCCGGAGGTGTCATCTCAGCCAGGAGTTTACCATTCTTTGCACACAATAATGGCACGCTCTCACGGAGGTCAATTTAGACCGAAATCAATGACTTTCTGCGAGCGTCTTTGCAACACTATTATCTTTTTAAATCGCTGAACGTTAAACATTGACTAGTGTGGGGACTCCCAGATGCCATGTAAGAACTCAATTCAACAATGGACCGTTAGTGTAGGCCCGAGCCTATTATAGTGCTACTGCAGCGAACTTGAGCGGGATCGGCAAACATAGGATTAATCGTGGTACCGATAGTTTCCTTGATTTGTTTTGTGTCAGATTTTTTGACTATGAAGTGTTTCTGGTAGAGGATGATACCAAACTGTAGGTTAGGCCTGCTGATGGCGCTAGGGTTAAACTTACACACTTCAACAAGTGCATGACATATGGTAGACAACGTTGTTTTATTTGCGTCCCCAAATTGCCCATCGCAAAGAAAAAAGAAACTTCAAAGAGCACGGAAAATTGTTTTGTGATGCATGGTTTTCATGCCAGCATATTTATTTATTTAAGGTAAGCTGGTGCGATTCTAGCTGAAAAATCCCACTCTTGCCGATCTATCTTAGGCCAAAAATGAATATTCCAACTTCCGTTATACGCGTCAGTTACCCTTATTGATTGTGTTTTAACTGGCAGTCGTGCAGAGACCTATCGAGGAATTGAGGTTAATAGAGAAAACCCTTGTCACTACGATCATCAGGCCCAGGTTCGTCGAAGAAGTCGATGAGAAGCCAGGGTGGTAAGAACAGGATACTCTGTACAGAAGGAGTCGAGAATAGATAGGAAGAAATCGACTGTCGGACGAGCGTAGGTCTGCACTCGAGCGGGACAATGTCCGAAGTCATAGTCTAGAGGCAGTCATTCCAGTGGCCACAGAGAGCGGTCTTTGTTTTAATCAGTCATGAAGGTGATTGGTTAGACCATGAGCAGCTAGTGGCCTGACCAGACTAGCGTGTGCATGCGCGCCCCGGTCGCGCGAGACCAAAGGTTGAGCGTCGGTGTGTGCACGCATCGGCCGCCATGGTGGATCGAGCGTTGACGCAGGCTGCCGTCACCGACGCTGGGCGACCGGCTGCCATCACGTGACTTCGTGTGTGGCGTGACGCGTTAGAATGAAATAAGGCTACCGAGCTGCCACAGACCAGTAATCTTCCAGTGCTACTTTAGCATTTTTTGCCATTTTCGCAGCAGACACAAGTCCACACTGACAGGAATACCCGGTTTATTAGCTCTTATCAGCCAGCCACACCCAACCCCGAGTGCTGCAACACCTGAGCCTCAGACCCACGACTCTTTGGTTAAAAATCAAAGACTCTAACCATTGCATCTCAGGTTCGTCGTCCTGTCGGTTTCGATCAAGAATATAAACCATGATGGGTGGGTTCTCACAGCTCGGTTTGGTATTCTAGATCGAGCCCCAAAAGGACAACGCGATGGGTGCCCATCCATCATGGTTGTGAAAACCTCTGCAGAAGGCCAAATGAGTCAAGACATACATGTGAACAGTGACTACTCGCGAAAACATGCGCACATGGAAACATTTTAAAAAGCGTTTTGAAGCCCTGCATTTTAAATTCCTTTATGTTAAGGCTTGAATAAAACAATAATATCTCCCTGATGGCTGATTGCATGATCTGATCGACTCCCAATTAATTCAGTAAATTCTCGCCGAGGACTTTTGTTCTAGGAAGAAGGAAATTGTGGTTCAACATATTTATGTCCTCTCAATGGCCCTTATACAGTGGATTCCGGTTAATGTGGACACGGTTAATGTGGACAACCGCTTAATGTGGACAGTTGGCCAGGAACGGAATTTCTCCATAGTAAAATCCTCCGGTTAATCTGGACAGCCACCGCTTAATGTGGATAGCACCAAGCTGTCAACTGGTCGGTCGACCCACAGATTTTGTCAAAAATCCAGTCCAAATCGCCCGCGGCGGGGAATTCCCGCGTCCTGTTCTGAAAGTTTTGCTTCAGATGAACAGTACACAAAGCTTTTCTGTTGGTTTGCCTGTGGCTGTGTACGTGTGTAGAGTGGGTTTCAATCGACGACGATGCCGAAGTCGCCAAGGAGGCAACACTGGAGGAGGTGACAAGCGAACTCACCGAAGCAGTTGCAGATGCCAAGAAGGTACCAGACGAGCAGGAAGAAGAGTCTAAAGAGGAAGATGAAGAAGTCGAGCCCCAGTCTCATCAAAAGAAATTAGGGTGGCCTTGGCCGTACTCGAAACGGGGCATCGACAACAAGGTTTTGATGTGGAGAATTTTGACACTGTGATAAAGAACTTTAGGGGAGCTTTAAGAGAAAAATTTCCACCAAAGCAATCAAAACTGAGCATGTTCTTTCAATAAAACTTCATTCAGAAGCAAAATTCTGTTTTTGATACGTAGAAACGACTGGTTTGGGGTCAGTTCGCTCAATGTGGACAACCGGTTAATATGGACAGTTGGCCTGGAACGGACGTGTCCACATTAACCGGACTCCACTGTAGTACCATAGTCAATACTTACTTGCAAAATAGGGATATGAAGAATGTTTGCTAACTAAACAGAAAATGGACTGCTGAGATAAGCTTGTAATTGAATTAATTCACGGCTGAAATTCAAGGACGCCATCATAGATGATTATGCACGCAAAAATGACTGGGCACCTGACACGGACCCTGTGCATATCCAAGTTTACTAGTTATGAATTAACATCTTGACATAACACTACTGATAATGCCTGGGCAATGAAAGAGAAGCGACCATAGTAGTGCACTGGTCTTACACGTAATCGGGAGGAGGAAGAGTGACGTTTTATGTTTTAAAATAAAATACCATGTTAATGCTTATGTAGAGCGAAAAATCACCCTTTAGTTTCGAGGGTCATTTATCCTCTAGTCTGCACAATACGATCTTTCGACAAGGAAAACCTTATAACTAGTAACAATGTCATACAGAACCACAGGCGAACGGGTGTCCTCAGTCCGAGCACAAGTGCTCTCCAATAAAGTTATAGTAAAATATATATTTTTTATTCTTCAAAAAATGAACTGTTTATTACCGCATATTTACTCCAGTGATTGAGCGGTTTTCGCTTTTTCAGTGTCTGGTTTGAGAAAGTCGCTTCTTTTTTGAAAGATCTTTGGTGAAGGCAAATAGTATAGGGAAGTTGCTGCCGAAAAGTGTGGCTGAAAACCCCTCAGAAAATTGCTTGACAAAAACTGACATTAAGTCGGCAAACATCGTTGCTACATTAAGTTGGCAATAAATAAAAGGCCCGAAGCAGAGAACAACAGCCCATCGTCCTGTTTTAATCCACCTGAACGGAAAACTTTTTTTAGCTGCAATGGGGACGCTAAAATTGGAATGGAGCTCGAATTTTGCTTAGAAATTTAATCTGTCCTATTTTGCCAGAAGTTCGACGGCTTATACTCATTAACACGAACTCATTCGCGCACTGAACCATTGAAAAAATTGACTTCCTGTCGACCATTGTACTGTTCCATCTGCCTCGTGCCAAACCAGTGCAAGGCACGCGCTCAAACTGGCACTGAGTTTGACTCCTATAGCCGTGGCACGTGTGCGCTGCACCCGCCAGGGGCCGGGCGCTTAATGTAACAAGTCCTGAAAAATCGATAAAATGCGTACATGCACTCCTAGCCTCACCAAAGTGCACGCGGCAGGTGTAAACAAGCCACAAAGTGTTCGGGCGCTGCTGCCCAGCCAGAATGCTTTACTACTTCCTTGTACCTAGGTGCAAGTGACCAACTGCCTATTCCTCATAAAAGATAATTACTGCTTGTATTAGAAAAGGAAACATTAATGTGAAAGGGTTTAGAAACATTGGCCGATCAGGTTTGGGCCAGTTTCAAGACGCCTTGATAGCAGAAATCACCCAGATTTCAAAAGCCCCTATTTCTCCAAATATTTTTAACTTTATTACAATGGATGAAAGTAAGAGATATACCGAATGTCCGACGTCTTACACTTATGCACCGCACTCGAATTTACACAAATGCATGCATGTGTGCCTTCGTTTCTTAGTTAGACAAAAAGGCTAATCATTTTGTTAGAATTAATAAGGGAAATGTGCAAACAGGGAGCCGGTATTACCACGGCAGAGTTAGGTTCACCAAATGCCCCAGTTGTTTACATAGGTCGGGTTTAAACCACTGTATGTAGGCTGCCTCCAAGTTGCGTAAGGTACGAGTTGTTCTTGCCCGAACAATTCTTTGGAAAGAGGTTTGGGGTCCACGGAATGGTCCGTATCTAGCAGCTGTGCAGTAAATGATGAGCGGAAATTCTAATTTCTTGTTTCAACAACCAGCTGGATAAGTGTTCCTTGGCCCTGATGATCAATTGCCTTTGCGTTCGCCCTATGTACTTGCATGTTAATGCACAAACACAGTTTGAAGTGGCGTACATCGGCAAGGTATCCTTCGTACAAGGAATTGGTAAGAGCTTGGTTGGATTGCAAATTATAAGCTCAGCGGTATAATATGTCTTTTTAATGGCATAAAGTAGCCGTCTCTGTGATTCTGTTCGCGATGTGAATGGAGGATTTATTGCCGACAACTCGGCCAAGGTCGATCGCTGGCGTGAACACTTCGAGCACCTACTCAACTTTGACGAACAACCCATCACACCCTCCCTCTCCTCCACAGCGGATTTTCAATCCTCTACTGCCTACGCAGTGTCGTGTGACATCCATTCCGAAAACGAAGTTACCGATGCAATGCAGAGGCTACGCAACAACAAGGCGTGCGGAGAGGACGATATTCCTGCAGAAATCTACAAGTCCTGTGTCGACACCCTGGCTCCTCGGCTCCTAGAGGTGATTGTACAGGCGTGGCGAGAAGAGACCGTTCCCGATGACTGGAGCTCAGGTATCCTTGTACCCGTCCACAAGAAGGGAGATAAGACAAGATGCGAGAACTACCGTGGCATAAGTCTTATCGATGTTGCTGCGAAGATCTTCGCTGTTGTTCTTCTCAGGCGCTTCCAGTCTGTACGTGACTCCAGGACACGACCCAACCAAGCCAGATTCCGAGCTGGGCGTGGATGTGTGGATCAAATATTCACACTGAGGCGCACTCTAGAATTCCGCCATAGCTACCAGCAACCGACGGCCGTTTGCTTCGTCGACTTTGCCGCCACATTCGATTATATCCATCGTGAGTCCCTGTGGCGAATAATGGAAGTGGATGGAATGCCGAACAAACTCATAGCGATGATTAAGGCCTACTATCGGTCTACCACCGCACGAGTTCTGGTCCACAACAATCTCTCTCAGTCGTTCGATATCCGGTCTAGTGTCCGACAGGGCTGCGTCCTTTCGCCCATTCTGTTTAACTACGTCATTGACTGGATTCTCGGCAAAGCCCTACATGAAGAGGACGGTGTTGACCTTGCACCCGGACGCCGACTTACTGATCTTGACTACGCCGATGATATTGTGCTGTTAGCCTCAAACTTTGATGGTCTACAGTCAGTAGTGTCGCGGTTAAATGAGATCGCTATGTCGGTAGGCATGTCCACAAATTCCGGAAAGACGAAGTTTTTCTCGAGCTGCATCCCTGACCAGGAAAAGGCACCCCTGAGGATTAATGGCCATCAACTTGAAGAAGTAGACAGCTTTAAATACCTCGGGGCGAGGCTGCTACCGAATGGGCAGAGCAAGGACGACATTGTCTCCCGTATCAATGCTGCTCGGTGGGTTTTCTCAACCCTTCGAAAGCGCCTATGGATCCGACGTGACATCTCCGGCGCCACGAAGATTCGTGTATACCGTGCATCCATCCGGTCAGTCCTCCTGTATGGATGTGAATTCTGGGCTGTGCGCGCTGAAGATGAGCGAAGACTGGAGGTCTTTGACCACCAGTGCCTGAGGACGATCCTGCGAGTTAAGTATAGTGACTTCATCTCAAATGAGACAGTCCGCATCCGCTGCGATCGTATCGCGAGGATATCTCAGACCATTCAAGAAAGGCGACTGAGGTGGTTTGGACACGTTCTCCATCGTCCGCCCCACAAGCTTACCTATGCTGCCCTCGACCCGGCACCGCAGCCCACCTGGAAACGTCGAAGAGGAGGGCAACTGAAGACCTGGCTAGACACCGTCCGTCAAGACATGGAAGCAGTTCTTGGACCTTCTATCTTCGGCCTCCGTCGCTGGAGAAGGGACCGGGTGGAGCTTTCGAGATCTGCTGCTGCCAATCGCCACGCATGGAGAGGTACCGTTTATGACGTCATTGATGCCAACTAGATCAGGCATGATCACAGCCGTAACAAGAACAAGTACTAAAGGGAGAAGAGGGTGAGATCGACGGCCCAGCGCATCTTTCTTACAATACAAAATGTGACGTGCTTTAAGCTGCCATGGTGTGCTAAAAGCCATGGCTTAGAAGGTGGCCAACTCACGTAATAAATCGGACCACATGGTTAGCTAAGTCTGTGTTTTTGCGGAGTGGCTCTCTGGCGTACTAAGCATCAGGCTGCAATGCCTCCTTCTTAAGGTGACCTCTGTGAAATGACCACTCCGTGGGATTCTAGCCAAGTAAAGTGGCACGCCTAAGGGGCAGCCCCGCCCGCTTGCCTGCCCGCGCCAGCCACCTGTGCCCTTTTTACCTCTGGTCTTCATGACTTGGTGAAGACTCTGAATTCATTTTGGGGAGAAGGTTTGAGTGCCGCAGATGCAGCGCAAGTCTACTAACGCTATAGTCTACTTCGCGTGCAAGTCACTGTCCACCATGCGGTGGGGCACACGGCAAGTCTCGTCGAAACTGCTGGTCGCATTGTCATCCACCATTGTGTGCTATATGATTGCCGAGGCCCCTAATGGTGGATAAGGAGGGAGAGCATGAGGTAGATGCAGCGAAATTCGGCTCGTAGGACAGGGTTAGATCCTGACGGTCAAACTGCTGAGGCGTATTATATTAACGAATGACTGACTGTAATGTCACCCCCACCTATGCACTGACTTTCAACATTACGCAATTAGCCAGTAGATGGCTTACCTCACGAAACGTTTACCAATAATGTAAAAGCAACTGCGAGGATCCGAAAAATCAGGCCGATAACCTTGTTCAAGGGATCGCATCTTCTTCGGACTATAGGATCGCTTAGATTAGACGCAAGACGAACTGTCACCTAACTTTTTTCAGTAAACGTTCCCTTTACGTAGGTAGCAGATAAAAGTATGTACTACAGAGTAGTTCTTGCAGCATCAACATCCTTTCCAGTTTGCTTGTTTCTCCAAGAAATCTCAATTGCCACATGCATTAGCATTTATTGTATTGCAGACGGAAGCGAACCAATGAGCCCCGAGAAACAGTTCAGAAGGTGAATATTCTATCGCATTGGCCAAACTATTACACGCGTACCAGGATTAGCAACTCCTGCGATCACCACTGAGAGTCGTAATTAAGGCGATGCTAGTTCTAGCAGTCCGCGTCTGAGTCGGTAAACTGCCGCGATTTCATCACCCGTGTTGCATTTTTCCGTAATAATTACGCAGTAACCTGGCTCGCGGCCATTTGAAGTATTGGTCACCCACCCCCCTCCCCCCTGTGTTACTGATTAACTTGCCCAGGCAAAGTCTCAGCACAGAATATGGAAGGCTTGTTGATGGATTGTGAGGTGACAAATCACAACGAGAGCAGCTAGCGGGTTACGAGGTTTTCATTGCTTGTGATGATTTTAGCCTCATGAAACCTTAAAATTTGGCCACTGTGTGAGCTGTAACCTGATAGCTGGCGTAATTCTTCCTTACCGCTGCTGCGTGCTCGGCTATTTGTATCCAGATTAATCTCTCCATTTCTCCGACGTAGTTGCTTTGCCCACATTTGCCCCAGATTCGATAAACGACTCTACGCATATGCGTCCTTTTATATTCTTCACTTGCATACTAAAGATGCACAATAATGCTCCTCTCAGTCACGTTTAAGTTGGTAGGCTTTCAATAGCTTTACTGAGTTGATGCAAACCCACGATTTATTGCTCTTCAGTGTTAAATGTAATACATCAAATGCATATCCCCCATCAGGATCTTTGGCAAAATTGTGTTCGCCGACAAGCAAAGAAATGTGCACCGGGCCGCTACCCCACCTCTCGTATGTTTCGGACTGGGCTTTCGTCTGGCAACGCACCCAAAGCCTTGGCTCAGAGGTCTAGATTTACTTTAAAAAATCTTGTTGTTAAGTTTTTAACGACTTGATCGTATTAGCTTCTTAGTAGGCAGATTTACCCATTTTTATATTTTAATCTAAAAAAGTGTTCGGCTGGTGTTGGCTTGAATCTTTTCGGTCCTTCTCATTTATCAGAACGTTTTCCTTGAGAGCAGACCTAAAACCGTGCCTCTGTCTGCGTTACTTTTAAAGGCACTAAAGCTGTGAAATTCACAGTGGCGTAAAATGTTCCATGTTTATACAGTAAGAGAACGAAAACACTGCGGTACATTAATCAGCTTAATTGTACCAAAAAAACTCTTTGTAATCTGTACGGTTAACACGCTAAGTCTTGAAAATTTGGAGTGCATTTTTGAGTTCATTACCAGGGGTAAGATTTTGAATTTGAGCAGGTATATTTGTTACATCAGTTAAAGCATCGTGACTGAGCACGCGGGCAAGACTTCCAATCACGAGGTCTGACAAGAAACCTTCGTAAAATTATTAGAAATGAAATAGCGAGCAGTCAGCTTAGTGTAGCACACACGTTTTAGCGGCAATTTTGGTCATCACATGACTTATCAGCCTACGCTGAGCTGACCCTTGATGAACAAGTCATGTGAATTAGTGTTGCACCAGTAAGAAAATGCGACCGTAAGTTCTGCCATGCTTGAAGCGAATAGATGAGATTCAGGAGGTGGGAAGAGCACTATATCAGTTCGACCGCCTTGAACGACTACATTTAACCTAGCACGACCACAGCATGATGAAGGCAAGAACGGCAACTTTCGCATGAATTTGTTGATAGTGATAACAGGCTTGCGTAGCATCTTTGGCCCCAGCTTCTCCAACGCTCTCCTGAACCTTGTAGCAAGAGCGGATGAGGATGCCCAGAGGCAGGATTGGGCACGGTGATGTGCAAAGTCCGTCTGCACGTGCTACACACACTTTCCGGACACAATAGCCCATTTTTAAATAGAAAAGAAGGGTTATTCCAATCCTATCTGGGTAGGAGTTCCATTGAGGCCACATTAAGCTGGAAACATAACATAACTATTATTTTCACAACTAAGTCAACTAAAAAACATTAGTAGTCACCGTTCTGATAGGAATGACTCATCTCGTCAGTTTGCAGCCTTCCAAGACACGAGTTCAGTACCTCCCTAGCGCGGAAGCCCGGCTTCGCCTTGGGCTTCCTTACATGTTGCTGTCCCTTATGTAGGCAAACCTTATATTAGAACCTGTGGTGACTCACTCCACAGGCGAGCATTTCCGAACGGTCGCCACCGGTAACGCGTACTCCTGTACTCGGCAACAGCCAATCAGGTCCTTCAAAGCCTAGCCTTTCCCGCCGGCGAATAGGATGCAGGCACGCCTTGGTCGATGCAATCTTTCCGGCCAATAACCTTTGAGGCAACCAGACAATACACGTTCTCGTTGCTGCTGCTGCCGAAAACTGCACTTGGACTGCGGCTGGCTCTCAAGCCAGTTGTAGGGTATCCGAGTCAATCTACTCTTATCTATTCTCCTCTTCTTTGTGTACACAATAAACTCCTCCTACTACATTGGCCTTAACGGACTTCTCCTGCACTAAGTAGCCATGGTCTGAAGATCACAGTTGCACGGTTAGACTCACTCAACCCCCTGCGATAAACCTTTTAAAATAGCCATGTTCAGTTAAGTTTTATTAGGGAAATATAGGTAAACACCTCTGAACTCTCTCTTTGTTTATAGCTGTGATGCAGAACATGTGGCGTTGCCAGTAATGAAACTGCGTTAAAGGGGGCAGAACCTTTGTTGATGTACTTGCAGATTTACTTGATGGACTTCGCTGCGTTGCAAAATTCAACATTGATGTGGGCGTTGAATACTTTTGACAGTAGGGGACAATACGGCACAATCCAACGGTTATCAATTACAACTCCATCGGTTCGCCTTTCATTGCTAACTGCTTCGAATCCACCAATCTCCGGTTGTCGCCGTCTGTAGAGAGGGTAACCATCGCCATCAGTCTGAGTTGACCTAGGAATCGCTTGGGATATCTCCTGCTACATTTACCATCCTTCATGCAAGGACTTTTGGGATTTATCTGACCGCATGGGCCATGCACCATTTAAGTTTTGATCGGTTCAAGCAGAACAGGGCCAATGGACCGATAAGGCAACTCTGCGCATATAAATTTGTCGACATCAGAAAATGTAAGCATAGGGCAGCCCTCTCTTTTGCCACTCTACAATGTACATATGACACTGAACGTCACCGAAAATTTTGAATTTTGCGATGAGTTTCATCATGGTTTTCAACTTAAGCTGATATACCCGCGCGAACAAATCATGGCGATCCTTTGGCATTTGACCGGGGAGCAGCTCATCAGTAATTTCAGGCCATGATGGGTTGCAAGTAGAAGTAATGAATAGATCTGGGCTCCCGACAGTCTAACGTAAATCAACGCATCTTGAGTTTTCTCATGCATATAGCAAAGTAGACGGCGTTCCCCAGTCCTCGAGATTTTAGCGGCCTCGCCCTTTTTGCCCCTTTGCCCAACCCCTTCCCCACCCCCGCCCACCCCTTGTGGCGTATTCACATCCGCCAGTCACGTCGAATGTCAATCGCGAGTCTGAAACAGTTGCCTGCCACCAATGATAAAGGGGACAAACACAGACACAGTGACACCGGCACTGTCCCCTGTGTGATCGACGTACGGACTGGCGCGCGAAAGGCGGGTGGCGCGTCGTGCGTGACTGACATACAGACAGGCGCGCGTGCAGAAGGCATTTTAATCTGACCCCTGGGACCAATGATAATGGAGGTCCACACAGAGGCAGGCAAGACTTTTATTAAGCATCAAGATGATAGTTGAATAGCGTGTCAAGTGTTGTTTAGTGAGGAATCCGCTACAATGCCATGGCAATGGATTTCTCAGAGTCGACCGCACACATTCTCACCCACGCATCGGTCGGCTGTCTGAGTCTGCCATCCATTTGACCCTAGAATTGTATGCAAGCACCTTGCGTGGTAGAAGCCTGCGCCTAGATAAGCCACCACAGTCTACCTATGTGGCATTTCAGCTCCCTACTCTACCCCCGTGTTGGTCCAACTCTCTTTTCATATGGCTCATTTAAGGTGGTGCCCATCGGCTCAATCACAAACGCCGTTGTGCAAGGACGTTTTACTGCCGTGTTGAGACCTGTTGTGGCTAGCTCGCGTCGAAGTGAACTTTCCCGAAGGCCCACCGATGCGGTTCTCGACGTCTGCGGGCAGCCAATCACATTTGCCGCATATATGCCTTCTGCGCCGGCGACAAATAGCAAGCCTGCACGCATTAATTGCTTTCTCTGCCCACTGGCCTGACTGCTGTCAAACTAGCACTTGGACTCGGCTGGCTCTCCTGGCTGGTCGTATGCAGTCCAATTCAAATCCCTTTCCGTCTGTTCTCCGTTTCTCTGTGTACACAATATACTTTTCCTACTACTCTGGCCTTAACCGACTTCTCCACTAAGTGACCATAGTCTGAAGACCGCAGTAGCTAGGGTTTAACTTACTTAACCCCCTGCGATATACTCACTGCAGTGAACCGGAAGCAAGACGGCTGAATTACAGTTACTTCGAGGGGTGCTTAAAGTGCATGTCTACCTGCACAACTAGTGCGTGCACAGGCAAGGTGAGATACCAAATCCAGTTGGCTCAGACTTCTCAGAAGCCGTCAGCCGCCTTCTAACTCTCCCAGGAATTGGGGTTGCACGCAAACCGCAGGCAACCATCAGACGCCAAACCATGAAGCTCGCGCAACAGTATGAAACGTCTGGCGTCGTTTATCGCATCTGATGCAATTCTGAGTGATGCAACTTCCCTGAACGCGGGTAGCTGAGAACGCATCAGCGATGGGAAGGATCGACGCAAGTCCCCGATTCGCCACCCGTTCGACTGGACTCGGTCACGCGTTCGACATCGACGAGGCCGAAATTGTCGTGAGAGAAAAAGTTCTCGTGAATCGCAAACTGCTTGAATCATGGTTTTCCGGTCCTCAGATGATTAGAAAGAGCAATAGCTCCCTCCTCCATATCCTGACCTGGAAAAACTAATCAACCACACGGGAGCACGCAGGCGAACACTGCTCCCAGTGTCGATCTCACTAAACCCAGTGACCCAACATCTACCACACCGAAAACTACAATTAACCACTCGGCCACACGCGATCAAGTAATTATCGCATCAGGTGCATTCGGTGACGATTAATTCGGAGGCAGTTAATTCTGATAAGGAGGTAGTGATATGGGAGCTGCATCTTGTTGATAGTGCACCTGATTCGGTCTCTGAGACAGAATGCGAGTGTGGACACCGAAGGTAGGGCCAATAACGCATTCTTTCCAGCCATCGCGTCTCCCTATTTCCGACCATGGGAACCACCATTTCCCTTTTTTCAACCGCAATCAATTCTATGATAAGACGGTGACTGGTTCAGTTCAGGTATTAGGAGGAAGGTGGACGAATGCCTTTGAGGTCCCCCTTTGTTACACTAGCACGGAAAAAGAAAAACATGGATACATAATGGACGTTAGAGAGAGAGAGAGGGTTGGCTATAGAATAGTGTGCAGCAAGCATTTAACTATCTAGTAGCTGCTGATAGGTTCATTGATGTGTGTAGGGTTGCAGACGTTTCTAACGCAACAAAACACGTTACTTAATTGTGACGAGTAGTCCAGGAGTGAACAGTTAAACCTCAGAAGTGATGCACTAGACCACACGTTGCCCCTCTACAGGCCATATGATGAACGAGGCTCCCGTCTGGTTATATGGCATGTTCAACCGCGCACTTTTCTCAGTTAGTCACTAATCTACCAATAATTTTTGCTGGAAAGAGACGGTTCAACCATGGTTGCTAAGCCTGAAACTCCAAATTTCGTAATGGCAACAGATGTAAAAAAACTAAGCCGGCACTTCATGCGTTCAGGAGCTTCTGCGAAAAACCAACTTATGATGATTCCCATGTGCAAATGTATCTGTTAAATGACGAGGGTGTGTTCGTTACTTGATTAATAAATCCGTTGGTCCATTATGCGTAAAAATGACCGCTTATTGTCAATCTTGTATCCTAACCATCTCAGTTCGCAATACTCCCGGTTTCATTAACGCTTTTTTATTTTGGAAATATTTCGCTGCCAAAATTTAGACTCTGTTCGCTTATGTATGGGTCTAGTCGAGTTCTCAAACTTTTAGAGGTGGGGCCTAGGCCAATTTCCCGAAATTCGCCATCCGATCCAGCCCCTGTTTCTCTTCTGATGTTTTGCGTTCTGCAACAACGAAAGAGCATTGGGCCCGCGGCATAATGCTGGACCACCGAACCTAAAAGCAGTTGCTGACCAAAAACACGGATTCAAAGGTCAAAGCTCGTAAGCCTGGATCAATAACGAAAAATAATTAATAAATATCCAGCCCTGTCATCCTCGACCTCGTTAGTATTATACTTCTGCATCTCTGTGTATAGGCCATACTACAGGTGCTCGTTGTAGCCTGCGTCTGTCGCGCGTACTTTCAAGCGTCCATCAGTGACATTCTGGTTCTCGCCTAATCAGCTTCAAACCGCTCTCTCCTGCCTGCCCCACTATCAAAGGGATACCTACTGCGGCTGCGCTGGATGTGCGGTTGCCAATTTTCTTCAGCCTTTTCTCCCAGGTAGCTTTCAGCCACCCTATATAGTCAGAATGGCGCTTTAGATCGTAGTCGCTTGTATCTGCCCAGGACTTAAGTTGCTGCGACAAGTATATGAAGAAGAGGTCCTTAGGAAGCAGTCGAGTTGTGCTGATAAAATTGTCAGGCTGGTGACACTAACCCGCAGTCTTACGAAGCAAGGAAGAATGTGAGATTGTCATACTAGACCAGTCGGACAGAAAGTGATAGGCCATTGACCTGCAAGAGGGGCGAGGTTGGCACAGAGCCTTGTTAGTTTTTCTGAGTGGGAAGGGGAAGTAAGAACGGTTACGGCTCCTTCTGCTGGAGAGGGAATGTGGACAGATGGACTTGCAGTCCTTTATGTGGGTTGAAGGCGGGGTTTGGTGAGTCGTGATCGCAGGTCCTCGTAGTGAATGTACGGTCAATATGAAGGTTAATACTACTCGCATTGGAATGCCATGCCCCCTATTAGCAAAAGTCTAGAATCTACGCTCTAAAGGCGTAGGAGTGGAGTGCTTGCATTACGGACGCACCAATATGCGCGCACGCCCATGCTCGAATGCCCGTACTGGCTTTAAGGCGGTTGCACGCATTCAGGCCACGGATGCCTGCCCCCCCCCCCCCCCCCCCCCCCCCCCCCCCCCCGCGGCCCCCCCCCCCCCCCCCCCCCCCCCCCCTCCGACCTCACGACCGTGGGCTCCCGCCGCGCAAGCAGGCCTCGCTATGAGTGCACGTGATAAGGGCGGCTGGAGGCCCAGGCCTTTCCCTACATGCAGTTGATCCATGCGTGGCCCAGATTTCGACCATGCGGCTCCTTTCGTCGGCTAAAGAAATCGACGCCAAAAAATCTGGCAGTGAATTCTTTTGCGCGAGGGCGAGCGGGGGTGTGCCGGCATGAATGAGCGTGGCCGTTGGGTGCGCCCGTATGCCTGTGAACACGGGAAACGGAGCTGCACGAAGGCACCTTACGAATCCAGAAAAATCTAGGCGAATCTAGATTTTTGCCATCAGGGGCCTGAATAAAATGTCTTGTTGTTTTCTTATTTGTCATGACGACTGTCTCAGTGTTATCCTTATTGAATCGGTGGTCGCACTCGATTACAACGCAAAGCCGAGGGATTGGGGGTCACGGCGACGGGGCAACCCGTTTGTGTTTATGAATGCGATTGTCTAGGTGGGGACCCACATGACCAACCCGCACACAGAGGGAATATGCGCATGGAATTAAATAGATAAAATTTATATCTTGCTCTTTTGGGATCAAATCCTTTATTAGGGATGCTGCTGTCCATGTTTACGGTGGACCTTTAGCTTAAGAGGAAGGAAATCAACTTTTTCGTCGTGCATTCACATAGAGCACTCATCTAGGTGGTCTGGCCATTACGTCCATGTGACATGGCTTTTGGTGCTAAAGCCCTTACAAAGAACTACCGCTTCAGATTCGGTTCAACGATGCACAATATTTATTTTTCCGAGAATCACTAGCCTGGTAGTGAAAAATGACCAGCAACCCATTAAATTACGAACTGCAGCACAGAACGCCAGTCTGGATACTGTGGATGAGGAAAGATTTAACCTCCACTAACCGTGACGATAAGGAGGGTTGCAGGACAGCTTGAAAGACCTTGACTTCCTCTAACTATCTTTCAGGCACGTGGGCGGTAGCTTGCTCTGGACTTGTCCGATTGTCCATGGTCGTAGTTGATCACAGAGTCCGAAGGACTTCTTTGAGTTTTCCTGCACAATCCGTGTTTCGTCCTTTGCTTTCTTCGACTGTATCCAGTAGTCACGCGTACGCCAAACCAGTGATAACAACTATCAAGATGGTACGGTACTATTAAGAGAAATAGTACACAATAAATACACAAACCTAAACAATGGATATTCCAAGTCAAGAGCAAAGGGAGTCGGTCAAAGGGGCATGGATCTGGGTTTATAGGATTCCAGGAGGCAGTTCCTGTGGGCTTCCATTGGTCTGAAAACACCAACGTCAAAAGGAGGCGGACTTGAACAGAGACAATACTGTACTGGCAAGGGGGCGGGTTGCAAGCGTTTGAAGTCAGTGGTGGTGGGGTGGCTTGATGAGTGGTTCTCGGAGTAGCCGCGGGCGCTGGGTAAAAAAAGGGGGAGGGGAGAACGGACAGCTGGGTCGCCACCGCCTCCAGGATAGTCGCCATGCGAAATTGAACTGTGCAAATCGAAAGAAGGGGGCAAGACCGGGAAAGGGCAGTATTCAGTCATGTGCACTAGACTGAGTCATGGGCGGCCAGCACTCCGGGGGGAAGGAGGACAGCCTTCGGAAGTGTAAACAATCATTTTGTAGGTCGGACAGGAGTCTCATAGGAGAAGAGATGTGGAGAATTTCAAACTTGTCCAGCCGGAAATAACACCACCCGCCAATTCTCCACGTACCGTCCACGTCGGCTCTGTTAATTCACCTACACTCAGCTCATGCAAAGCACATAACTATTCGCTAGTAAAAATAGCTTTATATCTGCTCGTGACACTAGCACCACGTCCCTTACTTCCCTGTTTATTGTCTACCCTCTAGTAAACAAATCTTACGAACGTCTCTCTTTACGACACCGCCCGCCGTTCTCACTTGCACTGTTCTTACTAAACCATCCAGACTCTCTTCGCACTTATCAATCACTCCTAAAGGCCATTTTCCACGAGGTATGTACTCCCCAGACACTAAGACTACGTCCCCTTCTTTCAGCACTCGGGACTCTCGAAGCCACTTAGTACGCTGTTGTAGTGTAGGCAGGTATTCCTTAGTCCAGCGTCACCAAAAGACGCCTGCCAATTAGTGTACTTGTTTCCGTCCCGCATGATATTGCGTAACCAAATCGTCAGTACGGGGCAGCTCCAAGCTATCTCGCATTAACAACAAGCTGTTAGGTGTAAGGGGTTCAAGGTCGTTACTATCAGAAGCGGGTGGAATCAGCGGTCTGTTGTTTAATATGCGTTCTGCCTGTACAAAGAGGGTGTTGAGTCGCTCGTCGTTTACGCATTGCTCATTACGCAGTGAAATGAGGATTCGTCGTACTGACCTGATCACACGTTCCAATACTCCTCCGCGATGGCTAGCTGCGGGTGGATTAAAATGCCATTGTATTTTAGAGGTCAGTAACTGATCTGATATTACTTTTTGATCCCACTTTTTGAAATCACCTTTGAGCGCCCTAACTGACCCAACGAAGTTGGTTCCATTGTCACTATAGATGTCAGTCGGTTTTTCTCGTCCACTAACGAACCTCATTAGGCACTGGAGAAAGGAATCAGTGGAAAGAGAGAAAGATATCTCAAGATGGACGGCTCTGGTCTGTAAGCAACTAAACAGACAACCATAGCGTTTTTTACAAGACCGCCCACGCTTCGTCATAAAGGGTTCAAAATAGTCTACCCCAACACACTTGAAGGGATACCATCCCACTTCTGTCCTTTGTAGGGGAAGAGGGGCCATCATCTGTCCTTGGGGTGGCCTAAATTTACGTCTGCACGATAAGCATGCACCAAGTACACGCTTAACTGACACGCTTCCCTTCAAGATCCAAAACTTTTGACGGATAGCCCCCAATACTTGTGCCGTCCCGCAGTGTCCTTCTAGTTCGTGGAAGTTGTTGATCATTAAATCTGTCACGGGATGACGGTTTGGAAGAATTACAGGATGTTTAAACGACTCATTGTACGTCGAGTAGTTCAAGCGACGTCCCACGCGCATCGTACCATTAATAAGAATGGGACACAAGCGCTTCTAACCGCTAGATCTAACGGTTTTTTCTTCTGCCGTCGACATCCACTTGAAGAGATTCGAAAACACTTAATTCTTGAGTAAAGTGCTGACCTTGTACGTACTTAATCAGACCATCTATAGCCTGACGCATCTCCGTGACTCGAATATAGCCCTTCATCAATGTCGCTTGTGGAGCCTTGCCAGCGGAAACGTTAATATACTGCTTGAAACACAGGAGCCAGACCACGGCCCTTTGTAATCTGGTCCAACTTGAAAAACGGTTAACCAGTTTATCCAAACTGCCACATTGGCTTAACACGTGAAGTTGAGCAATCGTTCTTTTGAATTCCAAATCCACGGGCTGCACCAGTGAAGGTTGTGCAGGCCATTTGCTCTCCGGTCGAACTAAAAAGTCTGGACCGCGCAACCACTGTGGCAAGAACGCAAAGTTGCACGTCCCCCGCGAAGCTATGTCTGCTGGGTTAACACCCGAACCCACAAACCTCCACTGTGAAGTGGCAGACAAGTCATGAATAACCGTCAATCTATTGGCTACAAATGTACAGAATCTGGCTAATTCATTGTGTATGTAGTATAAGACTATCATAGAATCAGTCCAGAAAGTCACACTTTTAAAGTACGTACTGGTAGCTGACCGGATTAGATCAGCCACGCGTACAGCCAGGGTTGCAGCCGCCAACTCGAATCGTGGTATAGAAACGGTTTTGAGAGGCGCAACGCGTGCTTTTGAACAAATGAGTGAACAATGTAAGTTCCGTGTTTCGTTACTGAAACGAGCATAGGCAACTGCACTAAATGCTACTTCTGACGCATCGCAAAACACGTGTAATTCGGTCCGCATTGGATCGCTGATGCCTTTGGGTTTAAGAAATCGAGCCAGCTGAAGCGTATTTTGACTCCGTAAGTTTGAGATCCAGTCTTCCCATCGAGATCTCTCGATAACGCATAGTTGCTCATCCCATTTCAGTCCGCTTTTGAATAAAGATTGCAGTAAGCACTTTCCCGGTATCAACCAAGGAGCAACGAAACCCAGAGGGTCATAAAGATAAGACAAGCAAGACAGGATGCCTCTACGAGTCGACAGTTTCATAGGTATGTCGAGGCTTATCGCGAGCATATCAGAATTCATATCCCACTGCAGTCCTAAGGTTCGCTCAGTTGATAGAGTATTGACAGTGATATCTCTCATATTAGAAGAGAGTTCGCTGGCATTGATCTGCGACAGCACGCGGCGGTCATTAGACGCCCAGTTTCGCATCCGAAAGCCACCATGAGATAGCAGCGTGCAAACTTCGTCCACAAAACATTTAGCGGAATCCGCATCGCCTAACGAAAGCAGACAATCATCAACGTAAACATTACGATGAATCGCTTCGCAAGTTGATGAAGAGTAGGATGAACCGAAATCTTCAACTGTTTTTCGCATCGCAAATGCTGCAATAAATGGCGAAGAAGTTAACCCGAATGTATGGGATGTCCACTGGAACTCAACTGGTTCCCCGGCCAGCCCCTCACTTTCCCACCACAAGAATCTCAGAGCTGGTCGATCGACCGGATGCACTTTCACTTGTAAGAAAATCTCTTCTATATCCCCTGCCACTGCAATTCGTTCTAGCCGGAAACCCAACACCACGCTTACTAATTTTGCGTTTAGATCCGGCCCTTGGTAGAGGTGATCGTTTAGAGACATGCCCTGGCACTTTGAAGCACAGTCAAATACAACGCGGATTTTGTCTGGTTTTCGGGGGTTGCCAACAGGATGATGAGGTTAATACCAACGTCTTAGTTCCGGAAATGTTTTGTTACTCTCAGCCTGCTCGATGTTTCCCTTTTTCCTGTAGGAACTGAATGTTTGCTCGTATTTTTGAAGTAACTCAGGCTGTCGATCCAGCTTACTCCTGAGATGGAGAAGTCGTTTCCGCGCCAACGGATACGTTTCCGGGAACTTCGACGTACGATTTCTCCAAGGTAGCGACAGTTGGAAATGCCCATTTATGTGCCTAATGGACGAACGTGCCATAGTCAGAGCCCGTTCATCCTCCAACGAATAACTCGTAATCGTTGCAGACGTGGGCAAAAACTCAGAGTCGTATAAGTGTTTAATGTCTTCTGTCACCTCTCTCTCTTGATTAACAATACAGTGACAGATAGAGTCACCTTCCAATCTGTCGCGCGAAGATCCAAGCAACATCCATCCAAGCAAAGTTTTCACGGCAAATGGTTCTCGTTTTCCACCCAGACGTTGGTCAAGTACCCAATGAGCTTCCACGACGTCGTTTCCAATAAGTATGCCGACCTCACAATCCGTGAGCTTGTCAAACATTATACCGTTCAGGTGTGACCACGACGATGCCAACTTCTTAATGGATGGTTCCGCACGCAGTGGCAAATCTTCAACTACTAAAGCCCTTTCGACTTCAACTGATTCGTTTTCATTCATGGGCAGCAGTCTTACGCCTCTGACTTCCAAGTTACATTCGATAGACCCACTTAATGTGTTGATAGTCGATGCCGTCGACTTGGTGAAGACTCCGCTATTAACAAGTAGCTCTCGTTTAATTAACGTGACATCAGAGCCACTGTCCAAGAATGCGTATGTTTCGATAGTTCCGGTCGGTGTTGCTAGCTTGATAGGAATAACACCTAGTCGTGATGGTACGTATGCGATTCTACTCAGGGCGAAAATTCCCTCGTCTCGCAATATTCGCTGATCGTTTACCGATCGCCTTACATGCAGGAGTGTATGATGACGTCCTGTACACTCACAACGTTCCTTTTGCCTACACACCAGGGCAAAATGCGTATTATCGAGACAGACAAAGCATGCCTTGTGTTCGCGCATACAATTCCATCTATCAGCGACGCTCATGGATAGTAGGCGGGGAAAACTGGCTACTTTATGTGTTTGAGAACATATAAAGCAAGGCTGGAAATTTGGCGGGCCGCTCGCAACGGCTAGGAATGTGGCAGGTACTTCACGCCTTTGGTGCTGAACGTTAGTAGTTGAGGGATTTTGAGTATGACGAGTCTCTATCTCCCTTGCAAGCTGTCCAAACCGACTTCTGGCTATTCTCGGACGCTTATCCACAAACTCTGTGAGATCAATAAAGTTTGGGTCTCGACCACCAGTGAATATCCGGTCGGTTACTTCAGCCCATTGGTTCTGCATCGTGTAAGGTAAGGAACGCACTATTCGTTCCAATACATTCAGAGAATTTAAATCGGACACGTAATACATTTGGGTAAGTGCGATTTCACAACCCTTCATTTTTATGCAGAGGTCAGAAATTGACTTTGCCGTATGTGAAGTCTGTCGTGCCTGAGTAAGTAGTCCCTCGAGAAGGGACCGTGCGACAATGTGTTGTTGTCCGAACATGTCTCCGAGAATAGTCCGTGCTCTTGCGTATGACATGGAAGAAGATAACATAACACATTCTTCAATCGCGGCTCTCGCATCCCCTCGGCAATAATGCGTTAAGTATAGCAGTCTCTGCCCAGGGTTTTCCACCTTACTCTCCACATACACTTCATACTGGCGGATGAATTTCCAATAGTGTGTGGGATTGCCATCGAAATAACACAATTCTACTTTAGGCAGTCCTAAGCTGGCTACTATTGGAGACATCTTGTTGACTGTGCGTGGACGAACGCACGATTTTATCTCACGGTCACCTTCTTCCAGACATTCGCCCTTCACGGTGCACTCCTCTAAGTAACGAGCTACATGCTTAGTTTGCTCTGCCGATTTCATGTTATCACCCTCATCCCCTGACTCTACGTCGGACTCGACATCAACCTCGAACCTAGCAAGTTTCGTTTTATCTTCAGCATCAAGAATTAAAAGTTCTAACTCCGCTTTTCGTCTAACGCGTTTCTCATTAAGCTCCGCAATTTTAAGTGCTTTCAAATTCGCCTTACTCTTACGACTAGAATAACTAGGAGAACTTGACTTACCAGAGCCGATGTGGAGGTTCGAGGGATTGGCAGCTCCCTGACCAGATTTGATTGGATCTTCTTCCTTGGGCATTTCCTTCAGATGTGTTTGTCCCTTGGAACGTGTGAGCATATGGGGTTCAACACTGTCAATCCGGCAGATTCGCAGATGTGTTTTAAGTACTGGCAAGTACTTTCAATCCAGACGAATACGAAACTCCTTGTTAGTAAGGCCAATCCTTGTTTAGTACTGACGATATGCCAGTTCCGCACCTGCGTTTAAGTACAGTCGAGTACTGTCAATCCAACCAGGTGCGTGATTCCTTGTTCGATCCGGCATTTTCGCAGCTGTGTTTAAGTACTGTCAAGTACTTTAAATCCAGACAAATGCGAGACACATGTCAGGCCAATTATTCGGATCGATGTTGAGTACTGGTTTGTCAGACCAAATACCCAGGTAGCACGGCCAATCCGTGTTAAGTACTGTTTCGTCCTTTGCTTTCTTCGACAGTATCCAGTAGTCACGCGTACGCCAAACCAGTGATAACAACTATCAAGATGGTACGGTACTATTAAGAGAAATAGTACACAATAAATACACAAACCTTAACAATGGATATTCCAAGTCAAGAGCAAAGGGAGTCGGTCAAAGGGGCATGGATCTGGTTTTATAAGATTCCAGGAGGCAGTTCCTGTGGGCTTCCATTGGTCTGAAAACACCAACGTCAAAGGTGGGCGGACTTGAACAGAGACAATACTGTACTGGCAAGAGGGGCGGGTTGCAAGCGTTTGAAGTCATTGGTGGTGGGGTGGCTTGATGAGTGGTTCTCGGAGTAGCCGCGGGCGCTGGGTAAAAAAAGGGGGAGGGGAGAACGGACAGCTGGGTCGCCACCGCCTCCAGGATAGTCGCCATGCGAAATTGAACTGTGCAAATCGAAAGAAGGGGGCAAGACCGGGGAAGGGCAGTATTCAGTCATGTGCACTAGACTGAGTCATGGGCGGCCAGCACTCCGGGGGGAAGGAGGACAGCCTTCGGAAGTGTAAACAATCATTTTGTAGGTCGAACAGGAGTCTCATAGGAGAAGAGATGTGGAGAATTTCAAACTTGTTCAGCCGGAAATAACAATTTGCATATGCTGGCACCTACGTCGGTGGCTAGACCTGAGAAAATTCGGTAGGAATAAATCGTAGGGCTGCCTGATGGAAAAGCTTCTAGTCCAAATGTCTGGCGAATTTCGTCGTTAAAGGTTTAATGCTTGAGTAACTAACAGTATATGCGTGCTTAATGCGGGATAATTGCACAGTAGAAAATAATGTTAACCGCTTGTAAGCATTATACTGAAATACTAATTGAGGCTAACAGTTTGCGAAAAAAAAAGAAAACCAAGAGAAATGCTTATTGGCTAGCAAAGAAAGCTTGTAGACCAAAAAAGTGAGAATCAAGCAAGCCTATAAAGCAAGAAAACTATTTGAGCAGCTCCTATTCCTATTTGGCAGCCCTGCGATTTATTCCTGCCAAAAATTCGTTCGCGCCCAGAGAGCAGTCAAACAACGGAACTCCCTAATATAACAAGAGTATGGTGGCTTATATACTTCTTTGGTTTAAAAGAAAGTTTATTTGAAGCGTTTTTGGCAAAGACCGGTTTTCATGTTGTTCATTTACAACTTACCATGACGAAAACATTTTAATAGGCAAATTTATTACCTACTGCTTCATAATCTCAACGGTATTAATTCATTAGTCTGGGGCAATCGGGGGGAATCCGGGGCCAACATTGAAATATATTTTAAGCGATATCTTAAAAGCTTGAGATTATGCACTCTTGTCATAGCCTTCGGCCGGGAGTTCATTTGCAGCGTTTATAGCTTACTATTGGATAATGGAAGAGAAAAAACTAAATGACATCACATGCTACTATAGGTACATCTGGCTGTTACTTGTAGGCCCTTGTTATTTTCTATTTTAGCTGTGTACTTGCATTTCTTTATATACATTACTTTTTACTTTTGTTTGAGTACAACACTTTTTCCACAACTCAGTTAACGTGCCTCACGCGTCTGAGCGGCTTCTACTTCTGGGGTGCTTAGTGGAGACTTTCAACTCAACGCGGATCACAAACATCTCCCTTATGCCCCAAAAGCCAAGCCAGATCACTATTCGCCCCAACGAGTACTTCATCTTGATTATATCTCACAGTTCACGACAGATATCCGCTATCTCCGCGGCAGCGACAACATTGTCGCAGTTGCCCTATCCCGCTCGGACGTCAACATCCTTACGGAGCTAGTAGAATCGCAACTGTATGATGAGTCCATAGCTGAAATGCGTGCGTCTTCCTCGTTACAGCTTCGCGATGCTCCAGTTCCAGCATTCCCAGGAACGATCTAATGCGGGTGACCCACAGTTACTCCCCATTCTGTCGTACTACAGTCTTATCATAAGGTCGTGTTTGACCATTTCCACTTTTTGTCCCACCCCGGCATTCAAGCCGGTCGCAAAGTCATCGTGGCACGTTTCATCTGGCCTAAGATGAATGCCAACATTGCACCTTGGACTACACCATGCTTGGCCTGCCAAAAAGACAAAGTCCAGTGACACACATTTTGAACATCAAGCACCTTCGTGGTTCCCGACTTGAGTTTTCACCATATCCATCTGGCCTTAGTCGGACCGATACCTCCGTCACGCGGCCACAATAACATTTTGCCCGCTGTTGATCGCTTCACACGATAGCTAATTGCAATTCGTATTTCTGATACCTCGGCAGACAACACTGTCATGGCTTTCCTCCCTCAGTGGATATCCAATTTCGATGTTCTAGCTACGCTTACGACTGACCGCTGACGTCAGTTTAAATATAACCTCTTTTCGACAAATATTACACCATTCAGAAGGCTGGCTAGACCGTTGCTGTGTCCATCGACAGGCTTAAGCCGGCCTTCGTTGAATGCCCTCCACCACCCGTTGGCCCGTCCATTTTCACTGCATCTTCGCCATCCGCCCCATCCGCCTCTCGCAATCCCACGTCGTCGCCGCCGCCGCCGCCGCCGCCGCCGTCGTCACCACCACCACCACTATCGTCGCCTACCCAACCCACCCCCCCCCTGTCCACCCATGCGTACCACCTACCCCGTCTGCTCATTCTGGTAGACACATCCGTTTATCTGCCATTCTTAGGGACTTTGTGGTGTAATATGTTTTTGCCTTTTGTTGAGTGTTTGTTTTCTACCACCAACGCTCTTTTGAGAGGTTTATGCAGGCCTTTGTACTTTTCCTATTTTAGGTAGGTACCAGCACTTTTCATATGCATTACGTGTACGCGTTTATTTGGATGCAACAATTTCTCGACAACTCGGTTGACGTACTTCATGAGCCTAAGCGACTTCTACTTCCAGAGTGCTTGACAACTGCTTTGAAAGTAAAAGTGCTGAAAATTCGATTCCCAGGTAGTAGATCAGAAGAAAGGGAGGCGATCCCGGTGAACGCCCCCCTTTCTTCTGCTTTGAAAGTGTTCTTGGAAATAGGTCCTAAAAGCGAACTTCTCCTTTTAACATTCAACGAACCAAGACCGCAACTTTCGAGCGGTTAGATGTGGGAATTCGGCCAGCAATTTTTGTTCAACTCTTCTTCATTGCAAGTCGAATCTACGGCTACTGCTGAAGAAAACCGTGAGGATTTTGTGAGGCTGTATCGCCCTTTTATATGCTCACATTTTTTCTTTCTTATTCTATTGCCAAAGCTAGAAGCAGTTTATTCACTGCTCCCTTAGTATTTGTGTTACACTATTCCTAATACGTTTTTATACCTTTTTTAGGCCCTAGCTCCATTGAGCTTCTACAAATTGGTGACCCCATTTTACCTTTTGTGTACGCATTTTCTTTTTGTTCACGCTACAGCCAAGTAAGAAGTGATATAGGCACGCTCACAGACTCTCCGGAAATAAATGTTGTTTCCATCAAGCTTCCTCCGTTTGCTGTCAGTAACCTCCGCCTTTAGTTCATCCAACTTGAAGTAGTCTTTGGAACACGCTGCATCACCAGTGAGATGAATCGTTATTCTTAGGTCGGACAGTCGTTACCACTAGCATATAAGGTCGACCAACTGCGTACTTCGGCGAACCGTAGATAGAAGAGCTACATAGGAAGACGAAGTCTTGTGTGGTAAGTCTGCGTTGCATACCTCCAGTTGGCAATAAAAATTAATCTTCATGTGACAAGTGGGTTTCATTGCGAACCAGTCACTTGATATGACAGTCTCAGTGGCTTCGAATTTCGCAGAATTTCGTCAATTGGACAACCATATTTTGGCAGGGAACTAGAGAGGGGTGTTTGGTAGACCAACATCTACAATAACCACTAATTTACAAATTTTAAGTAGAGGGAATTGTCTATAATCTTCCCGTTTTTGGCACGCCGGCCGTTGGGTCAGTGGGAGGTTAGTGATTATATTGAACTATAGAAGGACCCCAGAAGGCCAACATGTACAAAAACCGTTGGGCCAGCTGACTTTTTAAATTAACCATGGGAATAATCGCTTGCTTACAAATTTTGGGTAGAGCGAATTTTCACAATCTTCCAATTTTTGGTCCACCGGCGTTGAGGGCCATCCAATCTTGCATATACGCTCCACCCATGGGCGACAATTTTTAACCCTAAAATCCCCCCATTCAAGCCTCTAGAATTTCCAAAAAATGCCTGAGGAGTTTTTTCCACGCCTGCTCTTTTTACTCAGTTCCATTTACTGACAAAGCCCCCTCTTTTGAAATGTTTCACTGAACTAATGCATTTCAAAGCTGCTCTGTCATAATAGGGATTTCAAAGGCATTCACCTTTATTTCTCTTAATAAACCTGACCCTACCCCTCCTTTGAAAATGAAAACCACATTAAAAATCCTTGTTTTGAACGTGATAAGAAAGAATGGATGAAGTTAATTAGGAGACTACAAATTCTTAAAATTTGCTTTTTTATTATAAATCTTCCAACTCAAATGTCCACCTCCAAAACCTGGGTTTGGCGTGAGATGGCGCTTTATGGACGTGAGGAGTCCTTCTGCGAAAGTTCATACTGAGGATCACGATTTTGAAAATGAACAGCTGTTGTAGAAACTAAACACCCAAGGTTTACATTGCAGACGAGTCTATCATTATGAGCGTCAGTCGAATGGCGATGGATAATGATGCAGAATAAATAATGTCAAAACTGTGGCGCATGACGGCTTATTTTACCCTACCCCGTCCGCAAGAGCCACAAAATAAGTTCTATGACCAAAGAATAAAAAATAAAAGTCAGTGAATATATCAACAGAGCATATAACCCTAAAATGACAACTAATCATGCGACTTCGTGGGCTGTGGACTCTGTCGTCACTGTTTTTTTAAAGCTGCCCCGCAGTACACATGACCTTGGATAGCAGGATCTTATTTGAATACTGTTTAAGCGCCTTTTTGACCACAGGGAATTATGTTTTGGCCTTCGTGAAGTACAGTGGTTTGAGAGTTTTTGAGATTTCGAAAAACAAATCCGTACGCTTTTTAGTTTAATTTTGATATTTGATTTATCTGTCACTTCTTTTATCTAAAATTATGTAACACCATTTAAAAATCGCTCTAATCCCGACTGGGACATCGCTCTATAGTAGTATAAATCATCAATTGTAAGTGATTTTTTTCTTACGAACAATGTCGGGGGTGTCCAAACTCTTTATGTTGCATCCTCGCGTCGCTTATATGTTCTTCTGTACTCTGGTTTCCCTCACTTCGCCCCAACGGATAACGGCGGCCCATTGGCTGCGGTCGGAAGCAAACTCCTCGCAAATGCCAACCAAATGGTTATACTGGGCCAAGATACGTAGTCCTTAGATTAACCACAAGGCTAATAGTTGCAGCTATCTGGTGATTTGGTTTAGCTTTGCTTGTAGTGAATGAGGGCATTACCAAGTACGACAATGTCATCAGCATACACCAGGTCAGATACTCTGAATTCAGTGTTCATTTCACATCAACTACCAGTTAGAATTGATTGATACATCTCCCAGTCAATCAAAAAGTTGAAGTGTTTTGGGAAAAGAAGCTACATTTGTCGAACTTCAGAACTCAGTGGGAAAAGATCAGACTGTCACTCGGGTTGATGTTGTGCTATATTAAGCTTTGGTCAAATTGAGCAACTATTGGGAGTCCATCAGCAAGGAAGGTTTGCTACAAAGCTTGGCTATCGAGGAAATCAAAGGTCGTCCAGAAGTCAATGAAACAGCCGTGGCGATCTTTTAATTCTGCTGTCGGTGTCTCAGTATGCGGCTCAAAGTGAAGATCTGGTTAATACGTTTTCTACTTGGACGAAACCCTCCTTAGTTAGGATGAGCGCGTTAATTGCGGTCAATCGCAAATCTGTTGAGAAGGATTGTCGCAAACACTGGTGACTGTATTGATGAGACTGATGCCTCTATAGTTGACACATATCGTCACCGCGTATTTGTATCGGTGAGATGATGGTCAATGACCAGTCATTTAGAGTGGATTCGGTAGACCAGATAGTCAAGAACAGTCGATGAAATGATTCTGCCGAAGTATAACTGCCAGTTTTGTAGACGGTCGCTAGGATACCATCGTCGAAATGCCGTTTCTAATTCCGATCATGGAAGTGGCTCGCAGTCAATATCGTATAGAATATTATTTGATAGTTGTGGGTTCAGAGGTAAACACATAGGCGGATCCAGTAGCTCTGTGAAGTGCTCTCGCCGTCGATAGATTTTGCCAGCCATATAGGTTATCACTAGACCCTACTTATCCCAAACGGTGGTACAAGGGCGTTTGTTTGCCCGATACCTTACGCAATAGGTAATAAAGCCGGGAAAAATACCAGAGTTAAAAGCTGATTCCATGGAGCCATATAACTCGATTTAATGTTTTTAAAGGTCACATCTTGCTGATCGCGTAATTTTACGTTTCAGTGAACGATAGTTCTCTGAGCTGGACAAGCAGGTGATCCTAGATGAAAAGTCCTTGTAAAGATCCAATCCTGTCTCGGTGCTACTTGTTGTTGCGAGGTCAAATTCATCACTCTTTGTATGGTGTCCCTCAAGTGTGGTCAGTGAATATCAGGCAAATTTGCTTATTTACGTTATCTTGAGGTTTGCTGTGAACGGTAGATTTATCTCTGATACGTGCAGTGACATTTTTTCGAACGCTCTGCGGGTTTCTGTTTTTGATAGTGTTATAACGTCGACACGTTGCGGAGTTTATCTCTTACTTTGAATCGACAAGTGGAGCTTGAAGCAAGCACGGTGAAGTACATTGTCGTATTCAGCTTCTGCACCTTGAAAGGGTTGGTTGTCGGATAGTGAGGTGGTCCACGTTGAGCTCACCAAGACGTAGTTTGTCCGGCTTGCCGTTCGACCATCTTTTGAATACCACGTTAGAAACTGTGGATGTGGAAGTTGAAGATGAGTGTTTGTAACGAGGTGAGTGCTATTATCCGAAAATGTTACCAATCGTTCTCCGTTGTCGCAACGTTGGTTCAACCCATATTTTTCGAAAATGTGTCTCGTGGTATCATCGCATGGGCTAGTTCTGGCATTCCAATCTTCGGTGACCAAGACAAGATCTCTAGGAGATATTCTGGCAACCGTAGCTTGAAGATTTTCCTAGAACTCAGCCTTGACTGCTTCATACGCCTGCAATGTTGGAGCGTATACGGCAACCACATACATATTTGCTAGGCTGCCTTTGGAGCGGGTTGTGACGATGCGCTCTGAAATGGGATAACACGCTAAGAGAGTGCTGTACACCTGCTTTATCATGGCTATTGCCACCACATGCTATCGTTAACCTACCACTGTGGAGTAGAATTTACTCAGTAGAACCTTGGTTTCTTTCGATCCAGACTCGGGAAGACGAACTTCTGACTGGCAGAAAACGCCTTTCTTATTTTCACAAATTGCTGCAATCGATATACAGGTCATGTCGCGGATACTGGCCCGAATGTTTGACACTCCGGGCATCAGATGACCACGGAGCGCGTCGCTTCCCGGGAACACCGTTGTATTTGTAATTTCAATCAAGTTTCTTGGAAATTTTATTACAGTTACTTTCCCCGGTGATATCTGCCATTGCCCTCTGTTAGCCATAAGTATACCCACGTTGCCCGCATCCCACCACGAAGAGGCTGAGGGTCGGATTTCGGCGTTGAGAGTAGCCACCAATCTCCTATAGGATGGCGTTGATGGTGGTGGCGCATAAAATAGCAGTTAGTTAGACGTTGTAGATAGCTTCAGCGATCATTGGAGTTAGGGAAAGTTTTCGATGGTGATCGTCACTGTGCTTTGCACGAGACGTGCACTAGGGAAGTTGGTGTCGTTGACCAAGGGGAGGGGGGGGCGGGCATCGGTACTGTAATCACGGGTGATAGGGATGGGTGTCGTCGCTGTGAACGTTGTGGGATCTGAGTCAGGGGGTCAGTAGGGATGATAGGTTGTGTAGACGTTAATGTCTTTGGATTGTTGCCACATTGCACCTAAAGATATCTGACGAGACTGATTTGCGCGCAGAATGTACGTTGCGTTGAGGGCATAGTCATTGGTGGTATGGGTCTATGGTATTCGTCAACCAACCTTTGGACTGTGGAAGCATAGGTCCGGTTTGTTTCGTAGATTGGTGCGCTATCTTTGCTATTCTTCAAGTCCGTTGGTCCTGGACAATGCCCTCATAGGTTTCAGAGTTGATTTGCAGTCGCTTCAAAACTTCTTATAGATGTCATTGTAGCGTCTTTTTCGTCTTCCTTGTCAGCGATTGCCCGCAGCACTCTTCGTCTCTCCTCACTAGATAGCTGCTCATGGCATTTAAAGTTGCCTTACTATAGCAGGGATAAAAAACTTTGGGTCCCTTTTAAGAATTCCGTGTTCAGGATCCTGTTCTGCTATCTCAGTATTTTGCGGAGGCATCTGAGACAGAAGTGATTAAGCGTTATGGCTTGATTGAGGTAGGCGGTCCAGGATTTCGCTCCATACATCAGTGTCGGCAAGATGACGGTCGATATATACACGACTATTGGAGACATGCCTGTCCTCAAATTCCCAAAAAGCCTCCTACGAATGTCCGTTTTCAGTACTGCAATACCTAGTACAATGTTCTCGAGAATTTGCGTGCTGCGCAACCCTGATTCAATGGTGCTGGCTAGTTCTGCTGAACGGCTCAACTTCCTACCTATTTTATAGCCTAACCGCTTGACCTGTGGCAGATAAGGTTTAATATAGAATGTGCCATTGAGGCCTTTCTTGGTCGGATGTCGCGCAAAGTAGCAACTGCCTGTTTAAATAATTGTTTATTATTGTTTCCCAAGTAGTGCTGTGTGCACTTCAGTTCAACTGCTTCCGCGGCATCTACGTACATCTTGACTCTTCTTGTAGACACAATATGGAATTAAAAATCCAGGGTGTCAAGATTCACATGCCCTATAAGCCCTACGGATGTCAACTCTCGATGATCAACCGAGTATGTCTAACTTACATTTTTTTATGTCAGGTTGTGAGCGCACTAAATGATAAGAAATGTTGTCTCCTTGAATCCCCAACTGGCACTGGAAAAACCCTGGCACTACTATGTGCCACCCTCGGTTGGGTTGAGAACAGAATGGGTAATTTTATTCGACTTCACACGCAAAGTCTGCCTTTTTTCTAGAGTGCCTTCAAAAACAGTACATCAGCCTCGGGGGTTCGCTCCTATTGCGTAATTTTATTGTGATTCAGATGAAGGACCCTGCAAGGCCTGTTTGGCTGTCTCAATGAATGCCACCACGTCTACTGTCGCCAAATCGAAACAAACAGGTATTCAAGGAAGTTTCACATCACGCCTTCTTCTAGGCGAATGGTATGACGATTTCGTGGAGCGTGATGCTAACGGTGCGTCTTCCGTCGAGAATCCCTTAATGTGCACTTGTGGTTCACAAGAAGCCCTCCTTGAGTCAGTACTCCCTTGTCCCCATAGAATGTCTCTTTCCCTTCCTTCTATAGGCGACCACCGAGGATCTTCTTCGGCACACGTACTCACAAGCAAATATCGCAGGTTGTCCGTGAGTTGCGTAAGACCAAATACGCAAAAACCCGTATGTGCATCTTAAGTAGTCGGGCCCATACCTGCATCAATCCTGATATTCGTCGACAGAGCAACATCAATGATGCCTGTGCTAACCTAACACGTGTATGCACATTTTGTCCATTGACCTCCTTTCCTAACAGATGGGAGCTTGTCCCTATGATCAACCTAAAAAACGTTCTGACGTAACCAAATGCATAGAAGATCTCAACCGAACCGGTTCTTGGGACCTAGAAGAGTATGTTGAGCGCTTATCAAAGGTAGCAAATTTTTCTGGTTTACCCTTCGCGTTCATCTTAGGTCCCTGTTTGTCCTTACTTTCGAGCTTGGAAGCTGGTTGAAATGGCCACAATTGTCTTTTGCCCATATAATTACCTTTTGGACACCGTGATTAGAGGGAAGGTGAGCTTCTGGCCGATGCCTTCTTTTTACTATTTGTAGGTCGCTAGCGACCTAGAAGGCAGCATAATTATCATCGACGAGGCGCATAACCTTGAAGATGCCGCCAGAGAGGCCACTTCTTGCACTATTCTGGAGAAGGATATTCTCACCGCGAAGGAGGACCTCCATAAGTTTATTAAACTTCGTCCCCCTGAAGCGGAGAACACTGAACCACTTCTCAATCTCCTCGCGAGCCTTCATAGGGTCATGGAGATAACCAGATCACGTCTCGTGTCTATCGGAGACTCGGCTAATTCTGCCCATGTGTGGACGGGTTCTGAAATCGAGGGACTTCTGCAAACAGTGGGACTGGGGGAGGACAAGTTTAGATCGATTCGGGTACCTTGTCTAATCGCTTACCATTGCGTGCTTGTTTTTGATATGTTGATCTTTATTCTGCGCTAAAACGCCTGGCGCATCATTTTTACGCCACTTTTTATGTCGCCCTCAGAGCTGCTACAACAAGCTCGTCTCGAAGCTTCCTACCCCCTCCAGCGGTCAGAGCCAAAACTCTCAGAATCCTGCTTTGGATACACCGACTTCGGGCACCATACGCCTCTTCGACTATATTTTTACTCTGCTAGGTTTCCTTTATGGGTAAATCTTTTATATACTGTCCGCTTTCTGATGTTAAACCATATTGATAAAATGTTAGGCAAACGAGCGGAGATTGTATGTGCTTCCAGAAGTTGAGAGAAATTAATCGTTGTCAGCAATGAGTAGTTAATATAGCTTGATGCTGAATCTGTATTTAGTCCACAATCATGGTAAGAAACCTGTACACGACAAGTAATGACTGCGAACTAATTGCCAATGCCCAGATCATTTTCAATGCATGTTTTTTTAGATAACTAAAATAAAACAAAAGCTGCGGGAACTGTGCAATATTTGGAGATGGTTTCTGTGTTATGGATACGGCTGAAAAGTAGTTTATCTACTTATAATCTGGAATGAGTCACCAACTTAGTAGAGGGTGTTTGGTAGCTTTGCGTAATTCATTTGGTCCACTTGTGAAAAAATTGGCGGCCCCGGTGAAGTTTGAATCCACGTCGGCAAGTGGAAGACTTTATTGCAGCCAACGATCTAGCTAGCTGAGCTACAAACCCCCCTCACCGAAGGCCGCGAGGTTCATCACACTTGCGTCAAGTTACCCTTCCATAAATTTGCATCTCGTGATTGACAGGTTGAAATTGGCCGCTGATGCATGATCGAGGTGAGAGACTAAGGCACCCTTCCTTGAACTCATTCTGGTCTATACTAAATTGAGCGAGTTCTAAACCATTAGGATATATGAAAAGTCACAGCTTGGCGGGTTTTCAGTTGAGAAGGGAACTTTTCTGGTTTGTGATCTGGGTAAGACCTCCATGACGTCCTTTTAATGAGGCCACGAGCGTACACACTCCAGTGAGATTAGACACTGTTTTCCATCTCAAAAACCTACTGTGTGCAGATGTTGGAATCAGGTCCTGTATGTAGGTTTTGTCAGTCGTTTCACCCGTGCACATCGGTCGGTTTGACTCTGTCTCACTCTCAAACTACGGTGCCTTCTGGGGCCCGTGGTGTACCTATTCGTTTGCAAACGTGAAAATAAAGTGACTGGGAGCATGATATCTGTATGCCGATCGTTTCATCGCGCAAGTGCTGCATATCAATTCCGGAAAGACTTGCTTAATTGGTTATCCGAACTTAAGAGTATACAATTTTCTTTCGTGATGGGATACCTCACTCTTGGAGTGGTACCAAAACACTTGTTTGGTCTTGTAGGTTCTAACTGGTGGTTGTACTCAGATCACTACAATCATCAGATAGAATTCCAGGTTGGAGGTAAAGAGCGAGAGTAACCAGGATAAGGGGTTTTTTGTGCACAGAAGCCTCCAGCACTATCTCAGGCAGCGGTGACTGTCAGCGAAGCCAGGGCTGGTGTTGAGTATGTTCAGTCGTGCCCGGGAGTGATAACTGTTGCGAGAGATGTGGTGATGGCAGCTGCTTTTACCTGGCTGTGAAGCAAGCTCAAGTGGTTTGCTGTTGGTGTGTTGGGATTGGCCGAGGCGTGTAGAGGTCTTTGCTGCATCGGCCAAGGGGAGGGGAGGGCGTATTCAAGTGGTGCTTAAACAGGCTTGCTTTCTCGGACGCGTGTGTGGTTTAGCTGAGGTCAGTTGTGGGGGGCGCCTGTCGGCCGAATCATCTCGGCCGTCAGGCTGCCGAGGGACAGGGGAAACTGACACAGCTGTTATCGGTTAGCCAGAAGCCGCTGCGAGGTCCAGCCTCGGGGACGGGGCACCGGTGAAAGGAAGCATTGGAACAGTTGCCTGTGACTTTAGGGCAGCGGACCTTGGAGAACGAAGGGGACAGTATTGTGGGATTTCCGCCATAGTATCCTATCCTGTCAACTGTTATGTACGTGAACTTTCCGCTACGCAGTCTACTTCTCCGTCCAATCGAAAATTTGCCCATCTTCTCTATCCTCGTTTTCTCCTGACCGCACCTAGGGAAGAAGGCCTACATCATATGGCGGATTATCGTGCCGTCCTCACGGAGATCATCGACTATGAACGGACTCGTGGTGGTGACGATAGTTTCCACAGCGTTGAAAATAACAGTCCAGCGCGTTGGTTGAGCAAGGCCACAAAGTCAGGTGCTAAGGTAAGCGAGCCTTCTGCGCCTACTGGATAATCTACAATATCTCACTCATTCTTGGTCTTTCGATCCCAGGACAACAGGAAATTCCTTTTACTCTCTTGTTTCGGCTGTTAGCCTTGACCACGTAGCCTATACCAGACTGCCTCCGTATTTCTACGCATAGTGGTGTGTTTCGCGGACTGCGTTTAGTATCCTCACTATCGAACAGTAACGTTTATTTCAATTTCTTTCCTCAAGCACCGACAGTTGCCAAACTTATTGCTTTCTCCGGAACTTTTTTTTGGCAAGCATTACTTTAATGGCCTGCTAAACAAGACAAGGGAATAGGAACGCACCATCCAAGTAATAAAGGTGGCTCTGCGCATAATTCAAGGAAGAATAAATATCCCCCGTATCCTAACCTTCACACTACGATAAACTCTAACCTTAAACCTGACTGTAAACTTAATTCTTATCCTAACCTTAAACCTAAATCTAATTTTCATGAAGTTTTGTACGGTTCCTCTCCACATCTTTCCCCAAAGAGTCACAGAACGCGAATTGAAATCCAAAAATCTGCAAAAGTGCTGTCTAATTTCACTTCGTATTGACGAATAGGTATCTTCAAGGTGGGTTCGGCTACAAGTGACAGCCCTTATATGACTTTGCACTTCTCTTTTCTGTCTGTGATTAATTAAGTTAGCATCTCAATGTCACAACTTCTGCACCTCACTAGCCGTTTTATGGGTCATCTTAGTAATTTTTCGTTTGTCGTCGAATTCGTACTTCTGGTTGTCAATGCCTGGCAGGCGATTGGTCGCCACTTTTCACTGCAGCCTCGCCTCGCCTTGCCCTGTCGTGTTTTATTATTCGACGGCCGGTGACTGACCGGGGAGTCCGATTGTTACGCATTGCCCACGCATTCTATTACTTTTGGCAACTTTCTCGCTGCAGCGCATAGCGTCATGCCCTAGATGCAGGCTTTGTATTTCACAATTCCTGGGCATCAACTGAGGAGGCTTCTCACACAGTTTATCTTAAAAACTAGGCAGAAGTTCGATCACTCGACAATAATTCAATTAACCACCGACTGTCATGAATTTCGCAACGATTTTCAATGAAAAATTATCCACCCAAAAATTTACTTCATTTGGTACTCCGATTATAAATTTACAGGGCCACATGCGGCTCGTTGAAGGTTCTTACCGTTCAATGAAATTGAATACGCGAGTCCCTAGAAGTAATTCTGCTACTTTGTTCTGCTCATGTCTCTGGTGAATAGTCCGCGACAGAGGTCGAAACGTCAGACGAATAAAAGTGTGTGATCGAATCTTCTTCTTTTCTTCGTAGTTGCCCTACCCTTCTTGACACAATAGTGATGCTGAAGTATGTAGCCGTGTTTGTGATTCACTAGTTCCATCTGCGCCGATTTAACCAGGTTTTAGACAGCATTCACTAGTTGGCTGCTCCTCCCAGGTGGTGGTCTTGCGGAAATTGCACGAAAAAATCTCAGGACAAAGGAGGATTTGCAGGTCTCTATGCTTGGTTGCTTTGTTATGTTCTAAAAAATTAATCGCTCTCTTGGAGTAGAGCAATCTGTATGCGGCTTTGCTGGCTATTACATAGTTGTTTGCTCCCGTTGCTGACAACAGCAAATTGTGGGGTGGGTTTGAGTGAGCATGCGACCAAAAAGATGATTAAAAAAGGGCCTTCGACCGGGTAAAATCAGCGGTTGAGGTAGCAATTGAAGATTCTGTGCACAATAAAGTGCTCGCTTTGGTGACTTGCCTTTTAATTTCAACCATGGATTTGGCCTAATGATTTTAGTGATTCGAGTTAAACCGCTACTTAGACCCCTACGAGGACGCATCTTGATCAGATGAAATTGTGAAAACACACAATCGGCTCGGCCCTTCGTTTGATCTTTATCCTTCCCACCTTAGTATTCGGCGGTGGGGATAAAATTAAGCGCTTGCGTTTGTCTGGCCATCGCCGGGAAACGATTTTGCTTATAAAAAAGTACGATCCCCGACATTTTTGTGTGTGAGGTGTAATCACTTGCTCAATAGGCCTCGTGTATTATCACCGTAATTCCTTCTAGTCCAACCAAAAGTCTTTCGCTGGGAGAATCTTCCTATTCTCAATTGTTGCTGTTCTGAATCTTTGATTTCACCGACCCATTCCAGTTTGTTATTTTATGATATGAAGATCACCGCTGCTGATACCTAATTAATCTTTTTTTCCAGAGCCGATTGGTAGAGTCACGCACCCTGAGTCTGAACTTTTGGTGTCTGAATCCCGCGGTCTGCATGTCCAGTCTGGCCGCCGTTGCACACAGTCTGATTCTCGCCAGTGGTACCCTCGCTCCACTGGATGCCCTGGCCGCTGAGCTTGGTCTCGAGTTCCCAGTACGGCTAGAGGCGAATCACGTTGTTTCTGCTGATCGTGTCTTTGCTGCCAGCATCGCCAGAGGTCCGGGAGGCAATCGTCTACTGGCAAACTACACCAACCAGAATTCCTTCGCCTTCCAGGACGACCTTGGCAACCTTATTGTGGAGGCCTGTCGTCTGGTGCCGGGTGGCGTCCTCTGTTTCTTTCCCTCCTACAGTCTGTTGGACAAGTTGGTTCAGCGTTGGGAGGTATGCTGCTCTGATTGCTGCTTTTTGCTTGCAGTTCCGTCTGAAATTTATGATGTTGCGCGCTGCAAAACCCCTGTCCTCTTAAACTCCTGCGTCTTGCACTAGTTTTTTTAAATGATATTCTATATGTTTAATTGATCCAATTGTGAGAAAATTCGCGGCATTCGGCGGGATTCGAACCCGCATAGGAGGGAGGCCTTTTACGCAAGCCAACGCTCTAACTACTTGAGCTACGAATGTCGTGCTTCACACCTTGAGTTTAATCACTTGGATCTGTATGTCTTCGTCTTCTTTACAACAAGAACCTGGGGCACGCATATTTGCTTCTATTCGGATCTGTATGTCTTTGTTCGATTCGATACCGGTGATTGCAGATGACGAGGCAGAAACACACCGACAGAGAATACCAGCTGGAGATACTTCCTGGGATTCACCTTTTCGTTTATATTGCAACTGATGAACTTCCGTTCAGATAGGTACTAATGGTGGCCTCTGTGTTCAGATTTTGATCAGAGTTAAACTTCGGTCTAGACCTGTAGACCCTTGAATATACTGGGTTATTCCGAGTCACAAAGGGATTTCTGAGGAAATTAAGAAGCTGAAATGTCAAAAGTGGAGTATCTACCAGAAAGCCTGTAAGGAGCGCTGGGAGGCCCACTGATGAGCTGTGTCAGGCAATGGCAGAATATCGCTGAAACATGTGTCTGGGCTTTTAGCTAGTACTTGTGCTGCCAGTTTGATTAATAATTACGTAGTTTATACTACTGACTTCCTGATTGAAGCTTTCAAATAGTACGCAATTATCTCGCAGTGCCTGATGGACTTCGGCCCGAATATTCATATCAAATTTCGGCCTGTACATATAGACCTTAGAATATCCTAATTTAGGAATCACATTCTGAAGTGGACACACTACTGACATGGTTAATAGTTCCGACCACACCCGTCCGGATAACGAGCCCGTGTTGGATTTAATAAAGCTGGATGGCCAATGGACACGGATTTGCATCTCGGGGTTGAAAAAGACTGTCAGACGACCAATAATCGGCAATCGAAGTCCCCCTTGCCTTTGTCGACACAACTTTTATAGCTTTTTTTATAGAAAGCTTCAAAGGAGGACAGTTCTGGAAAGCTTTTACGCAAGCAATGCGTTTTCAGACGTTCTCCTGTGTGTAATTAACGGTCTGGGTCATATTTGCAGACTCGTTCAATCATTAAGTCTAACTGTCGTAGAAAATGGAGTTCCGCAACAAAGGTCTGTAACGAATGTACTATTGGATAGCCCCTAGTATGCTTGTTGTAATTAGGTATCCAATAAATGTACATGAATAGCTCTTTTTAGAGATACGCAATGCTCTAACGCAATTGGTTACCGCAATGACGCAATCTGACATTTGATTGGTTTGCACACTTTGAACGCATTGAATTTCCTCCATGCGCGCGTAACCGGCATTATTTGACGTGTACGGCGTGCGACGGTATACGAAAGAGCTGGCTGACTCAATGCCTGATATTACATAATATTTCGTATTCTACTATTTTTTCTAGCAATGTTTAAGGGGAATCAGAGAGTATAGGAAGATGCCATTTTGAGAGGTATGTGGACGAGGGTCTTCGAGTAGTGGACGAGGCCACCAAGAAAAGACGCCAAGCCGAGAATCGGGCACCAGGTGCGGTACAGGGGAGCTCAACGCTTTCTAAATCAAGTGATCATCCTTGGCGGTCGTCGTCAATCTGTTCTGGTCTTGAAAAAGGGATCTACTTGAGCATGCCGCTGACGATTGTTCACGATCGTCATCCTATTCCAAAGTGAAGTCAGAGAAAATCGAAACACTTTGGTCGTTTATTTGTGTATCCTGGGCCGCGAACTTAAAAGGCATTGTTCTTGCCCTTGTTATCAAAAGCAATTTCCTCCCATTTGCTTGCCGTTAGGCTCTATTTTACGATAAATACTAAAATATTACTCAAATGGCTTACACTGTTGATAGAAGCGAAGAGTTTGAGTTGTAGGAGGCTATTCTGACGGAGGTGTGGTTGCTTAAAAAAATCGATTGACATGACGTTTCGGATTCTCACCCTGACCCGCCATCAGCGACCTGGTCACGCGTCCACATGCATACTATAATTAGCAGCTTTTGCGATCACCCCTGGCGACCGTAATTGGCGCGTTGGTAGTTTGGCATTCCGCGTCCGACTCTTTGTATATTGTGTACCTTGTGTCTCTATCACCCTTATCTGCGATTATCTCTGATGATGGCTTCGAGCGAGAGTCATAGACCTCAGGCTCGCGATCGCATTTTTTTCATTCTGGGTTTACACTGTTTCCACTCCCTTTGTAATTTATGTATGGGGGAGACCATGCTACACAAAGAATATCTTGCCGTATGTTTAAAAGTTTGATTGTGCGTGTTGTCGCGGGTACTTGTGAAGTATTCGTATTTGCCTGGAAATTGAGTATATTAAAAGAAATTGCCCGTGATCTTTATTATGAAATTTAACGTCATAAAAGTAAACAAATTTACCAATCGATCCTGTTAAGGAAAAGCACTCGCATTTCAGAAAATAACGTATTTATTGATGCTGATGTCCGAGTTTCCTATAAGCTGAAGCAAAATTCCGAAGAATAGTTAGTGAGCATACGTAGGCTTTCGCTAAATTCTCATTGAGCTATTACATTTTTAAAGGGACGGGGTACAACTCAAGCGAGCGGCCAGAAGTGTTCCTCTCTTCATAAAAACGAGTCGTTGGAATGGGGGCGGGGGAAGGAGAAGCGGTCGATAAGCGAAGGATGGTTACGCGGGGAGGGTTTGGTGGAGCTAGTCTAGGGGAGAGGGGGGAGGGAGTAGAGACAAGGAGATCGCGGGCGAGTGCATGCAGCTAAGTGACTGTGGGTTCTGCCAGACGCAGAGCTTGTAGGTTTTGCACATACGACGCAAAATCATAGGGAACATGCACAACATATTCTTCCTCGTTCTTCCAAAGCACTGGCATCTAGAGTAAGAGCTACTTGAAAATGTCTCGTCTGTCGAAACTCACTGAAAGCCCTTCTCCTATCAGCGGGTTCGTACCTTCTGGAAATATCATTTTTTTGCCCGTTCTTTCCTCTTTTGATTTCATTTGACGATACCCATAGTCAAACTGCTCACGACTTAAGATTAGTGATCCAGTGTTTTTTTAAGAAAGTCTAACTTCGTGAGCTCCTCGTATCTCCTCCTCGACTTATAGTTGACAGGCATGTTGGACAAACTAGCAAAAATAAAATACATACTGCAAGAACCACGCACCTCCTCCGACTTCTCTGCCTGGATGTCCGAGTTCTACGAAGCCATTGATGCCACCCGCGCGTCTGCTGAACATAGCCCCGGCAGCCTGAAAGATCTCGGTCTGCCCACTCAAACGGGGGCAGTCGCCCTTGCTGTTTATCGAGGCAAGGTCAGCGAGGGTCTTGACTTCGCCGACGACTATGCCCGTCTTATTGTCTCCGTGGGCATTCCTTTTCCGGCATTTAAGAACCCCCAGGTCAGGTGCCCTCGCATATTTGTCATCCTGCTTTCTATTCTAATCCTCTCACCACTAAAGCCTTGCCTTTACTTCAGGAGTAGAGTTCAGTTTTTTAACTTCATAGCATCTCTGCCGCACTTAGTTTGGGGAAGTCTCTTTCATGTCCATCTGTCCTCTGACATTGCAGTGTCTCCTTCTCGCTCTTTTAGTGAGGTCGCTAATCCTGTCAGTAGTACTCAGAGCTTTCGTCCCTTGCATCCATCGAGCCAGGACTCCCATTTGCATTAACCGTTTCCCTTGCGTTGAATTTCAATAGTTTGCGAAAGACAATTCAACTGCCCCCCCCCCTCTGATTTTTTGCCTTTCGCACTTGTATCCGAAATTCCCTTGACCAAAATGAATTTACTAGGTAAAATTGCACCACCAACTGACGTGAAAATAAGCAGTCACCAGATTGCCAATCTCTTATGAACCAGGGTACGTAACCGTTAGCCTACCTGATAACTACCCTGTGCGTTTGTAGATAGTGAACGGTCTTTAGGGAAGATTAGCTGCGAAATAAGCAAGCTCTTAATTCTGTGGAATAGGCAGTTCTGCACCAGCGACGGCAGTACTATCGAGGCGCGGACCGCTGCGACCTGGACCATCGCCTGCCTTATGACGCGACGTAGTAGTCGTCAACTGTCATCATATGAATGTGATACCTACCATGGTTTTGCACCAAGGCTCCTTATCTCAGGTAATGTGGGAGTTTTAGTGGTCTCAGTAGCGGTTGTGCTTAGAGCACTGCAATCATCGAGTCAAACCCTAAGTTTAAGGTAAAGGGTAAGAATCAACAGAATGAGGGCTTTATTGTGCACAAAACCCGGAATTGCTGTCCTAGGCAGCAGTGACCACTGGCAAAGCCAGGGCTTGTGTTAACTGCGTCCAGTCGTGCCCTAGAGTGTGTGTGATGATCACAGCCGCTTTTACATGACTGTGAAGCCGGCAGTTGTAGTGATCTAACCAACGGCCTAACAGATCTTCCAACAACCACATTATGTTAGTTGGCCCAATTGTGAAAAAACTTGCGGCATCGGTGGGAGTTTTTTCACAGTTGGGTCAACTAAATTAAGCAAATCTGCCAAAACCCCCTAACAACCACCTTATTGGCTGCTTTGGACTCTATTTTAGCTGCCACAGCACTATGAAAATGCTTAACTTCGCACGGGCTTACATAATTGTCGCGAACTTTCGTAATGTAGTTGACGATATGAGATCTGCTCGTGATGCCGAAATCGGCGGCACTGATGGATCAGGCTATCTTCTCATAGTGTTCCACAACGCAGTTCATTACGCCAATAAACCACAAAGCCACGAGCGATTTTTAATATGTTTTCAAAGTGGACACATTTACTCCTTTTCGGTCGAATGCACCTTGTTCGCTGCTTCGCTTTTGTCCTGAACCAAAATGGGAACCTCACTTATCTCTGACGTATGTTGACCCGTCTGAACTTGGTGTCTATGATCCCTATTATCGTACTCGTGTGTGGCTGTTCATCGTGGGACCCCGTGCATACATCCATGTAATTAGCAGGTTCTGCTTCTAACAGATGCAATAGGGTAGTGTTTGTTTGTGTGGCCCCTGTCAGGACAAAGGACTAGGAAAGGCCCGTAAGGCAGGTAGGTTTGCACTTAAGTCCAGGGTTATGGTTGGAAATAGGAAGAAAGTTGCGGTTCAGATCTAAATTAGGGTCAGGATACGGCAACAGGCATCCTTCCAAAAATGTAGCGCATTGTCATCCGTATTATATCATGGTCGATATACGATCTCAATAGCTCCGTATTCTGTATGGTTTTGGAATGCTTTTATTTAGGGCGAACAAGTTTATTTTGCAGCGTTGAATGTGCTAAAATGTCAACTTCAGGTTTTAGCGGCCAAAATATCATCCAGATTTCTCAGTTTACTGCAATATGTAGCATGCTGGGATAATACTCCTAGATAGTCCCTGTTCGATGCTTGTTTGAGATTTAATTTTTTTGATGCTGGTAGTACGTACTGGAGTTTAAATCCGTGTTGTTTTTACAACAAAGATAGCCGTTGTTTTAATGAGACAAATTGCATTTCTTTCTACCTGAAGTTCTTCATCGAAAAAAAAAAACTAGTTCAATTGATTAGTCTGCACCCCGCGGGCAAAGTCGTCCATAATGTCAAATCAGTGGTTAATTTTGTTTTTTAAATTTTTTTAAAACGCCTAGGTGGAGCAGAAGCGCAGATTCAACGATGCCATTCGTGCAAATGCGTTTAATGCATCAATCACCGCGAGCCCCTCCTCGAATGTGACAGCTACAGCGAAGCTGAGCACATCAGGCGAGCGCGGAGCCGCTTCGGTGACGCCTAAAGTGCGACGCGTTCTCTCTGGCTCTGAGTGGTATGAGGCACAGGCTTATCGAGCTTTGAATCAGGCTCTCGGAAGGTGCATCCGCCATCGCCATGACTGGGGTGCCATTATCCTTGCAGATTGCCGTTTCACGGAGCAGCCAGTGCGCTACTTGTCAGGCGTTAGCCGCTGGCTCCGCAATCAGTACGTCATCATCTGTTACACCTTCTTTTTCTTCGTATTAATCTTTCACTTTGACGAGACTCATTTACGAGGACTTTTCCGTTAATTCCGGTTTTGTTTTAGTTAAGCCATTTCATAGTTCTGGGCGCGCATAGCTAAGCATCCAGTAAATATTCCAACTCATTAAGCGTTAACCCAAATGCCTAAACGTGTTTTCGTTTCGAAAAACAGATTAGTTAAGTAGAGTTGTAAGATTATTTATCATGCAGCCTAAGTTAAAGGTATTTTAGTCCATTCAGGGTGTTAGCTCTCGAAAGAACTTCCTTTCGATTGTCTGCAAAGACTACAGTCTATAAGCAGTAACTACTTAAGTAGTATGCAATTTTTAAATCTATGTTGGATGCCCTTAAAAATGCATGCATACGAAGATATTTTTTGCATGCCTTTGGTGGCAAATAAATTACGCTTTCAAATTGTATGCTCGATGAAGAGGCATGTTTTGGTTTTGAAAAAAGTTCTCAGTTGCCGAATAGTCTTCAGCCCGAATCGCTGTTAAACTTGTTTTTAGGAAGTTCAGGACTGCATGCCTGTATACCTTCAGTCTAAAGAAAATCACACGTTTGTTTCCAATATGAGGAAGAATTCACATACTGTTCGTGAAATTTTGTGGTGGCTGGAAATCATGCCGTAGACTTTAAAGGTTGCATCAATAAATAGATTGATACGATGCTTTATAAATGGTTTTCAAAAATGTCATGATTGCCACCGTTTTTACAATCGTAATGCACCCTGTGGCGGACGGCTGTTCTCCCTCCCAATGCCCGCGGCCCCTAAAGTCATGTGTCTTAACAGGCGGTTGTTTGAAAAGAAGACGACTCGATCGCTGTCCCTGCGATCGAGTCGTCTTCTCAATTAATTCCTGAGACTCGCATGTTCACTTGTATAGGCGGTTATTTTTCCACTGGCTGACCTGAAGACCACTTGGCCGATATTACTCGCACATATGTGCGTGGTTTCTCAAGAACCACATGAACACGCCAAGCTGCGGCCACGCAGCAGGGGACCTCAATAATCGACACCCCTCGGGCAAATGCAACACACCAAAAACAAATCATTTGAACGTGCTTCAAAACAGCTGTCATCAGCATATCTCGCGCAACACAACACACGCTCTCTCAGGCCTAAATGGACGCAGTCAACACTAGCCCTGACTTCACCAGTGGCCACTGTCATCTGAGACAGTAACTGGGAATTCTGTATACAATAAATCCCTCCCATAGGTGCTTTTTGCCTTTTACCAATAACTTGGGATTTTGGACCTCATAACCGCTACAACACTTGTTCCAAGTATAGCATTTCAAGAACACGCAAATTTCTGCCAAATGAGTACAAAAAGAATAAGTTCCTTCACGTTTTCTATAAAAAATTGAATTTATAGGTGCATCTAACGTCACTAGGAAAATGTATACTTCTTATGAAGTCGTCTTTTTCAGCGTGTAATTTGCTCAAGCATCCGAAGGGAAGCTTTCAAAAACCGTTATCCTGACGTGACTGCAATTTTTTGGGGGTATGCTGCTATATAATTAATAGTACAACCCTACTTAAGTAATTTTTCGTATCATAAAATCATATTGAAAATTTTCGGCGGTAAATCTACTGGATATGGACATGCTATTCTCGATCCTTACATTTGCAGGAACCAGACTTTCAAAACGTTAATCGCACCCAAGTGGACGAAGCTATGCGTCCTCCCGTCTCCAGTCCTCTTGAGTTGGTCATGACACGGGACCCAGCTAGGAAAGGGACAAGAAAGCCTACTGGGATTTAAACTAGTTCAAGCGCGAGTCATTGCGCTTATCTTTAGTCTGCTGAAGCTCGCAGTTGGTTGGTTAGTAGCCCATGTTGGATCAAGGGTTCCCGCCGGAGTCCAAAGTGGGTGCAGTTGGGAGACGGAGAAAAGCCGCGACCTCGGCCGATTTGAGCCAAAGGTCCTCGGGGGTGAGTTGGGTGCCTGGCCGGGAACTGCAGACGAAGAGATGACAGCAGTCATGCGGCGAGACGCCGCAGTTGGGACAGCAGTCGGGTATGGACGGGTCCAGCCGGTGTTGGTGCTGGCGAAGGAGCATGCAGTAGCCACTGCGCAGCTGCGCCAGGGTACAGCGTGGGACACCCGTGGGAGCTGACGTTCCGAGGTGGCAATCGGAGGTGGATAGCTACCCAGAAGGACCGGGGGATGGTAGCTGGATTTTGCGTCCACAACGGCTCTGGTGAAAGCGCTGGTAGCCCGTCCTGAGGACAGAGCCATCAACAGGTAGATCCGAGAGAGACGAGGTGACAGCTGCCTTGTGGAGACCTCGGATAGACGTCCGAACTTAACAGCTAGGCTCGTGAGCGTTGCAACGATGGTGGTTCGGATAGCCAGGTTGTGAACAGGTCCACCAGAACTGCTGGCCGAGGAGTTTGTTGTGTGCGGCGACCGGCAGGACAGAAGCATCCACATGAAGGTGATCGATGGGCGACATTTTACAGCAGCCCGCGGTCGTGCGGAAGGCACCGTTCTGTGCTGACTGAAGGCGGCGGAGGCTGGAGGAGCTGATTATGGGAGACCAGATTGATGCCGCATAGGTGAGATGCGGCTTGGCCATTGCATTGAATGTGGTCGTCAGCAACTCTTTCGCGCAGCCCCAGGATGTGCCCGCGAGAGCCTTGAGGACTTTGGTGCACCGGCTCACTTTGCTTGCAACCTCCCTCGCATGGTCCGCGAACGTTAAGAGCAGATCTAAACGGATGCCAAGGAGCTTGGGCTTACAGACCAGCGGTAAAAACTCAACGTTGACGATGATAGCTGGGTGACGATTGAACTCCTTCGGATCCAGCGTGAAAACAGTGACGGACGACTACTGAAGCACGCAGTAGAGATCCTCGGTTGCGACGGTCCACCTGTCGCGTCTACCGTTTTGCAGGCCACAATGATCAGGCCAAATCCCGAGTTTTCAGCAAAGATTGAAGTTACTAGAATGGGGCATTTATTTTGCGCATAACCGTAGGACTTTTGGTTGCTATACCTCTCTCAGTTTACCACGCATTCGCCTTGCTATCATGTGATTTTCCCAGTCGATTCTGCCTGTTTCGGTTAAATGGTCGTTGACGTCTGTCTTGCAAATCTCGTCCACACCTTTAGTCGTTCGGCTGGCATAGTTCTTTTATTTCACGTACACAAGAGCAGGTTCTTCCGTCGTGTGTTTTTAAATTGCTTATCCTTTCTTTCACATGTTTCCCGAACCCGAAACTAAGAGTTACCTAAGCTTGTTTGAAAGACTACTCAGAATGATTTTAGCATCTTATAGTTCGCCCCAGTAAGCAACACTAGCGGTTAACAGGAAAAATACGATTGATTGGCTGGACTCGTAGGTCTCACGGAAATGACTGTATTGCAGTTGATCTAAAGGATCTAAAACTATAGTTATGAAGTGTGGATATGTATTTAGGCTTGTCCGTACTAACAACCTTGCCCATCCGTTTACTACTGGTCGTCTGGTAACCTTGTTTTCCCTGTTTTTTGTGTCTAGGGTCGTGGCTCACCAGACTTGGCCCGATCTCACAAGGAGCCTCTCGCAATTCATCCAAAAAGTACGTTCCTTCGCAAGTGAGGAGTCAAGCACGCGGACATCCTTGGCAGATGAGTCCTGTGTTGTGCCATAGTTGGTCTGCAGAAATTTCCCATCCCCCTGCCTCCCCCCTGCTCGTTGGACGACAACTGTAAATTCTTCCGAGATTTCCCCCCCCCCACCCCATCACTCGTCCCTTATATTTCCTCTTTGTATAGACTGCTTTTTTATTCGGCTACTAAAAGTTATGTCTTCCTCGTTTGTTTTTCTACCCATTTTCGGTATATATGTATAGCAGTACAGAATTTCAGAATGACTTCGTTTGAAAAATATAGACTGAAACAGCAGCTGTTTCTGCTTTAATTTAACCAATGATATATCCCCTATGAGGACCTTAGAGCATAGATACAAAGTGCGTAGTTGATCCACAAGTGCATCTGCAGTATCCGATAGGTCACCTGGTTGAAATCTTAGCTCACTATATTTGGCGTTAGTTTGCTCAGAAATCCACATAGATTTCTGTGTGCAAAGGCCGATTTATGCAAAGGATGTTTGAGTAGGCGGTCTATTCTAGAAATATAACATAAAACACACCTTCCTCGTCCTTAATAGTCGTGTGATAGGCCTTTTAGTTTTGTACTGGCTGCTAAGTTTTGAATTCTGTCACGTTTGGGATAGGCTCCGCTTCTGGAAGTGTACATTTCCAAATTACGTCGGCGGTCACGTTGACCTTAGTTTGAACTTCCACAGCGGATTTGCGTCTATATACGCCATGGTATAAAGTCTGTTTTTCTGTGTCTAATGTACACTTGGCTTCAGTAGTAGAAGAGACAATGAAGACGATACTCTACCTCCGTAAGGTACCGTTTACAGGGTTATTAGGATAATTTATCTCGAACAGTCTCTACCACAAAACGCCCTGGAACGAGTTTCACCTAGACTCTGGCGTATGCAGCGTCTGCGTAGATTTCTCACCAAAAGCATAAAAAAAACACGATTCGTTATCAAAGTGCGCACCGAGACCACCAAAGCAGACCGCTGAAAACAAAACAGGTCCTTGGCTCCTCTTGAGTTAGGATGTCGTCAGGGCTTGAGGAACGCCGCAAAGATGCGATCGCTGGGACAAGAATGCTATTCGCCCGTTAAGTTGGATCCTCAAGCTGAGCTCATCAGAAGTAGTCAAAGGCAACTGGCGCGCAAATTATGTGGTCTTTATAAACCCCTCTTTGCGTAACACCGCATTCATCGCCGGTGATCGTACTTTTTACGATTACTTCCTCACCCACACCGTAGTCGTTAATTACCGCAATTTCGTCAGCCTTGTCGGTCATTCTGAAAAATGTGTTAGCTTGCGCGGGCAGTTACTGTGTCCAAAGTCTCAGTATTGGAAATAAGGAGGGTCATTGAACTTGCCAATAGACTTTGGGCTGAAGTAAGAGCTCAAGCAGCTTCCGACTCGTGCACTTGTCTTCTAGCGAGAAATTCGTCCCCTGGAAGGTGTCACCAGGTCTCACTAGACGAGTCGCAGCCTGACAGTTGACGTACCTTCTCACTGCTGGTGCAAGCTCAGTCATTCGCGTTTGGCGTAATCTTCAAATTTCTCCGATACACTTGCTTCGCCCTCATCTGCGCTAGACCGGTTAAAAACTTCAGAGATTTCCTGCCATGGCAGTGGGCTTTTGAGCCCTATCAGTTGATGCCTGATGGTTATCTCCCGTCTGCGGTCAGCTTCAGCTTCCAGTTGCACGAGAAAGCGGCTGATGGTCACCAAGGCTGTCGTGGCCTGCGCGATCGTCCGCTTAGCTTTGGGATCGGCGCCGGTAAATATTCGCTTCAAGCACCCGTTGAGGATACCGTATTACAGTTGTGGCAGACAGCCAACAATGCTGTCCGGCTTTCTTGTTCACTGTCTCAACGTCGTGTTACTTCGCAAGGCAGCTCTTTCCAATTTGCTGACCTGTAGACCCTCGACCGAATTTCACTCCCGCACGTGCGTCCCGATAGTCGCGGCAAATCGAAAGCGTCACTTACTGGTTGACGCAGAATGGGACACAATACGGGAGACTCCCTTGAACTTGCTCCATAATCCCACAAAAGCAGCTGCCAGTGCTCTCCCTCGCAAGCATGATTCGGTTTTGCCAGTGGCCACTGTTGCCCGAGACACCAACTGGTATTTATGCGCACAATAGGGTCCTCATTCTGGTGACTTTCCAAAAACCAGGGATTAGGCCTTATAATTGTAGTGCTCTGAGCACAAGCACCGTCCAAAAGTTTCACAGTAATCCAAAACGCCAGCGTAACGTCCTTATGCAAATGCCTTTGCGGTTGAAATTTGGTATATGCATCTTATTTGTTGGTGTCCTGAAAACTGGATCTAGGTCATTACAATCCTTGCAGCAGATGACCACATCGAAGAAGGCTAACCGGTTTGTTTTCCCATGTGTCATAGTAACCCGTAAAAGTATTGGTATGGGAAGAAGCATCAGGTCATTTATGGTGACTAGAGGCCGGTTTCTAGCTGGCAAAAAGCAAACAGAAGATGGGTTTGTCACGACATATATTTGCATAAATATTTGTTCTTACTACTTAAAAAGTTTAGGTAGCCACTTTATTGGCAATCGCACACGGCTTTGCGTAGTATTTGTTCATCGTTGAATTGGTTTCTTTCTTTGTCTCACGGACAGGGTTATCACTACAGATGGTCTCCCTTTGGAAGGCTTCTTTGTGTTCTCGGTTCTGCTCAAAAATATTTGCAGCGATTTGCCAGCGTTTGATGCGCTTAAAAAAATACAAGCGCTCGCATGACATCTCTACCTTCGCGAACTTCTGGGTGTTAGACGTTTAGTGTTTCCACCCACCCAACAGCGATTTCGTTAACGTTCCTTTACTGGCTGGTCTAACAGAGGATTCTAAACTGGTATTTAGACGTGCAAGTCTAGCTGTTAACAATAATGTATGTTATAATGGGGACATCTGGCGTGTATCACCGTCGAATTACAACCTGTTGAAATCCCCAAGGAAGAACACTTAAGAAAGGCGTTATTCTGAATCTACCTGGAGGAGAGTTTATGGTGTACAGAACTCGGAGTTGCTGTCTCGGGTGGTAATTGCAGCTAGTTGATCTCCAGCGTACTGATGTCCCCACCATGGGGAAAGCCCAGGCATTGGGGACAGACTGCGGTGTCCTCGTAGTCCGCGTGTGACGCAACTCTCCTGTCTGCTAGGGACAGTTGCTTATAGGAGATTGTCTGCGCGTCCTCTTGTGGCCGTATTGGCATAACGTCATGCGACCAGCCCAGCGAACGCATATGACATTGGAGGCACTCGGCTATGGAACAAAGAAATCATTGTGACGGTCGGCGGCAGGCACGACGCCTTAGGAGAGCCGACAAGGTTGCTAGCCTTTGGTCAGACTACCGTCCTAGCAATGAAGGCTTTACTTTCGTTTCAATCCCCCTTATTGTTGTGCAATAAACGGGATTAAGGACTGCGCTGAGAAAGGACTAAGTAGACTCGGGTTTTGTGAAAGACTATTTTATATCATGCAGCACGTCGCCATTCTTTTTACCCTTTTCCAATTCAGCTCATTTGAAGTCTCAGTCTAAAAGATAAACGGTTTAGATGAGCCGGTACTTATTTGACGGGCCGCGGTTTCTCTAATGACTGCTTGTGACGTGAAGCGAAAGACATATTTTTGGGAGGGGTTTGTGAGGAGGTGAGGTGGTTTAGGTGTCCATGTTGAAACCGGTAGTTCCATGTTGATGTTTGTTTAGTATCGTCGACATTATGCACATTTAATTGGCTGTCTTTGGCACTAAAAGAAGCTTCTTTCACGCCTGGCTCTGATGATGCAGCACTTGCATTAGAGTCTATTTAATTGTCCTGCCGAATTCTTGCGGTCTGAGTTCCCAGTTCAGAAAATCCGAATGAAAGCTACTTGGCAGTCGGCAATGGTCCAGTCGTTCACGTCTTAAGAACTTTTGTTTAACGTTGTTTTTTTTCCTCGTGATCTTCGTGCTTTTATGGCCCTCCAGCAGTGCATATGGAGGTTGGTAGACAGGCGAAAGGAGTTTCGCCCAAGGTTTTCATCCGGGTTGGGGATTGTACGGAATGGGGTAGATGAAAAGCCATTTGTCATCTATAGCTGATCATGTGTTACGGTTCGACAGTCCATTGGCAAATCTGACTCACTTGTGACTGTAGGCATTCACTCTCGGGCAAAAGCCATTTCTGAACAAAATAGATGACTGTATGGATGGCACACAGAAAGTGTTGTGGCTGGGGACTCCCGTTACGGTTGTACGGTTACACCCGATCTGTCTATGCGTTTCGATAAACGTTGCAAAAAGCTCACGATAATGAGTATACCCAGTCACCTTTATAGGGTATAGGTATGAAATGACGATCTAAATTTTGAAATGTGATTCGAATGTGATAAATACTTAATTGAGGGGTGTAATACTTGTAAGGGGCCATCCTAACCGACGCGCGCGCACGCAGCCCTGGCGAGTCGCTCTCACTTCATACCACCGGCTCGCCCACCCTTAGTGCACGTGATGACGTGCACTGATGCGTCCAGGCTTAGGACTCTAACAAGCCAGCTGTATGAGTCACAAAGCCAATCGAGTCGCTATTCGCTCGGGGACAGTACCTGAGTGGTCCGATTGGACATGCCTGTACACGCTATTGGTTGCCTTAAATATGGTGTAATAGGTGCGCTAATAGACTTCCACTCTTGCGTCCTTCTTGTTGTGTTATTCCTTGGGGATTCCAGCAAGGGATAATTAAACAGTGACATCTCGGCTTTGGGGTTATTACACAAATTGGCGACGCAGAACTCATCATGTCTATTTTCGCGGAAAAATTTCTGACTATCCTGCAGCAACAGCAAGCTCAATTCGAGGCGGCTCACCTGAAGATGATAGAGTCCATGACGCAGAAATAAATTTTGCATTTACCTGATCAGAATCTTCTGGGAAACAGTCCAGGTCAACGGACGCAGCTGCTGCAACTATCACCGAGTTTATTTATGACCCCAACTCTGGCATGAATTTTGACACTTGAAACGTTGGGAAGACATCTTGCGTGTGGGGTTTGCCAAAGCCGATGATGCTTGAAAGGTACACCTGTTACTACGCAAACTGGGCACCAAAGAGCATGAGCGGTACATGGATATGATTCTGCCGTAAAACCCTCGTGACATCAAACTCGACGAAACCATAAAGGAACTGTCAGAGACGTTTGGGGAGCAGTCATCACTGTTTCATAACCAATAATAGTGCCTCAAGCTGGTGAAGAACGAAACAAAAGATATTCTGACGCTTGCCACTATCGTCAACCGCGAATGCGAAAAGTTCAAGCTGCGAGAGATGACAGAAATCCAGTTCAAGTGCCTCACCTTTGGGTGCGCTCTTCAGTACCCTCGCGATACTGAAATCAGGACTCGTCTGCCCGTCAAAATTGAACAGGTCCCCGACTCAACACTGCTGACGTTGACGGCCAAATGCCAGTGGCTCAAGAATCTTAAGCATGATTCTGCCATCGTGGAGCAACCTAGTTTCTCGTTTGCCGCCACCAGCGTTCGTGCTGTCACTCGCATGGAGTCAATGTCCCAACAGAAGCTTCAAGACTCCCTACTCAAATGATATGCAACAACATGCTGGCAGTGAGGAGACTGGCCTTTTGCTTTCTTCTGTCCACCCAAGACGCACACTTGTCGGAAATGCCATAGGCGAGTGCATAAGGAAGATCACTGCCCAGCAGGCCAACCATCCAAAGCAATGGCAGGTAATACGAAGATGAGGCGTCTCAAACGCCGTTCACTTTATTTCGGCCTAAAGTCTCACCTAATTCTAGTCTATTTAGGATTAAATTTGAGACCAAAAGAAAGTATCTTACGGTTACTATCAGGGCAAACCTATACACCTCCAGCTTGACACAGCCTTAGACACCAGCCTCATCTCCAAGCGCATTTGGCAGATACTTGAACGGCCTGTGATATGCACATCGGACAAAAGGGCTATGAATGTTTTTGGAGGATTTCTCTGTCTCACGGGTGAGCTATAATGTTACGTTTTCTTTTATAGCATTGAATTCAAGGGAAAATGTGACCCCACCAACTGTCCGAACCCTAATATAGTTTGACCTGTGAGGATAGAAAATCTTGGTCTCCTGGAATTGCCACTTAACCGCATTTTTAATGGTGCGCAGTCAACTTGGCCGAGTCCCACGAAATCAAAATCGCATGGAATCTTTCACTTGCTCCTGTGGAGTGGGTTATATTGGTCGCAAGAGCCGGCGCCTATCCAAAAGAATGAAGGAACACCTCCCGGCATGGCTGAGAAAAGGTCAAATCAGGAGCATAAAAAGTTCTATTCTGGCGCACATGGACGATTCCGGACATCGGTTGGACACCAACGAAGCTTTCCGAGTGATCTGCAGGGCCCCACCAAATTATCCAAAGTCCTTGGGTCAGCGCCTGCTAGCAACAGCAGAAGCGACCGCTATCAGGCCAATGAAGCCCGCATTGTGTGCACAAAAGAACTTCCTACAAGCCCCACAGTTGGCGTGGCCCACAGTCAGCGGCATGCAGTCATCCACGCTATGTTTGTCTCCCTCCCTCCCTCCCCCCGCCTCCCCCTCCCCTAAACTGCTCCATCAAACCTTACCCTTAAAACTCACCTTCGCTTATCTAGACACTACCCCATTCTGACCACTCAATTGTCCGAAAAAACGAACACGTTTGAATTTGCACCCAGTTTCCATATAAATGTAAGGCCTGACGAAAAATTTTCGAAAGTAAACGTGTACTCGCCAAACTAGTCTTCTGAAATTGAATCAGCTGGCGGCAAAGCTGAGGTCGACCCTACAGACGAAGTTTGCTCCAGCCTTTCAAGACGTTCTCGGCTGCTGCAACAAGATGAATGTCCCTATCTGACTTCAAACAAATGCAAAACCTTTTTTTTCAATCGTAAACGAAATGGGAATTTTTGCCGAACTAAGCACAAAAAGACCAGTTCCTTATGCTGCACTTACTGTGGTCGCACAAGAACTTAATCGTTTTCAACGAGATGACGTTCTTCATCCAGTCAAATACGCTGTATTGGCGGCAGCGATCATGGCTGTTAAGAAAGCCACGGGTAGTCTGAATTTGTGCTAATTTCTCTATTAGCCCCAATGCTGCTCTGGATACGCACCAGTAATCTCTGCCCGTACCGGAAAATATTTTTGCTAAGCTGAATCGTGGGACGTGTTTCGCTAAGCTGGCTCTGTCCGGTGCATTTATGTGGACAACCATCGCTTAGCTGCATGCACGGTTCTGAACGCACTCTTCCCCCCCCCCGGGCCGGTTTCACCAAACATTGCCCAGCGGTGAACCCGCCTTCCCCCTTGCACACGCCCGCCCCCCCCCCCCCCCCCCCACCGTTCGCACGACTCGCTTGCAGGAGAGGAAGAAGATTATTGACCGCTTGTTTAACTTGTACCCGATGAGAATTTATCTGAAGCCTACGTACACACGCCAAATGCTCTTCTGAATTGGCCTCCGCCGCCAAAACTTGGCACCTGGGTGGGCAACTTAACCGTCCGACAAAGCTGACGACGTCATTAGCCAGGATGCTAGTGGTGTCGCCTGCGCGCTCTCTGTTCTCTGCCATCTGATCTGAGAACTCTTGTGTTTTCGACCACTGGGGACTCGTGTCAGCGTCCCACTGCTACACGACTGAATGAAGTGTGGAGGGCACTTATTGTACTTTAGCTGAATTGCCCGCATGGTCTGTCGAGAACCAGGAAGAATTGACTGTACACTCCTGACATGTAGGCCAGGTGACAGGACGTGAGTAAGGCAGTGGCCTGTCTGACTCTGCCGCGTCAGGCCCAAAATGACCCAGATTTGAATCTTTTAGTCTTCACGGCTGGAGTTGGGGTATGGTCGATGACACATAGAGGCCAATAATGTACATCACGACCTTCGTTGTTTTTGTCAGAAGTAGCTATTAATCAATTAATGTTCTACGAGCGTAACTTGCGACAGCCCCATCGATAGAAAGTTGAACACGTTTTCATCTCCAAAGTTTGCAGGCTAAACCTAAGTACTTTGCAAGACTAAAGTCGTCCAGAAGTTCCTGTTCCTTTTTTATAAGTTGTTTCTTAATAAAAACCCATTTTGCATGCAACATTATTTTTTCTAATGCTCGGTCACTTTAAGCCTTCGATTAAACAAACGAAGGGGGGAGGGTTTATCATTATGGTCAAGTAGGAGGTTCACCCCATGAAATAGTATCATAGAACATGGTGCAATGCACATTTTCGCCTGATATAAGAGCCCAATTTTAACACCAAAATTGTTTTATTTATTCAGAGATATCACTATAAACTCTTCTAACCAAGTCCTGTAGTACTGTTTCCTGTCAGACATGACTTATTTTCATTTACTTTAGGAAATTCCTCCCTTCGTAATAGGATAAATCACGAGTCAATAAGTTCAACTATCACAATATCGTGTTACGATCAAGATTGGTTTTTTTTCAATGCAAGTGTACACGCTAGAGGGGGCAGGGGTTTGGGTGTAGTGAGAGACTGTGCAATTGAGAGGGAAGCTAGCAGTATCAACTTGAGGAACTACAGACCGGTGGAGTGGGAGGCAAAACTGGCTCTTTTTTATCCAATAAACTCAGAGACCTGAGTCGTACCCCCGAATTCACGTCAGCAGCTTTAGAGTCCTCGACTTTGTGATAAGAAAGACGAATTGTCTAATTGTCCAGTTGGCAGAGTAGCGCAGCACCTCGTTTTGTCCAAAAGGTGACCGGTTGCTGCGACGGGAGGTAGATAGGCAGGACAAAGTTAGTTGAGTGACCAGTAGTGGAGAGGGTACCACGCCGCTCACTGGTCTTATACACCGGACACATGTAGAGATTGTCTGTGCCCTGGAGGACTTTGCTCTTGGACTTCTCTATTGGCTGCAGCCAGATTGCCGGCATGGGCTCATTCAGAACCTTGGGTTTCTGGTCACCAAGTTTCATGCTGATTGGGTATTCGTGGAAAGAAGGAAAAGCAAAATTGAGTTAACTATGCAAACCAGTGTGTCTGTCACTGTTAATGTGGGCGAAGAATAGGAATGCCCAGCCCAAGTAATAAAGGTGGCCCTAGGCACCATCCCAGAAAGGATAAATCTTCCCCTGTCGTTACTCTTATACCAACCCAAAATAGACCTAAAACGTAGTCCTAATCTTAACCTTCAACCTCTTCTTAGCACCGGCAGTACACTTAACACTAAGCTTAACCTCAGCCCTGGCTTATCTCAATTCCAACTCTAAACCTACAAATAGACTTAACGCTACTGCCCTGGAGGTGGTTGCTGTTCACATATCCTGTTTAGAGGGCCACAGAAGTCATAGCTACCGTTACCCAATGACCAGCTCCCAAAATCGTCCTCAGAATGAAAAGCGTCATAGTCGCTAAAGATATCAGCCATCGTACTAAAGATTTCCTCTACCAGATGTAGTTCAGTTACTTTTGGCTTACGTCTGTGAATGCTAACCCTGCTGACAAGAAGAGTGGGACTCATGGTAAGGGTTACGCAGTAATATATGGGAGCAATTCTTCACTATCACTCCAGCCTCCCTGGCTTTTGCCGGAAATGTCATCTGCTTATACTACTCGCGGCTACAGTTGCTGTCAAGGCCCGAAGAATGAGGCCCAAGGCAAAAGCGGAGCGGAACAAGTAAGTTTCGGTAGCAGTCGGTGAACGTTCGTCAAGGCGGTCAATATTTCTCGACCTGAAGCGGCAAGGCACGAACTCGTGGCTCAATTGTTAGGGCGTTCGATTCTGATTAAGAGGTCGTGAGTTTGAGGCTCGGATGGGACGTCACTTAAGTCCGGGTATGACTGGCTGACGAGGGCTAATAAGCCAGAAATGGCCATTCCAGTCTCCCTGGCCTTTGTCGGCAATGCTGCCTGCCCTTTCTACAAACTGCTTTGACTGGTTTCAAGGCCCGAGAAATGAGACCCAAGGCAATGACGGAGTAGGACAAGTGAGTTCCGTGAGCGGTCGGTGAACAGTCGTCGAGGAGTGTTTTCGTTAACTTCTGTGCGATTGACCTCATATTCCCGTATGCTGAAGTAAATGCGCATTCACAGTCCTCTCCTTTGAAAAAAATGAGGAATTTGGAAGACCTACTGTGAACCATGCAATGCTCTTAATCACGTCACCCTTCAAAAAACGAGTAGCTGATTGAACGCTCGATGGGGATGGTAGGATACTACAGAAACCGCTAAGACAACTTTCGGGCCCCTGATGCACAGGCTTCAGCAGTGACGACGAACACTGCAGTCAAGTCAAGTCTAGTTTATTAAAGGAAATATAGGCAATCGCTTTTGGACTCCCTCTTGGTACACGTAGAGGACGGCAAACTTGCCTGTCAACTATAAGTGCGACATACAAAAGTCCAGCCAAGAGAAAACTATTTTCCACCCTCCGCTATTCACTTCTGTCGCCATGGCTACTACGGCTTGCCGAATTGCTATATATAAACTAGCAGTACTTTCTGCGCTTTATCCTATAAAAGCCCGTATTTGAACAGGGAATCAGATGCAGCAATTAGTACAAGTCCTTCTGCACTCGCCAAAGTGCGCGAGGTAACCGAAATTCTGATCTAAGTTGGTTCGAGTTTGTCCATTGTCCCCCAGCTCGAATGGGGTCATTTTTTAGGAATATTTGGTAAGACAGACCACCCCGAAACTGAATAAATTTTACAATCCCGTTTGATTTTTGGATTGGTTTAGTCAATGTTTCTATGCTCGATATCCATGCAATCAGTGACTTGAAATGATAACTCACATATCATAATCCCATCGACAGCCATCAAGGAAGAGGCCATTAATGTAAGCTCCATCATCAGGGGGCTTATCAGAACTGAGTTTTGGAAGAATCTGAAAAAATAGAAGTTCATTAAATAATCAAGTTCCTTCTATGCTTCGTGCTATCAGATTCTTCAAGCGATGCATGTATGTTATAAAGGACAGAAATAGTATAGAGTCACAACGCAATGAGGATGGAAAACACGATAAGGACAAGTCCCTAAAATCAGTTAGCCGATTAGCGTGTAAATAAGCGTACCACATCTTCTCAGGCATGCAGCCTATCAATGCCCAGTGGGAAGTTTTGCAAAGAGTTATGGCGCACGATGCTGCTAATCCATGGCTATCATACCACAGTTTGGAGTGTTCCAGTAAGTAGTCACAGAGGAAGGTGCAAGACCTTTATCCGCCCGAGGCTTCAGCTTCACGCTGGAAACCCTCATCAGAGTCAGCATTAGATGCAGGTACTTTGTACGTAGAGGTATGCAGTCGCCATTTTACTGCATACCTACGGCAATGGGCGGCTTCCCCTTAATGGAAGATAGTTGCCCGCTTGTGCCCGCTAAGACCGACTGGGGCATACTCTCGTTCAAGGAGCCATGACGGCTCCCCAACTCGCACTTGGGAATCCGCTCATGCGGTCCCGGTTAGTGTTATCTTTCGGCTGTGTATTCCTACCAACCTTTTCGCCAATAGTTCTGTACATCTCAGCTAGCACCTCACTTATTTTCTTCCTATTCGGGATCGGGCCTGAAGGTCGCAGTTGCTAGAGTCTTTCTAATGCTGCCACCACAGAGTACTAATGCTGTCTTCCCTGCCTATCGGTTTCTTTCTGCACAATAGGATGACTAGACAACAGCAGTTTATGTAGGGCCACTCATTGATCCCTACTGTCTGCATGTTTTCCTACGAAAACGGTGGTTATAAGGTTTTATGGGTGGGGAATTAGGACACGCAGTGAAATATACTTTAATAAATGCTAAATGCATTTTATTTTACCGTATTTAGAAGTGTTGTTGATTTATGTCTGTAGATTTTTCTAATCTGTATCATCGTTTTAGTTATTGCGGAAAAATCCAATTATCAAATTGCAGGTTTCTTGAATTTCCCGAAAAATTGGAATGTTGGTTAGTAGGTCATCTACTTCAACTTACCTGAAGTCCAACTTACCGTTCTGGAGTAAGATTAGTACAGTCCGTGGCGCGAAGCGCCGCGCACACCTTCAGTTTACATGCGAAAAACTTTCTCTCAGCGGCCGCGGGAAGCAACTTCGACTGCATTTTTTTCACTTTACACTTACTGCTAAAAATTTCCTTCTCTGCCTATCCTATTTCCGAACCCCACAGAACGCTTTAACCACCATTTTTTGCAGGACAAAATGCTGGGACTAGGGATATATGAGTGGGCCTACATAAGTTACTTTTGCCGGATGATTGCAGCCCCTTTGTAAGAGTCGAAGACCAAGTCTATTTTAGACAAAAGCAAATATAAACTCCAGTAATATCGGTAAACTTACATCAAAATCAAAAACTAACAGGTCAATAGGGATAGTATATCGTCTGGCGTGATTCTGCAGGACACCGGTTAAGAAGGCTTGGGTAAAGTAGAAGCCAGACAACCAGAAAGTGGGCGGTTTTTGACTGTTGTACCAGGTCTAGAAAGGCAAATAAATATGGTAAGAGTCGAGAATTATAGGTATTCCGGGTAGCTGAAAATACTGGATTTTGTGCTCAATAATTTCACAGACAAGTCCCTATAGAGAGCTTTGTTATTTCCGTATCAGCTACCTGTTTTACACACAAAAGGAAAATGAACAAAGTACTAGTACGTTGTATTTGTTGATCTCTTTCATTAATTACTGGTTGTACTATACTTTCCATACCTGTTGTCAGTTTTATTAGGCTTTAAATAAGATCCTTGTTGATTTGCTGGTTTTCGATCAAATAAATAACTTATTAGCTAGTAGATAATAAACCAGACCAAAGTATGACGGTCGTTATGTCATCGCAGTATAACATTCGTGGATGCAGGGTGGGCAGCCTCTGTGCAACAGTCGTGCCATCAATGAGAACAATCCAGACGACCCACCACACACCACCCTCACCAACACTAGTAAGATAGATTCGGTCTCTAACTGTTCTCACTGTCATCGTACATTCCCTTCACGCGTCGGCTTGATCGGTCACTTGCGAATCTATTGTACAGAAACCGGCGAAGCAGTGCCTGGAGCACAGATACACAAGTGAGACCACCGCCTCTACTGCCCCCACCCCCGTATTTACGCATCGCATGGGTATTTTCGGCTAAATGCACTCTCCTGAAAGTCCGCGGCAAATCACCGCACAGTTGACCACCTCAGCGCTGTGGCTTGGAATGTTACCAAATGATGATTCAATTTCGACCTCTCAGTCAATCCACTGTGGGTTTGTACAGAGTGGCCGACTGGTGGTCTGAGTGAGGCTGCAATGGCTCCTTCTTAACGTGACCTCTGGTACTCTTGCGCCTGTAAAATGTACGTCACTCACCCCATCTAGTGTGAAATCCTGATGCTTGTGTCTAGGAGGCCAGGCCATGTACATGGTACGCGCAGACGAAGTCATTAGGTATGTCAGCCTCATCACCCGTCCCGCCCACACCTATCCATTGACCGGTTCAGACGGGGGTCGGGACCCGGGAATAAGTAGTTGGGTAAACGGCTCAGCGTACTTTCCTCGCTCTTGAATCTATCATGATGCACTCAGAGCTGTTATTTGGAAGGTTGCCAACTGGCAGGGTAACTCCGACCGCACAGTCAACCCAGTAGGTGTTCGTGTGCAATGTTCGACTGGCAGACTGAGAGACAGACCTGTGACCGCTAGTGCACTCCAACTTCGTGGGATCCTAGTTAGGTATGGCGGTTTGAATAAGGGCGGCTCCGGCTACGCCAGCCAACTGTGCCTTTTTCCGCCTCTGGTCTTCTTGACCTAGTCATAACACCGGGTCCAGGCGGGAGAGGGGAGAGACTGTGGCAGATTCTGAGCACGTCTACTCTTACTAAAATCTTATTCAATCGCAAGTCATCGCATCTTTGCTCCCCCCACCCCTCTGATGTTATACGACACACGATGGATCCGCGGTGTGGTTCCTCGAACAGAACCCGCTGGTCGCGCTTCGGTGACTAGCTTTTAAAAAGGAGAGAAAGTGATAAATGTTAAGGTGAGCTCACCTGCAAAAACTTTAGCCTTTCACACAGGTCGGCTATGTATGAACCCAAGGGTTTCAAGCTAGGATATGAACGTGCGGCCCACATGGCAGGCTGTTTTCCAATCAGAACAGACGCAGCTACAGCATCCAGTTCAGCCGACATGACCACCAGGCCCTTGATAGCCTTCTTGAGATTCAAAAGACTAACGCGAATAGTCTGGGTCAACCTTGGTGTGGGAATTAAAAAAGGAGTTGCAGTCAAGTGCAAGAAGTAGAAAACGTGTGTGAAGCTTATTTACTAGAAGTTTATGCAGTTCTACCATCAATCTTTCTGTTTAAGCCTAAGAGTACGGTCGCAACAACTAGAAATTTAATGATAAATAGGACTCAGAAGCGGACTTATGGTAGATCCCAGGAAAGAATACGTACTTGTTATATCTCTCCATTTCCTGTACAAGCACCGTATTCATACTTTCTTCGTAGACAACGGGGAACTTAACGGAGGCCTCTTCGATGTTGAACAGAGGTGGGAGTTTGCCCAGAATATCCTCAGCGATTTCATTCAGTTGAGAATCTGTACTGCCACCTCCGGCAGAAGATAACTGTCCCATTGTTAGCAGAATACTATCAAAGAGAGCGTTAGTCTCCGACAGTTCTCGTGTAATGTCTACATTTTCGTGCATACCAAAGACCTCAGGGCTTTGGGTTAGTGGAAGTGCCTAAAGAGTCAAATGAAGATTACGGAGATGACAGTCGACCGTTCACCAGGCAAAACATTGTCGATCTTTAAAAACAAATTTTCAAGTCACTAGCGGTTAGGTTATCCATCGTTGACTTCGATAATAGACAAGGGACAACATATATACAACTGCCTACGAGGGTTCTATAATGAGCTCCAGGACACAATGAAGCACACATGTTCCTTAACTAGATCGGTGAGTCCCATACTATCATCATACTTCCGAAAGCAACAGACAAAAACAACGAGTTCATGGTGCAGTGATTGAGTGTTGCGCTCAATGACCAAAGGCCCTGTGTTCGAATCTCGGGTGATCCACATGTGGGATTAAGTATGACCGGCTGCTGACGGCTAATATATCGATAATGGTCATTCCGGTCTTCCTTCTCTTTATTGGTTCCACGCCATCATATATTAAAAGTCACTATGTGACTGCTTGCGAGGGCTCTGGATTGAGCAACAACACTGGAGTTGGGTACTCCTGGCTGGCGACGGCTAATGAGCCAGAAATGGCCATTCTTGGGTCCTATGTATTGTCGATAATACATAACATAAAAATATGTTACTTAAACTTAATTAGTAACATTACAATTAGTAGCCTTGCGAGGGCTGAAAGAGGGATTTTTAATAAAGGAGACATGGAATGGTCAGTTCTGGCTTGGTAGCTGTCATCAACCACTCTAATCCTATCTCTATTTTTCTTTGCCTTACGTGGAATTTACTAGCTAGCTGCGAGCTTTGAAACACATAACTCAGATGTATTTAGAACAGAGCTGCTGCAGATGAGCAAAGTGATTCATGTTCAGCCGTATTGCTCTGATCTCAACGGAGGTAAAGGCTTTGACCACCCCCTGCTTGACCTTAATAGCCTCCCAACATGACTTATTCCATGCAGATTCCATTAATAGGCTAACACAGAAATATACGCGCCCACTTCTGTTAGTTTTAATAGCGAGGCTAGTACTTTTATTCTGAAAGTCCGCTAAAAAGGATAACAGATGCATTATAACACAAACTATGGAAACAGAAAACTAAATCATTCAGAAACATTCGAGTTAAAGAGAGCCTGTACCACACATCTGTGCTGGATCTACTGAGTTTCGGTGCCTTATGAGGATGATGACTTTGTCTCGTTGAGTTCATAACTCATCACCTGTGTTGGCAAGTTCTTTTCTGATCACCAGGCCATACAAACTATCGCAAATTTTTGATAGATACTCAAATGCTCTGAAATTTTTTTCCCGAGCAGGTCGCTCTTTACTCTCAATTTAAGTACATTAATTCAAGAATTCATGGCGTTTCCACTACCATGCTAACAATTTATCATTCATACAAAATTCCCGCCTCGACAGTCAAAGATATCAGAATGGCCGAGCATGCAGCGGCAGTGAGGAAGAAAGACGCCAACTCCCAGGTTGAAAATAACTCGACGTGACCCGGCCATATTTTAAAGGTTGACGAGGCCGAAATCCTCGAAGGAGGTGACAACCGCGTGAGCCGCGAGCTGTTTGAGTCATGGTTCTCAGGCCCCCAGTCCATAAACAAGCGCGACGATTTGACGTTTCCCTACAGTGTACTGAGACATTGCCCGAGCAAGAGAATCAGTCACGTGGGAAGGGCTGGGATCAACAACAACTCTGACGACAGCGGGCATAATTGTCGCGTAATTAGCGAGCTCGCATCCGACACGGACAAGGAAATCGCGGCAATTAATGAGTCGACCACGAAGTTTCAAGCCATCACTGCACCAATTAGGCCCAAGCGGTGGCTAGAGGAGTGGTTAATTACAGCACGCACGCGGATGACCACTACGAACTATAAATACCGCGCAATATGTGCATATGCCACCCCTATCTGTGCATGACTCAAACTATTGTACCATTCAGAAGAGTGTTTGGCGAGCATACGTAGCTTTCGATAAATTCTCATCGGGCCGTTACAATTATATAGGGAGGGGTGCAAATTAACATGCTGGTTATCAAGTTATCACAAAACGCAAATTAGTCATGGGGATGAGGAAGGGGGGTGTGGGGTTGGTAGTAATCAGCTAATGAGGGTTTGTTGAGTCCGGATTCCCGACGGAATCCAAAACGTCAGGACAATAAAACTCTTGCCCCAGTGGTCGCAACTTCTTCTAAGTCAACGATATGCTACGTGTGTTAAAGAAGGAGTGGAGTGAGGAGGGAGGGAAAACAATGTCCGACTTAAAATCATTACAGCCGGACACACGAGCAGTTAGCCACGGCTCAGGTGTGTGTGAAGGAGGAGAGAGTGCTGTAGGCGCTGAGCAAGACTACTATCGCTATAAACTAATTAACACACACACACATGTCCGCGTTCCTGAGCCGTGGGGAACACCTTGATCATCGTCGCTCGCACCAACCAGACTGTCGCCAGGGTAAGTGTCGGATGGCGGATGATTTAGGTGAAATTTAGGACGCGGACATATGTACCACCCTGGCTGTTGGTGCAAAGCTGCCCGTATTACTGTGGGTTCCTGATTCCCGCATTCATCCATAATCGCAACCGCACAAGGTAAAATTGCAAGTAAAATAGTCAAACTTACCTTGATGAATTCCAGGTACTCGTTGTATTCCATTTTGGGGGGCGCATAGTAAAGGCCACTGGCTGAGAGCTTGTACTTAGAATCACTGACAATAGCCGGACAAAAGAAGTCAGCCAGGATGGTCATGAGGCAACGTCGATCCCTTTCGTCCGTTACACGTCCACCATAATTACATTCACCGGTAAGGTAATTGATGGCATCATAGGGTACCTGATTTGTTTGAGAAGGTGGGGTATTGCATGACATCAAGTTGTCGACTAAATTTTATTAGAATAAAACTAGGATATAGTATTCTTTTAAAGTACCAACAGTTCTTCCAACGTTCCTGTTTCTGAAACTCGGAATAAGTCAAAGGAGACTTTTTTAGAATGTATCCAGCCTGTCATAATGACTATCAGCCAAAGGCCTGGACATACCATAGTAGATTGTTCACGGGAAGTTCAGGGGAAGTTCGAATACATTCGATTTTTGCACATGAGAGGACACCACTGGATTGCCAATAATGGAACCCCTGAAAACACCTGGGCAAATAACATTTTCAATGTGTCGAGCAGGTTCAGCTTTAGGGAATGAAAAGCATGAAGGCAGTTTCGTCTAACAAAGTGATGTTTGCGTCCAATCAAATTGACTTGAAAATACACTAAGTAATTCGTTGAAAAAGCCTCCCGCGGACCTGATAAAACACAATTTTACGCTCGCAAATATGTTAGCATTCTTCGATTCACTTCAAAGTGAGGAGAGAAGCGGATCCTCAAAGTTCACTCCGTCAAGGCAGAGCCAATCAGCATGAATGTATCGTCAATTGATCGACGGAGCACGGCCTTGTCCGACCGTCTAGGCAGCACTAATGCACACTAGGAGGTGCAATTTTCATGCATGACCTGAATTCGACAGACGACACTAGGTTTGGCTTTCTAATGCAATTTCCAGTAAGTACTTTCTCGTTCCATTTAGAGGGTTTCTCCAGGGTTGAGAATTTAGCTAGTAAAATCTTTTTAAAATCATAATGAGGTTCAGACTTTTTAATTATCTGTGGTCTGGGCAGAAGCCGTAAGAGAGAAAATAATAAAAAAAAAACTACATATTATGTGTAGCTGTGGAGCTAGACGACGACTTTTGGGCCTGGAAACCAGTTCATAACATCTAAAGCCGATTAGGTCTACATACTATTAACTACCTTTACATATCAGATAAATTTTACTTATTCTCCGCGCACTTAGGTCTTGACCCTTTTCAACCCTTTGGATTTAGAGTTCCTTGAAGTTATTGATTCACGGAATTATTTCCGCTAGCTGACTTTAACCAACCGAAATCAGAGCAAAACAGTGACTGAAAAGAGAATCCCCAAAAATCTGGAAGCCATTGTAAATTTACAAAAGTAAGTGGCTGGAAGATTGCAAAATATTCAGCTATTTATGACCATGCGTATCGTCAGATCGAACCACGCGTTACTATTACAAAATATGTTAAGCGCATAAAAATTAGGCTTACATCTTCGTATTCATTGATGAAGATCTGCAACTGCCTAACGGAGATGCGGAGATCGGACTCGTTAAAACCATAACTGATATTCCACCCAATCGGTCCGAATTTGCGCCGTTCTTGGACCAGAGCGTGGAAGAAACACAGCCCATAGAGAAGTTTTTCAAATGTCTAGATGTGAGAAAAAAGGATCAGGCAACGATCTGTGAGAGGAACAAAAAGACATATTAGGGCTCCGTGGTGATATTTTTAAAACCTTGTCTGCACAAAAGTATTATGAGGGTGTATTTTTTGAAGGATGCAGAAGGCAAACGGTTAGAGGTCCTCCGTGGAAACGTTGGTAGCTCTTCTAAAAGCACAGAGGAAGGCAAAGGTCATTTGGATGGAGCGAGTGAGTTCCGTTAGTGATCAGTTGACATTCATCAACGAGTACCACATGGATTGCCAATTACGTACTGACAGAATGACTTTATGAGAGGCGTTTACATAGCTCAGAGTTTTCCGAGTGGCTCTGAGAAAAGGTGAGCTATAAATAGGCTGGGTCTTGTCAAGATGCAGGTTTCGCAAAACGACTTTACACAGGTAGGGGAGAACTTGAGACTGCTTGACAGAGTATTCCGAAGGGAAGTGTCCTCCCACAGCCTACAATAGATACATGGCTACTCGAACGTGATCTTGGCCAAAGAAAATTGTTCTAGGAGCTGTATAGGTAGTACCCAATTCCCCGAGAATGCACAGACGGAATGGTTAACTAGACGAGAGCTGAAGAGTGAAAATTTTCTTCCTTCGATAAAGTGACTTTTATCAGCGAGTAAGCGGTTCTTGACGATAGCACACCTGGGCGGGAGGCAAGCAATGAAAATAATCAGAAAAGGTTCTTATGCAATCAAATTGAGAAAATATCTTACCGGCTGACGTTCAGGGCATCCGCCGAAGAACTCCGGATCGGAGATGGGGTCATTCAAGTAAGACTGCAACAGGTTCTGACGCAGACCCGTCGGTGGTTCGTTGGTCATTTTCACACCGTTTTGTAGAACAGTGACCGGGAACTAAAGGACGCAACACACGGACAGCAATAGCACAAAACAACTACCAACTCAAAGACTAACAGTCGACTCCAATTTTAAAATAACAATTAAGAACTGTGCATACCTTTGGCGATGGGTAACTGGTAAGCCAAAGTCGGAAAGTGGCTGCCGTGTTTTCCACGGTAAAATCCTCACAAATCTTTTCCAAAGTGGTCATCCAGCTGACCGCCAAGTGGCAGTTCTGCAGCAGCACCCAGGAGCCCTCTAATTTGGCAGCTTCAATCATCTTGGCCGCGATTGGACCCTGACCTTGACCCAAACTGATTGATTGGAAGCGGCTGCCGCCGAAACCCTTGTCAGTGGCGAATTTGAGCAGACTCATGGTGGGGTCGGCTCCAGGAGAGAGGACAAATATAAGCGGTGCAGTACAATTGGAGTCCTGGTAGGATTTGGCCAGATCAAATGGCGGTGGCTCTACAAACTTGCGACCCAGTTTCTCGCGAACGTAATCTGTCACAGCCGGGACCACCTGAAGCAAGAGGTTAAGCGAATTTAGCAACAGATGACGAAGCGACAGTGGAAGACGCAAAGCTGGGATTTTCACTTTCTTAATAATTTAAAAATACAAACACGCAGTCGCCGGTCTTCGAACATACATACGCCTTCCAGACTTATTAAAAAGTATAATTACCTCTGGCTACACTTAACTGTCAATCCACTATCATAGGTATACATCTGAACCCAGTGCCTGGTTCGGTCTAGATAGGAAATTATCTGGCCATAAATGAAGAATCGTTTTCTTAGCATCGTCGAATATGGCCATGGTTGTTGTGTGAAAACCAAAATTTGGAGTGATAGACTGCAGTAAATACTACTAGTACTAGTTCTGCGACTATAACCATTACAACTACTACTACTACTGCTAATACTACTATTATTACTACTACTACGACAGTTCTACTATCAATTTCGACGAGGTCTACCGTGTGTACCACATCAGATTGGATGCAAGGGATGATGACAAGCGCGTGCATTACTTTATGGTGATGGTAGACTTGCGCAGTGCTGCAATTGCCCGTGGCCGCAGGATGGCACGCTTAAGTGGCCCTTGAGAAACCGCGATTAGCTGGGCACACACATGCGAGTGAGTGTATGTCAAGCGATTTGAGGTCAGCGAGTCTGAACAGACGCGTGTGACTTTGGGGCAACGGGCATTGGAGAACAAAGGCGGGCCAGCATTATTGGATGTCCGCCACACGTCAAAGCGGTGGGTAGGCGTAACTGTCGACGCTTGTGAGCGAGAGTAACAATGTGGCCTTTAAGCGTCGGAGCCTATAACAGACTTGCTCACGCCTCTATAAGAGTGTGCAACCCAAGTCCGTCTGCTGCAATCATTGAAATCTTCCACGAAGACAATAATGCCTAGGTTATTTTTCAAAGCTCTTATGCTGCTCGAGCTTCCAAGCCATGAGAAATACGTCTTGCGGTTCAAGGTATATACTGGACGTCCCTGGTGGATCGAAAACAAGGTGATAAAGTAGCTAAAAAAGGGATAAAATTCATTCGCTACACTGGTCCATGCATGTTCCAGCCATTTAAGGATAGGATCGACCTCAGGGAGTTAAAACAGCCCACCTTTCTAAGTGCGACATGCAAGGTATTGTTCGCTGAGTGATCTGGGGAGCATATTTTCACCCTCAAAGAACGATAGCACATTCCCTTTTATCGCTGATTCTCGAAGACTTCTCTCGGCACTCGCGGTCGCCGGACTGACCTAAACGAAGGGCTCCTTACAGACGGATACATGAGACAGTTGGGCAGTCGTTGCCGACAATGATCCCCGTGTACCTCAAAGCAGGGTGGGATCAGGCGCAGGGACCTGCGAGTGAATTATTTTAGAGTGGCAATAGACTTGCGCCGTATCTACCGCACTCGACCCTTACCCAGTTGGCCGGATAAACTGAAATTTTCAAGCAGACCAGAGGCAGGATCAGACGAAGGTGTCTGGTGCGAAGTGAGCCCGTGCCTAGGCGGATAACCACCTCCTCAGGTGCGCGTACAACGGATCAAGGCCTTGGGTGTGATTCAGTATCATAAAGGCCACATCGAAAGGAAGCTAGTGCAGCCGGTTTCTCTGTCTTGATTGGAGGAACGAATTATCCTGTCAGTTGCTTACCTTCCCAGCCCTGGCTCTTAGTGCATCGTGATAGATGCAAGCACATCCGATTGTTCGGTAATGGGGATGTTGTGCTGAGTACTGTCGAACTGACTCTGTCTCTCCTCCGTCTGCCACACACGGGCCTCATACAGCATATCAGCATTGCACACAAAGATGGTGCATCACTCGGACCTTGCATACATGAGTGGTATAGAGGCCGCACTGAGAAGGCGGTCAATGGGTGACCGGAGTTTAAGACAAGAGCAGGTGGTCGGAGTTGCTTATACAACCTGCTTTTCCCTCGACAGAACACGGGATTAGTAACGCTTTCCGCACATAATATGCTGCAATTGCGCAAAATTTAAGAAGTTTTGTCCACCCTATGACATTACGGTAGGAGTACCTCTTGGGACGACCTGGAAGGCGCGCTAAGTACGCTCCCAGACGTAAGGGCTCCTGATTTTAGGAGAGGACGGGCGGAGCATGGCAGGGAACAAATTATATCGCAATAATCCTGTAAAAGAATAAAAAGTTATGATAGTAAGTTGGGGCGCGTGCTCAAACCTCGGGTGGGAACACTGAAGTACGCTTTCATGTCGTTGCTACCCCCACCACCGGATCAACTGCGAGCGCGTGCATGTCGGGGAGTATGCCTTGCCCTCGGGCGAGGTCATTGGGGTAGATTTCCTAGTATTACCGCCAACTTTAACTAGAATAAAGGCGAACGAGTGAAGAAGGTTGAAGATTGTAGAGAATCATCCTACTTTAAATTTGCAAGCAGGCGATTATTCCCATGGTTAATTTGAAAAGCCGTTTTTGCTAAGTTATTGTATGTTTTTGCGGTAATTGTATGCGTTTGGCTTCCGAGGACCACTTTGCAGTTCAATGCCATCATCCAATCCCTGGTGAATCGACTGTTGGCATGCAGAAAACTGGAAGATTGAAGGTAATTCAACCTTCTTAAAAATTGTAATGAGGTGGTTATAATACACAAGGACCCTTCTGCGACCCCAATAGGTACTCTTACCGACCTTACTAGTGTTAACAAATAAGGAGTAGTGATAACCGATCAGTCCCCGACAGAGCGCGAGGAGGGGAAGCGCTTGTAATACAGGAAGATTTACACTACCTTCCAGGGGAGGCATCGTTACGGCAAAGATTATGGATACGGTTAAAATTTGGATAAGGGTTTCGACACGAGAATATTTAGCCTTTCTGAAATTCATTGATAGAACAACTGTATCATGGGGGAGCGTTCTTATTCCCACATCATGCCAGGGAAAATATAAGCAATTCCGGCTAAATAAGCAAAGTAACTAGGTATCTTCTTCACAAACTCCACAGCTGCCGCCTCATATATTCTGCTTAAACAACTAACAACAACAAATTCAACGGCTGGACTGTATCAGTCTACTGCGCAGATCGCCGAACCAGCGGAAAACATACCGCATATTCTACAGTCGATGGACTATCTCATGCAATCCTACGATTTTTCAAGTCACTCCCACTTACTCAAATGCAGTCCAAGCTGTGGCCCCCAAAGTCTTACAGCAATAAAGAAGTGGTCGTTCTTCACAATAGGGCATATTATGATTTATGAAGGAATATAACGTTTAATAGAAACACCAGCTTTTTTAACAAAGTGGAAAATTCCGAAAAAGTTGAAATCGGGCGTACTAGGTAAACTTAAGTTTTAAATGTAGAGGAACCCCGTTCATGCAAAACTACTGAGAAAACAAAGCAGCACAAGTAAAATTACTTTGGAAAATAATCGTTTTGTCAAGTTTTCGAATACATATGCTTCCATATTACTTACAATATAGTGTATGACTGTTGCCGAAGAGCCTAAATTTCGAGTATGTATTCTAACACGTTTGAACGAGAACTGCTAGTCGTTTCTTTCGTTTATGCATCGCTTGACTTATGTTGGACTAAAGCAACCATGTTTTCGCCTGCTATGCCCCATTGGGGGATCACAGGAGTAATATATTGTTTAAGCTCACTTGCGGAAATGCCGGTCAGTGATAAATAAATTAAAATAGAATATTCGGGAACAATTGTAAACGTACCATTTTGTACACTAAGAGCAATTGCCTTCCACCTTATTTTTGTAATAATTTTGATATTTGGAATTGTCATTAAGACTTTACGATTTTCACTGGCTTTAGTCAAGTGACCATGAATAAATAGTACATTCTATGTGCTTACCAAAACCTTCAAAATAAGATACACCCTGAAAGCTTTTACATAAATAACCAGCTTTTAAACTTTTTTTCTCATGCAGCTGTCTTTATGTGTCATAGTTTCAGAACCACCCAATCATGTGAACTCATTGCCAAGAAAAATGAACGTCTACTGCAAAAGTCGTGAATAAATATGCTCAAGATTGATTAAGGAAAATTCTACAAAAAGCAAACTCTTGAAAAAAATTTGACTTCTATATTTTGGCGTCTGATGTCTGCGTCCTTTAATTTTTTGATGATAAAGTCAAGGTCAGAATGTGAAATTTTGGCCAGTGGATTGATTTCCCTAACAATTAGGGATATCTCTTCTGTTATAAATGAAAGAGCTTAATGTTTTATCTAAAACGGAACAGTTTTCAGCATATTTGGTTACTTCTGAACTAAGTTCTACAATAACGAATACAAAGCAGAGTGGAAATAATATCAACGGTGATTTTCGAAAAAAAACACTGTTTCACAATGTCCCGGGACAACTCTGTCAAATGTTTGTTATGCTAACTGTCTCCAACTTCATATCGATTGTAAAATTAATTTGGTTGCCATATTCTTATAAAGTTCTCAAGCCCATTCCTTGCCTGTAAGCCCTCAAATATAAAATATAAATTTAATATGGAGTAATGCAAAGAACAACTTCAACAGTTTATTACTCAATTTTATGGCAAAAATTGACAGATTTGCAAAATATAATTTTTCAAACTTATTTCGCTCTTCTATTCCCACAATTAATGCGCTATCTTCTTATTACACTATTCTCAATTTCATGGATACAAAACAAAATTTTCCGTTTTGTGAACAGATATAATTCAAACGTTTTTGCTCTGCATTGATGTTCTTTTACAGTGCAATATGCCCACGCAAGAATTTCTTTTCCGCAGCGTTTAATAGCATAGAAATTCATCGGATATCAACAAACGCTGGATTTCGCCCACTTTCGCCTCTATTTTCTCCCAGCATTCTGTTCTGAACGGAATTAAATTTTAGTAAACAACATTTTGCGACCCAATTTAACCCTATTAACTAAATAAACAACCTCAAGTGTGCGTTAAATCCTTCAATCCCCAACCTTGCATCAGATATGCAATCTACTGTACTCTTTGGTGAAAGAGTAGACCTACACCGTGACCTAAACTGGCTAGACAACGAGCTCGTGGCTCGATGGTTAGGGCATTTGACTCTGCCTACAAAGTTCACGAGTTCGAGGCTCGCGTGGGGCACTACTTGGGTCTGGGTATGACTGGCTGACGACGGCTTATCAGCCAGAAACGGCCATGCCAATCTCCCTTGTCTTTGCTGACAATGCTATCTGCATATTCTACTATTTGATAAAAGCACAGAGCCAACATGTGTCTCTGTATAGGTGAGATTTTAATTACAATGAAACCGTCAACTATCATTCAGAATCAAACTATTTCATTAACAGGAGACGTGCTGGTTTTAAGTCAGAACTTGGGTACTGCTTGGGAGACTTACCTTGTCTGGTCGGATGCAGCGTAGAACAATAAGCCTTCGGAATTGGTCCAAATTCTGCTGCCAAGGTTCTGGCAGGGGAGTGGTCTCGGGCGATTTGCTGTCATAAAACTTCTTCCAGGCTGGAAGGTTGTTCCGCAGATGCTCATTGATACCTTTGAAGACCTCAAGGTCAGCCAGTCGACACAATTCATCCCAACCCTTATCAGGCAGCCAACCACCCGACGGATTAGCCAGTTTATTCTCCAAGCCAACACCACCAGTGAGGAAGAAGAGAAACTCATTTGGATTTAGGTCCTTCTTAGCCCTATAGTGCAAAAGATCAAACAAGCAGCTGTGTAAATGAAGATTGCAGCCATGTGGCAGGGTGCTACGCTCATGCAATTTCCACCATAGCCTTCTGCTTGATGGCTATTGTAAGTGTTGCAGTTTGAATGGTTGGTTATTATATGTACTAACAATCCTTGTCCTACGAGTGATCGAACACAGTGGAGAATATGCGAGTTCCAAGAAACAGTTCAGAAGAAAAGGATACGACCGAAATTAAAGACTCCCGACAGGGTGGTGAACATGGTGTAGTTGTTCAGGGGTTGCAAGAAGCAACTTCAGACAGCTCTGACGACCAAGCAGTCACACCACCCAGTTCGAGCTCCAGGCCCACTGCAAAATATGCTGCGAAAACTTCAGCTAAGGGCACACGACACCAAGAGGATCATGATTACTGCATAGTTGTACAGGGGCTAAAAGAAGACTTTTAGACCGCTCAAACGACCAGACATGGTTTCCTTTAACGATTTTCTAAGCGATCTGTTTCCGCCAGGAAAAGAATTTGAAGTGCTGAGGTCATTTCGTATCGGGAAAAGGCTAGCAGATACTGCAGAAAGGCTCCGACCCAGACCGCTAAAAATCATATTTAAAAACAAGGAACATGTTAAGGTAATCCTGTCTAAAAAAACTAACCTACGTCACGCGCATAAAGAGGTTTTTTTCAATCAGACTACTCCCTGGAGCAACAGCTGAAACGCCGAAAACTAGTAGCGGAACTACAGTCGAGGAACAAGAATGGCGAAGTAGGCCTGAAAATCTTCAACGGGAAGATAATTCAGAAGCAAACATTGAACCGAACCGTAATACTCCGAACGGCGGTCAGGCAGTGACTGTCACAACCGGATTACACCGTACAAAGAAACTAAAGTGCATGTACACCAATGCACAAAGCCTGCTCTCCAAATTAGATGAGCTTAAGATTACTATTTGCCAAATGGAACCAGACGTCGGCTGCATAACAGAAACATTGTTGTCCACGAAGGTAGGCGACCAGGAACTTACTCTCCCAGGGTTTCAAGTTTTCCGAAAAGATAGAGTCGGGCGTCAAGGTGGGGGTGTGCTAATCTATGTTAGACACGGCCTGCTCGTGTCCGACAAATCCGAAAACCTTTCAGGCAATATAGAGGCAATATGGCTCACCGTTAAAACACCGGGGTCACAGACCCTTGACATCATGGCGGTCTACCGTCCACCATCGAGCAACCAACAGTCAGACATTAGTCTGATAGAAGGAGACGAAGAAATTGCTAAGTGATCCGATGTCATGGTCATGAGAGACTTTAATGCCCCCCATATCGACTGGAATGTGAGTTCTGCGCCTGGCTCAGAAGTAAATTTCGATCGACGACTCCTGCGCACAGTACAGGCATCTTTCCTAAAGCAACACGTCCAATATCCGACCAGACTACGCGAAGGGCAACAAGCTAATTGCTTAGACCTAGTACTTACCAAAGCACCTGATAGCGTGGACATTGTAAACTGTTTACCACCTCTCGGAAAAAGTGATCACGTAGTGCTACAGTGGGAATATTCACTCTTCTCTGTGCCCGATCGTAGTGTGGTAACCAGACGCAACATCTGGAGAGGGGACTTAACACAAATGAACACCACAGTGAGCGAGATAGACTGGAACAAACTATTCACCGGGTGCGTTCTCGATGATTGGTCGGCATTCAAAGCCGTATTACACGGACTCATTACCGATTTCTGTCCTATCACGGTTAAAAAAGTAACAAATAGGCCTCGATGGCTACCGCCGACACTAAAGAGGGAAGTAAACCGCAAAGGAAGGATGTTCAAAATCTATCGCAGAGAGAGGACCCCAGAATCGTACAATAGGTATAAGGCGCAGAGAAACAAGGTTAAGAGCCTGATACGAATTAGCCGCCAAAACTTCGAGAGTAATCTAAAAAACCGTGCAGTAGGAAACCCAAAGCTTTTCTACAATTACGTTAGGCAATGTACTCGAAATAGAGACCCTATTCCTCTGCTAAAAACAGAACACGGTGTAGAAATTTCCAAGAGAGTGAGTTCACCGCTATTAACTGCAGTGTGGGTGTGATCCAGACCATAGACTCAGTTGCACTCATGGAAGCTACCGTTCTGCGATAACTTCTTCAGCTCAAAGAAACGAAGTCATCAGGTCCGGCTGAGATGCCTGCAAAGCTATTAAAAAAGCTAGCCATAGAGTTGGCGGTACCCCTGTACCTAATCTTCCAAGCTTCTTTTAATACTGGACAAGTGCCACCCGATTGGAGGGCAGCGTGGATCTCACCCATCCACAAAAGTGGGAGTCGGGCGACTGCAACTAACTGTAGACCGGTCAGCCTCACCTCAATATCCTGCAAGCTTATGGAACGCATAGTCAAAAGCGAGCTGATGCACTTTTTGGAGCAACATCAACTTATTTCTGATAAGCAGCACGGATTCCGCTGGGGGAAGCTCCTGCTTGACCAATCTGCTCTATTGTGTAGAACAATGGACCTGATCGATCGATGAAGGGAATACGGTGCACACAGTCTTTGTAGACTTCAAGAAGGCGTTTGACACGGTGCCTCATCAACGTCTCTTTTACAAGCTCAGCCGCATAGGGGTAAGGGGAAACCTTTTGCAGTGGATAGCAAACTTCTTGACTGGTCGTACCCAGGCCGTATGTATTGGCGAACAGCAGTCGGCGGAGGTAGCAGTTGAGAGCGGGGCTCAACAGGGATCTGTTCGTGGCCCTATTCTCTTCCTTATATATATTGATGACTGCATAAGCGCACTAGACTGTGAAATCGCAATGTTTGCTGATGACATAAAACTTTGGAAGGTCATACGCAACCAAGACGATGAATTAAACCTCCAGGCAAATTTGCGTAGACTGGAGCAATGGTCGACTCTTTGGCTCATGCCATTCAATGCAGCCAAATGCTACTTAATGCGCTTTGGTAGAACCAGCACTACGCCTCGGAGGGTGTATTACCTGAATCACACGCCGCTACCAGAGGTATAGGCTCAGAAAGACCTGGGGGTGTGATTCACGCCTTCACTGAAGCCATCAGTCCACGTCCTGAAAGTGGCTAAATCCGCAATGTCGAGCTTGTACCTAATCAAGCGCGCCTTTGCTATGTTGGACAAAGTTGTATTTGGCAAGGTATTCGGCACGTTCGTGCGAACTCAACTGGAATTTACCATGCAAGGCTGGAAAACTTGGACAGCCAAAGACAAAAAAACCTCGAAAGGGTACAAAGACGCGCAACAAAATTAGTACGAGGCCAACGGAACCTCCCTTCTGAGACCCGATTGATAAATCTTGACTTGTTTCCTCTGGATTACAGGCAGCTACGTGGGGACCTAATCCAGGCATTTCGCATGTTGCGTGGTCAGGATTGCTGCCTCCAAACAAATGACTTCTTTGAGCGGGCCACCACCTCTAGGCTGTGAGGACATCCCCTCAAATTACCTGCGACTGGGGCAAGACTTGAACCAAGAAACTTCATTTTCTCTAAGAGGGTAATCCAGGCATGGAATGCCCTTCCTGTGGATATTGTCATGTCCCCTTCCGTGGATGTTTTTAAGGCAAACCTATACCGATTTAATGATTATCGTCGCAATTAAGCACTCCAAATCCAATCAGTGAAGTGTTCCGAATCCGAAAATTGAAGCAGTCTAACTCCAAATACTGAAATGCTAGAAATGCTATAAATGTATACCATTAGTAATTTTTAAGCAATATTATTATTAGTATTTAACTAAATGCGTTAGGCTATTGCCTAGCTACGACGTCTCTGCTCACTATGCGATCTGCGCCGATCGCATCTGAGGTCGCATCTACCGTACCTATGGTCCTAGGCTACGCGGCCCTGTCACACCCTTTCTCGTATCAACCGACTGCTGACGACGTGGCGGGTTCCTCGGCTCTTGGCACAGCAAAGGCTTATCGTGGTCGCATCTCCGGTTCTTCAGGACGTTCTCGTGACTCCGAGGTCTCCTCCTCGTATGGTCCTTCGGATAAAGATATTACTCGTCATGGACGCCATGGCGCCGTCAACATTCACAGAAGCATCATGCCCCTTTCATTCACATACTTCCCCCACGAGCGACAGTTTTTCTCCTAAAAACCACAAATGACATTCCATTTTGAATTATGAGCCAGCCTTAGGAGTTTTTTCACTGTCTGCTCTTCTTCCTCAGTTGCACTGCTGGCTCGTGTAAACTGAGTGTGAGTGTATTACTTGAAACAAGCGAGTAGTCGTTTCAAATTGTGTCAATGACTTCTTTGGAATGTTCGGCTATGCCGATGCATTTCTGAAATCCTATGTACCAAGAGGGAGTTCAAAGGCGTTTGCCTATATTTCTTTTAATAAATTTGACTTGACTTGACCACTGGAACAAGGGTTTTTTTTCCTGACATTTCAGATTCCGTCGGGAATCCTTGATCATAGGTGATGGTAGCATAGTCATATTCATGCGCAAATAAGGTTGAAACATGCACAGGTTACGCGGTATTTATAGTTCACAATGGTCATCTGCGTGTGTACGATAATTTTACACTTCTGTAGCTACCGTTTGGGACTTAGTTGGTGCGGTACTGGCTTGAAACTTCGCGGTTGACTCACTAATTGCCACAATTGCCTTGTCAGCGTCGGTTGCGGGCCTGATAATTGCGCGACAATTATGCCCGCTGTCGTCAGAGTTGTTGCTGCGTCCGGCCCTTTTCGCATGACTGATTCTCTTGCTGAAGAGATTTCTTAGTACACCCATACGGTGTACTGAAACGTTAGAAAAATAAAAGTCTTGGTCTAGTGGTCGCATCCTCTTCTTCTGATCGAAAATAATCATTCAAAAAATGCTAAATGGCGTCCTAGCACACTGGTAGCACTGTTGTACTTCGAAAGACGACATCCAGTACTCCAGCTTATCAGTTGATACAAGAATACTCTCCCGACTTGAATATTTTACCGAACATTAGTTTATAAACCGATTTGGGTGACACCTTAACGGGTACCTCCGTGTGCGATAGCCGATACTGGATCTAAGACATTTCCCCGCGATTCCATTTCGTATTTGTGATCACAACAGGATGTCGAGTATTTGTGCTGTCCAATTGTGAAATATGATAGTTAACAAGTTAATTTGTTAAGCGTCGTCATCTCTTATACGTTTGGATTGTTGCGACATAATAACAGTCTTAGTCCCTCACACTGTCCCTGCTGTGCGTTATATCGAATGAAGGTTGCCACAGTTCTAAAGCAGAAAGACCAATTGATGTGCACAACGCCTCTAGGTGTCACTGAAACCTGATAATTGAGAACGTTTTTGCACGAAAAATTAAGGAACTGGCGTATTCCAACAGAACAAAAATGCTAATTTTAGATGTCAAAATTCTGTATAACCACCCAAAACCTAACCCTAATGAGTAAGTTATCTCGATCGCGGACTTCTGTTAGACCATCTCTCAAGTCTTTTAAGAGCTAGTTAAGGGCGATCACAAACTAGCCTGGTTGAGCCAGTATAATTATAAAGGTTCAGAAGAAGAAAATGCGACCATTTTCCTCACGGTTCAGACTCTGTTGAGAATCTTCAATCATAGAGAATCGCAGGATAGTTTGAGACATGCGCGAATATGAGTGATACATGTACAGATAGCACGGTATTTATAATTCATAGCGGTTTTTCGCATGCGTATTAAAATTATTAGCTCCTATAGCCACCGCTTGGGGTCTTAATTGGTGCGGTGATGGCTTGACGATTCACGTTTGGCTCATTAGTGGCCTCGATTTCCTTGTCCGTGACAGATACGGGCTTGATAATTGCGCGTCGCATCTTCTTATTCTGAACTGGAACTCGCATATTCACTTCTATTGGAAATTGTAAATTTTGTTCGGCCTCAATAAAAATCGACCAAAATTAAGTACCACCAGACAATTTGGGTGAGGCCTAGCTAGTTAGTGGGATGCGACCAGCGAAATTTGATAGCAATCATACATCGGGCCAGTCAGTTAATACAATCGCATCTCCAAGTGTTTTGATTAATTTCTCAGAGTAAAGTGTGCCAAGATGCTGCGCGCTCCTTTAGACTGAAATCCAAAGCGCACGCAATGTCATCTTTCTTAGAGGAGATGGTGTTCTTGGGACATGGCCTACAAGTAGTCGTGTGGGCTTATGAGTTCAAGTACGGGGATTTCAGTTCACTTTAGGGAAAAATAGGTGTGCGCCTTACACCCATAATAACTTCAAGCGTGGGTTCGGGACTTTAAGCTTTCTGTAGGGAATTCAGAGGCGCTCACATTCCCAACTAAAATGCACGAAAAATGATGCTAAATCTAGTGGATATTGTTGTATAAGTTATCCTCTTTTGAACTTTGACTTAAAAAAATTGTCTGACCCGCTTTCGAAAAACTTTGTGGCCTCGGTAAGGCTCGAATCCCCGTTAACAAGGAGCAGGCTTTAGCACAACCAAGTCTCTAGCCAAATGAGCTACATGGATGCAACCAAGAGCCTTGCTTTTAATCACACTTGGCTCAATTTACCTCCCGAAGCCGCCGAGTTTTCACAAGTGGGTCAAATGAATTGTTAAAATTTGTCAAACCTCCCCCCCTGCAAAGTAAATGTGCCTGTCAGCTATTAAGTGGATAAGAGAGAGATCGCTTAGGAAATCTAGCTTGGACGCTGAGCTTGCAGTGGCCTTTTGCAGCCACTTGGAACCCAATATAAGTCGCTGACGCATGGCGCCTTTAACCTGCCTGCGCGCCCACTGCCTCCTGGGGCTAGGCGCTAACTGTCCTTGACGACGCGCACATACGTTTCAGCGTGACCGCGCGCTCAGGCTAGCCAGCCTTCGCCCAACTCAAGTTCGCTCCACGCCGCTAGTCTAAATATTAGCCATGCAATTGGCCGCTGTAACAAAGCATAAATCGACACTGTGGCGATTTATGATGCCCTCGTCACTCCGGAATTGATGCCCTGGCAGCCGGACAGTGGTAATCCGAGAGTCAACACTCCTTCCATCTATGCTCCTATCCTTCTGCAGAATACACTATTCCTAACAATCTGGCTTTCCCACAGTCTTCTCTCTCCGCACTATACGGAACCATGGGCGTGGAAGTTCGTAGCTGTTAGGGTTAAGCTTCTTAGCCTCAGCACCTGTCGATAAGCTTACTGTATCAGAATTGGTAGATTCTGAGTAGTGAATTGGACGGGTAAATCGACGTAAGTGTGAATTAACTGACGGCTCCTGGTGGGGTCCTCGTAGCTCAGTTGGCTAGAGCGTTGGCTTCATTAATGCATTTCCCGTGCTAAAGGGGGCTAGAAGCGTGCCGAGGCCTGCGCGTTGTTCACAAGTGGCCAAATGAATTATTAAAATCTGCCAACCCTACATACTAATAACATTCGGCAAGAGTTTCCTTCGTAGTGGTCTTGGATACAAAAAGCCGTAGGTTGTTTTCATATAATAACCGTGAGAAGGTTTTTTTTAAGTTGATAAAACTGATTTACAAAAAATTATTTTGTGAAAATAAGAAAAAAAGGTGTAAAACTTTGCTGAAGTAATTTAATACGGTGGCTATAGGCCGACGGCGTTGGGCTCGTAAATCGAAAAAAGGCGCAAAAAACAAATCGAGCTCGAATCGAGCACGAATCGCTGTCGAAAAACATGCAAATGGGGAGTTTTATTCCGAAAACTTTCCTTTGCCCAAAACCCAGTAAAAATGGATTTTTTGAAGACTTTTTGTAATATCAAGCACAAACTTCGGGCTTTTTACATAGGATATCACCATCCCATACTGAAATTAACACTAACCCTAACCCTTATCCTAACCTCAAACCTAACCTCAAACCTAACCCTAACCTCACCCTTACCCTAAAAGTTACCCTAACACTAACCCTTACCCTTACCCTTAACCCTAACATTTACCGTACCCCTTACCGTAACCTTAACCTCTGAACCTAACCATAACCCTAATCCTAACCCTAATCGTGCTCAAATCGAGCTCGGATCGAGCTCGAATCACTGTCGACAAACCTGGCAATGTGGAGTTTTGTTCCGCCACTTCCAAGGAAACTCCTGCCCAACATTCTACTAACAAGGCAACAATGTCGGAACAAATGTATGTCTTCTTACCTACGCCGAAGAGCCATTTGTGCCTCCAATGTAAACAAAAGTTTTCAAAAAAAATTGAAATAACTTCCAGCAGACAGGAACACGCCAACAGACAGACTCACATCATCAGTTTGCTGCACAAAATCAGTGAAAAGAGGAGCTTGTGCATTTCAAACAGTGACCGGCACACATTCACATAAAGGCTGTAGGTGAAGTAGTCAATCAGATAGCGGATACGCTTCTCCAGGATCTTTGACTTGTTGCTGGGCGGGGCGCGGTGCAGATGCAGCAACAGTAGCAGCAGCAGTAGCGGGATGGAGGGGATTTGGAGGGGAAAAAGGGGCGGTGCGATAAAAGCGAAACTGTGCGTAAACGGTGGTTGTACAAACAAAGTGTAGCAATCTTTAGATGGTCTTAAATTTGCGAAAATTCAGAAGATGAATTGGCCAACATACGCTTGTTTTCGATAAATTCTCGTCAGGTCTTTACATCTATGTGATAATTAAGTAAATAAACTATGCTGGTTGGAGGAAAAAAACAAGTAAGAACACGGCTGAAAGACCGCCAAAACCCTCAGTGTTAACAGCAGAGAAGAAGCGAATATTCATCAGGGTCCCATTTCAAGGGGACGGACCAAGCGAATTTCTAAGGAGGCGCCTGAGGCAAGCTGTAGCAACCGTCTTCCCAGCAGCCACGGCCCATCTACTGTTATCGACTACTGCTATCTTATACGGAGAGATCAAGGACAAACTACCAGCCCAGACATGTGCATATATTAATTGACCTGCCTCTGTGGGGCATGACATATTAGTCGCGCGAGCCGGCGTTTGTCCAAAAGAGTACGAGAATACATTCCAGCATGGTTAAGAAAGGGCCAACCAAAGGTTATACACAGTTCCATTCAAGCGCACCTGGTGGACTCAGACCATCAGGTAGATGCCAAAGAGGCCTTCCGAGTGGTCTACAAGGTACCCTCAAGCTATTTAAAATTTCTTGGACAGCATCTGCTGGCTACGGCAGAAGCAGCCGCCATCAGGCTACGCCGACCGGTCGTGTGCACCCAAAAGAACGCCGTCACGGCGCCGCAGCTTCCATGGCCAAAAGCCGCTAATCCAGCAGACAGCAGCTTATCGCCTCGGCCGACTACCAGTCTCTCCTAACGCTGATCAGATTTTGACCCCAATCCCCCTTCCCCTTCCCCTGACAACCGTACCATTTTTCCACCAATCATCATAGTTTATTTTTTAAATTACCATATAAATGTAAAGGCCTGATGAGAATTTATCGATAGCAAAAGTATGTTCGCCAATTTATTTTCTGAAAGTGCAGTAAAAAGATGTTAAGCCTTCAGGACAACGACAAGAGAGGTGCGTAGTGCTGCGGGAAACATCAGAGCCGTTTCTGCGTGCTTCCAGTGCCTAAATGTCACAGCCTGCGCACTTACATGCTAATTTTGGTGCAAAGAAGCATCGAAAATACTATCCGATGTTGCTCGAACAGCCCTCTGCAGACGTTCACGTAGAGGCTGTACTCAAAATGCTCCCGTAAGTAACGCAGACGTCTCTCCAGAATCTTGGACTTGTTACTAACAGACATAAAAGTGAAGATATTTCATTCTTCCCTGAAAGTAACCTCCAAATTTGGTAAAAGGTAGTCTGCGGGTTACAAAATTTTGATTAAGAAACGCAAGCCCATAGTGGGCACGATGAAAATTAAGAGAAAACCTCAGTAGTTAGGCTTGGTTAGTGGATAAATACGATCTAAGGGCGTTGTATTTGAAATATTTTGCTATCTTTGCTGTAAGGAAACTCTTAGTTTCAGAAACAACCAACTGGCAATATGAGTCTATTGGAGCCGCGTGAAGATTTTTTATCAGCAAAATGCAACGTTTATGAAGAAAATAACTCAAGTAACTTGCCTCGTGCTGACTTAATTGGAAATTAAACGGATCACTCAAATTGACAAGTCCCTTGATGCAGATAGAGCACTAGACGATAAGCATCAAGTCAGGCCACTGAGACCAAAGACCGTAAGCACGTTTGTGGAATATTTTTAACGAAGACAGTAGTAAGGATCATTATTACAGTCTTAAATCATCTGAAGAGCCATTGCCGTGTGTCTCGTTCGTGTATTAAAAATGTTTCTTTGCAGGCTCATTATCTCAAAAGGATCCCATCTGGCAGGCCTATTATTTTAGAATCGGACAGCAACTGAGGTCATAACACCGCAGTAGAGCCTTAAAATTTGGCAAGACAACACGAATACAGAGTAGAAAAATTTAGATAGAATGGCCGATAAAAAAGATACCTATAAGATATTACTCATAGTTTATAAGTAAACTGGCGCTGGTAGTTAGCTTTGTTCCCAGAGCCTTCTTAGTCAAGTTACAGCTAATATATTAGTATATGTAAAGTAAATTAGAAGAATTAAGTGCTCACCTGTCCTGAATGGCGTTGATGTAAAGATTCACAAACCATGTCAATGAGTACTGGTACATGGGGTCGATGTTGGGCAGATCGGCAATTGAAAAGAAGAGAATGGCCGAATGCTTGGCTATCGGAGAATAATCCATTCGAGCTCCATCAATTTTCTTTTGGGTATCTTCTGCCACCTATAAGGCAGAGTACTTGTTTTTCACTGACAGAGGCAAATAATTGAGCTTCAGATGTGTGTTGAACTAAGACAGAATGGGATGAATCAGCCAGTGGAACAACTTGCTCATTGGTCAGAGCTTTCAGACGCGCACAGTCATACCTTCGCCAGTTTGCAAATGTCAGTAAAGGTAGATGTAGACTGGATATGCCATATTTTAAACTAAAACTGTCTTACTAAAACAATCTTAGTTGACAGTACTTAACCTTCAAAAGCATGTTCTAAACGGCGATAAGTCAACCAAAATACTGTAAAGCCGTTTATTTTTCACGAAGTAGTATCCCTACAGAATATTCCCTATCAAATGGAAAATAAACCAAAATTGTGAAATGCGCTATCGATTCGAACAAATAATTCAAGTGGATTTTTAATATCCACTTTTGTGCAGCCTAATCTCGATAAATTTTTGCCACGTCAGAATGCATGCATTTGAGCAAGCCGCTTTCTGACCGACTGCGAAAAACATACTCTGTAAAAATGGCTACTTAAGTAGTGTGGATTTTTCCCATTAATTTTGAATTCACTTAGAAAGTCGATTATATTTACTCGAAAATATGCACAATTATATAATTTCTTATACTCGTTTGGAAGTAAAGTACACTTTTATAATATTTGATGCGTGAAGGAAGGGTAGCTTTCAGTTTAAAAAACTTTCTAAATTGCTGTATAATTTTGGACCCTAGACCTCTATTCCAGATTTGAAAAATTACTTTCTGGATACATTCCCTCTAAGGCAAATCACACATATATGAGGAGGAGATTGCATAGTTCTCACAAATTTTGCCATGCATTTAGACTGTTTTGTAGACTTTATAGGAAACATTAATAAATTTACTCATACGGTTTATTGTGAATGGAAAATTCACGGCCTTAAAAACGTCATAATTAGAAACATTTTTAACCGGAGGATACTCTTTATTCAAGAATAAAATGTAAAAAAAACATAATTTGCTACCAAACTAGTAAGAGAAGGAATATTTTTACATTTTTTCTATGGAATATATTTGAATTTCTATGGGCATTGGAACTCAATGAGAAAAATGCATACTACTTTTGTATGCGTTGTTCAGACAGTCAGAAAATCGACATTCTGACGTGAACGAAATATTTTGGGATAATGCCGCATGATAATCAACCATTAGGTAGTTTGTTCCAATTGGAAACGCAATTCAGAATCTCGATTGACATTTCATGGAATAGGGAGCCTACAGAAATATATTTACAAATGAAATACTGTTAGAGTGAAGGACTAAAGAAATGTTTAGAAAGCAAGTGCAACTTGCCGCCTGCTTCTTCAAAATATCATCAGATATGGCCTTTGACGAATCCAGGATCTTAATAGCGGATTCATTCTCCAGAATATTGCCCTCGGATTCTGACAGTGTAACCAGGATACGATCCTCAGTCTCCTTCAGTACGCGACGGTTATTGGCCGTAGTAATGATCAGTTCCTGTCGGGCTTCTTCAAGTTCTGGTCTATGGATAACAAGTGCAAAGTGGGGTGCTAGAAAGAGTTCCCTACGTACATGCAAAGACGTGCTGCAAACATCTCATCAACTTACACAGAAGAAGTTCATTGAATGACCGATGCTTAGGCAGAAACGCAAGTTTTACAGACTCTATTTGACTGCCTTCACTCACGCGAACCCTCATAAACATAGTTTGGCCGAGTTAATTAACTAGCATGGGAGTGGTGTTCACTAGTCTAGACGAACTGAAGGGCGGAATATTAACGAATCCATTTGAGCTTCAGCCAAGGTAGGCCACAAACAGTCGCGTATACAAGTACAATTAACAATTTATAAGCCATAGCTTCATGAAAGGATTGATTAAAGTCTTTAAGTAGATGGCGGAAATTAGAGATGGGTTCCAGGAAACAGAGGAAACGCATGTAAAGGACCTTTTAAAGGAATTCATTTCCTGTCCGTTAACTACGTGGAAGCGTTATTAATTATAAACGATGTTCCTTACCTTTGTGGTGACTTTCCCGTGCTATACAATCACTACTGCGGGATTAATAGATGAGAAGATTAAATGTAATTGCATCTCCTTGCCAGAATATGTTCATCATCTCCCGAAGAGGAAGAAGAAGAGGGGCAGGTTCATGAACCGAAATATATTGTGAGTGGCGTTTCAAAAACACACCCGTTTCCATCTTCAGAGTACCAGGCCTACTCTTCCGTGGGCCTTGAGTGGATTCATCTCGTCCCCAGTCTCTTATTATATGCGCGCTCAGTACGTCTGTTTGCCTGCATGTCGGCCACTGGTTGGCTCCAACCTCTTTGCTATCGACCAATGGCGGGTTCACGCCTTCTTTGTTCTCTTCGTCACTATCGCGGCTGACGCTGCGTCGTCTTGCTCATCGTCCCCCCCCTCCCTCCCTCGCCAGGCGACCGTTGGTGTTCACTCGGAGCACTGACGGCCTCGCGGGTGCCTCCGTTAGAAAGTATGCCACGTCGGCCATGTGACTCCCGACCGACGTGTTGAAACGCATTGTAGCGACGGCAGTGGGAAGCAGGAGATGAATTATTTGTACCTCCTCTTCAAAACCAACGGTTGTCGAAAGTCCTTCATCCGCAAATGCGTCAGGAAGCCTCCTTCTCAGTGATCGACTGAAGAAAAGCAAAACATTTAGACACGCGATCCCCTACGTGAAAAAGGTTTCAGGGGCGACGACGCGAATCCTAAGACCTTTAGGATCGGCGTGGCTCACAGACCTGAATCCACAATCAAGTAGCAAGTCACGAAGACGAAAGATCCGCTGGCCGTGACCGAACAATCAGCAGTGGACTACAGCATACCGTGCAAACATTGAAATGCCAGGCATGTTAGTGGAACAGGCAAACGCTTGGGTACACGATTGCATGAACATTGACTCGCAATCAACCGTAAAGACAAGCTATCGTTGGTCTATAATTACCTACAGCAGTTGAAGCATGACTTCGCCTTTAAGAAAGACAGAGTGATCGGCAGAGCCTATGAGGAGATGGCCAGACTAGGGCTGAAAGGTTGGTCCTTGACGGGCACACTAAATCGGGCTATCGATTTAAACCCTGTTTAACAGGCGGGGTGGGGCGGGGCGAAAGATATTATGCAGTGCCGACAGCCAACATCCACGGAGGAAGAAGGTGGCAGCGATCTGGAGTCACATGACTGGCGTGGCATGCTTTCTCACGGACGCGCCCGCGAGCCCGTCAGCGCTCCGAACGAAAACCAACGGCCGCCTGACGAAGGGGCGGGTCGGACATAGCGTCAACCGCGAAAGTGGCAAAGAGAACAAAGGAGACGCGGAGACGCCATTAGTCAATAACAAAGAGATCGGAGCCAACCAGTGGCCAACAGGCGGGCAAACACGCATACATTTAGCACAGGTATAATACGAGGCTGTCAACAAGACGAATCTACTCAAGGCCCATGGAGGAGTAAGCTGCGTACTCTGAAGATGGTAAAGAGTGTTTTTGAAACGCCAGTCAAAATATATTTCGGTATATGAACTTACCCCCTCTTCCTCTTCGGGAGATGATGGATCTGATATGATGTCTGAACCTAGAATCTTCACGCATATTAATTTATTTTTACATATTCATTTTAATAATTTCAACAAAGCTTACGTCGACGCATCAAAATAAATGAGAGAAAGGAAAATGCAAAAAGCCTTACTTCTCCTTCGCTACCAGAATACCAAGCAACTGATCCTCCAAACCTTCTGGAGTGATCATGAAGTTTAAGAGGGAGACCTTGACGGCCACTTCGGGAAGATAATGCGGGTTCCGTAGTTTCGTTGTAATATAAAATCGGAAGTCCTTGGAGTACTCAATGGTGTTCTCTCCTAGTTTTATCATGTCCACACCGCCTAGAGTAGGAAAAATAAAAATTATCCGGAGACTCATGGGTGGAATAAACGTTGTCAGTGTTTCCTTTCATCACTTAAGGCTCTTCTTACTTTTAGAAACAGGAAAATTTTGGATTCATGGCAAAGGACAATGAGATATACCAATTTACCCTGTTTAAAGGTCTGCCTAAGAAGCAACGGCTCCAAAACGGGATCCAGTTCCTCTGCAACGTTTTCCAGTAGAACTGGAATGCCAAACTGAACGCTGTTTTCCATCTTCCGCATGTAGTCCGAGTCAGTCAGCTTAACGACCACAATGCCGGCCTCTTTCTCCATATTTTTAATCCACTTATTAGCTTGGCCTTGAGGATCGATCATCAGAGGCCTACGATTAAATTAAACCAAAAAAGTTTATTTACAAGGTAAATAGAAATAGAAATAAGAATGTTTATGCGCATCTGGGTGACTAATCCTACGTGCTAAGAAGTTCTGACGTTCAGAAAAAGGTATAATTATTTGTTGTAGCACGTTCCAGTGGGATTTTATTCATTGCAGAACCACACTGATCTTCCTGATTAATTATGTTTCGGTTTTAATCGATTGACAGTCATGATTTCGGTACTGCATATGTATAAGGAGGAAACTCCAGATAAAGTAGGGGTTAGTCTACAGTTAGGATTAATGTTGATGTTAGGATTAATAAGGTTTACGTTTGGGCTTTGGGTTGGGGTTAACTGACCTGCTGGGAGGGGGGGGGGGAAAAAACTGGGGCCACGGTTTAAGTATACGTTAGGGCTATTGTCAGGGTTCCGAAAAAGAAATATTCACCCTTCCAGAAGTATCCTGTTTAGAGGGTCATACAAGTAATCCCTGCCGTGATTTTGAAAAAAGTCACCTTTTTTCGGCCGCAGAGAAGAATGTGTATTTTGGATCATTTCGTCGCGTATTTTCCCTAACAGCAATCACAGACCAGACAAAAGCTTGCGTGTAACAGGCTGTATGCATTGACACTCATGTTGACCCCCTGGATATATAGGGTAATCTCATAATTTTTTTCCAAATCAAAAGATATCCCTTCTTCAAGAAGCGGTAGTTTTTAAGCCAACGATTATGCAAAGGAATATTTTGTGTACGTTTTTTTCAAACAAAATATATTTGAATTGGCAAGAATTTATTCGCTAGGCCCCTTTAGACAACTATACTTAAAAATCTACTAGTTGCATTTTAGTAGGCTTAGTTATGCATCTTACTGCGCCCATCAACACGGAACTCTTGAGTTTCTTGCTGTTAATTTTAGTTTTTATAGTTTTAGTTTAGTTTAGTACCTAGTTTTCTATGTAGTTCGTGAATTTAAGTTTAGGTAGGGTTTTAGTTGGTTTAATGCTTAAGTCCATTTAGATTTTGAAGCTACATGCGGTTGAATTTCGGTTTATCGTACGACATTATCTATCCAAATGCATTAGAAGCTATTGTGCATCTTTTTAAATCAAGGAAAGGCCTATCGCTCATCGTTTTACATTAAGCTCTACATTACGAAATGAATCCGATATAGGCATGTATCCAATTCGTGGGTGCTATTGCACAGTTCTTGTTTCCTATTGATTGCATTTCCCGTTTTTATTATCACACGCCAAGCATGAGGTTTCTGTATAATTATTGCTATGATTTTCTGTATTTATAGGCTCTTCTTTTTATTTTAGATTTTTATCCTTCCCCTGATATCGTCCACCCATAAAACCTCTATAACTACCTAGTCCGTAAGACATAATCCTGGGGCTAGTGATGTCTAAGGTTGCCGACCAATTCCATTTGTTGCCTTTGAACCTATAAGGGAGTTAAAAATCAATGCGAAAAATGCATACAACTTAAGCAGTCATTCTTAGAGAATATGCCTTTTGTAAGTAGTCAGAAAGAAGCTCGTTCAACTTCCGGCATCTTGACTTGATTGAGATATCTAAGGGTTACACTGCAAGATAATCAATATAACAACCCTCAAATCGAAAACACATTTCAGAATTCCGGGTCAAATTTCATGAGATACGCGATCTACTGTAAATCCCAGACATCCACTGCTAAGTCCAGTTTACAAACATGGAAGTCATCAAAAAGGTAGGGGCCATAAGAAACAAGACTACGATCCCAGAATTCAGCCATGGTGGGCAGGCTGAATCCATCGCGGAGAGAGTGGACTCGAGTGTTTTGCAAAACATTTGAAGACAATGTGAAGTTCCACCTGCCGAGCTTACCACAAATTAGTTGAAAACGAGCGTACACACCTCATTTTTCCCCTCATGACTGCATGGAAATAGCATTTCAACACATAATATAAAAGGCAACAACTGTAACGTAGTAATTTGCTGGAAATGTCTACTTCATACCATCGTCTAGCACTGGCAACAATCACGCTGTTGTCAATGGAGAAAGCATCTCGAGGCAGTCCGAAAATATTCCAGGCCTGTATCTTCACTGGATCGCCCAGACACTGTGTGAGGGTAAATGTGCTGGAACAGGTTATCTTATAATCCGTGCAAAGCTGCAGCCACTCCCCAATGCACTCGTCTCGGTAGACAGACGTAAAGGGCCCTAGGTAGGCTATGACGCCCGCAGCCACCAGAACATCACCAACGAGGTTATCGTAGACCTCCTGGAGGCGCACAGCTGCCGCCGACCAACGGTCCTTCTCACCGCCCAAACCGCCAATCAGTTTCTTGGCACGCTCGAGCTTCTGCCCACAGAGCGTAATTTCGTCCTCGAGTCGTTTTTTCTCGGCCTGTGTATTGTCCAGCGTCTCCTGTAGGTGAGCCAGCTTCTTCTCCACGGCCTGCAGCGCCGCTTGGGTCTTCTTCAGGGCCGCCATGTTTTCCCGCAGCTCGGCTTCGGCCTCGGCCAGTTTTGCCTTCTTCGGGGCGACGATTTTGGCCACGCGGTCGTACTGCTCCATGGCTAAGATCCACCGACATAGACCCTCGGCTGCTGAGCTAGCTCGTACCACCTTGGCCGGATCGAATTCGGGGTTGGTTATGTAGTCCTTGCGAATGCGTGTCATGATCTGAATAATGCGAAATGCAGATGAACATAAACTTTTTGATAACGTTGCAAGCTTAATAAGAGATAAAGAAACAGTTTATAAACAGCGGAAACTGTAAAATTTCTATCATCCTCCCGAAAGTTACCTTATCAAACACACCACACTCTGTGTTCTAGTAATACTATTTTATGTTTCGCTAAGAACCTTACTAGCCGACAACGTGTGGTTCACTGGCCTATGGTTAAGTGTTCTTGTCTATTCTTATTAATACACGTCAGTAACGCATTTTGGTATCTACACTATTTTTGATGCACTACGCAGACAGTTTCATACTTGTTGCATGTAATTTTATAGTCAGTCATCTTTCCACGTTATTTATGCATCGGTGTTTCTTCTTTTGCAATGTTGCAACACGGGTTTCAAAGGCGTTAAGTTAACCTTCTCTTAACAAAGCTGAACGAAGTTGCATTTAACTTCGCATAAATAATCATGCTGAGCTATTTTAACATCTAAAGTTGCTGAATTGGAAACCAAGAGAACGATGGTATGCTACTTACCGCGATCGGAATGTTCTCCTTGTCATAGTCCTTTAGTGATTGCAAGAAGTTCATGTCACCAAGCAGACGCTTCGACGGACCCCAGTAGTCATTGACCTTTTTTCCGGTCGCCGGATCGTTAACCTTCTCCGGCTTGATGTCGCGCATCACACAGACCGCCTCCATGACTAACTTCACACCCGGCGGTGGATTGGCCATGGACTTGACGATGGTGATGTCCGCCGGTTTAAGCGTATCCAGAGCAGCGAGGGCGGACTCGAGAGCAGGCTGCGCCTCAGCGAGATCAGCTCGACACTCCTCACTGAGGGCTTTCGAGGCATCGGCCTTCATATTGACTACCTCTTCCTCGGCCTTCGCTTTGGTTCGCTGTTCTTCGGCGGCGGCAGATTCTGTTGCAATCACCACCAACAACTTGTCGTTCTCTTCACCGGCAACCAATAACTGGGGCTGAAGCTGTTCTAGTTGTATTTGCATATCAGCGACCTGCGTGGCTGCAAACGCCAGTTTATCCAGACCATTCACGTAGCTGTCACAGGGTGAGGTTAAAATGGAACATTGAAATAGAGCATGCTGTATGGGCATTAGCAGAAATGGGTTGGCACGAAGTTGGCGTGGGCAGTTTTTCAGTTTTCTCGTAGCGCAGGTTAAATAGGTAAAGTGGCCAGACTGAGTTTTTTATGTTAGCTGTGGGGAAAGTTACTCGGCTACTCTGCTACAATTGACATGGAAATTTGGAGTGAACTTAAAATTACTGTCCAGGCGGCCTCATTCCATGTTCCCTCAAGGACTTCTCTGGCAAAACGATATTTATTTTCACTAATTGGACCACATGATAAACTGTGGAGGACGCAGCGGGTACTTGAAATTTTGCATGCGGTTTCATCATAGTGTAATTCCTACCGTTGGCATTCTACTCTGGTGCGATTTATAACATAATAGGTTTTTGCCAAAAATCAGAATCCGATTTAAAACACAAAGCCTTTAATGTGAAAATTCAATCCGAGCTAAATAGCAACAATAAGCTAACAAATAATTCTTTATTATGCCGTAGAAAGGGGTTTCGTTTCCTTCGAAAAAACGCCAGCCTCTTAATTAAATGCTTTTATACTCTAAAATTCTACTTTAAAGTCTGAATTATGCTGTCTAACGACTTCCTCTCGATCTCAGAAGAAGCGGATGTGATAACTGGAACACGAGTTTTATTTTCCTGACGTTTCTGATTCCGTCGGGA
>JAYGXS010000002.1:70579968-70667112 GCA_036362985.1 Ligula intestinalis | reverse complement strand
TGGTGTTTTCAGACCAATGGGAGCCCACAGGAACTGTCTCCTAGAATCTGATAGAAGCAGATCCACGTCTTCTTGACCGACTCCCTTCGCTCTTGACTTGGGATATTCATTGTTGGGGTTTGTGTATCTTATCTGTTACTATGACTCTCAATAGTACCGTAACATCTTGGTAGTTGTTATCACTGGTTTTGGCGTACGCGTGACTGCTGGATGCAGTCGGAGAAGTTAAGGTATGAAAAAAGTACAATGCAGTCAAAAATTCCGAATGATCGAAGATATGCGAGGCCCAGCACGAGTTCGCTCTGCGGTGGAAGGACAAGATTGCCTTAATAGCCGCCCACGCATTCACGCCAGGGTACGGCTTCGACTTCAAACGCGTGCGAATACTAAATCAGCCAGACGACCGAACTTCACGCGTGCTGCAGGAAGCAGGGCACTCGTATGAGCATTCTATTAATAGGCCTATCGATCTTCCGGCTGCGTTGCACTAACGAATCAATGACACTGCTTAAAGTCACTCCCGGCAGGGAAGAGCTTAATGTGCAGTGAGCTGTACAATCGTTATGTCTTGATGACTGGCTTGCGTGGGAGTTCGAAGCGTCGAACAAATAAACAGCTGGTTCAGGAGAATGCCTTCTCGTCTTTTATTTGAAAAATTACATCGAAAACACCAAAAAGTTCCTCATAGATTGCACATGACGCAAAAGACTGTCAGGAAAACGGGTACAGTATCCTCGTTCCCGGTTTACATGAGCCCTCATGTTCTACTTTCTCAATGGACTTACATATCACATATCGCACCTATTAGCTCCCTGCCAAGTATTCGTTAATGGAAAGTGCAGCCATTTGTGTAAATACTCCCTCAGACTGCCCGCACGGGGTACTGGATTATTCTGAGCCAAATTTGCACATACGAATTTCTCGAGAATGGGCAATGCAATCTGCATTAAACTTTCTTTCGAATTACTATGCGTGGTATGACCCACGAAAATTTCATTTGACCTTTTCAGCCCTTACTGAAACTACTTAGAGGTGTAGTTGTTCAGGTTTTCGACATTTGTAACTTGGATATTAGCATTATACATAGTCCCTTTGGGGATTCCCTAATGAATTTCTGAAGGGTGAAAATAGAAGTGAGAATGTCTCTGCAAATAATCTTCCCCCAACAAGATCCAAGAGACAGGTGACTTCGAAATATTTGATAGCGTTGATTTGTGGATGGCATATACCAAGCCCCTTTGTGGCCGTTTACTCATCGTCCATCAGATGTATCCAGCAATATAGTTCAGTATATTTAGGGTAGTAGGCAATGCCTTTGAAGACCCTATTAAAAACAGTATGCATGAAATATCCAACATAAAATTTGTCACTATAAGCAGTGGGTAACATATATACATGTGCAAGTTTTAACGTGTGCGTGTGAGCAGTCAGAATAGTCTCTTGTGTACACAATCTATCCAACATAAAATGTGTTACTGTAAACTAGTGAGGAGCATATACAAATGTAAAGTTTTATCTATATGTGTTTCCGGGGCGTAAATTATTCCTGTTTCCTTGTACATGTGAACGGTAACTGTTTAGTAGATGTTCATCTAGTTTCCGTTTAAACGTATCTGTGGAGTTCGCCATTACGACCTCCTCGGGCAGTCCGTTCCAGGCAACGATGACTCGTTGTGAGAACGACTGCTTGCGGACCTATAGATGAGATAGGGTTCCCCGCAGTTTGAGGTAATTCCCACGGAGGTTGGTTGAAGTGGCGAAGGCGAGGAAGTAATCGAACTTCAGGGCACACTCCCGATTCCTTACGAGGCGGTACGTCTTTATGAGGTCGCCGCGGATTTGTCTATACTCAGGGGAAAAACGTTAAGTGCTTCTAGTCTACATTCGTAAGATGAAGACTTTAGACCCTTCACAATTTTGGTTGCCCTTCGCTGAATTCTTTCCAGCATCTGGCTATCTGTGTGCATCCATTGTCGCCACGCCTGAACGCCATACTCCAGATGTGAGCGAATAAATGTTCCATAGATTTTGCCGAATAGTTTTTTGTCTATGTCGACAAAAGTTCGCTTAATGGCAAACAGAACACTGTTCGCCCTCTTGGCAGCCCTAGCACACAGTAAAGACGGCTTCAGGGATGGCACAATAGCCATACCCAGATCTTTTTGTTCATTGACGTTCGACAGGCGCCTTCCATCGAGTACGTAGTTGTGTGAGTCATCCGTCGCGCTCACTTTCTTCGTCTTGAGCCGCAATGTGACACACTTCTCAAAGTTAAACCGCATTAACCATTTTTTGGACCATTCACCTAGGCGGTCAAGTCCTTCTTGCAGAGTTTGTTCATCATAAGCGTTTCTGATGGGTTGCCATATCTTAATATCATCTGCAAACAAGACTCCATTACTGAACAGTCCATGTCTACAGTCGTTGACGTAAATTAGGAACAATAGTGGCCCAAGAACGGAGCCCTGAGGCACTCTACTCGCAACTGGCACTGAAGAGGATTTTGCGTTTCCGACGCACACGGACTGCGATCGGCCTATGAGAAAATCTCCTACCCAATTTAGTAAATGGCCCCTTATCCCGGATTCGCCAACCTTGTAGAGTAGCCGTTGGTGAGGGGCACTATCGAAGGCTTTTTTAAAGTCTATGTAAACAACATCTACGGAGGTATTTTCGTCTAATGACTTGGACCACTGCTCCATAAACTAAAGCATATTGGTCAGGCAGGAGTGGTTTCCTCGAAACCCCTGTTGGGCACCATCAAAGAAGTCTTTTTCTTCGAGGAACTTCATAGTGGCCTTTTGATGATCCTTTCCATAACTTTACAACAGATGCAAGTTAGGCTCACTGGTCGATAGTTGTTCGCGCTGGCTCTGGATCCATCCTTGTGAATCGGGTATACGTTCGTAACTTTCCAATCGGATGGGAGGAGGCCTCGATCAAAGGACAACTGAAAAATGTGCGTCAGCGGTCTGGAAAGTTCCGAAGCCAGCTCTTGCAGTACCTTTGCTGGTATTTTGTCTGGACCCGGAGACTTAGCTTCATTAAGCGCAAGAAGTTCATTCCTTACATCTTCATCTGTGAAACGGATGTCCTCCATGATTCTGCCATTACTCTCTGCATGGAAGTCTGTCGGATTAAAATGCAGTTCCTCAGTGAAAACAGATGCAAAAAACTTGCTATGATGTTCTGCTTTTTAGAGATTGTCTATAATTTCCTCATTTTTTTCACCTTTTAGTACTGCAACTGTGTCTTTGTTTTTCAGCCTGCTGTTGATGTAACTGTAGAGCACCTTTGGCTTCGTTACGGCCCACTCGATAATTTTCGCTTCGTAGTCTTTCCACGCTTTTCGAATGTTTGATGTTACCTCGTTCGCTTTTGGCGGAATTCTTCGTAGTGTGAAGACTGGCATGTTGATGCGTACCTTCTCCAGAGTTTGTTCTTGCGGTTTATTTGGCTCTTCAGATCTTGCGTTAACCAGGGGGGCCTGCTCGCCTTTTGTACTTTTTTCAGCGGACAGTTTCGATGCATAACTTCGCTTCTAAGATCCCTGACAGTGTTCCAGTCGGCATCCGGACTACCGGTTAGAAGGTCATACCAATTTATTGCTACTTGTTCATTTCTCATTGCGGTGTAATTTCCGCGCCAGTAGTCTAATCGAACCTCCGTATTTGTCGGTTGATTGGTGTTTAAAGCATATTCCCACCGGATCATAACATGATCACTCTTTCCAAGAGCCGCGATTGGCCTAATTTCGCTTGTATCAATCGGGTTTTTCGATAATACGAGGTCCAAACAGTTCGCTGTTTGTGCTTCTTTTATTCTCGTTGGGAATCCAACATTCTGCACGAGAGAGCGGTCCCCCGTCAGCTTTAAGAATCTGGAGCTAAAAGACTCATGAGAACCCTAAACTGATAGCTCATCCCAGTAAATCAGTGGAGCGTTAAAATCTCCAGTGATCAGCGCATTTTCATTTTGAGCCATTTCACGCATTAGTCCAAACAAGGTATCACCACCCTCTGGAGATTGATTTGGCGGTCTATAGGGAGTCATGAAATGTAAAGTGGGTGCACCACGCGTTTTCAGTTTAAGCCATAGCGCTTCACAATCATGAGAGGAACCAATTTTGCGTTCTGACGCAATGAGGCCCTTCTTGACAAACACTGTTATTCCTCCTCCCCTCCTATGTATCCGGTCCCGACAAAAAACTTGGTACTCTCCGGGTACAATTTCGGCATTCATTACGTCGGCCTGTAGCCAGGTCTCTGTAATTGATATGACATCCGGCTGTAGGTCAGCTATACAAGCTTTGAGCTCGTCAATCTTCTGAAGCATACTCTGTGCGTTCGTATAAAGAAAGCGCAGCTTCGCCGGCATAGAGTTCTGAGCGATTTGTGGGTCGAGGGAGCCGGAAGGTCTTTGCAAATTAGCTACTTTTTGCCTGAGTTTTGGTCTGCTTTTTGTTTGTAAAACTCAGCGTTATTGGCTGTCTCCAGAGGAGGTGATGATTTCCCCGTTCATTATTCGCAGGTTCCTCTCGCCCGCATTGGATCTCCTGTGGAGTTCGGTTTTCAGTGCCCTCCACTTCTCCCTCTCGGCCGGCGAGTATTCCCGCTGAAAAAAACCGTTGGGTACTTGTTCCGTAGTTGCGATTTCCTGTTCAACACTAGCTTCGCTTTAACTTCGTGCTTGAGTATAAATTTTATTGGTCTGGGTTGACCCGAGTCCGTATATAAACCCTTCTTCAGGCCCATCCTAAATGCTTTTAGGACGAGGACCACCATTTCTTCGTTTTCATGTAGGAGAAGTTTAATGTATCCGCGGAATAAATCCATATCATGGTCAATTCTATTCTTTGGGGTCTCCGAAGAAGATTCAGGCATGCCTTGTATGACGATGCACTGGCTGCGATTAAATAACGGGCTATGAGGTTTATTAGTGGACCTTACCGACGTGTGGGTATCCTCAACTTGGGCTGTGAGATCCCTAAGCTCCGGCATTTGATAATTGGGAGGACCCGATAGCTCCTCTTTTGTGCCAAGGCCACCTTCTTGTGTGGTAGTCGGTGGCGTCTTGGGCTTTTTTGGAGACGCAACCAGACTAGTTCTTACTGGTATCTTAGACAACGCCTGCTTGGTTTCTGGGACTGTGTTAAGCACGACACCCCTTGAGTAAGCAAAATGTTCAGTCCCTTCATTGTGGTCTGCTAGTCTAGTGGCGACACCATCTGCCTGTTGGCCCAACGTACAGGGTTCGACTCCCGGGTCTTCTACATTTTCGTGGATTTCCGACTCTTCGACTAGGTCGAGTTTCACTACTGGTTCTCCTGTAGTTTGCTTATGGAGTATGAAAACCTCCTCTGTTTTCTTCGTCTTGGCATTTTCTCGGCTTTTAGTCGTCTCCGACATCGAGCCATGCGTTAGAATATGCAAAAGTGACTTCAGTTCCGCTAATTCCATTTTAAGGCATACCATATCCTTCTGCACGACGGAAAATGCTTTGGAAAGTTCCATGTCTAATATGACATCTCGGTCTTCGTACTTTGTGTCTATTGAGCTCTGAGGACTTCTAGGCCTTTTAGCAGGGCGCACTTTCGTTGCGCCAACCATTCGGTTTCAACCCTCACAATTGCGATTTGGGCTTATATCCTGAATTAAATCAGTGGACACCGTGCGCCCTCGTGGTCTAATGGTAACGACCGATGCCCGCGAACCACGGGTTGTGGGTTCAAATCCCACTCGCGGCAGACCTTCTACACGTTGCGCTGTACGTTTTGCTGCCCATCATAGATCAAAGTAAAGTTAAACGATATTAAAGCTCTATGCAATACGTATAAAGCGATTAACTGTATGGAAAGGATATTGGAACGACTCAGCCGTTTTTAGATAGCTGGAATCCCTGAGAATTGTTGACGAAAGGTGGTCACGGAGATGTTGCTCGTTTTGACTAGTGCCTGCCGTGGCTTCTGAGGCTGGGAATGTTGTGAAAATGAATCCAATAGCTAATAACGAGGGACCGCCAGTGTGCTAGCTGGTCCGAAATCCAGAAATCCCGAAAATAGTATTTCCCATGGAGGACGAGAAATTTGAACCGCAATTTGAATATTTAGTTTGTACTGTTTTGCTACCAGCGTAGACTACTTAACTTTGAACATGGTACCTTTCATTCAACCTGAAACTGGGGACAGTAGATAGCCGAAGTGGGCGCTGACATGTCTACTTCAACTAGGTACTCTGGTTAACAATTAGGCTGACTGGAAGAAAACAAATGGCAATCTAGCATGTGCGTATTCCTCTTGAATTAATAGTGGGCCTTAACTTACTCGCATGTAGGTCATCATCAGGGTAGAGAAGATGCGAACTAGAGTGTCGTCGTTGAAGGGCACCATGCTGATTGCGTGGAAATGACGCATGAAACGGGGCGTGACGTCATTGCGGCCACCGCCTGGGGGTCCCATGGCGGTAACATAGTAGAGATCCTGCAGGACGATCTTACTTGTGTCCTTCAAGTCGAACCTACATACAGTGCAAGGACAGGGCATGGGTGAAGGACAATACGCACCATTAAGATGACTACAAAGAGTAATATTCTTCCCGGCTACATAGGGCCTTCAATTAGGATTGGGGAACACTTGGAGCAAAAATGTATACGGAAGCCCCAGAAGGCTCAATTAAAAATCCTGCTGGCGTCCACCTTTCTTGGTATGGCTTCATTTAGCCAAATCCAGCTTGTTCATTAAATGTAGTGAATCCATTTACAAATCATCTTAGAACTCACCATAACTTCGGTAACTGATCCATGCTGCATTCAGCAGGGAAATTGCCGATGTCGGGGAACTGAATATTAACGTAAGGAATCAAAAAAATTTAGTTCGGTCTTGTTTCTTCTACTTTCATTGACTTGCGTGTTACTCGCAGCTGAACACCAAAACTGACCATTCATGATAGTTTGATAACATTCTCTGGTGTACTATCAATTTCCATGCCTTTTCTCTCATCCGATGTCGAGTTCATAATTAATCAGCCGAAGACGTAAGATGAAGAGCTAAAAAGTCTCTCTTAAACTATGCATCATCAGAAAGCCGACTGAGTGAGCGTGAGGGCCTTTCTACAGGCTGTAAATTGGACAGTATCTGCACAGTGTCCGGTTCCTGACACTAAAGGGCATGCAGTTCAAGCGAAGTTAAACCATCTTTTGCGAACAACTAAAATGAAATTTGCCAAGATCTCCAGTCTGCGCTCTCGTTGCAGATCTCGTTCCCCGGGAGTAGGAAGAGATCACTATCAGCCAATAGGAGTCGGTCTGCTGACAGCCCGGGCACTATAACTGAGAACACCACGCTGGCATTCACCTGAGAGTTATTTTACCACGGAAGGGAAACAGCCTCCCTTTCTCAAAGTTTTGGCAGTTATACGGGTCACACTTCAAGGAGGTGCGACTCACAAGTAAATTAGCATTCATTCGAGGTGAGAATACGAGACCCGCCGCCCAAGGTAGCTGCCTACACGGAGCATGCATTCGAGGTCACTGGACTGAATACGAGGGAAAGCCATCAAGGCACCTGCTATTGCACATTAACGAGAATTTGGGCAGCAAGTGTTTGCAGAAGACTTACCAATATCCGTGATCCATGAACATACGCAAGAGTTCGATTGGTGGTTGGGCTCCGTACACCTCCTTCTGGGGCATGTTCATATCGTCAATGAAGAAGACAGCCGTTTTCTGCATGGGCAGACCATACACACCCTTGCGTCTCCTGTCTAGCTTTGACATCGTGAGATTCTAATTGAAGGAATGACAAAGATAATTAAAGCCTGTTCATGTACGACAGGTGAATAAGCCAACCCCTAAGAAAGAGAACTACGCCTAGTGCAGGGTTTAAAGTTCATTTCAAAGGATTCAATGCGGGATATTGGTCTTAATTTAACCTATGGCCGAGGGTTAGGAACCTTAAAGGATCACATTTTAGTGAGATATTTCTTTCAAGCTAGCGCAGATACCCTGTCCCTAGGAACATAGGATAATTAAATTGTTTCTTGTAAGGAGCAGCTACTTATATGTTTTCAGTGCTGCAGTCAGTCGACTGGACATACTTGATGACGTAAGGATTACTATAGAGTTTATGCGTTTCACTTATATTTTAGTAGGTCGGATTTTATGATCTACCAGCACGAATGCAACATAATCTTGTAAGAGTTGAAACATGCGTTTAGATACTTTGTTTGTACACTATAGTTTCCGGTAACAGAACGGACAGAAGATTAACACTTCTAACGGAATCTTAGTATGGATTCGGCTACTGTTTGGTGCATCTGCAATCTTAGTTTAGGGCCCAAACGCAATCAGATATAGTGAAAAAGGCTTCACTATGAAGGAAAAGTGTGCCTTTTCATTTCCAGTCGAAAGTGTATCCCTAATTTTCAGGAAACTCAAAACTGGGCCACAATTTCCTGTTTTACTTTCCCGTTACTTTGACGGTAACTAACGCAGCTGTTCGTCAGATAAATATTTAAATCAAGTGCTTGTTAAAGAGGTAACTTATTATAAAAAGTTGTTTTAATTGGTCTTCGACATATTGATAGGACTTTTGTTGCGGAAGTTCATTTTCTCGTCTATAAGGTTTCATGCTTGCGTGAGCCCACAAATATGACCCAAACGGCCATTTTCATAATAACTTTTGTCCGAAAACTAACTTTTCCTGTAAATACTTTTCGAAGGTTTTGATAAACACGTCAAACAGAGTTTGAATTTATCAGAAGAAAGCTTAAAAGACAGAAAATCGTGAAATTTTCATCGAACTTTCAAGGATGACCTGAAACTATTTTGAATTCAATATCAGGCCTACCTATGCAGTAGTTGGGTGAAGGGAATGTTCCCGATAAAAGCGAACATGGGAGTCCCGGGATGTAATTGAGAAGAAGATGATTCGATCGCTAGGACAATACTTGTATTCGCCTGACGTTTCGAAATCCGTCGCGGATTCATCATCAGAGAGAGGACCCGTTTCTGCTACCGTTTTCTGCTAATGTCTCTGAGGGTGAATCCGCAACGGATGGCGAAACGTCCAGCGAATAAAAGTATTCTCCCAGCGATCGAGTCGACTTCTTCTCGAAAGGAATGGTATATATGACGGGAAAGCGTTCGCTGGGACCAGTAGTTCATTTGCCCGACGTTTCGATCTCTCGCGCGAGGTCATTGTCAATAAAAGAAGTGTACAGCTCACTGCATATTTAGCTCAGCATTGCCGGGAGTGACCTTGAGCAGGCATGTTAACGATTTCACCTGACAATTATATTTACATTTATTGGTCACTGCTATAGCAATTTTTCATGTTTTCCGAATTTGAGGCTCTTCTACATAATGCGCTGTTTCTAAACAAACTATTAGTACTAATATTTCCTTAAACTTTTAAATTCGCTTAAGGTTGTTTATTATTATTGGTATTATTATTATTTCAACGCTTTTGCCCATGCGTCAAGGTTGGTTTTTGAAGGACTATCAGTCTTCTGTCAATTTCGGCAGTTTGCCTCAGATAGGTTCCCTACTGTATTCTCGCGTTCTGTCCCTCACCGAGGTCAGAATCACGCCGATCCCTCAGCTGCAATGCCCTATAGTAACGGTAAGGGGGCGATTTATAGTTGGCACTGACTTACTTGAACCTGATTGGCGCTAGTTTGGGCAGAGAAGTTGATGAAGAAGGGGGTGTACTTCTCCTTGTCAATATCGCGTATCAACTTCTCCTGCACATAGGCAGATTTTCCCGTACCGGTAGGGCCAACAAAGTTGACTGGCCTGTTGAAGGTGAGGCAGGTGTCGAGGATGTATTTGTAGCGCGCGGTATCCATGGTCGGCACGATAATATCCCTGATTTCCATGCCCTCAAATTTGTTTAAACCACGTGTTAATTCGTTCCAGTGGCGCCAGACACCACGGCTCTTGAACTGTGGGGAGGAAGCAAGCAGACACAGAGAGATTCTTTATAAAATAGCTAATTATTTAGGAAGGTTGCAAATGCTTCCTATAGAAATATGGCCCTACTCGTTTCCACACTATCACAAAGACAGGAAAGAAGAATTTAGTGCATCCAATAATATTGAGGGAGGAAGGCACGATGGAGTACATTTCCGAAGACAGTGGGGATAAAATTCTGAAGCAATTGTGTGAAATGCAAAATTTAGGGTTCGTCTACAGTAGGCACGGAGTGCATTTTCACAATTTTTTTACGCCGTACTTGCTTCTCATAAGGCAGCATTTAAGAAGCCTTAGCACTCCACGGTTACGACATCAATCGCTTTAAAAACCGATCTAAAGTGCTGTTTGAATTGCATGCATCGTTTTTTCTTTGACATTGAGCTGTAAAACAGTAAAAACATTGAACTCTTCCTAAAGGGTATCATCCGGCGTCTTTACCTCTCGTTCTGGGCCACTTGCCTAACTTTTTCTCCTCATATAGTATAAGCGACAGCTCGAGCGGTGATTTCGTTGAGGTTGGCCGAATGCTCAAAACGTGTTGTCGCAGGAACAGCGACTTGTGTGTGAATTAATTTTAAGTGATGAGAGACTTGCACAGTCTCTACCAGACCATACCTTTCCCCACCCAACTGTGCCCAGTGTCGAGACACAGTCAAGAAGACCAGAGGTGGGGCAGGTGGCTGGCGCGGTCGCATCTACCCTTTCGCGTGCCACCATGCCTCCCGTATTCGGCATTTGTTATAGGAGTGGAACCCGAATAACACCTGCCGTACCCTGATATTGCCCCTTGTTGGTCCACCACATCTAGCACGCGGCTCTTTTAGGTACAGACATAGTATAAGCAGTAGGAAAGTGAATCGCAGGCTCCCAATACTAACGATATAAAAAGCCGAGGGCTTTTGATCGATGTTTTTGAGAAAGAACGTAACAGCACGCAATTTAGATTGAGATACAATTTGAACAAGACAAAGATCACTATATTAGCAGAATTTAATGACCCCATAAATTTCGTGATCCCTCATTCAGCTGCAAACGGTCGTTGCCTATTAGTAAGATAATTAACTGTCCAATTAACTGTCAGTCTCAAAGGGTGAAACTTGATAGGTAAGGGGAATGGAAACGGCTCTCCTGAGAAATTTTATTGATAAGCATCAAAACCGCAGACAAGAGATTACTCCTGAAATATCAATGCTAAAAAGCTGGTGAGCATTTTCCTCCCTTTTATGGATGATAATATCCCCAACGTGATAAAACGGAGGCTTCGATGCACAAGTGAAAGGACTTATCCCGCTGCTAAATTGTTGTACGTAAGCAATACAACGACTATTCCAGTTCGAGCAACTAAATATCTTCTGTTTATGCACGCCATTTCAAACTGTGTTTACGAGTTCACATGTAGTTGCGGATGCAAACACATCGGACGCACGTAAAGGCAGTTGGCAACACGGTCAGCTGAATACATGCTGAAGTGGTTGCTCAGGGCGGAGCAAAGTACCCAAGAGTTCAATCCCGAAGCACTTAGTGGACACTAGCCATACAGTCGACCAAACGACTGCATTTATGGTCTTAATTTGGGCGACGACCGGGAACCTCTTACGCTTTGCGGAGGCCGTTGCAATGCGGAGAAGAACACCAGAACTCTGTAAGCAGCTGGACCATGTGATCAACCTTGTATTGCCGTGGTAACGATCGATAAAATCATTCCCGTTACGCCTCCTCGTCACCCTTAGTACTGGCTACTACCCTGTCCCCGACCCCGCCCTACCCCCCCCCCCCCCTAGTTTAACCACGTCCTACAGACTTTCATGAGCATGCACTAACATGAACTGCTATGCTGTGACAATTACATCCCCTCCCCTCCTCTACCCCTCAGCATGCGCCCACATCTATGAATCATTGTTTCTACTCCCTTTACCTGTCAAATTTCACCCTTAGAGGCTGGCGATTAATTGGACAGTTAATTCCCTTAATAATAGACAACGACCGTCTGCAGCTGAATAAGAGGTCACGAAATTTTATGACGTCATTAAATTCTGCGAATCTAGTGAGCTTCGCCTTGTTAAAATTTCTTCCGGGAAAACAATGCTTCAGTTAGGTACAATTTTCCATCGGGCACATAGTCCTTGTCTTAGTGACGGAGCACTGGGGCGTTCGAGTGAAAAAAGGGACAGAGACCACGCAAATGAGTTTCACTATAAACATGTCATCACCGCGGCATCGGGACATCGTGGCTCGCGGTGATACAGCTATTTGGAGTGGCGGTGGTGATATTCATGCACTTACCTCAAACCAGTAGTCGTAGACTAGGCCACTTTCCGACATCATAAAGTCGATACGCCCACCCACGCATTCCGGCACGGGCAGTTCCTCAATCTGGTTCATGAAAAGCTGGCGTACGAAGGCATCGTACTTGATCCGACTGGCAAAGTCCAGACATCCACCGATGCCCCAGATGATACCAAACAGCAGGGAGGCGTAGGACCAACCCTTGAGGTAGCGGTTATCCATAGCATCCTCCTCGCGGGCCTTTTCAAAGACCATCATCTCTATGAAGCCCAGAGTGGAGACGATGTGGGACATTGGGCTGACGGGAGTCATCTGCTTGCATTGCAGTCGCACAAAGTCCAGACAGGGGTCGAAACACCACTCAAAGAGACACTCGAGGGTCTCACGTCCACCGCCGGTGGCAAGAGCCTCTGGCATGGTTTGGAGCCACGAAGTCGCCAGTGGACGCCAGCCCAGTGCCAAGGGTTCCATGTAGATCATACCACAGCGCGAGACGGTAGCAGGCTAGCGGAAATAAAGGTAAACCATATTAGCACGGGCTTCAGTTGAGAGCATAATTATTAACTATTATGCCAAGACTTAATCAAACATTTCGGCAGAAGGTAAGATAGAGAGAGGAACGGAGAGCTGGAAGGAAGGCGAATGAGCGTTAACGCGCAAGCAAATTAAGTCAGGGGACTAGAAACAAATTCAAGTTGGATTTAAGGCTTTCGTGTGCGCTACTGCTAGTTCCTAAACAAATTGCCGATTAAGGTATAGACGGGGGGTGTTGGGGCCCCAACATAAAATATCCTGCAAGATTGTACTGTATCAAGTAAGTTAGCCTTTCAGGGTTAAATGTATTACTGACTGCCTACCAGCAGCAGATGCTTATTAAGCGATGGTTCCGCTAAAGCCACTGGCTCAAATATGCATATCAACCTTCAGAATGAACCCAAAAGGCTTTATTCCGAATGATTGACTTCATGTTAGCACAGTTATTTATAAAAAAATTAAAAGGCAGAAACTTCTGGGGTTCCTCCAATGCATCGGCAATACGATTTACCGTGTATTAATTTAGAACGAATGCAACTAGCTCTGAGTACTTTCAGCACCACCTCGAGTTGGTGATGAGTTTCATCCAGGTTCATTTATTCCAGTTCTACCTTTAAGCCTGAGTAAATTAACAGTCGCTCTAGTGTGTTTTTCGATTGCGACCCTCTCCCAGTCCTGAATACATTGACATTCTGCCCAATGAGGTATCCTCTTTCCAGAATCTTGGTGTTACTTTGGCATCTAACCTCTCGTTAACTCTCCACATTTAAGGCCTTTTTATTTAAATCCGTAAACTTTCATATTATATCCGCCGTTTGCGACAGTTTTTCTCCTAAAAATCCCTGAGGAATTTTTTCACTGTCTGCTCCTATTTTAATCCGATGACAGAGGACAACTGGCCTCGTCAACAGTCTGAGAAACAAATTTTCTGCTACCAATGCACATATGTACAAATAGGGCACTCAAAGGAATTTTTCCTACACATCCCTCAATATACTGATACTGATATCACATACCACAATCACTAATTTGACGATTTAAAGATGCCTTAATTCTTCCCCTTATTTTTTGCTGCTCTGCAGTTCTTTTTCCAGCTTTGCATAAAAAATACCTAGTAATTTTTAAACGTATCTTTCGAATGCTCTCTTCAGCTGCCGGTGTTTCCTGTGTTTTTTTTAGCTGACATTGTAAGATAGCGACACTTTAAAACGATCAAATGATGTGCTGATCATATCCTTAGTGAGGTTGCTCACCCTCACCACTGAACTAATGGTTGCAAAGTGTTCTCGTACTATGCGACGGAGCTTCCGTCATATGTCTTGCCGTACATTGGCATATCAGCATTGACCTCCCATTCCTAGCATGCTACCTCACGTGTGAAGAAGCGGAAATTGAGAAGTTGAAAGCTGACCCATCTCCATAACAGATGTGGATATCGTGCAAACCGTTAACTTGTAGTTTTCTATTACCTTTACCTTACCATATCTCTTCCTCTCCATGGATGGAACCATTTTTGCTGAAAATTTTGGATACTACCTTCAAAATAAAGCATTTCTCTCTCTCTCACTCTGTTGGCCATGGCCAGCAACAATAAACTAATCTACATGTCCGTAGTACCAGTGTTTCTAGGAAGTAGCAGGAGTTTGGTTGTTGTTAGCGTTTGCTGGTTGCACACAGCACTGCGGCGCACTGGAAATCTTGAGGGTTAGTTTTGCACGCCCTGGCAGATTACTGTCACCTGGTGCCAAGGGTTCGGATTGTCACCCTAGTAGCAAAGTGAACAAAATCCGGTATTAATCCGACATATTTATCCGGATTTTGCCAGTAGGATTCCATGATAAAATCCGCTTGGATTTGCTACTAGGGTGGACTTGGATCAATTAGACTCGAACGGCTGGACTTGCCCATGATTACGGTTGTCCGTCCTTCGTCTGCTGGGACAACCATAATTTCCTCGTCGCTCTTGAATTCACCAATGGCCCTTACCGTCCTCAGAAGAAAGTAAAACCAGTGAGAAATATTGATTGTCACACTAGACCGGTTGGCACGGCAAGACAGATGAACCATTGACTTGTGAGAGGGTGAGTGACGCTCGGTTCGTGAGTGAAAGAAAAGGGAGAAAAATGACAGCCTCTTGTGCTAGAGGCGCCTAGCAACAAATCCAAGTGGATTCCGTCATTGAACCCTGCTGGAAAATTCCGGATGCATATGCCGGATTTATATCGGATTTTGTCCATTTGATCTGCACGTGCTACTAGGGCACGACTACGCTATAGCCAACGTAGAACTCGCGTCAGCACTGGGAAAGCAATATTCGAAGGAGCCACTTCCTTTTCTGAACCATATCTGGATATGCTCCGGGTACTTTGCTTAGGAAGGCTTTTTTAAATCAATTTTTGAAAAAAATGCTGTTTTATACCTCCTTATCATCCATTTGTTTGTGCAGGGGTTTCTTGCTTCTTTAGCGCCAGCTTCATCCACGCCTTTGTCGGTTGACCGAAACCTCAACTTTTCTAGATATAGCCTTTTAGGGGCCGAGTTCCACCTGAGTATCCGCAATCCAAGCCAATGGCGAGCAATGGCGCGGCTCCGCGTGACCGCAGTGCAATAACAGCGAAGTCAGCGCCACTTGTGGCGCCTTACCTCGACTTCAGCAAACGTAGGCCCCCACCCTACAGTGCGCGTCTGCGGCCACAGCGACAAGACGCATTCCGGACTGGTTCAGGACACACAAAAAGGCAGAGCCGAGACAGTGCTCCCCCCCCCCCGCCTCTCCGCTAGCCCCCCTCCCCCCTCCCACAGATAATTCTTTTGCGTTGGGGGGCGATCACACCATGCCGTAGCGTCCGATTCGATCCATGTATCAGGGGGGGGGAGGGTGGTCATCACAGACGCCCCAGGGGGGGGCAGTTAAATGTCAACACCGTCATGGTCCAAAGCTCACGCATGTTCTCATGACCAATTCTGGCGCTCTGACTGTTTTCATAAGGACCAACACGATAGAGAAGTAAAACAAGACCGGCTACGAGAAGATGTAGATAAATATGCCAGACGTTTTCACGAAATAAATGCGTGCATTTATAACAGCCGCTTAAGGTTGGCTAATATTCTGGCATGTATCCAACAGCCAAGATTAGTATTTTCTAGCACTCCACTTCTTCACATGGAAGGTAAGGATAGACTCCCATTCTAGACCTCTTCTATGTGCATCTACACCTTTACTTGCTCCTGTGAGGCCGATTGTATTGATCTAACGACTAGGCAACTATCCGATAGTTCGACCGTCGATTTCGACGATATCCACTGCGAGCTTCAACGACTTGAAGTACGCGGTGACTGTCGCGAAATTACCGTGAAGGCAAACTCGCCGGGTCTACCTCACTCTCTGACCACAACCGCCGGAAAACATAATGTGCGAGGGCGCAGACGGCTGGCGTGATAAACACTCAGCACACGTACCAACCAGCACATCTCGCTAGATATGTTCTCGACAGGGACCGCCATAAAGGCTACATTAAGGAGGAGCCATTACATCTGACTCTCAGCCCGCAGACAGCCACACCACGCAACAAGACACACTGGACCGACTGCGGTGTCCGAGGTACCCACCAACTGGCAACCCTCCAAGGCATGGCTTTTAGCGCACCACGATAGATTCAAGCGCGTCGAATTAATTATTGTGAGGAATCCGCATTATAGTGAGGAAGGAAGTGCGCCGAGGGTCATTCTCACTCTCTCCTCCACCACAGCAACAGGCGACCGCCTAGCTGTCGGTCGCCTGAGTTGGGATGCACGCACACGCGTGCCCAACTAGTTGCAGTTTCTCAAGGGTCACTTCAACATGCTACCCCGCGGCCACGCAGCAGGCGGCCTCTACAGTCGATACCCCCTTCAGGCAGTTGCAGTTCACCAATAGCAAACCCGTTGAACTCGCTGTCATCACTCCACACAACACACACACAAAGTCTGGCTGGACGCAGTCAACACTAGCCCCGGCTTCCTCAGTGGCCACTGCTGCATGAGGCAGCTATTCAGAGTCCTGTGCACAATAAAACCCTAACTTTGGTGGCTTCAGCTTTTTACCTTGCACCTGGGATTCTACCTGATGATTGTAATGATCCGAGTACAACCACTACTTAGACTTCTACAGCCCCTCAGTTTCAAATGCAAAATATAAACACCAAGGCCTGGCTTCACACCCAGGTGAAACCGACTGGTCGCAATGCATACTCAAACTTTTGAACCACCAGAAATTGCTCAAGCTGGCGTAATACACAACGCCATCTAGCATTGTAAGTGATTGAGAAGAAGAAGACTGGATGGCTGGGACATTATCCGAGTCTTCTTCTTCTTTTTCTCAATTGCTCCCTGGGACTCGCATGTTCGCTTATATTGGCAATTGCAAGTGATCTTTAAAAAGTTCAGATTTAAGGTCAAATTGCCTAAGTAAAAACGGCAGCAAATATCCCGAAACTCACTGAAGCTTGCAGCAGATCCATTGTCTCGAAGATGAGGCTCATCGTTTTGGACATTTGAATGATCTCACCGGACATGAGACAGAGCTTTTTGTTATCGTCCAGCACAGTGTTCATGCTCTCAATCCACAGGGTGTCAACCGGCCCGTCGAAGATGACCCAACTTCGATCGGAGGACTCCATTGAGGCGTATTCGCGGAAGGTGTTGGCTGTAACCCCGTCCGTCCACTAGGTAGGGCATAAATAACGGCAGTTTTTCATTCACAGGAAAAATACAACCAAAATGCGCTGGAGCTCCAGTGCAAAAAATGAAGGTAGACTGGCTAGCGTTCCCTTTGATGGTTGCAACTGAAGGATGTTCATATTGGCCACGGCAGTGGGGCTGCGGCTGTCTAGTTTGTGGTCCCCCTAGGCCCGGTTAGAATCTTATCCTTCACATAAAGAACTCAGAATTATCGAGAGAGCTTTAGTGAAAATCGTAGCCTCATGATAGGCCGTTAGTAATGGCTCAAATGTAGCGGAGTTGAGTACATACACCATTTTTTAAATATTAAGTTGTTACGCATTTTCATAGCTTACGAATGCTTCCTTAAGGTGAAATATCCCGTGTTCTACACAGGACCATGAGTAAGACAGAAAGCAAATCCCATGCCAACAGAAATAGCTAATATAGCCCCCGGCAACAGGGCATGGTAGCAAGAAATATAGGGTAAGTTTTAAGATTAAGGTTTGGGGCACGAGAGCATTTAGCCTTCCAGAAACTTAGCGCAAGACCACCTGCATTACGTGAGAAGGGATTTTCTTATTACCGTGTTCCGTCGTAGGGAGGGAGGCATTCTGACCCTCTTTTATCCTACTTTCAACCCCTAACTCGAATTTTGCCTTGTTTTGCCACAATCGCTTCCCCGAACATACAACGGAAATACCCCGGATAATGGGCTTTGGTGGCGAGCAAAATCAGTTTTGGCTAAATCGTGTGCAAGGCTAACAAGTTATCCGTGAAGCTGATTCATCCAGCAACAGGAGCTAATCAAATCAAATAAATAAGTAGCAAGGCTAACAAGTTCAAAATGCAGGTTATCCTTATGTCGTCAGTCCCTGAGTGGTACGCCCTAGGACCACCTTATACTACAGAGGAGAGAAGTTAAAAGCGGCTGGATTACATTGAAGTCGGATATTCGAAGCCAAGGGAAGACCGATAAAAGAATGCAGAACTAACCTCGTGAGAAACTGGGTCAAACTGACCAAAAAGCTGTCCCATGGTGATGGATTTGGGGTTGATTGTCCGGTAAAGCACCTTCGGATATTCAGCGTTGCCCTTCGCAGCCAGATTGGTCATAGTTTGCGCCAGAGTATGGAGTACTTTTGTTTTCCCTCCCAAGGGCATGCCGACAAGCATAAAGCTGAAGAGGGATGAGCCTGTTTTCAGTACCATAGGGTAAAACATCTACGAATAAACGCGAGTTAGCACTCTCTTTGTTGCGAAAAGTCCTTAAGGAGTCATAGGCCGGTTTTCCTCCACTGAATCAGGCTAGGAGATACGTCGCAATCCTGAACTCAGTAATTGCACATTGTAATTCCGTCCCTACGTGCATCACACATTCTCGAGCCAAGCCTGTGACCCCTGCTAATAACACTCAAGATGCAGAACCTATGTAATCTCAAATGCCACTAATTACATGTCCCAGTTAGCACACCAGGCAGGTACGTTTATTCCTGATGTCGGAAGGTAAAAGGTAAGGTACAAGTAATGGCGCTTTTGAGCTATTAGTAGCGAACGGTGGGCTCAGTCAGGTAGCTCACACTTGAAACTTGCATCTTTTCACCACCGATCAAAACTGCAGCCCCAGAATTGTCTTAGCTGCGCAATATCTACTTATACTCCATCAGAAAACATCAATACTTCATCGTCAATCAATAATAATTATTATTACTATTAGCAACAACGCTGCAGCCTGCGCACTTTCCGTACATTCTCGTAGACGGTGTTGTACACCTCGGAATATTTTAAATTAGTCTCAACGCAACTTATTCAAAAACTCCAGTCAGCCAATACCAGAATACGTTCTACTAACACATCGTCGCGTTATTATGCGGAGCCAGGTGCTGGACAGGTCTTGCCTCCTCCCGATTTTAAGTCGCAGCATGTGAAAATATATCAGTCAGTTCTGAGTACATTTTATGCCTGGATTTAAATACTAATGGTTGAAGATAGGTAGTGTTCTCTATAGAAGGGCTGTAAGCTAACTTATGTCGGTAAGAAATTCATTATTGCACGATCTGATAATAAGTTTCGTTTGAGAGGATGAATTGGATGGCAATTTCCGTCGAACGTGCTCCACGCCATGTCATCGGTATTGATATCGCTACCGGTTGTCGATCTTTGGGAGGCCGTTGTACGTTATCCATTGAAATTTTCATGTTTTTTCTTACAACATTCTTTAATTTGTATAAGTTGCAATTTCCTTGAATTTGCTAGAGGTTAGATCCGAGGTATTACCTGAATGCTAGGACTATTGGCGGACTATTTGCTGAATATGCAGGTATGTAATGTGTATATAGACTTTCTTTCCCGTTTTGAAGTATATATAAAACCCAGCTACTGAAGATTTCACCGGAGCACGATTTAAAATTGGAGTAAGCGTGCAAAGAGGGCATCTTACGCCGCGACTGGAGATCCCTCGGTCACGTCTGCATCTTCCGTGTTTGTAGAAGGATTCTCAGAACAGCAAATGTCCCAGCTTAGTCCACAAGTTTCTTTAGGTGGGTATTTTATGCGTTGATGAGTAGAAGGTGTAGAGAACGGGGAAGTCAATGAACCCCCGAACCCGTTTGGTAGCGAAGGTTTTTTCGACAAAGTTGAGATACTTCTGCTTAAAGGTACAAACGCCGCACTCCATGACAATTTTTTTTTTGTCCCATATGATTCGGCTTTACCTTGCGGAGGTACCCAGGGACCCGCGAACGCTACTAAAAACGCCTCGAAGATGCATTAACAAGCCCCTTTCCAATGGAAATTATTAACAAGGCAAAGATCTTGAGATTAGCAGAATTTACAGATGTCATACAATTTCGTAACCTCCGATTCAACTGCAAATGATCATTGTCTTTTAATAAGATAAATTAGCTGTCCAATTAAGTGTTGACCTAAGAGAGTGAAATTTGATAGGTAAATATAATAGGAGCTATCCGTTTTAGATGTGGGCGCATGTCTTATGTTTTACGACTCAGATATTGTTATAGTATAGAAAATACTATGCTGTCATGCTTAGCTAATTTTGTAACATGTTGTACCTTTATTTAGACAGTAAATATCCTGTAAACTCCAAATTATAGCGGCATACAGTAGTAATTCTATAGTTAGCTTGTAAACGGTAAAATTCACTAACTTGCGTCAGTAATAGTACCAGCGCTTCTATCACTCGGCTACACTGCTAGTAAGCAACAGTATAAAACAGTAGTAGTAGTACCAGCCTTGGTTTCCTTCAGTCTGGTGAGTGAGGGTAAATAGTGCAGTAGTACCAGTGCAAAAGACTACTGCCACTTAAGGCTAAGTAGGTGGTGTTCTGACCTGCATTGGAGAAAGCGGCCTATGCCTGATTCCTGCTCGGTCATCTCGACTTTGTCTTGCCACCGGTTCAAGCGGGGAGAGGATTTAGAGTGTGCTAAATGGCTGCTCGTCTACTTTCACTAGACCTGACTACAGTCACCATATGGTGGACATAATCGATTTCGATTGTCGAACAAACACCCTTCGTTTTAGATGGGTACGCTTGGGGAGGGGGTGGAGGAGGGGGCGGTATTTGTCACAGCATGCTAGTTCATGTTCATGAAAGCTTGTGAGACGTGGGTAACGGCGGAGGGGGGATGCAGAGGACAGGGTAGCAGGCGGCGAGGAGGCGTGAGCGAGAATGAGTTTATCGATCGTTACCACGGCAATGCGAGGTTGATCACATTATCTAGCTGCTTACAGAGTTCTGGTTTTATTCTCCGCAAATCGCAGGAGACGCCCGGCCCTCGCCCGAAGTACGACCTTAAGCAGTCGTTTGGTCAACCGTATAGCCGGTGTCCACTAGGTTTTGCGTGATTGAACTCGTAGGTATTTTATTTTCCGCCCTGAACAGCCACTTCAGCTTATGTTAAACTGACCGCGTTGCCAACTGCTTTTGCGTGCCACCGATGCATTTGCAACCGTAACTATGCGTAAACGCAGTTTGACGTGACGCGCATAGGCAGAATGTCTTTAGTCAGTCTAACTGGGACAGTCGTTGTGCTTTTGTATAACGATTTAACTTCTACACTATTCACCTATTAAGTTTCATCCTGAAACGTCAGCCGGCAACATTAAATGCAGAATTACACATTCAACTGCATATTAACGGAATGAAGCTATTTACAGGCTCTCGTTAATGTATCTGGCCAATCCTCGCCCGCGTTAGCCATTCGATCATTGGACAACCGTTTGTTTTCAGAGTATTTTCCGGTATCGGTAAGCCAGAGCCGTTGGATGACACTCGGAGTGAATGGGTCGCAGAAACAGATGGAAGGGATGAGACGAACCTTGCTGGCCCAGAGAGGACGCAGCGATGACTTAGGCGAACAATTTTTGAATATTAAAACAGATTTCCGAGATAGCTACCTTATCCCTTGTTTACACGCCAATGACAAGGCAATTCCCAAACAACAGTAGCCTGCAAAGAAGAACAGACTGTCTAGTACGCGAAGGCGCATAATTCCGGATCCGATAGTGGGATTTCAGATTGCTTATCAGGGGAAAGTTGTAGTAAAGGCCTCTTTAAGAAGCAGCCATGGTGTTTAAACCTTTCGCCCGGGAAAGGGCTGAGTTACCCTGTCGGAGCCATGTCTGGGGTGTCCTGATAGTTTCGGGAGCGTCACACTTATTAAGTTCAAAGTTTCACAGAATTACCTGGCGAAAGAGTTGCTCTTTTTTCTCCCCAATGTCAGAACGGCCTATCGACTAGGCTTTGGCTTTGGCACAGTAAGTGATGCGACATGCACTGCCGTCTACCGCGTGCCGCATACATATGCAGGAATAGTAAACAGTTCCCACAGCCTCAGCGCAGGCCGTTTTGTGGGTCATATGGACGACCCAAAAAAATGCCGCCCACAGAAACCGAAATATGTACTAGAGAATGCAGTTAGAACATCCGTGATAACCCTCTCTCCTTCTTACAATCAACTAATAGGACACAGTGTTATTGGTGAGAATAGACATTGTATGGGTGGGAACGCCAAAGTAGCTAAAACAAGACCTAATAAATGCACGGTGTTAAGAATTTCGTGAAGCCGCGGTTCTAATTATTTAAGTCGACTATGACTTGCGCCAATTTCGGGGTGATTTATGAAGGAAAAAGAGGTCTAAGCAAAACCAATGATATGAAGTCATCAGAACCCAGAGTTGACCTAGATAGGTAATCCAGATTTCCATAATTTATTTAGAATGTGTCTATCATATACGAATATTCAAACATGCATATTTCAAGCAATATAATATAGTGAGGATCCTACATTGTCTGCTCTTCAATCAAAATTTCCTGGACGGCCGAAGAGCCTTCCCCCAGCGTGGACTAACTTTGTTGAGGTTAGTTTGTGCGCTTCCGTTGTTCCCAGTTCCACCTCTCTTCTATTTCTGCTCTCCCTTCCGTTAGCCTCATATGATCAATTTGTCTCCATCGAAATTCTTGCTTCACTTAGCCTTGATGGCGCAGTGATTACTTGCTCATCTTAATTGCTTCGGGTAGCCCAGCTTCCTTAAAGTCTCTGTTTCGTCGACCGCCGCTAGTGAATTATAAGCGTTTTCCTCATTATTGTCATCGACCTTAAGATTCGAATGGTCTTTCTTCGAAGTAAGTTGGCTTTTCGCGACGAAGTGCTTCATCGTACCTAAAAGAAAGCCCTTTGTGTCACTCAGAGCAAGCTCTTTCTCAGAATCATGGCTGTCAGACGCCAAAAGCCAAGGTACTGCGTTACACGGTTTTTCATTGTTGATGATGACGATAGAAATGTACACACTAATTAATTTCTACTTTGTAAACATTCATGCTTTTTGTTTATACTGGTTTTGCTATCATTCTCGGTTCATTGAATCGTATTGGATTTATATGTTTACGACTCCCCTAACATGAACAGCATACTTGAAACGGTGTTGACACTACCGCTGCTTCCTTACTAGGTAAATCCAGGCACTGCTACAGCAGTCATACAGGAAGCAACACTGGAATGATCGCAGGTTTTCTCGAGTGCTCAACACCGCCACGCTAATGGAAACGATTTACAGTAACCACCGGCCGTTGACTTCAATTTATCTGACCAATACTCCGGATCATCCCGACAAATGAACATGCCAACTTGGCCGGTAGGACGGTAGCAAAATTCGTCTTCGTACAAAAAGTCAGTTCGCCGTTTCTTGTCAAGTAATGAGAACAGCAAATTAAAAAAAAGTACGCAGTTATAAGTCCGCGCATCTGCCTATAAATAGTTCTCCATTTTATTGAGGTTAGCAGTTCATTTAAAATCCGAAAAGTATCCATAATGGGTGAAGCATGTCACAAAGTGCAAAAGCCTCTAAAATGATAACTTGACTGTCATAATCGAACGTTTGCTCAGAGGAACAAGATAACAAACTAGAATTAGCTAATCATCTCAAAAGTAATGCACATAAACGGTATTTTCTTCTATGCTTGCAAACTGACTTCCAACTCACCCGTGTCTCACAATCATCATTTCGTAGGTCTGAATGATCTTCTCAGTGAAGACATCCACGTCCTGCAGTCCAGTAGCCTTACAGACCTCAGCGACCTCGTTTAGAAAAATGGTGTAGTCAGCCTTTGGAAGAACAACACCAGGAAACAAGTCCGAAATGATGCCCCGGAAGAGGGGGATGTCATGAGACAAGAACTTGGGCATGTTGACGTCCATGATTGAACGCAGGAGCTGAAGAGCAGGATGAAGAGTTTTTTAGGGGCTCTTGAATTCAATAGGGCATTAGGTGGGTTCAGCTAAATTAAGCATTGAATTCTTACCAAAATGTTCTCATCCTCCTCAGGGAACTTGAGTTTCAAGTTGCCTGCTGCTTGCAACACGGCCTTCACGGCTCGCATACCGTAATCGTAATGGGACTGTGAGGACAACTGTTCCGAACACAGACGGTAGGTGGTGACGATTTTCACGGCCAAATTTCGGGCGTCCATGAAGCCGAAGGAGTAGAGTGAGATTTCACCGATCATTGCGTAATCGGGCACCATCATGGCAACCGGTCGGAAAAGGACCTAATGGGGAAAGGAGAAAACACCCCATGGGACTATAAGCAACATGTCACGATTGCAAGAAAATCTGAATTAATCGAAGTTACCTTTTTAGGAATATCCAGATCAGCTACCAAGGCTTACCTTCAAATTATCCGGCAACTCTGATCGGCCAGCATACCCTGGATTCATGGTGATGCAGACGTAGCAGTTGGGGTTGAGTGAGAGCATAGTTCCCTCGAATTCGAACGTTTCAAGGTGGGCCTGCACAGCCCTGATAATACACAAAATCTGCAAAGAAAAATAGTTTTATCTCAGTACGCCTGGTAGCATTGGCGAGGCTGTTGAAAACCCCATTTAGCTAAAGAGGCAACAATATTAGTTTCGTAACGTTACTATTATTGATTCAGTAGTAGTTTAAACCGTAAATTAACATTAGGATCAGATTTATACTTGCCTGCTGTGCGATGACCGACAAGACCTCCAACTCGATTCTGTTGAACTCATCGAAGCAGGCCCAAGCGCCGGACGATGCCAGGCCCTTGAAAAACTAAAAGAGAAATGCACAATGGAGTCATTTTGCACCTTCATTACTAACAGTTAAATTTAAGCATCCTGGATATGCTTGTGTCTTGTAAAAGGTTGAGTGGGGCAAGGGGATGAAATAACGAGTGATGATCGTTATACATCCGGACGAAAATGTCATCATAAGCTATTCATTTGGAAGGATGTTTCCCCAATAACCTTGTAACTGTTCGCTTCTACACACTTGTAGGTCTTAGATAGTAGAGAAAGTCACCACATAAAACTGGTATCTCAAGAAATCTTCTGTGTTTGCAATGTGAATAGAGCAAATAACTGAGCCAATGACACCGTTCACAAGACACACAATCCTTGGTTGAGCATAGCTGGACGCTAGCCTAAACATGTCATCAGTGTAGTCGTCGTTGGCCAACTGGCGTACTAATATGAGTTCAAGGTCGTCAAAATAGGGCAAAAATGTTAGAAAATGTAACCAAAGAAGTTGTCAGACAAGGTGGGAGACAGAATAAATCATTTTCGAAAGTCTTATCCTAGAAAAAATACGAAAAAAACACCAGTCTTTGTTTCCGTGGAACTTCAGCAAATTTCATCATTACAAACAGCATGGCACACTTTCAATCCACCATGATGTACCAAAAGTTGTTGCTTGGAATTCTATCAGTTGACGAGAAAAGTCGACCCTTCCAGGACGAAGCGTCAGATTATGATCGCTCTGTAGTGGCCGCTAGTACCACTTGGAACCCATGATCAACCGCACATGAACGTCAGCCACGCGTTTGCTCATCATGCCTTCGCCTGTGAAACCTTGCGCGCACAGTGTCGCCTCTCAATTTCGGACCCCATATCACGCGTCTTGGCATTATACCCGCGTGAGAACTCGATCCAATCAGGATGCACCATTTCCTGATTGGCTGCAGGAACAAAGCTATCCCAAGCTTCCTGGAGTTCTGCATGCTTACTTCACTTCAGACGCGGTGCTCTAGCCGGCGGTTGCTCGCTCGTCTGACAGCCAATTTCCTCCTGCCTATTATTCACTTTCTTCTGTACGGAATAAACTCTTCCTATCACTCTGGCCTCCCGTAACTCCTTTTCTCCGAGAGAACCGAGTCTGAAGATCACAGTTGCGAGGGTTTAACTTCCTTAAACACCTGCAATAGTTCTTTCTCAATATGGTCTTTGGGACTCACACCCAGATTGGGCCCTAGCCTACTTTGTTTGTTTCCGTGAAAACTTGGTTTATGGTCCGCGGACCAGTTGTACGTGACACGCATAGACGGTCCATTTAGCTTTGTTTGCCATTTTGCCTGATTTCGCTTCCAGCCGTACTGACCCAGTCTTTCCACTGGATGCAGGAGGAGAGAGTATAACAGATGCTGCGTAAGTCCCCGTCCCTGTGCTCACCCTGCTATGGGACACGTGGCGGCAGTATCATTCGCGATGGCCGACCTTCCATCTAATAGGATTTCTCGGTTGATTATACTGAATCGGGAATACAAGCTATTGATCTTAAGTCCAAGAGACAAGTCAGGAAGCCACCAGCCTATTCAGCCCGATAGACAGTTTTCAACAAAAACCGTCTGCTCATCCGACAATTGACTATTAAAAAACAACGGGACAGTCAGCAAATGCTTGTCTGAGTGGGGGTTGACACATTGACTGTAAATAACAAAGTACCTTTCCCATAGCGATATAGTCCAGACCGTCAGAACAGTTGAAGACAACGCATTGAACAGCAAGCGCCTTCGCAAGATCCTTCGTTGTCTCGGTCTTTCCGGTTCCGGCTGGTCCTTCGGGCGCACCATTCAAGTGTAAGTGATATGCTCCAATCAGCGTACGGTAGCATCTGTCTGTCAGCGGTGTGATAACAAGGCGCGGTGTATTGCCGAGATACTCGTAGGCGTAACGCACAGTGGCATTCGTCAGTCGGACCTATGAATTAAAGAATTAAAAAGTTTCATAACAAAAACCAAACGTTTTTCTTTACGTTTGAGTTCCTCAGAAATTAGTTGCCACATTGGGGTAAATAACATTGATAAACGCAGAATGAAAACTGCATCTAACTAGTGTCTGTGTTGTCCATATGGTGTTTCACGTAATCCTTATACACATTTTAAGGCAGGACTGACTTTAGAGGCCCCAAAAATCCCGTCGACTTGTAATAAAAAATTACTTTAAAATTTTCAGTAGCTCAGCTTTCATTTTTTGTTAAATTGTACCAATAAGGGGTCGAATTTCCATTTTCGTTCAATTTCGCCTACATAAGGTCCAATTTCCCTCAATTGGCATCCGTTTCCGTGCAACAGGAGTTCACGTTGATGGAATTTTATTCGTTTTTAGCCCTTTAAAACAAATATAATCTTATTTAATTTATTATTTTTGATCACTTCTGCCACAATTAGATATTCATTCACGCTTCCTAGCCAAAAATTGAATGCTTGACCGCAAATTACCTTAAGCGGTTGGGCGGGGGGATAGATATCTAGAGGGGTCGTACAAGTCAGTTTTGCCCATTTTAATTAACAAAGAGGTCTTGGCGTAGAGTTTTGAGTTAGATTACTGTATATAAATAAATCCCAAGGTACTATGTTTTGATTTAGTCAGGAATTGTGACAAGAAGTGCTTCGACCTTGGCATATAAACGGAAAAGAAGTTACTCCCGAATTAGCCTCTACACACAATCAAAAGTTGCTGGTAGATAATGCATGCATTTTCGGTGAATTTAGGATCGAAAAGGTAAATACAGTGCAGAACTAAACAAAGAAAGTTGGTAAACACATTGGAATACATAGTTTATTAAAGGCATTCGACAAAACATGGGACCTTGTTCTAATTTCTAGAGAGATAAGGGTTAGTGTAAAGGCTAGGTTTAGGGCAAAGTTTAGGCTCAAGATTAGTGCTGAGGTTAAGATTTGAAGGAGCGTTAGTTTCAGGATTATTTCTATAACTCTACAGTATTTATTCTCCTCGCAATTTTGCACACGAAACCTATTTTTACGAGGTATTACTATTTCTCTGTCTTACCATAAGCTTTTTTATAGTTTACAATCAGAATCATGTTTTTACTGGCAGTCATCTAGCAACACGAAATTAACCGCTTTTAGAAGATACAGTTGTTGTAGCGAGAGTCAGTTCATACCACTGCAGTCACACACCCGCACACTCTCTTACTAGAAAAGTTGATCTTTGAAGAGTTGAAACATAAGGGGTACCTTTAAGCGTCCAGGATCAACACGAATAATCTCCTTACCAAGACATTATCCTCTTCCCAGTAATAGCGAAGTTGTGATAGCCAATTGAAATCATTCTCATCATTGACCTCCTTGGATACCATGTCTGCAACAACATCCCTCGCATGAACATCAATGACGACCAAGGCTCCCAGCGTAATACGCTCTTCAGCGCTCAGTTTGCCACGCACCAACCTAACAATGGCCGCAATCTGCTCGTCCAAGCGGGTCTTGTAGACAGCAAGACCCTCTGTGCCGAAGTCCAGGGACTCAGCCACCTCCAAGGTCCAAAATATTTGTGACACACACAGGACAACTTGACCAGGCCACTCCAACACCCACTGATCGCGGCGATCAGAATCGTAGGCCTATAAATGCAAAAGTAGAGTAACATGTGCGAGTAAACTTTGAAAAATAGTAGCAGAACATTTAATATTTGGTATTGTAAACGCCATCTTTGCCACCTGCAAATGCGAGAACATTTTCTAGTTTCCTTTTACGATAAATGGAACATAAGGGATAATAAAACAACAACCAAATGTTAAAAGGGTTTTCACAAAAAACCTCCGTGGGTGGAGCTAGAACCCTCATGATCGTGAGAGACTTTGAACGACTTACTGACAATAAAAATAACATTTTTTACCTTTTTTAGAAAACGAGGGTATTTGAATAGTATTGGGTGTGATTTCTAATTACCAGCCAAGCGAGTCATGCAGACTGTTTTTCTCTCTCTCGTTCTTAATATATTATCGCTATTTGGATTTCATTTATTTATTATAGGCCAGAATTGTAAAACTAACAGGTGTTTCCATCAGCAGTCAACCCTCTTCGCTCACTCTTTTCACGGTCTAAAACGCTATTAGTCGTACGTTAGTAGGCTCTCTCACGAAAAAGATGAAACTATGCCAACCTCAATGAGACGGATAATTTGCACGGACTCTTATTCAACATTTTTGCCAATACCCTTGAGGTCGCAATTTAGGAGTTCAGGAAATCATTTGGGCGAGAGAGCCTGGATCTTATTCTAATCTAACTTGGCTGGACGCAGTTTTCTACATCGCGATACCAAAACACACGGTAAAACAAGTCCATTTGGAGATAAGAACGTACCCTGTTGTTGTATGAATGTAGAATTTAACACACAGAAGATTACTTCTCATAGTTAGGCAAAAATAAACCAAACCATACCGGGCTATGTATTTGAAACCCAGGTGTTACATAACCTACTCCTATTTTCATTTGAATACTTGCATCAGGGCGAATGAAGTGAGGAAGAGTTACGCAGCTGCCCAAACCATTTTCAGTCCCATAGACTGTACTACCGATGAGCAATTCCTCGACCGATTGGCCAGGCATTGACAGTCAATATTGTACTGACGGGACTTTGTAAAACTGAAACCAATGTGGGTCCACGCTAGCCCCTGTTCGCATATATGCGGGCTTGTGGCTGTTATGAGGACAGAGGTGGAACAGGAGTTGGTTTATTCATCTCTGGATCGAAAAGCAGTACTAAAAACGATAAAAAATACATCCATCAGTGTCATCTACAGTAGACACGAAAAGCCATAAGTAATCTTCCGGTTCTTTGCCTCACCACTGGGGACTGTTTATTGGCTTTTTAAATAAATTTTTGGCCGGTATCCTTACAAACAAGCAAACTTATCGCCTGCTCAGGCATCTAGACATACTTTTGAGGAGGCTCAACCATTTTTGTTGTTCTTGAGGTTTTGAAGAACCCAGAAGTTGCAGTTTTAGCGGGGTGCTGGTAATACCAGTTATGGCGTTCTGCCTATAATATACCAACCGCTGAGCGGCTGCTTGCGAGGATGGAGACTGAGTCTCGTAAGATGAAAGGTGAGTGCCTCATTACCCCAGTTTATATACTCAATCGCAGCTGACAAGATGAATCTCAGCGGTTAGAGCGTTGGTATTCTAATAAGCAGGGCGCGGGCTCCAAACATCAGAGCTACAAACCCTATAGTTGCTAATGGTTGGTGGATGCCGACTAATAAACAAGAAATGACTAGTGAAGCCTTTGTCGGTTGTATCCTTCTATCTATGATATACGCGGCGAAAAATTCAGATAATATATTCAAGCTGATGAAAAGTCACCAGTAAAAATTAAGAACAAACAACGTGGCTCTGCGGTAGACACACAGGGAGTTACTTTAGGGACTCAGACCTTAACTGGGGCCTTCATTTAGTCTGAGAAGTGGGTCAGTTTATTTCGATCGACAAACCCCCCCCCCACAGATACCTAGTTTTGTCAGTCAGTTCTGACAGACCCGTTTGCATGGGGTGTTGAATCATTTGTTTGGAATAGGAGGAGAGTGCAGTCAATGGTAGAACGGGGCCATTTAAACGGCACTACAACATCCTTTTTAAGACATGGGAATAAGTGTGGAACTCCTACCTCTCGGGAGGCTGCAATAACGTCGTGAACGGAAAGCAGCATGACGTCTTGTACCTGGAGAAGCCACTTCTCCACGGCTCCCCGACAGATTGCAGTATTAATGGTCTACAATGGATGCAGGGAAGAAGAATACATCTATGAAACCTAATAATCGGAGGATAAATTACCAGGAAATCAGTGAAGGCAAGCAGTATATAGTCTCGCCATCAGTCTTTCTAAAGTATTCGTCTCAACACAGCATGTCCCGTTCTTGGAAGTAGGTTCCAGTAGGGCATGCGTAATGTCAAATATTAGCTTGCAATTGACCGATTTGGTGGCACAGGTCATTGAAGCTGTCAAATTTTACTAAATATACACGAAGATTTGACCAGCTGGAAGAACATAACGTAAAATGTACTTCTGTGAGTTTACCCTCCACTTTGCTAGTGATGATCGATTACGAAGGAAGACTGCAGTTATTGGTTGGTTAGAAATATAAGGTGGCATGTTCACCTGACTGGACGCCATTGGTAAGAGAGGGAAAATAGTAGGTAAAAACACAATATACCACATAACTCAGGAAGTATAGAACGGGTCTGAATGTAATACGGGACCGTTGGTGATAGTTTTTTAAGGGTTAAGCTAGATTTTGGAAATGAGCACGCGATAAAAGTTACCGTTAAACAAGTTTATATTTTGAAAAAAATTAAATACTTTTTGACTTTGAAAGTCAATCAGAAAGTTTAAAAAATGTGGCTAAGCACCGAAAAATTACCAAGGCTGAATGAATATACAGTAGTCGCCGTTTATTAAGCCCACCGCTTATTAAGCTCAATTTGGCCTGGGCCCGAGGTGGGCTTAATAACCGGCGACTACTGTATCACCAAAATATAAATGACGGGAAAACTTATTAACAAACTAAGGAAACACGTGTTACAAAAGTATAGACGGCGCGTGATGCCACCTAGAGTAATTCTGTGGAAGAAACCAACGCAGTAGTGCTAATTCCGCGTCGGAAGTTCCGGAATGCAGAAGAAAGAAGATGGTGGCTCAGCCGGCAGCAGTCTAACCAAGCGACCGAAATAAGTGGAACCAAAGTCAAAAACGTCTACCTTCAGAATATAAGTAGACAGTTATGAATATGTCTTTGACTTGGGCATCACATGGCATTTTACCAAAACCGTAACCATGCAAGAATTTCGTCTATTACACGAATTATGGGCCAGGCTTTGTATGAGACACGTCTAGGTGGGCTCTTTATTTATTCAGTCAATGTGCCTGCGTCCAACTGCGGTACAGTCTTACGATCGGGACAATGTACGCGATGGAATGCAGTAGGTACTGCAAAGATCTGTCTAATTCAAAACAAATTCACGCGGTCGGCATGGTCGCTTGCAACGATCGAACTCTCGCCTCTATGATGGTAAAGGGGGCCAGAAATTTTCTGCGACTAGTGTGTGATGGCTACAACCGAAGAACATTCCATCGGACTAGACGCCATATTCAAAGGCCTTTCAAGCTTTTCTTTAAAATTCACCGTACTCCCTAGAGGGAAGAAAATCTAGTTATCCTTTTCGAGACTGCATTCTCATTTCAATGGTCAATCCAATCAACCCCCAATAACATAAAACAAGATATTTGTGCCACAGTAGATAAAAACCGCCTTATACAAGGGAAAGTTTACCTTGCTGAAAACGACCTTTTCACCCTCGCTGGAGAACATGGCCTTGATTTCGAGATTCTTGTCAAACTCCAACTTGGCAATACCCTCGAAACACTTCTTCAGGTGGGGTTGCACACGCAAAGGATCTTTTGTCTCGGACAAAATTTCCAACATCTCGTCGTTAGACAGAAAGAAGAAGCGTGGGAAGAATAGTCGTTTTTTCTCCAGGTAAGCATTTAAGCCCTTGTTGATTTTATCTAAGAGGGTGTTGCTGTCTTTTATCCTCTCCAGAAGGCCAGCAAAAGCGGTCGCCTATAAAGTAATTACTCAAATGTTACATTACCAAACAAATAAATCACCCTCGAACACCATACTATGATGTTAAATATGCTAAAATGGTTGACTGTCACCCAAGGCCACTTGCTAAATTGCAGCTTCATGTAATGATATGGATCATTTTATGGTATAAGTTAGGTACTCCGACTTGTCTAGAATTTACTATTACATATTAAAATTACAGTCAAGGTGCCTAGCATGATCCACTCTGTAATACTGACCGGAGAGTCCTAGTTCTTGATTAGCAAACGCAGGATAAGCACTATATATTACATGCGTACTGTTTTATGTGTAGAGCTTGGTTAGGTACAAGAAAAGACCCTTTATGTCTGCTGCTGTCCGAATAGCGTGTCGCGAAATTTAACTTGAAAAATGAAAACAAATCACATCCGGTATCTGGTTTTGCGTAAGACTGGCCAAAATTATGTAACCAGTTGCGCACACAGAGAGATGAGAATCTCACTCTATCCTGCTGGCAAGCTGGGCTTTGTAGCCGGCGACTGGGCTTATTAGCCGGCGGATTTTGCTGTGGAAAATTCCGTTCCAAGCTGATGTGGGCTTAATACGTGGCTGGGCCTATTAACCATGGGCTTAATAAACGGCGACTACGCCTACTTGCATCTACACTGCAGCCTGATTTACACCTGCATTTTTCAATTTACTTGTCCCGCACATGTGGCCTCCAGCCACAAAACCTTCTGGGTGGCTGCTACAGCAAATTTGCGTAGGTAGAGTTGTCACCTACGCGTGGCAAAAAGATTTTGTGCTGCAGCTAGCAAACGACAAAAAATAGGAAATTGGTGACAACTCTACCTTCACATACTAATTATACTACTCGTGATAAGCGAGTACTCATATTTTATTACCATGTCATTTCCACCGGCTTTTCGCTATTCTCTTGCAAGCGTGTAATTGAACTATCTGTGTACATTTTTCTTTTCCATCCATGCATTTCTTTAGCTATCTTGTTACCAGTAGTGATCTCAAAGGCACTCGCCTATCTTTCTCTCAATACATACATACTGGTAAGCAAATTCGCTGACGCAGTCACCAAGACGACTTTGTGGTTAGAGTCCGCCTGTGAAGGTGTAAATTGGGCTACTGATTAGATGCAAGTAGGCGAATATTACATCCAGTGGTCCTACTAGGCACCCTGATTAGAATTACTCTCTACCATGAAATCCAGGTTAAGTTGGCCTGTCTCAGAACTTAACTGTTGTTGAATTAAATTTAGGTAAATCAAAAAACGATGACTAAAAAATGGTCATAGGCCTTGCCGTTACTAATCGGACTCAGCAACATATATGCAGTTGCATATAGTTGGTAGTCAAGGCTTCGATCATAAAAGTTTTCCTAGAGACGTTACACGTGGAACAGCGACGTACCTTCAGCACATGCGTGTCAATAGCAGTGTTGCGCATAATATCCTTGTAGTTCCTGTCGACAGCCTGGAAGAGCCTGCCTTCCTCTGGCATCTGCTGCATAATGTCTTCGGAACTGAAGATCGGTTCCAGGTAGAGCCAGTTTGCCTGCATACTCAGCCAGGAGTCAATCGTATCCTGAATGCGCAGAAGACGCTCCTCCCATTTCTTGGAGTAGAATTAAAACATCACAAAGAAATAGTAATTTCTAAACCGGACAAAGGGCATGGAGTTGTCATTATCAATCGTAAGGATTATACTAATAAGATGAAAAATACCTTAAATGATTCAAGTAAATTCTGTCAAGAACCACAAGGCAAAGAAGAAACCAAGGCATTGGAAGATTCCGCCTGGAAAACTATCAAGCGTCTGTTGGATAATAATCTAAAAGATACCAAAACAGCGCTATCCTTAAAACCGAGAGGTTCTTATATTCCACGCCTATACGGATTACCTAAAACTTATAAAAGGGATATTCCGTTACGTCCTATTCCATCGATGTACAATTCTCCCTTTCACAGGCTAGCGCAATGGCTAGTTAAAGAATTGGAACCGATCCGCAATAAATTTTCTGCCTATACATTAAGGGACAGCTTCCATTTTATTGATGAAATTAGGAATCAAAATATTTCAGACAAATATATGATCTCTCTTGACGTTGAATCATTATTCACCAACGTGCCACTAGATGAAACTATTGAAATCATCTGCACCTATTCTTCCGAAACTCGCCTATCCCCTGAAATATTACGTGATTTATTAAAATTGTGTACGAAAGATGTGCAATTTCTATTTGATGGCCATCTATATCGACAAATTGATGGAGTAGCAATGGGAAGTCCCCTGGGACCAACTTTTGCTGACATATTTATGGGGCAAATAGAAGAAAAAGTATCCACAAAGTTGAACAAGATAACCCTGTACAGAAGATACGTAGATGACGTCTTCGTGATCGTAGACAACATCAAAGAAGCTGAACAATTATTGCTTATAATGAACAGCCTGCATCACAAGATCAAATTTACCATGGAACATGAACGGGATAACCAGCTTTCTTTCCTCGATGTTCACATGTCAAGAAAGAAAGATGGCTCCATCACACGAACTGTCTACCATAAGAATACGTGGAAAGGACAGTACTTGCATTATTTGAATTTTGTGCCCATTCAATGGAAACGAAACTTGGTATGCACTCTCTTCCAGAGAACGAGAAAAATCTGTTCTGGATACATTGGAAGATGAAATAACTAAACTCAAAGTAACTCTACAGAAGCGCGGATACCCAACACAGTTTATTGACAAATATAAAAAACCATTACGGCCTAAAATGACGGAACAGATAGTTCCGAAGAAGCCCGTTTTCATATCTTTGCCGTTTAAAGGTGACAACGTTTTCAATACCATCAAAAGACGACTCATTAATGCCATTCACAGGACATATTATGCCGCTGAGCTTACAATTTGCAATCAAACAAAGCTTTTACCGATTCCTCGTGCGAAGGATGCCTTGCCGATGCACGCCACTTCAAACTGTGTTTATGAATTTACATGCACTTGCGGATGCAAGTACATAGGGCGAACGCAAAGGCAATTGGCCACCAGAGCAAAGGAACACTTACCTAGCTGGTTGTTGAAGCAAGAAAAACGAACACCTCACTCGTCAATTACTGAGCACTTGCTAGACACGGGCCACTCCGTAGACCCTAAAACCTCCTTCCGAGTACTTGTTCAAGCACGAACAACTCGCACCTTACGCTACCTGGAGGCAGCGTACATAAGGCGGTTTAAACCCGACCTATGTAAACAATTGGAGCATGTAGTTAACCTAACTCTACCTTGGTAATACTGGCTCCTTGTTTACACATCCCCCCTCCCCAAATTTTCTTTCGTTTTGCCTAGACGTTTTTTCTCCAGTTTTTGCTGTCTACAGCGCTTAACTTTCAGCTTTATCGAATGCCTCTTGGCCGTGTACAGTGACCTTGCCGGTTTTTATCGATTTTTTCTGTATGAATTCAGTTTTGTATTTTCTCTAACGTTCATTCCCGTTATGCAATGAGGGGTGGCAACTGAAGAGCCCTCTCGAAATTTATGGATCCATTAAATTTTGCTGTTTAAACAGTGTTCAAAAATTCGCTAATTTTTAGCTTAGAGTACTACTCCACTTAACTTAACTTGATGTATAACGTAAAAAAGTAGCCAGTTCAATATTTAATTTTCAATTTTTTAAAGTTTAATCGGAAATTACTTTATAATTTGGGGTAAACCATTAGATTCAAAGGGCCTACCGACGCAGACCGATATTTAATGTAAATAATGGGACCGAAGTCCATCAGCTACTGTGGGATAAGCGTGTAATATCCACGAGCTGTCATCATCCAGCCAGTTGTAAAACTTACGTGATTAAGGACCATACTAGTAGCACATGTATTAGCCAAAAGCCCAGCCTAGTGTTTCCCCACAGCATGGCACAGCTGCGAGGGGTCCGGCTCATCAATGCGTCTCCCAGCATTTCCTTTGTGTGCTTTGTGGCAGCGACTCCAGTTTTTAAAATTTTTAGTTTCAGAAATAAGATTCTTACTTTGATTAAATCATTATATTCATGGGTCTATGGGCAAAACATGTGTCTGATTTTTGAGCTAATACCTGTGTTGCTAGTATGGTAAATAATTTTGATTGATCAAAACACGTCAGTATCAAACTATCAAATATGACCTGATTATGATTATTTGTCGTTTTTTGGACTTGCAATAGTGTTTTACAATACTGAAGGTGAGTTTTATTATGACTTAGGAAGGACGCCTATGTAAAAGAGCGAGAAAATTAGGATAAAGTCATTTGAATGTGTAGCATCCGCCCTTGCATACACGGAAATGCCGGCGTTGGCTGGGACTTCTCAAATTGGACCACGTAAGTCTGGAAGAAAGGTGCTGCAATAGGCAATAGGAAGCATCCCGAGTAACGCCGCTGAGGTAATATGCAAATTCTTAGATTTAATTACCAAGACCTGTCGATTAATTAAGGCCTGTTATATAAGGGTTAATTTTTTGACTGAGCTTCATATAATGTCCAGGGGATAGGTTAAACTTACATTGAAGGTTAGGGTGGGATCACAGATAAGGTTACAGTTGGGGTTTGGTTATGTTTACCTGCCACGACCGTGTCATCCAATCCACCCTTCTTCAACCAATAACCTTGGATTCCCTTTATCCACTCTATCGCATGCCCCCAGTTTGCAAATTTCATATGGTGCATCTTTTCGAGCACCTCACTGGAGTAACAAAACCAACTTGTGCTAGAAATGCAAGTATTTCCAATTCCTCCCACAGGCACCGTTAATTGTTTTTTCATTTGCTATACCGATCAAACTGGACGTTTGCCCTGTTCCGGCTGCCAACCTCTACCAAGCTCGTCTCGAGTAGTTCTGTACGGAATATGTCATCCGTCTAACTTACTTCCAGCTTCTACTCTTTACATCCAAGGCTGGGCCTGAATGTCGTAACGACTAAGGTATCTTTATTATTTAAGTCGTTATGACACGAATGAATCACACTCAGTTCAGTGAGCGGAAGCCTGTAGCAATACGAAGATCTTCGAACAAGGTCCAGGAATCATTAATCCCTATATGACACATACAAAAGTTCAAAAGTAACAGATATTGGGCCCAACGAAATAATTGATCCACCTCAAGGCTGTGGATAACTGGTTTCCAAAGATATGTTTACGAGAAAAGACTATTATCGAAGTTTCTAGCCGTACTGGTTAGTTCTCAAAAACTTCAGATAAAATTTGTCCCGGTTCGCAATCAACGTTCGCGAGCTTATATTACCGCTTTTTCGTAACAAAAAAGTATATGAATAAATACACTTCGCCGATCTAGTAGAGGAACAATTAAGTTCCGCTTTGACCAGGAGCTCACAACGTGAACCCGCCAGACCATCACATAGTGACCATGATGACATGATGAAATGGATACGACAAAGCAAAAGGAAAACGGAATGGCCATTTCCGGCTTGTTAGCCGTCATCAGCTAGTCATACCCAATCGCAAGGTTTTGAATTCCAGAGATTTGAACGCGGGACCTTTTGTTTTTGAGTTCAATACTCTACCACGGCACGGGCTCCTTGCTTCGTCGGTTGAGATAAGTGTTTGTAGAAAGTCACCTATAGTTCTGCGAAACAAACTCTAAGTTTCCCAAACCGTTAGTTTTGGGAGTAACTAGTTTTCTAAAAAATCTTAATATGTGTCATCTAACTGTTAACCTGCTGTAAATGAACAAATAAAACACACTTTGTAGGTAAACTAACGGAAGGTTAGCCTTTGAGGAAACATACAGGCAGCTGCAAACCGATCTGAAGTCTACCTTAATTTCGGCCTCAAAGGGTTTGATGAACGGCGAGCCTCTCATGGTCTGTGTCTTCACAATCTGATCGTCTAACTGCTGTTGGATTTCATCCACGGAGGCCAGAATAGGGATGCCAGTGTCGCGGTAGGGAGTCAACGTGAATTCTACGTCCTTCCAATCCTCCAACATTTTCTTCATATTCACCTCCAGTGTGTGCTCTTTCGAAGCACCCGCCGAGATGGCCTCAAACTGGTCCATGTAGGGGTCAAGGTTCATCTGCAAGACTTTGGCCAGGGAGGTACCACTGTCAGGCGTAAGGTCTCGTTTGGCAATTGCTGACATGGCATCCCAGTGACGTTGCCGAATGCCGGGATTACAGAGGATGCCAATAATCGGAATTGTGTCCTGAAAGGCCGCAAATATACATTAACAAAAGCGCGCTAAACGAATTCGGATTACTTCTACTTACTAAATACTTTATGTGCCTCTTTAAATGACAATGTTCATCGCAAAGAACTGTTTTATTGTTACAAAAGAATTTCAGCATTTCAATTATGACGTCACAGCTACGATTTGTATCCCATACGACACGTTTTGGCTGAAAACTTTCAAAAAGCCACTTTTACCATTAAGAAGACTGAAATCTATGTAAAATCAACATTTGGGTTCATGCGCAGGCATAGAGCTTCTAAAATGTAAAAGAATTAAAGCACTCACAGGCTTATCTTTGATTTGACGAAAAAAAGACTCGCATGTGTCAAACTGGAAACGGAAAGTTTGAAGCATGGGGTGGGCACGATTTTGGGTTAGTAGGACATTCGATCGACTTCGGACTGGATGAAGATATTCGCAGAATTATGTTTACCGTCAAACAAGGCTAACCACAACATCCCTATTTTTGTTAGTTCGCTCTTGTTTCAGTCCTGTATATAGGCAGAAATCGACGAAAAAACTGTGAAAAAACGGATTATTTGTTGCTCATTTAGCAAAACAACCGCAATTATGGAATTAATGGAAATAATATCTTACAGTAGATGTGCCATCTCATGAAATTTAAACCAAAATTCTGAAATGCATTTTCATGCCAGAAATATTCTTTGATCATGGTTGTTATATCAATAATTGGGCAGCCAAATCCCAAAATATACCAGTCATTTAAATATACCGGCTCTCGAACGAAATCATTTCCAGTGGATTTCCGTAAAAATTGACTGCTCAAGGAATAATAATTTTTTTCACATTGGTTTTCCATTTCTTGATAAGTCCAAATATGTGTTATACAAAATCTGAACGAAAGTATTCTTTCTCGTACGCCTCTAGTAGAAAATTATGCATTTTTCGATTTCAATACTCGAATAAAGGGCACCTTTTGGTGTTAACAATAACTTTTAAAATTCTCGAATACTCTTGACAGCGATTTGTGGTTAAAAATGTATTTATGGTTAGAAAACTACATGTTGCATACACTTTTGCCGAGGAAAATTAAATACTTGCATCCGCTGTTTAAAAGATTTCACATGGTGTCCACAAACCATTGAAAGGTGTGGGAACCATATTTGATGCTTCATAGGCAGCATTAATAGATGGACAGATTGAATGCTTTATGATTGGAAATTTCATGGTTTTAAAAACTACCCCAATTATTAACATTTTTAAAATAGCAAGATACCCTTATTCACGCATAAAATTTTAAGAAGACGTGCTAACAAGAAATATTACTTTCATTTATGTTTTCTGTAAACTGTATTTAAGTTTATAAGGGCATCGAAAATCAATTGAAGTAAATTCTTCTACTTAGGTAGGTACTTTTTACAGAGTGCAGGCTTTGCAGATGGCTGAAAAAGATTTTTTTCATAAACAAGTATTTTGCCGTGACTGAAGTACCTCGGGATTAAGTTGCACGAAAATTTATCTTTCAATTTTCAATCCATTTTCAATCAAATAAACATTCCGAATTTCGGTTGACATTTAATGAGATAGCAAATCTACTGTATATGACCCCCCTCCTCTTATTTCCGGCAGGATGTGGGAGCGGAGTTAAGCAACCCTCGCTGAATTTTTTTCGGAAAAAAAGTCTTTGAGATAAAATAAAAGCCCACGAGTCGAGTTGGCAGCAGCAATGACGAACCTTAAATTTGCGTATACGTTCGAGGACAATGGTGATGGTAGCCAGCGCAGCCGGCGGCTTCACTTCCTCTGTTTCACTCTCCTCCGAGTCAGGTTCCCGGCGACGACGAGGCCTTGAGGCCTGCTTCCTTTCTGCGGCCTCCATGCGCATCTTCTTCAGGCGCATCGTAAATACCTTCTGAAGTCGAAATATCTCACGCCAGTACTCGTCCACTTGAGCCTCAATGACCTCCGCGTCGAGTTTGTCGAATTCACCATGTAGCCAGCTTCAGTGATTATTGGTGGGTGGGCGTGGGGGATAGGAGAAAAGTGGTGATGTATGGGAAGTAAATGAATACTGATAAACTTTAAGACCAATCAATCTGCATTTTATCTTATAACTGCCGATTCGTTAACACTTTACATATCTTTTTTTCAGTTAAGCTTGATCTTAATGGATGAGGTCATCATATCAAGCCAGAAAGTTCAGTAAATCGAGCAGCAGACGTGACATCGTAGATTTGGGGTCAGATCAGGCTGAACAATCAGCGGTTTTTTGAAACAAGTGGGCCTTTTCTTCCCCTTTCATGGCCAAGAAACCAAAAACTAGACTTGCCTGCCTTCGCGTGATTACTCACTGACAGCCCCATTTAAAGTGCTACGGGTTAAAATAATGTCTTTGGAAGAAAAATAAAGCTTTTAACGTGTTAAAGACGTGCATCCTTTTTAACAATCTTTTAGGGCGTACGGTGCAAACAATTCAATAATTTTGTAAACAGCAACTAGACAGTGTCTTTGTTACACTTGAAACTGAATGACTTAAAACTGTAGGTTCGCAAGGCAGGTAGGAGCAGGAATGGCAATCGTCCCGACTTTCGGGTAAGTAGCGCAACCACAAGACCTCCGTTGTGGCTCATTTGACGTAAGAATTTTAGGTAGTGACGTCAATTATTATGGGAGCCTTATCAATTATTGAGGATTGAGGTTGACGTCAACTTCAATGGATAGACGTGAAACAGAAATATACTGTCGACAAGGACAGAAGAGAATGGAATGACCACTTTTAGCTTATGGGTCATTTATTTTATTGAAAAGCTCCGAATATATCTTAACAATGGTTAATTTCACAGTGTCAGTGTGTTTTTAATCCTAGCCTTGTATTTTTTTTTAAAAGTCAACTATATTATTTATGATGGTAAAGCGCCACTTTAAATTGGTGTTTGCTCGATCGGCAGGCACGAAAATTGAAGTAATCATGTTGTGCCCTCTCATGAAATGTGTTTTTGAGAACGCAGTGACCCAAACGAGGAATACTAAAATTGCCCTCCGCTGAGTAAGCACAGACAATCACCTTAACGTTCAGTGCTGTTTTTGAAGACTAAAACTGTACATTAGCACACATATCTGGATAGGAGCTCAGGACAAAATATTTCAAACGGTAACTTCGACTCTTATTCATTCTGAGGACCCGAGAATGTCAAGTAACTGATTCAACACAAGTGCAAAGTGACAAATAACCTTTGATTTGTAGGTGTTTTTGGCAAGTTCCGTAGAGTGGATTATGAAACCTCGCCGTATATAAGATATAAAAAACACAAAAATGGACCCTTATGGATGAATTGAATGTACTAAAAGTCTCCTGTAGGACGTACTTCCTTTCAGATTTGTAGTACTTGACACACATCGTGAAGAGCTTTTGAAAGGGATCAACAAGCCCTTTAATTTCTTCAATTTCGTTAAAGGGCGTGAAGGGGATTTGGTAGAGTGCCTCCTCCTTATTAATCCACATTCTTTCGTTCTCGGCGTCGGCTAGTCGCTTGTAGACAGCGCGCACATCGTTAACATACTGCGCCATCATCTCATCGTCAATCTCACCGTAGTCGTTGAACTCGTCAACACGGTTGCGTAGTCTTTCGAGCTCAGCTGCCAGCTTTTCTCGTCTACCATAAATACGCGATTCATTTACTGCCCGCATGCGCTCTTGGAGCTAAAAACGCGCAGATGCAACATTCGATTATTAGAACGGTATTGTTGTTATTTATTAACAGATCCAGTTGATGGAAAAGAATGAATCCGAAAAAGTATAGTGTAAATCATAGGAAGTAGAAGATAGCCGGACATTGACTCAGTTGTATAACATACTAGACACTAGACATACATGAGCCGAATAGATTGTATCATTGGTATTTCCTGATAATATTTCTAAGGATATTTATTTTTTGGCATTGCAGCTGGGTCCCTTTGCACCTAAACGATGTAATGCTCCTCTTCGGCATGCCTCTTCTGAATGTAAAACCTTGTTGATGGTCCCAGGTTCCTCGTCAAGCTTAGTTTAATTTGTGCACAATTATCATCTTCAGCCTTGTTAAATCAAGAAAATTCCCTTGCTGGTTATTGTGAAGTAGGTATTGTAATACCTTTAAATTGCAGAACTGGACACAAGTTTAAACAACATTGGGATGTAAAAAAGAGTCAGTTACTGCAATCTATTACTGAATAAGGGACTTATTAGTCCCTGTTTAAAATAAACAATCACTCACTTTGTCGTTAGCGTCAAACTCAGGGTAGATACGACTCTTCCAGGTGAGAACTTGACTGTTCTGCTTAATGTCTTCCGGTGTGAAGTCATACACATCGAGAAGATAAGTCAGGTAATCCCTAGTCCACTAAATAAGTGAAAAAGAAAATAATGTTATCATGGTTTCGAACTCTACTGATTGGTTTCCAGTCTAATTTGTTTTGCTAAATACTTTTCCAACAAGAGAAGTGTACGATTTTGCATGCATGGGTCTCACTGTGGATCGTGAGTTAAGAATAAGTAGAATAAAACGCGTCAGAAAAAAATCAATTTCGTAGTTTTTCTCTGACCTTCCTATGTTGGAGCCATAAAACTTTAACTGAAAGTATCAACAAACATTGAGCTTTTAGTTTACATCTACTGATCTAGGGTAACTATGTAGCCTTGCAAACATACAATGTTAAGCAGCCGTTAAGTTTCTGCACTTTACCCTGATCTTATTTTCCATTCTGACCATTCCTTGACATCTGGCCTCCTCCATGTACTGGTTCATCTCGACCAGTTCTTCACTGTTCTGAGGAATGGTGCGACATTTTGTTTGCATTTCTTCGAAACAGTCACATATCCTTCGGAAAAAAACGAAAAAGACAAGTATAAAAGTTTCACCACGAGAAGTCTTTGGATGCAAATAAATGCATTCACAAAAGGCTAAGATTACTGGTCTCTTAGGCTATTTATGCACTCAGAGACATCCGAGAGTTCCCCAGTGGATTTCGAAGATGAGCAGCCGCGTGCTCCAACAAGCCACAGTAAACGCTGAAGCAAGCTGAAGCAGACACTGAGACAAGCCGTCCGAAGGCTACAACTAGCTGAAGAAAACCGCAGCGAACAACCGCAGTTAAAAACAAGAGTGAAAACAGACTCGCGGGGAATCTACCCACTCGTTCGCCGCTCCCACCTCCGTTTCCGGTGTAAAGACAAAGTCAATAAGACCGGGGATAAGGAAGGATGTAGGTGGCTGGCGCGATAGTCACACAGCACGCGCACACTTGACTCAGCACACCTCGCTAGGTAGGCTACGCGTGCGTGGGAGCGCCATAACGGCCACATTAAGAAGGAGCCATTGTAACCTGACTCTCAGTCCTCCATCTTTTCACATACGCACACAAAAACACGTGCCTACCAGAGGAGCAGCAACGAAAGAGGCCCGAGTTATCCCATCAGTTGGCAGCCCTCCAAGCCACGGCTTTAAGCGCACCGTGATAGATTCAAGCGCATCAGATGGATTATAGGGAGGAAAGATGCGAGCTGAGGGTCGACCTCACTCTCATCCCCACCGTCTAGCAACCGCCTAGCTGCTCGGATACCTGAAGTGGGGCCTGAAACCCAGTGGGAGCGCATACGCATGAACCGACAGAGAATCAGAACCGAGACAAAATGCCAGCGCCTACCAGGCCTCAGGGGCCGTGGTTTGCTGAAGTCTGGCATTGCATATACATACAGACGTTGAATATCAGAAGGGTGAAACAGACATATCCACATATACAGTGAATAACAGGTAAGTGACTCGAGAATTGTTAAATCGACCAAGGCGCTGGCCCAGTTATACGACTTTGCAAAGGCGAGCTATTGAATGCCTGCTGGTCCCACGTCTGACCTCCTCCCTCCCCTTTCTCGTTTGCTAGTTGTTCCCTTGAATTTTGTTTTATATGCAGTTGTAGACTAGGGCACACCTGTTTCCCCAGTATTTTGGCGCAGAGCAATTTTTTTGCATTTCTCCTGATACTTTGGTTTTTTCGTAGAAACTGGAAAACAGGCATCCCAAGAAATGTAATTGCAAGGAAAGGCGTCACAGTACAGTAGACGCCGTTGATCATGCAATATTTCGACATATGCGAAAGACTAATACACTTTCACTAACCGGAATTGACTCCAGTTGTGATACTGATTATCGTGTAGTGTATTCTAAAGTCATTTCAGTCAGAATAGGAAGCCGGCTTTTTAAAGAGCTTCGTTTCAACTCCTAGCAAAACGTATATATTGTAAAAACTGACTACTTAAGTAGTATGCCTTTTGATCATTGATTTTGACTGCCTTTATAAATTCAAATATATTTTATGAATAACATGCACGAGAAAATTATTTTTTGTATTTGTTTGATAGCAAATTACGCGTTCTTTAAATTTTATACTCAAAGAAAGGGTAGCTTTCGGTTTTAAAAAAGTTGCCTAATTGCCGAACAATTTTCTAAACGAGTGAATGCTACACTCGAATTCAAGATTTAAAAACTGCGCTCTGTGTGCATCCTGTTTAAGAAAATGTACAGTTTCGCCTGCAGTTTGAGAAAGACGTCACCTAGTAGTCATTAAATACTGAAATAGATTTGGAATATATTTTATGCAGTATAGGCGGCACTAATAAATTGACGGATACGATTTATTATGGATGAAGACCTAACAATCGTAAAAAAAGCTGACCATTAGCAACTAATTTAAAACCGAAAGCTACCCTTTCAGTGAGTATAAAATTTAAAAAACGCGTAATTTTTCTATCAAACAAGTACAAAAAATAATTTTCTCGTGCATATTTTCCATAAAATATCTTTGAATTTACAAAGGCAGTCGAAATCAAGGACAAAAACGCATACTACTTAAGTAGTCAGTTTTTACAATAGATGCGTTTTGCTTGGAGTTTAAACAAAGCTTGTTAAAACGCTGGCTTCCTATCCTGACTGTAATGACTTCAGAATACACTCTACGAAAATCAGTATCACAACTGGAGTCAATTCCGATTAGCGAAAGAGTATTAGTCTTTCGCATGTGTAAAAATATTGCATGATCAACGGCATCTATTGTATAGTGTGGCCAAACAGGTAGATCAGTCTCTACACGCATCTACGAGCACCAATTGGCAATGAAAAGACGTGACCATTTGTCCGAAGTGCCTATGCATTGCTTTGCATGGGACAGAACGTGCATCATCGGAGTTTGCCTCTCCAAAAATAGTCGAGAATTTCTTGAGGCCATGCACTCCGATGCCTCATACATCAACCGGCATATCGAGTTGGCTGGAGCGTATAAACACCTCAAAGAACGGTGGAAGAGACTACAGCCGTCAACTAACGACCAACGTGAACCGCAATTAGTGCCCACACTGGATGACCTGGACTGACCCCGGACCGACTCAAATTTCAGTTGCCAATTAGCCATTACGTCATTATGTCATTGTGACTGCTAATTATGTCCACCATGACGTGACCCAAATTGCAACTACCAATTAGCACCCACACTAGTAGAGTATATAACTAGATCAGCACTTTGAACTTTAAATTGTTCTTTGCACATTCTTCTCAAGTCTGATGACTACCTGGGGTTCCAATGTGGAAAATTCACTGAATAAATTTCCCCATTTTTCTAAAGGACGCCATTCCTTGAAACTTTTGTTTTTATTCGAGCGATCAAATCATCAGACATTGTCTTGAAGCAAGCATTGAACACCAAATTATCAACAGTATTCAAATTCCCCAGTCCTTTTCTCCTACCCTCCAGCTCTGATGAACCCGCCGACTGCCAGGCTGTTTCGCTGAATAACACATCAGCCACTTCATCGCATATTGCTGACGTGCTCACTAATATCCATGGGTTGTCTTGCTGACTGAAAACGTGTGCAAATCACTTTATTTAGCCTTTGACCCGTAGAAAATTTCCTTTTCAGTCCAAAAAGCAGGTTATGCATTTTCTGCACAAAAATATTGGCTTTGGACTGTCGTCAACGCAGTACGCGGAATAGTTTTGCAAAGCTCTTTCCGTTCTCAGGCCATCGGCCGAATGGGGGATGCCATTAAATCGCCAACAGAAGATAAAAAATTGCGATAACTAGCAGGGCGTTGGGGTTGATTTGATTAATTTATTTAACTAGGTTACGAAAACATCAGTTGAATCCAAGAGACTCGAACCCACAACAGCCAACGTTCTACCTACCTGAGCTAAGGGGCCATCCCCGAGAGCCAAATGATCCGTCAATTCTGATACAGTCTGTGGACTATCCAAGCAGAATTTCCTAAGCAATATATCTACAATTCATCGACTGAATACCGAAGTGGGCATTAGGGCCCGAAGCTCAAAGCTTTGGCTGTACTAAGACACCCTCTTTCTGTCATAACCTCAAGTTCCACCGAGGCAGCCGACGTCTTTCACAATTGGGTCAAAATAAATTAACATAAGAAATTAACATCTATTTCATAAAAGCAGTAGTATTAATTTAGGGAATATGTTACGCTTACTCCTTATTGGTCTGTCGCAATTTTGTAGCTACGCGCTCCAAAAGAGTATTTGCTAGACGCTGACACTCCTTCGAAAGTCCGACCTTGACGTCCTCGCAGTCTAGTCGTATTAGGTCAAAATACTCAGCATCTGGAAGCAGCATTACTTTCTGGGCCAAGTTGTGAAGTTTTGCAATATACTGTAAATCAAAGGCACCGTTAAAAAAAGAAAAAGACGTCATGTGGAATAATATTCCTTCGGCTGCAAATATGAAAAATACTGTAAAATTAAATTTCTGAGGTAAAACTGCTAACCAAGATTACAAACTAATTAATGCGATACTACTTTGAATGAACAACCCAATCTTGAAGTGTGTCACTTAAAAATACGGTTCAGCACAGTCGGTGTAGAGAGATGCAAGCAATGCTTCTGAAAGTTCCACCGAGCAGAAATAATCGACTGCTTTAGAAGATTACTCCAGCCAATGAGAGTGGTGCGTCTTATCCCTATTTAGTCGATAGCATCTTGGAACGGAAATTTTCGGCCACTTGTTGAACGTGCTCTTCGGGATGAAGAAAATTCGTTTCACTGTGCTCTAAAAGAGGCGAAGCCACTTTCAATCCGCCACGAGTAGTCTCATTCATCTTAGAAATTCCGCCTGCTATAATTATTCCACACCCCTTGTCTGGTTTTTCACCTGCCAAGATTCTGAAAGGCGAAAAATAAAATGTGGCTTAATCCTTAAATCCACATCGGGTGGCATGTCTGATATTAACGCTATTTGAACGCTATTTAAATGACTCGTTTTAACTGATGCGCCGCGTTAGCTTAGAGTGGTTTTCAGAACGTGTTGACCATATCCTATTTTAAGCCCAATGAATAGTAAACCCTGCAGTCACTTTATCCATTTTGCGTCATATTTTTACTGCAACCAGTACGAAATAAAAGCGCTATGTCTCGAGTGAGCATATGTCCCGATACCCAAGTCAATGATAAATCGTTTTAGAGGAGGCGTAAGCAATGTTTGGAATGCTAATTAGGGCAAACTGGAAATTTCCTTCCGCAAAAGTGTGAAATACGACGAGGCGAACTCAATGTACCAAGCCAACTAGCAACCAGAGTTAGGAATGATAAATGGAAGAAGATCACTTGGATAGAAGAGACTTAGAATTAATGGGGATGATGCACGATATCGCTGCTATCAAAAGATACTGTTGATTATCCTGTGTGAAAAGTTGTCCAATCAGTGCTGAAAATGTATTCTGCTTCACCATTAATTGTGTGGTTTTTGAGCAAACTGTTAAACTTTGTGTTAAAAATCCGAGAACATTCTTGAAAAATCTATACCTGTTTGACTCAAGGTATTTACATTACAAGGCCTTTGTTAACAGGTATAACTGCAAGCTTCGCGTTGCACAATCTGGTTGATTACTTTTGGACCTGTTGGTTTGTTTTTGCATAACTGGCAACTGCTGAATGCTAAAAGTAACATTGTGGGCGTATCTTCCTGGTCCCCGCAATGTGCATGTACAGTAAGCCGTCGAATGTCACGGAAGTGACGTTCTAAGAACCCCGAAAAATTCAAATTATTGCGAAACTGTAAACTGTGGAACCCCGGTTAACAAGATTAATCAGTTCCGCCACCGAGCCTGTCATGTGAAACCCTCGTCTTGTGCAACGTAACCAATCAAACTGCACCAGTTCACTGATTGGCTGCAGGCGACCGAGGTCTTACGCCCTGGGAGCAAGACTCAACGGCGGATACAGGCACACACATGCACTGACAGATTGTTAACTTAGCAGAAGTTTTTCCGTCGAAACAACTGCTCTGCAAGTGGATCGTTTGTTACTTTGAAGGTACGTAAATGGGGCTGCTCGTCACCCGGGGCTCCAGTGTATATATTTTTAAAACTTGATAACCTTGTGAACTCTTATATAATGTGAAGGGTTAAAACCACACTTCATACATCTAGAAACCTTATTTATCTCTCCAAAACTCCTGTAAACGCTCTCAAGTATACCTAAGAAAATCATAAAAATATAAAAACGGTAAAATATAATTAATCCGCAAAACGCATACTACGAGAGAAGTCACGAAGTATCAAGTCCGCGAAGAGCAAACTTCTAATTTGAGAGGACTAACAGTATAACAGAAAGTGGTGTTTCGGACGGTATTCCTCAGTCGACCCATAAAATTCTCAGACTTAGATCATGGTCTGCACGCACGCAAATACTTTTCTCAACATTTTGTACCTTTAGCATCTTTCCGCACATTCTTCTTACGAAATTAACTCTGTATGACTTTTTTCGTTGGCTTTGTTTTTGGGTTTATGAGTGATCTTTTTGTGCCAACCAAATTACCCCAACCTGGAAGGTGCATATTTTCTCTTATTGATAAATTTGCCGTTTTCCTAGGTTTCATCATCCTCCTTCGCCTAATTGTCAAATATCCTGACGAAGTACCACTGACGACGAATTCCGGTTAGGATGTGATCCAGAGATCAGATCCTAGCCAAAATGCAGTTTAATTTATTTCAGGCTGCGACTTTTTCCTGCTACAGTGTCGTTTGATACCCTATGAAACATCTGGTTCTCTCCCACATGATCTAACTCTTAAAGAGCGGTTTTGGCCAATTTTGATGATTTAACTGACTTTAAACTGGTATAAGAATTAACAGTCTCGACACGGTTCGGTAGGTATGAGAGAGAACAAGGCTTATGTTTAAGCAATGCTCTAGAAACTTGATCTGTTAAGTATCTGCCAAGGCCTCCAGCTTTTCAAGCACAGTACTCAAACAATTGAGCTATCGCAAAGGAGTTTACTAATCGCGTAAAGTTATGAGTATTTAGATCTTACAATACCTTGATTGAGGCCCTTACATCGCTGATTCCGACGATGCCGATGCTTATATTTTTAGTAATTGGTTGTTAAGGTGCTTATCTTGTAAATTAAAGGAAACTGGTATCCTGGTTAGTTTGGGATCAGAAGTCAGTTCAACACAAAGCCGAACAGGAGGTGAACAGAGTCAGAAAGATGAAAACTATAAAGAGAGATTTCAGAACAGCCAGGGCTTTTTGTCTCCTGAGAGGGCGATTGAAAAAAACAACGACAGAGAAACTTACATTTTTGTAGTCGAGAAAGTCGCCATCTTCTTTTAGAAAGGCGTCCACAGCTTTGCTTTCCGTCCCATCAAACAAATAAGAGTACGGTTCAACTATTAGGAAAACAGTTGAGACATTTAAAGAAACGAACCAATGGTTTTTTGGAAGAATTCCAAAGGTTTTTGAAAATTTGACTTGGCGGCGTTACGGAGTTTTGTGAGCGCTGCCGAAGCAATGTGATCAGGGACTTTTCCGTCAATATACCGATTATTTGCCTGTTGATGAAGCCAGGACTGAATAGTCGGCACCTGTAGCAAAAATACATGGAAATTATTTGTACTAAACTTTATATGAAAACTAGTCCGGAGTTCTGGTCAAAATGCTATCTAATAATCAGAATACAGTGCTCAAGAATATACAAGAGACACGCAGGCATATTTCTGAGAAGGTACACATTTTCAATCTCCTCAACCAGTCAGTTTTCTATTGTTTTAGATCATCGGATAATCTTTTTTCATTCATGAGCGACCATGCTATGGGTAAATGTAACGACACCAAAGCCATGTGAGGTCCGCATACAGTTTGACTTTTTAATATCCTCAGGCATTTTTGTGCAAACATGGATTAAATTCTTCCAAAAAAGATTTCAGACTCAGTTAGAAGGCGGGTCCAAATATTTGAACGGAAGAGCTCAATGTTTACAGATTTCAGCTGGCAGTCTATAGTTTACAAATTCTAAATTGTTAACCATGCTAACGGCATGGGTATCAGCCAAATGTCCAGATGCCTTGTTCGTTGATTTTGTGGCAGCGTATATCGTCTCTGCGAAAGTTCGGTTCATCAGCGGGCCACTCAACCTTTACCGTGCGTTTACTAATCAATTCTCCAGTTTTCAATAGCTAGCCTTTTAAGCGTCTCTGAAAGTGACGTTTGAACTTCCAGGAACTTCCTCATCGCAAAACTTCTAAGATGCTAGGAGTACTATAAAGCGGTTCGTGTTTATTCTTTAAAGAAAAATACGTTCACTGGGAAGCGCAGGAAACTTCATTAGTGAAATTTTCGTTAGGCTTTGATGTTTTCAAACAGGTTTGCACCAGTAAGCGGCCACCGTTTGCACCATTATGAATTTATTGTTTCTATTTTCTTCCATTTTTCCTGAAAATTTTGTTAACTACATCTACTTGAATGTGCTGGCTGGCGCATGGCCTATCCACGGACATGGCATCAAAAGACTCGAACTTTTTATGCAGACAGACAGACTCAGTTGATGCAAACTTTGCCGCAGTTGAAGGTGTGCCCAATATAGAGGGTGTACATGACGAGTTGAGACAGATGATCTCGCCTCTCACTGTTGGCTGATGTACGTGAATGAGTGTAGAGGCAGATTTTCCAAGTTGGCTACAATATCAGCCTTCACGGGCATCGCATTGGATCTTGAAAATGACTGACTTCGTATCAAAATAGCCGAAGGTTATCCTAAAGTTATAGTAATGGAGTGCGTGTGTTTATTTACTGTCCAGCATGGTTGATTTCTTCTTGCCATGGAGTGTTTCCACTTGGTCCTTTTTAAAGATAACAAGTATTCAGAAGAAGAAAATGCAATCACTGGAACAGGGGGTGATCGCACTTTCTTCTTCTGAACTGCTACCTGGAACTCGCATATGCACTTTTGTTGATAAAAAATGCGTCTTCTACATTTTTTAACCCACCACTTAAGGATAATTGATAGAAGAGCTTTAGCTTCTAGCTTCTGCATTAACACCTCGACAAGAAAGTCAGTTAGAGACGACCCCATTAAGAGCGCCTTTTAATTATTGATAGTTCTTTTTGGTGAAGAAAAGTGGTCTCTTATCAACGGCCTGAGTTCAAGTAAAACAACTGCGGGGACATCAGTGTTGTAGGACTCCTGGCACTCTTTTGTGCATTGCCTCGATAAATCTACCGGTATGGATGTGAACAAAGAAATGATCTCAAAGCTCGTGGGCATAAATTGTGGTTCCCCTCAATTTCTCTAAAAACTTAATCGAGTTCTGAATTAAATTTTCAAATTCTCTCATAAGTAGATAAAGTTGATAAAATAGTTACTTGAGCATTTTTAATCGGGTGTATCGATTAATGGTACTATCGGTTGCAACAGGACTTTCAGTTTATAAAATGTTTGCAGTCCATAGATTGTGGAGATGATTAGTTCGGATTACCCCAGGAATTTTGCAATATCTCCTGAAATTTGCTTTATCTTTGTAAGATGATTCAGTACTTATAGATGGATGAAGTGCGTGCCTTGATATGATCCGTATTAAAAGGCTCATACGTTATTGTAGTTTCTTATAGGGACAGCATCATCCGATTCGCTAGTTTTTTAAAGTTTGCGAATTTGTTATACGCACTCATATGTATTTCACTTCACAGGTGCTGAAAAACTAATCATTAGATAACCTCAGCCAGAAATATTGGGAAATAAGTGAATGTGCTTGCACAATAAGAGACCATTAAGTACTTAGACAAATTGATTACCTCAGAGAAGCTTTAAAAATATGCCAAAAAGAATATCATTGCGTTTCCATTAATTCGTAGCTTACATCCGGTAAAATAATTTCATTTCCTGGAAAATATTTATGCAAGTAAATATTAGACACATTTGCAACCGAAGTGGATCAAAGGTTAAAAAAATAATAAAATCTGCAATCACGAGAGCTAAGGTTCAGTCTGCAGCAAAATATATTCACGCACACAATGTCTAGCAGACATTCAATTCAATGCATTCTAACTAGAGTATGATTGCGTGGTGTCAGAATATTGTTCCAGTAGGCATATATTTGATATTACTGGCTAATTTTTGGATCAAGATGCTCACAAGGTTCGTTATAAAACGTATTTTTTGGGTCAGTGCTTTTGATACAGAACAAAACTGAAAGGTTTGCATTAGATATGTTAGATCTAAAGTACCTTCGTAAGTGAGATACTGCAGAGTTGAAAACTTAAACGCAAAGCAGTGAACTGAGCCACATGGCAGTTGACTGAAGCCTTATGCTGACCTTTTGCAATGAATCCATTATTTGCTGAGCGACGAAAACAATAAGCTCCTCCAGGTCTTCATAACTGGGAAAGAATTTCACGCGCTGATTTTCAAATGTCAAGTACATTTTTAGAACAGGTAAACGTTCCTTGTGATCTTCGTCAAAGAGATCTACCCAAGACTGAAGGTTCCTTCCAAGAAATAATTTTATCTAAAATAATAGGTGCAAGATATGAAAATACTTGATTTGACAGAACGACCGAAGAACAATTGAAGAAAGCGGTGAGCATATCGGACCGTAACGGCGGGATTGCATTTTTTCCGGAAAAGAATGAACAGACTTTCGGAAACCACCTAGATTCTTTTATACGTTTTTTCGGCGCTTACTTATTCATCAACATAACACTGTTGGTCGTGCATTCAGTTTGCACGTTTGTTTTGACTACTTCGAAATTTACGGAACCCATTTCGCTGTACGTGTAAACGGAGTTAAATAAATCACATGCACTACCGAAATTTATTAACCTCCACAAGGTTCAGCGGGGCGAAGAAGCGTTGACAAGTATCTAAAATCTTCCCCATGTGTGGATAAAGCAACATCAGCCTTTGATTGAGACGCCTCTTATTTATGGTATAAGCTTTATGCCAGGCATTTGCAAAATTCATCCCACTAAGTAAAAATAAATTATCGGAAATATGAAATCACATTGGTTCGAGAACAGGCGGGGTCAGGTCTTCCATATCCAAACCAGGAATACCTGGGTTTTTGAGAGATTGCTGTAAAAGGGATTTTTGCATGCTGTTGTAAAAGTTTTCTTGAATTTCCACAAGAACTTGATTCAGTTCATTCTCTTTTGCAACGCGTAGTTTGTCTGGAATTTTTTCCAAAATGTTATTCAACCAGCTATCCTGAATAGGTGGCATGAAACTGCCTTGCACACACTCCTTCATTTTTTCGTATGCGACCTTTTAATAAAAAATAATGAAGAAAGCCGAAAATACTCTCAGTTTCTTCGTTTTACTCATCATCTAAGATAAAAATTATGATAATTATTTTGTATTACAGACGACGGCAGTTCGGGTGGTGGCTTTTCCCTCTCTTTAATTAATTTCTCCCTCTCAAAAATAGCATCATTGGATAATCTTGCACGCATTATCCTGATTTAAGACATCAGAAATAAATAAACTGTACATAATGCGACGAAATTTTTCTTCGCGAGCTTTGGAAATTGTGTAGTTCAGCATTTGTTGGAGTTTCGGATCTTTTTCCTTTGCTAAAATGGCCGCTTTAACTTCTTCAATTGGCGGCAGTTTGTCCAGTGGATTGCGCACATTGTTAGTGTTCATTTTTTTACTGCCAAAATACGCTATGCATAAGTATCTGCTTGAATTGTCCGCTTAATTTTTAACATGGTGATTGGACAACATTAGGCTCAACTTTCAAGGCCTTCTTAAGTCCACGCAAATTTGGTTCAAATAAAAATCCACTACCTTCGATTTTTTAGAATTCTCTGTGCACAAATATACACTGACACGAAATACAACTCTAATAACCAAAAATAAGGTAGCCAACTAAATGGACAATTAGTGATCAGCCAGACCCTGTATAAGGGTAAAAATTAAAGCATGTAAAAACAGCTACAGAGGGGAGGCAAAGTTAGGAATACGACGATATATTGTTAAAAATGATGCCATGACCTGAATTATTTTTTTAAATCAGTCATTATACTTCAACCTTATCATGAAACGAAGGCAAAATGGCAAAGCAGTGGCTGCCCTAATTCGTCATGTGATCAGTTGATATATGAATAGTCAAATATAGGCAGTCAAAAGATAAATAGATAGTCAAAATAGTCATTCCCATACGATCATAGAGAAAATCTTGTTACAATGCGGTCCTATGTTTGACATATCTTGTCCTCAGCTACAAAAATGTATCCAGTTGGTTAATTGATATTTTTTGCGAAAAAGGTACATTAACCCTGCTTGTGTTCGTTCTACGTTTAATTTCTGTAATGTAATGAGCTTGAAAACGTGTATAGTGCAGTTAATTTAATAAATGCTTACTATCCTGTCGCTGGGGTTTCAGAAGACCCGAGTTTTAAATCTGTTCTCGGTCCGTTCCTACAGAACGGAAGGTTTTTTAGACTATTACAGTTTTTTTCGACACTACCAGTATCAAAATCGTTTTTTTCTTTGTTCGTGGAAGTAGCATTGGATGAGGCTGAGTAAACTTGATATAGAAACTGTTGTGTAGATGGGACTTATCAAGGGATGCATGGTGTACTGTTGGCAGGTCATTAACATACCTCACACAGATGGTCATGGTTTAGTAGGGTCCTGCCTTGTCACCAAATTCTCAAACATTATTCTCTACAGAAAAAATTGCCTAGAGGTAACGGTTAGGTAATTGCCTCGATTAAAATTCTGAACAGATGATAGTATCCGATATGCGTACGTGCACACACGTGCAGTCATTGTCTTCCATCCAATTCTCCTCTCAAAAACATTTCAATGCTATTCGGAGATGAAGAGTGTACTTCTGTAGGCAGCCATGGATAAGTATTGCCATCATCCGCCTAAAGAAATTTTAATCAGCATATTTATAAAGTATGAAAGATGGATAGACAGAACCTTTGAAAACCCTATTCATGTGGAACTCGACCCCCTCATCAGCCTCCCTTTCTTCTGCCTTCCGATGTGACAGAAGAAAACGCGGACGCATTCCCGCTTGCGGTACTCGTGCCATTGGGCCAACCTTTTCATTTCAATATGAGACCGATACGAAATATTACTGCCGAAAGCAAGTTGCAGTACGAAATTGCGAATAGAACCTCGCAGAATGTCAGTAGGTAAGTGACTACTGGGTCAAGTAAACATTGTCCCACTGAATAGAATTCACGGCTGTCTAGACTGCAGCGATCAATTAGTACAGGCCTTAACTGATGCCTCCATCACGGAGGTTCTGAGATACTAACTAAAGAACCTAACCTACTCCATTGTGCTTAATGGTTTTGATTGCGCATGTCCAAAACGCGAAATTTAGCATAAAGCTTACGACGTCTGAAGGTGCCATCTACTTGGTGAGAAGAACAGGCAGCACAAAGTCTACATGAGAATATATATCCTACAATAGCTGTCGAGCGCTGCCAGTTTATACAACACTGGGTTAACTCAAACAAAACTCATATTCTATTTGCATATTTCCGTCATTGGTTTTGGACTTTTTCTCTGTCGATAATACGTGAGTTTGGAACTTACTTTCCTTACGTGGAACCCTATATTAAAAGGTATAATAACCGCAAAAATATAAACAAATCTACTATGTAAAAAGATAAATTTTATTGCTAGGCATCTTCAAGATCAATAATATTCTTCCCGTCATTGAGGCAGAAGGATACTGATTTTGGTAAGGGGTAGAATTTGCCACAATCACTTGTTTGTTGTTAAGACATCAGCTGCTCAAATCCGATCGCATTATTCCTGTGTTGGACCCACCTGTTCAGTCGAAGCTATCTGGATTAACACCTGAGGCAGAAAGGGTTTAGCGGTGATTATATTACTATAGTAACAAACATTGTATTATATCGACTCTCATAATTTTTGTAACCATACACGTTTAAGTCCCCGTTTCTAAAAAGGCAGGACGTGGTAATCTGACATGGTTACTGCCTGACATTCAACGAAATCACCTCGTTTGGTCACCTCATCCAAAATTTGCATGGATAAACCCTTCTCTCTGTTTTTCTTCATCCATTATCTCCTCGAATTTGCAGCCGTCTTTTAGACTGTCGGTTATCTTTATACTCTTACGTGTATCATTTCGTACACTTCGGCTTTAATGAGTGTAAACCGCAAAGACAAGCAGTCCGTGTAGGTGTAGCGAATACTCAACACGGCATTTATTGTATTGCGGGAGAAAGGGAAGTATACGACAGTTTTTGAAAGGACTGTTTATTGGCTATTTGGAAGTAAAAAAAATCAGAATTATATAAAAAACATACAGTCGTCAGTCCGAGGAATTAATACAGTATCAGAATCCAAGATGGATTACCTAGACTGGTCACTGGCAGTTCTTGGAGAAAGATACGTTTTTGGTAAGACGTGCGTAGTGCGAGGAAAACATAAACAGTTGGTAATGCACATTTTTCAATGCTTATAATAGCAACACAGAAATGCATAAAGTAAATAGCACGCTTTATATGTGTGGTTATGGCATGCCATTTATTTGGGTAGGAATAGTTGTAGGCAAACGGAGTCACGAGTCACGAAGCTCGGAGCCTTAATGTACATGGACGATGATTCAAAAATAAATGTTGTACTCAGTGGATATTTCGCTGGCATTTCGATCACCTTACATACCAGCCTTTGACCCATCAAACTAACTTTTGCCTGTTCGTCGTTTTATGTCAATACTGTATTTACTAAAACTGCCATTTTGTTCAATGGGATCGGTACGGGCCAATAAACATAACTAATAAATGCTTAAGCATCAAAAAGTTATCATCCTCAATAATTACGTCCCTTAAGCACTTTCTTAAGGCCTTGGTGTCCTCATCTATTCTGCTCTTTGGACTACCATTAGTTGATTCAGGGAGATCATGTAGAATAATGCACTGTGTACTATCTACCTCAACTTTGTCTCAAAGTATTTGTTGGATAGTTCGGCCGATTCCAGCACGGGCCTCAGTGCTATGGCCATGAGGATTTGCAAGGTCAGGTAGTTCCTCATGGGCTGAAATTGGGCGCAGAGTATCAGTCCCGGAGACCGTTAGAGATTTTTTTGTAGGATCTTGATCACGGTGCTCCTCGTCGAGGACTACTTGACCATTTATGTTACTTGCCTGATCATTTTTGTGCGTAGACGCTTCGGCGAGCGATGCTGCTGCTGCGTATGTTAGGTCCCCTCCCTCAAATTCACGCATCGCCCGTTTCTCCTCGTGAGAGAGTAATCGAGAAAATTTCTTCAGCTCCTCCATCTCCCCTCTGAGACTATAAACCACCTTCTCAAGTTTCGTAAATTTGTTAAGAAGGGTAAAATATGATATGCAGGCTTCATTTTTATTAGTTTCATCCCTTCAACTTTTAAGACTTTTAGTTCACTTGGCAAGAGGACTTTTCAATAAGCTTCGTGACCGATCTCTTGTATTTTATGACTGAATTTGATCCATACTGCTGTACGCTTCTATAACTCCATCGGTAAGCCATTGGACTTCCACCCGAGGCATCCGTGGTTCGATTCCCGGCCCCGCTGGAAGCTTTGTAGAATTGTCGAGAAAAATAGTTTCTACTTCCATTTTAGTTGCAAACGAAACGATTCAATTTGCCTTTGCGACTGTGACGTAGTGTGTTGACTGATATTCAAAATAACGAAACTGACGCGCAACTGACGCGCAACTGACGCGCACCCAAATGTACGCACAATGCCTCCCCCATTCTGGCCTCAACCCACAGTGGCTTGACCTCAATCGGTCTGGACAAAGCTCTAGGCCGATGCTACCGCCAGACGCACTGACGCACTTACTAAGGCGTCCGTGCCGGTCCGCCCACCCGTGGTCCAATCAATGGCCTTTACGTTTGCAGCCAAAGCTGGCGGCTCATAAGTCTACTCCCTAGACCGGGGGTCAGCAACCTTTTTAACTCAGAGAGCCAAAAAAGCAAATATTTGGAAACATATTTCAGAAAGAGCCATATAGTATATTTTAACATGAAATTATATTAAATGCTAGTATAATAAGCCTCTGAATTTATTCTTTTGAATAGTTTTATTATAATACTCACTAGCGGAAAAGCCCGGCTTCGCCTTAAGGCCTCCCTGCCCAACCCCATCCCCCCAAGGGCAGGAGGCGGTAAAACAGTTGCCTTCTGCCAAGAAGTGAGTTGACAGTAATGCGTCTGCTCGCCTCACCTTTTAGGCGTTTCAGTGCATAATCCAGGTTCGCAAAATTTCATTGACACACTCGCGTTCAAGCCCTAGCTGCCTATGACGCCAACTAGCTGGTGGACATCAAAGTTTTGAGTGGACACACTTACTGTGCATGCATCTTTATATTGTCTTAAATTTTCAAAATGTAGAAAACGATCTGTTTCAAGATTCATGATATAGAGCTCAAGCTTGTTTTCAAAAGCAAACATGGATTGTTGAAGGGATAACACCGCATTTCCATTGCCTTGCAATTTAACGTTAAGTTGGTTCAGATGTTCGGTCATATCCACGAGATAGTAAAACATGAGGAGCCACTCAGTTTTAGCTGGCTCAAGATGCTCAGTGCCCTTCATTTCAAGGGACGTCTGGATTTCGTTCGGACAAGCTGCAAAACGGCTGAGCCCCTACCCTTTTGATAACCAACGTACCTTGCTGTGCAAAATCAGACTTTGATAGTTATTTCCAACTTCCTTCAGCAGTGTTTTAAAATGTCGATCATTTGAGGCTCGAGCAACAATAAAGTTAATCACATGGATGACCAGCGACATCACTTTACCGAGCTGCCCGTTGCATATCTGAGCACAACGAGCTTCCTGGTTTAGAATGCAATGGAAACGTAGGATGGGTCTTTTTTCATATTCACAGAGAAGCGCCACAAATTCTTTGTTTTTTCCCACCATACACGGAGCACCATCAGTGCACACTGAGATAAGGTTATCCATAGGTAGTGTTTTTTCTGCGCGAAATCCATGAAAGACTTGAATAAATCCTCACCTCTTGTAGATCCTTTGATTGGCAGAACTGCAAGACTTTCTTTGTGCAGTGTATCACCAGTAGCATATCTTGAAATCACACTGAACTGCGCCAAATGGCTGACGTCTGTTGACTCATCCAAAGCCAGGGAAAAGAATGGCGCTGCAATTATGTCTTTCACTTGCGTTTCCTTCACGTAGGTTGCCATCATGATGGTACGCTCATGAACAGTTTTGCCGAAAAAGGCATGTCTTTGTATCTGTTAAATTATTTTGTCTATGTTCGGAAGATCATCAAAACATTTATCGGCTACATCCAGCATGAAAACTTTAGCAAACTCGTCATCTGTGAATGGTTTTTTCTTCCTAACTATTAATAAAGATCCAGCAAAGCTCGCGGAGTTATAGTCATCTTGCTCGGTCCATACGCGGAGTTGCTTCTGGATGCTTTGCATCCTGCTCATTAGATTTTGGCATGCTTTATTTCGGCTATCTCCCGCACTGTATTTTGATGCAAACGTATCATGGTATGTTGAAGTGGCGCTTTTTATTCGACTGTCTCATCGATGAAGGCTTGTCATTGCAAATTAGACACACCGCATAATCTGCTCTCTGCAAAAAGGCGAAGTCTTCGGCTCATTCATACTGAAATGTACGATACTCCTCAGCTCCTTTTCGTTTCGCCATACTATATGTTTCAGAGGTTAACTTTGGGAAAATGAGAGCGAATTTAGAGTTCAAAGATGTGCGATCCGTCTGATAAAAGAAAGCAGTCACATGTTAGGACCGATGTATTAGTCCACAAAGCAAGTGTTCGCGAATGGACTGTTTGTTCCGTCTGGGGGACATAAACACGAGGCTCTATATGTAACAAAGCCGGCTGGCCTATGCACGTAAGATAGCCTTGTCTGTCAGAGTGACCTAAACCAAGCTAAGATCAAGTGTACGGACAGTCATGCTTTAGTAGAACGTCTGTTATTCAGCGAGCTTGTGGTGATTTGTCATTGGAGGTGGATGGTTACAATGCGTGCCCTCCCCCCTTTCGTTTTGTAAGACCCGCTGTCCCAAAGTCATGTGCTGCCACAACCAACTGTTCCAATGCCCTCTTGGACATACATTCCCGTCCCCGAGGCTTGACCTCACAGCTACGTCTAGGAAGCCAGTAACAGCTGCGCGAGCGTTCCCTTTCCTTCGGTTTTCTCGCAACCCCGAGACCACCGCCCAGGCGACCGTAGTTTATTCAGTCACGCACACACACCTGAGCACACACGGGCGTCCAAAAACCAAAGGGCCATTTAAATAGTCCACCCCCCGGCCTCTGTAGGTGACATCTCCTCGGGCAATTGCAAAACACCAATAAAAAAATGGAACGTGCTCCGCAATCCTACTGAATCAGCTGTCACCACTGTCTCAAGCTCTCTCAAGTCTTGCTGGGCGCAATCAACACTAGCCCTGGCTTTGCCAGTGGCCACTGCAACCTGGAACTACAATTGGGAGTTCTGTAGACAATAAATCACTCCTTCTGATGACTTGTGTCTTGTAACTTCCAACCTGGGATTTGGCCTTATGATTGTAGTGATGCAAGTACAGTCCACTACTTAGACCTCTAAAGAGAAACCAAAATCATAAACTCTGAAGTATCGAAAGAGCCATACGCGATCATAAAAAGAGCCATATATGGTTCGTGAGCCATGGGTTGCCGACCCCTGCCATAGGGAGTGCTTCAAAAATGGCCCGCCTCGCGGCCGGACTTCTGTTCCGATAGTCAACTCGCTCACAACCTCTTCTTCTTTCCTTCTGCAGAATAATATATTCCTTACAATCCGGCCTTTCCAAGACTTCTCCCATCTCCTAACGAACAGTACCTCAAAGATTGTAGCTGTTGGGGTGAATCGTCTTAGCCTTAACCCCTAAATGCCCTCACTCTCCAAGGTTTCTTTCGGAAAAAATTCGACTGCGTGCCCTCACGTCTGTCTGCTAAGTTGTGGAGTCCGCCGGCCGTTGGAACCCCCTACGATGGCCCTTTCTGGATTGTCCCTCGAGGGGCAAAGACTTTTTGCATCGAGTGTGGAATAAGCGAGGAGGTTATGAGTGTGGACCACCAAAAACCTATTATTCCAGACACTCAGTCAGCCACGCCCCGTAGTCCCCTTACCCCGGCTCGCCGACCCTCTCTCCCTTCTTTTCATCTACGGCATCCTTTTCTTATTTATTTATTGCCAGTTAACAGACAAATTCAAGAGAGAGCTATAGTAGAGGATCTAGCTGACAGTGAAAATAGCTTCTGATCATTCTCTCTTGTGTTTTTTCAGAAGAAAACCTGCAGCTCGTTGAATGATATAAGTTTGGGAGGTGGGCGGACTGACACAAGTGCATGGTGTGGTTAGTCTCCCTTCAAAGTTATCGATCCTGTATTCTGCACCAGATAAGGGTGTGTCGGCGAAGAGTTTCTCTCTGTCCACTGAAGAATACGCCTATTGCGGGCTGCAGATTCAGTACAATTGCCCTCAGCCGGGAGTTAAGCACATGATTCAAAATCAGCGAATGCCATCAGATGCGAAGAAAGATTCCACCGCGTCAGCGCCCGAAATTCGTAAAAGGTGTCCTGAATGTAGAAAACTAGTGATAAATCTCTTACACAAAGGGTAGCTTTTGTGATTTTTGATAATTTACCTTCGTGAATTCTGAGTACCTTTTTCCAGATTGCTATAGCGTTTAGTGAAAAAACGGCGATATCTAGGTGTACTTGCCAAGCGAATAAATAAAAAGAGATCTCATCGACTCATGCGCCAGCAGTGGTCATGCTATCTCAGAGTACTAAGGGATTAAATATGTGACTGTTTAGAAATTTAAGCAGGGAAAATAGTCCCTTCCGTAATCTGCAATACAACAGCAGATCGAGATTATCAAATTCACAATTTTGTCGGTAGGACAGAGTACGATGTTCTGACGCGAAAACTCTTTTAGTATAGAAATGCCAGACTGATTTCCATTTATTCCTCTCCCTAGCGCGCAGAAGGCAAAGTTGAAATTGCAATATTCTAGACTCAGTCTAACGTACATTCTATAAAGGCTGGTTCAAACAATGGTGGTTTAATAAGCTCTGAGAATATACCCAGTAGTTCAGCGTGCTTTCGAGACAATCCGGCCACAGTCCTCTTACAGATTAAGGCTATGAGAACATGATACACATCGATGCTTAATTACATCAGGTACCTTTAGGTCGTGACCGTCTATGCCAGCACACATGGCCAACAAGCATAACGGAGCATTTTTGCCAAGAAAAATAAAGGTGCTTTGTGCAAAGCCACTGGACAAAGACCTGGAAATCCTTTTTTAAGAGTTCAAGCAAGGTGTTTCGATTGGCCGGTTTCTATCGACAGGCAATTTTTTAAGTCTTCAATAAAGGGCCTACCATACTGCAGACAATCAGCAACATTTTACAAACAGGTAAAATAATAGTGGACTAAGTCTATTACCCTAAATAATTCAACTTGTCACATTTAGGGGACTGGAGATAACATTGGAAATGTTACCTAGTTGTGTGCAAGCATCCAAATAGGAGCCTATTAAAATCTGAAGCTTGTTACTTATGCTGAAAGAGGCAAGGTTAAAGGAGAGCAGATCATGGTCACCACGAACAAAGTCTTAGGAAACTCGGCATAGACGCTGTAAAGTGCAAAATCGCTGTCTCTAGATTGCATCACATGATAAAAGAACGGGAGGTAGTATGTGTCACAAAAACTTTTTTGGAGGAGGCCATGCTGAGCCAAATTAAATAACTTGTTCTCTGTTAGATGACGCATCACTTTGTCTTTGATTAAGGTTTCCAAGGTCATCAACGCTGTGTGACGTGTGTTGATTGGCCTAAAGTCGTCAAAGGACGTAAATCGGCCCTATCGGATGATAGGCAGAATGCGCGATCCCTTCCATAAAATGGGAATGGTTTCGTTTTCTAACGAAAGATTAGATATCATACACAAAAGGGACAGAAATATATCATTTGCATTGGCCCTAAGAAGGCTGACCCCGATGCCATCTGGTCCAAGTCCATGCGATTGACGAAGACGTCAAATGGCTACGGTTACGTTCCAGAGTATAAACATTATGGTTTCGAGGACGATATCAGTCCACATTCGGATGGTCACAAGTGGGGGGAACAAATTTCACTAAAAGTTCTAAACCAGAAAGCTTTGAAGCTATCAGCCGCCTACTTAGTGTCAACTATGGGGTTTCCATGGGCGTCTAGAATTCTGGGATACTGCGTTTTTCTGTGCGTTTTACCTGTGCGCGAAAAAGTTTCGCAGCACTTAAGGGAGAAGAGACTATTAGCCTGCTGGAAGAACGGAAGTGTTTTTCTCTATATAGAAATGACGTTAACATCTATGCGGCCTACGACGGAAAAGTAAAGGGAGGTAGACCTCATAATTAACACTATTTTCTTATGGGGAACATGAAAAATGATTGGATCAAGAACTTTGTACAGTTTATCAGTGCAAAAATTTACAGCCAAATATATAATGAAGTCAGACCAGTTGCGGGCAGTAAAATAAGTCACTATTTTTCCCCGTAACTCCTGATGGGAAATTGTGGAAAAAATTATGGCCACGGCTATAAACTGCAACCACTTCCATATAATCTATAATGTTGGTGCAAGACCCGGGGCTCGAAGCTGCGACCTGTTGGTTCTACGTCCAATGATACAACCTGTAAAGCCGTGGGCCTGTTGTCTTATCGGTTTCCATCGATATACTAACATGAGTGGATCGGTATTTAGCGGTCGGTTACGGGATGCCCTCGCCTTGTTCTGTCTAGGGACTCACTCTCAACTCCCGCCAGCAGTCGCGCAGCGTTCAAAAGAAAATTACTGAGTAATACAATGGAGATTGGAATGGGCATTACTGGTTTGTCAACCATCAAGCCCTAGAGGAGAACCAGAGGAGTGCGGCGCATGACTGATCGGTGAATGCCGATTCCGAATGACAAGCAATATCCGTCTTACAGAAGAACTTATGGGAAGATAATTAGAGGTACAGAGAGAACCGAAGTCTCCAGGACTGCGCGAACTTCAGAGCAAACCTCTTAGAGATCTTTCCAGTTAACTTTGAAAATGCACTTGACACCAAAACAGTTCCTGTTGATTAAAAGCTGACGCAGATGACTCTGCTATAAAAAAGAAAGGTGCATGTCAGTGACAAATTGTCAGCGCACAAGTTTGCCACGCATCCTCTTCGAGGTCATATAGAGGAGCATGAAGAATAAATTGGGGCAATTCCTATAGGTTCAAAACCCATCACTTAACTGTCAATATGCGTTCCGGAAACAATCCTGCACAACCTTTATTCTGTAATTTCTTTAAAGTTAGACCAGAGCAGTCGAAGAGAAGCATTTGATCTGTAGCGTATTTTTTGACTTCTAAGAGGCATTCGAAGCTATTTCACATCAGAGACCGTTGTACAAGCTGGAAAAAATAGAATGCAGAGGTCACTTCCTCAAGTGGGTTGACAATTTCTTTGTAGATCATCGTCAGGTTGTGAACATCAGTCCAAAAAAACCAAATCCTTTTGTTATTATCCACTTTGGTAAGGATTCCTCGGAGGGTCACCAAGTGGAAAAGTCTTCCAGCCGAAGGGTCTTATGGAATTCGTTGTTAGAGGTTTAATGCTGGATTATTGCGTAAATAATACACATTTCATGTGTAATAAGTGCACAGTAGGAAATAAATTAAAGCCGCTTGCAATTGTATTACTGAACGAAAACGTGGATGAAAAGGTTTTCGAAATGATGAAAGAGATCTGGAAAATTGTAAGAGCAGCTCCTATTGGTTGGCATAGGAAACCCACAGGCCAAGAAAATATTAGAACAACTCATATTACGATTAGGCGCCCCACTATGAATCGTTACAAAATTTTATTCCTTATATGTAAGGTCGATGCCACAAAAGCTTTGAAAGGCAAAACAGTTATCTTCGCTTTTAACATAAAAATTTGGAATGTAATCCAAACTGACATTCAAACGAATATAAAGGAAGCTAGAATAGACATTTCTGGTTTCCTGGCCATCATTATACAGCATACCTACTTTTGTATGCATTCCCGATTGAAACCAGGAAGATAATGAGCCTATAGCACAGTGGTTAGGCATCAGAATTCTGGCCAGCAGGTCACGATTTGGACCTCGGGGCCGCAACACCCGCGGATGAGTATGAGTGGCTGATGGTGGTTAAGAATCCAGAAATGGCCCTTCCTATCCTCCTTGTCTTTGTTGTTAATATCATTCTCTCTATATAATTAGCCGCTATGCGGCTGCTGACAGGGCAAGAGCGAGGGGATTTCTAACAAGTCTTCCACATTATGAATTGATTGGAATACAGTCTTATCTCTGGGTATTTTCGGAATCTGTGAGGTTACCCATTAAAATTGCCTGTGCAGCAGAAGAAGCTGGAAGGGAGCAAAATTTCTTTCTCTACCTTAATATCAAAGTCGCTGTAGTGGCAAAATAAGTTAAGGTCAGCATACACGAGTGGATAGTGCACATGAAATGGTCTTTAGTCAGTAGGTGTACTTAACGGGGTTGATAAACTCTACACCAAACACATGTATGCGGGTGATATGACAAAAGAGGAAAGAAACAACCAACTGAAAATGTACGTGTTGATACATAAAAGTTAAAAAGTATATAGCAGGAAGACGGCGTTGCATAAACAAGGGCCTCATTTGCAGTGGGCAGTAATCTCTCGTGTCTGCTGGATTACCGGTGGAGGGCGCAACACTCTGCACCACTCAGGGGACGGGACTTCGGGATGTCAATACCGAACGAGATGAAACGAAAGTAGATGCAATGAAAACGCAGGTGTATAGCAATCTCGACCTCTGGACATAAACTTCCCATTATATAAATCAGGACTTATCTGTCAAAAATATGGCCAAGTCAGAGGACAAGTTGGCTGAAGTTCAATGATAAACGTTTTCCACTCGCTAACTGAACTAACTACCCCTTGTCTGTCATGGCCCTTATTCCCAAGCACTTCCAGCAGGTGTAGAGCTGTTAGGTTTTTTTTATAAAGATTGAATTATCAGTAAAAAGAAGGGAGACCGGACTGACAGTTTTTGGCTCATTAGCAGTCATCAGTCAGTCGGGTTTGAACTTCGGGTAACGCGGCATTCTAGGTTTCGTATGACTGGCTGATTACAACTGATGAGCCAGAAATGGCCAGTCCAAATTCATTTGACTTAGCTGGCAAGGCAATTTGTTTGAAGTTGTTTATAATGTGATAAACATAAATTCAGTAAATTCAGAATGAACCCGGTTGGGTATTTCTATTCATAGCACTTGGAAGTCTTGGAAACTTAAGAAGATGAGCTAACCATCTAACCAGAATGTGGAATGCGCCCAATATAGTTCACAGGGTCTTCGAAAAAGGACTGGCTATCTACTTAAGTACGCGTAGATCCGTAAACATGGTCTCGTTTGTGTAAAATTTGTAGTGCCAGCAATTTTTTAACGATATAAATATATAATAAGGTCGCATATCGTCAGGGCTGGACGGAACATGTCTCCATAAACAGAAGCAGATTTAACTTTCAACCTTGAATTCGTTGTAATATATCTCATAGAGCATACCTGCTTTACCAAATATTTGGACAGCAAAGCAGTAATTACCTAAAGGCGGTATGAAAACGTGATATGCAGTTTGAGACCCAGCAAATAATTGCCAACGTACCGTATTGTAATAAAAAGGCTGAATTATAATACCTATTATAAGCTTCCAGAGGAATAGTGAAACATATTTTTTTCCAAAAGATGATAAGATTACGTTTGTAATTTTGTTTGATTTTGTTTGAATGACCTTTTTCTGAATAAATTAGTTTGTGGAGTACTTTTTAATCTCCAAACCAATCAGAGCTGTGACCTTCGTAGACATATATCGACCAATAAGATAACCCACTCAAACAAATCAGCTCGGCCGTAAATATGCTCGGACGGCTACCGCAGATCACTTGCATCTTTCGAGGCTGTAGGTTGTTGGCGCCTGTTCCATCGAATCTCTCTAGTTTCGACGATGAGGCGTATAAAAGTGAGCAATCCCGTCGTTGAGCTTGACGGGGATGAAATGACTCGAGTTATATGGGCAAAAATAAAAGAAAAGGTATACAGTCCAAATTATAATTAAATTTAAAGCTTATATTCCCCTATTTGGATCTCAATTGCATGTATTACGATCTCGGCTTGCCTAATCGAGATGCTACGAACGACCAAGTGACCATTGATGCTGCTAATGCTATCAAGGAACATTGCGTCGGGATAAAGTGTGCAACCATTACACCTGACGAGCAGCGTGTGGAGGAATTTTCACTGAAGAAAATGTGGAAGTCGCCAAACGGGACTATAAGGAACATTCTAGGGGGAACCATTTTCCGCGAGCCTATCATCTGTTCAAATATTCCCAATATTGTTCCTGGCTGGAAAAAGCCTATCATTATCGGCCGTCATGCATTTGGAGATCAGGTATTTCACAGCGTGCTAGACAGTTTTTCTCTGTGGAAGATCATAGTTACTACTACTGACTGCCTTTTGGAGAACCTGTGAATATCACGTAGCTATTCCGTAGTCGATAGTCACTTTCAGCTCAACATTTTTACTAACTTTCGTAACAAGCGCCGAGAAATTTGCGCCGGAGGATTTACTCAAAGTTACCAAGGAAATTAAAATGGGAGACTTAATACGAATAGCAGAATCATTAATTCGAGCTTTTCGATTATTGCTTTATGCGGCAAATGTATTACTTCTTCAGTACTCTTGATAGATTTCTAATATATTTTCACGTAAATGCACGCCTCCTACACAAGGCGAAATGTCATGTCATTTTCATTTTACCAACTGATCTTTCGCTTTCATTCGTTACGGGCTGTTTAGGCAACACAAAACGACAAAGCATCGCGCACTTTGAAGTTCTTAAGTCCTTTCGAGCTGTTCTAGGAAAATCAAGGCAAATTTTCACGGCCTAAAATAGAAAAATATGTATTTTCGATTTTTATTTACCTAAGACAATTGTAACCAAACGAGACTGGATAAGTCTTTAGTCTCTTGTTGCTGCTTTGGAGTTCTTTTACTACACAGTAGATGATAATGACTTGATTGAAACCCTTGCATTTTTTTACCGTTCTGCAGTATAAGGCGACCGATTTAGTAATTCCGACAGAAGGAGTGTTGGAACTACGATTTACACCCAAAAACGGGGAAGCAAAATCGTTTCGTGTATACGAATTCAAAGGAACCGGTGGCGTTGGAATGGCCATGTATAACACAGATGAGGTGCGCTGTTTTATACAGTACTAAAGTTTTGAGGTGAAGCTTAAAAAGTGACCTGTATAATATGCATAACTTGGCAAGTTTGTTGCACTAACTATTGCACTAACGTGATTTTTAATCTTTACTCTATTGACTTCTGTTGAATTCTCTTCAGGTTTTGTCCTCCTGCGTAATAGTTTAGGTTTTTTGCCGCACCATGTTTCTTATAATTCTTCGGGGTTTTCATGCTCTCAAGTAAGACCTTATAGCTGTACGACGCATCGGATTAAGCATTTTCGAATGCTGCTAATCAGAACGCGTAAAATACAGGAAATTGCATCTACAAGGTTTTAGAGTATGGTGTATTGCATACAGTCACTGCTTTTTTATTTTGTACATTCTTTGTATTTATTACTTCAGAGCTTTCTTCTCCTTTTTCATTTCCTTCAAGAGTATTTACGGTTTCGCGCACAGCTGTTTCAAGTACGCTATTGAGAAAGAATTGCCTCTCTACCTGAGCACAAAGAACACTATTTTGAAGAAGTACGATGGACGTTTCAAAGACATTTTTGCTGAAATCTATGAGGCGTAAGTGGATGCATTTTTGAATTTAAAATCAAGTCACATCTTTTACTTTATCTCGAAGTTGTGTTCCTTGATAGCATTAGCGGCATCAATGGTGACTTAATCGTTCCTAGAATGTCGATTGGGCAGACCGAGATCGAAATAAATACAGTTAAGATCTAGCGAGGCCGGCTAGATCAGGCATGATGACAGCCGTAACAAGTAAAAGTAAGTAAGTAAGATCTAAATCAGGGAATGTACGCTTTAAATTTAAAAATAATTAGGACTGTGTACCTTTTTTATGTTTGCCCATATAACTCGGGCCATTTAATTCCTGAAGCATGGTGTTCATCACATCGTTTTCAGGATTTAGGGGAAGAAAACTGCCTCAGTTTTTTAGGTTGTGTCATAGTAAAAAGTTATTAACTATAATCTCTTGAAGCGTGCTATTGGCGTTTTAACAGTTATTGCTCCTGACGCCTCACATGCGTAGGTTTCCTAATGCGTAGGATTAGATGAAGAACTAGCTGCGTATTTAGACGTTATAAGTAGTAGGCGAATTCTATCCAGCTTTCCTCCCATAAGTTGTCACTAATAATTTTAGTTGATACAATTTTGATTTATTAAGGATGAGATTTTAAAGTAAACGACGAATTTATAAATAATCTTTCTGTACTCCATGTTCATTTGCAGACACTATCGTAAACAATTCGAAAAACTTGGTATCTGGTACGAACATCGACTGATCGACGACATGGTTGCACAAGCCTTGAAGTCCTCTGGGGGCTTTGTTTGGGCTTGCAAAAACTATGATGGTGACGTTCAAAGTGATATTATTGCACAAGGTATGTCTTTGTATATCCTTCTAAGTAGCATGTATGGTTTGCTTTTTGATGCCTTTCTACCCCTCTATCCCGTATTATGGTAAGCCGTAGTTGGCATAGCTGATTGGCATTGCCGTCACGTGCCTTGTAGAAGTTAACAAAAACCTTTTGTGATGACATTCTCTAGACGAGGCAGGTACCCCTGATGTACTCTGTACTCAGTTAGTGAGTCATAGAGATCGCCATTGACTGTTCGAACTGTTGTATCGCTTACGTGATCAATTACTTACTGACCTCTTTAATTGAAACATGTCATGCGTTATAAGTCCATCGAACTTAGAATGGAGCTGACTTCGGGACCGAATAAGATATTGCAAATCAGATAAGTCCATAAATTTCGTTCTAATGGAGAACTACTTATAAAGGTCGTGATGTTGATCAACATGAAACGTGTTCCAGTTAAAACTTTACACAATTATTTTCACTTCCCCATAAAAATTCTAGTCACTCTAGGTAATGGTCCAAGGCTACGTATATTCCTTTTTCTGTGTACAGTTTAACCAAAGTACTAAGTGCATCGAAATTTACTTGAAATATGTGCGCTTTAATTATCTATTTTTCGTTTCAAAGTGCTAATGGGTTTTTAAAGCTACATTGGAACTGGTGTTGCTTACTTCAGCTGTGGGTTATTCCAGCTTTCCCACAGTTAGTTAATTAGCAGAATTATTGGCCACACTGTTTCATTTAGAAATGTCCGTGTGCTTTCAAGGGACTTCAAATATTTAAGAAGACTTAGAAATATACCAATCTGAAAGATCTTGGGCCAAAATACTTTTAAAACGCAAATATTGTTCACTCCGGACTTCAATTAGCGGCTTTGGTAGAACTACCAGAAGCCGTTTTTGTCATCAATCGCAAAAATATGTGCCTATAACCTAGAACACTTGACGGAAAGCTACACTATGCGAAAGCCCAGTGGACACTGGGCCATGGGTGGCACACGTAGACGGACTGTTTAGTCCGCCTCCGATCGCCATGATGTTGTCTTGCTTTCTGAGTCTTGTGGGTGAAGGAGAGTGCAGTGAACTCATTCATGCACAAGTCATGGCACACGGTGGATTTCGTCGCTCGGGGCGATCTAGCTGCAGCTCACGTACCATATTTGTCGAAAGGTAGCCCACTACAGTTTTCACGTTAGGGCGTCTCTGAAAATTAACGTATTTTGCGGTTCTAGTCTATTAATACAGGTAAATAGCGAACAAGCCGGATTGGTCAAGTAATAACGGCCTACTGGGCTCCAGTGCTGGGATATACGAAGGTTCCTAGTTCTGCAAGTCTGAAAATATGCAGTTTTAACCCTTCCAACGTGGACGTCTGCCTTCATCTAAGGTTCCCCTATTACTAGCTCTGATTTCGGGAAAATCTAGACCCCTCAGGTGAAATAGTTCTTTTGCAAAAGGGACAAATGTTGCGTGTTTGGGTGTAGGACTGTCTTCTCTAAATTGGCAAGCTAAATATTAGGGGCAACGGAAAAAAGCACCTTCCGTATCTCTGTCGTTCTACTTCGCATCTCTTCATGGACTGCTGGTCAGGACAGTTAATATCTACTCTTGTGACTTATGCAATATCAAGTTTGCAAAGTGCTTCGCCGCAATCCATTGCAAGTTCCTCATGACGGGGCTGATCGGACCGGAGCAGGTTACTTTTCGAATACCTTATGGACCGTTTCGATGTCCAATGCGACATGGCTATAATGTCGCGGCTAGTCTGTTTCACCAGAGCCAGCTATTTACACGAACAAGCATTATATAGTTCTACTCATTTTATGTGCATCTTCGGAATTTACGCTTTTGCTACGAACGTTGTTTTTTTCTACGCAACGAAATATTGTTTGTAATACTTCTTGTGAGTTTTAATTCCGTAAAAGCTCGCTCATTACTAGTTTGGTGTCTTGTCGGATGCGTTGGGATTGGTTTCAGATTATTTAGTGATTTTTCGTTAATCAAGACATACTCACCAGTTTTGTCAGCAGCACATACCTTGGCATCGTAAAGCGCGCCTTCAGACCCAATTATCCAACAGTAGCTCTGAAACCGGTTAGGTAAATAGGCTAATAGGTGGCGGGTTCCGTAACTAGCTGCATGATGGCAGATCGATGTATGACGTCAATACCGGGAACGACTTTGTGCCACGTACGCGTAAATGCTCACCTGCCCATTGAACCATCAGAGCTTCTTGCCAGTCATCTTGATGTAACGAATTTGCTGTAACTGTAAACACTGAAGCCCGCGCAAACAAAACTTTATCTTATCCTAAAATCTTGGCAGGTGTCTGCAAGAGGTTGTGATTTACACTCCACGAAGCAGCTAAGGGAATTCCTCGTTTCTACCAGCGGTGCTGTAATGTTCGGATCAACTCACGAAACTGCTCAACCAAGGCCAAACAGATTCTGAACCGACGTCTTTTTCCAACCTTCTCATTAATTGCTATGAAAATATATTGGGCAATGCTAGATAAATAAATGAATCTAAGTGAATGCCTCCGTGTAGCAGGCCTCAAGCGTCTGGGGCACTACCTTTCACGTGGTGATTGTTTACATTATGAATCCTGATGTTACGATTAAAAACCTGATCATTATCAAGCTCCTTCCTAACCTCAGCTACTAACAAATCACAACTTTCTCTCCTCTATATCGAATAAGTTCTTTTATGTTCATAGAAAAAATTAGAGCGGGGCTGGGCCCACTGTGGTACAACCATACTCGATACGCTCACAAAAGTCCTGGTTTTCATTCTTGGAGGAATTCTACCGTGTGTGTGTGTGGTACAAACATAAGTTCCAACTAAGTTGTCTTCAGATATGGTTTTGAAAGTATTGATCACATACTAACAAGACGGTGCATCTTCAACTTCTGTCATTGCTAGTCGTAGCCAATTTCCATTTTATTTGTTGATTCTGCTGTAACATTCGACTTTGCTCTTCACAAATCAGTGAAGCAGATAATCAAAGTAGACGGTATACCAACAAAAGGCATCGGCTTGATCGAAGTCCCCTATTACTTTACTTGTCCTGGCGTCCATTAGGGTGGGAGGTTGCATCGTCTTACCGAGCTTGCTTATCTGGAGTGTTCTGGGCAGTATTGTCGGTGTCGTGCTTGCGTCTCGACGACGTTGCTAACATCATTCTGATGGAGTCAAGGTACCTAGGCCCTCAAGGAGCTTGCTTTCGTGAAAGTACTCTTGAACTGCCGCTGCGTTCAGGCGACAGCAACTACCGTTAATGACGACTGGTAGCATTAAATATGTCGGCGCCATGCTTTAGCCATTTGGCAAGTAAAGGCGACATCTTCGTTCGAATTGATACTGCTTGCCGTGATGCTCCTTGTGTATCAGTCGGCTGTGGGTGTGTAGCTGTACGTGTAGAATAGAGTAAACCGGTGGTCTTCTACGGCTCTGGATTGAAAACTACCTTCGGCGTGGGGCGCGTAGGCTTCATCTTTGTTTGAAGAGGACATTCTCGCTGTGATGCAGTCACGGCATCCGCAAAAGGGGATTGATGCGCATTGCTCACCGACCATCCCGTTGAACAAGTGCCGTTATCATGAATCAGACACCAATTGCCTGGAAGGGACAAAAAGGTGGTCAACACAAGATCCGGTGGGATGTCCGTGAGAACACCGGGACGCTCTTTTTCTGTTTGAGCTCACCAGATCCCCTCTCGTGGATATTCAGGTGTGCGGAAGGGTAGTAAGCGATGTCAATTATGCGCCACCATATTGCCTACAAACTACTGACAGAAGTTATAAATCCTAACAGTCGCCATACTTCTACAATATATTTGAGTTATTACTAAATACGTTGTAAGGATTACTTATATAGCCTCCTAAGCAAGCCGTGAAAATAGAAACCGTCAGTAGTACTAGCTGTGGTTCAAATTACTGAGTATTTTGGGTTAGACCTATGTTCAGTGTTGGTATTACCTATATGGCTGGGGTTTAGGGTGGAATTAGGGTTAAGCTTAAAGCTGCGGTTCAGTTTAGGGCACAAGAATATTTATCCTTACTAGAATCCTCCTTCGGCGGGGCGTTCCTATTCCCGCATTCGGTTTAGAAGGCCATATAAACAATCCTTGCCTAAGGCAATCTAGTACGGTGACCAGGCTGTGAAGAGCATGCTATTTTTACGTAATGCATTCACGGAGCAGGCCTTGGCACCGCTGAGATTAGCGTCTCATAAACATACCCGCACAAGCGACCACTAGGTAGTAGTTTACCGTCCTATATTAATGGTGAAGGCTTGCATGTTAGTGTTGTGTCAGATGCATGAAATAATTTTCGGTGTTGGTGAATTTAAGATGTTTTGTTGGATTTCTTTTTTCTTCCTACCAGGCTATGGATCACTCGGTCTGATGACGTCTGTCCTGCTTTGTCCGGATGGCAAGACGATGGAGTCTGAGGCAGCTCATGGCACGGTAACCCGCCATTATAGAGAATATCAGAAGGGTCGCCCTACCAGCACCAATCCAGTGGCGAGCATATTTGCCTGGACTCGAGGTCTGCTGCATCGTGCCAAGCTCGACGGGAATGCTGAACTCGAAAAGTATGCATTTCGAAAGTTACAAATTATGTTTTTAGAGAAATTAAAAACCTGAACTTAGAAAACTTTAGTGTCTACCAGAAAGCACACAAGCAATGCTGGGGGACTAACTGATGAACCAGAACCCTCGCAGCTGTGTCCTGCAGCGGCAGAATACCAGCGAAACACATGTCCGGTATTTAGCTAGAATTTGGGCTACCAGTTTATGCTACTAGCTACCTGTTGGCAGCTTGTGAATATTACGCGGTTATCCCGCAATGGCTGCTGGTCCAAATATTTACATCAATTTTCGATCTATGCGTGTAGACCCTTAAATATAATGATCTACTTCATGGGAGAGTTTAATTTCTAAGACAATAAAAAACTACAAGATATATGTTTAGCGTAAGTTCATCGTGCACATTCTCTGTGTGGTTTAGTTACCGGATTCTTGTACGCATTATCCAGGCTCCTGTATTTCTTTTTTCCTCTATTCCGTTTCCTCGGATCACGCGGCTTATACGCCTCACTCTAGTCCTGTGGAGAAACTGAAGTTTAAATGTCTCTGGTCCACGCTAATTTCCTTGCCCCCCCCCAAAAAAACCAAATTGTTGTCATCTTAGCCAAACTAGGTTGAGCCCTTTCATTTTACTGACGAAATTCGTCTTCGCTCATGCTGACCGTTGCACGTATGGTTTTTCAACTGTGTTAACACTAGTTTAAAAAAATTCTTATCCTAGTGCACATTTAGTTCGTTCCACAACTCTTGTAATTTATATAAGTACATCGCAATAGCTGTGACTTATCTAGCTTACGATTTTGTACCGGTACCCCTATCGACGTTTTCACCGCTGCCCAGTAAACGTTCCTGATAACTACTAAATTTATACGGTGCGGTAAATTACGAAATCATTTTGAATAGCATAGCGTCGTTTGAATGTAGCATGCGATGTTAATAGTCTGTCCATTTTGGAAGGTATTCAAATAAGAACAATCATGGCGTTGCTATTTGTATCTTCTGTAAGATAGGTCGCTCCACCGCAGTCATACCGTCTGCGAGTGATTTCATGAGTCGCGCCACAAAGCAGCCGGCCCAAGGTGTGCAAAGACGGCAGTCACGTGACCGGCTGATTTTTATTTCAAAACCGAGACGTGCGATCTGGCCATCGCAACTACCTTAGTGATTGGCTTCCCTAGTCTGTCCAAGCCAGCAGTCACTGCTGATTGGTTGCTCTAGCGTTCGTACCTACCGTTCGAGCGCTCATCAAAATCGTGACTCCAGCGCGGCGAATAAACAATGTTACATAAAATTTGCCTCCACCTTGAGCTGCACGATTGCCATTAATCAAAACTTTTGGAATTCTGTGATCTCACTTTTTAAATTTGTTGGAAGTTGTTGGAAGAACTTAGGGCGGTGTATTTTAGGTACACGTACGTTTGAGCTCAACTCCTTTACGTTTAAAACCATCACTTTCTTCTACCAAGGTTCTGTCACACTCTGGAGGAGGCGTGCGTTAAAACAATTGAATCCGGAAAGATGACCAAAGATCTCGCTATCTGTGTTCACAAGACCACTTCGGTGAATCCTGACCAATATCTGAATACAATGGAGTTTTTAGAAGCAGTCAGTCAGAAGTTCGAGTCCCTGATGCAAGCATCATGAGGTGATTGACGTGCAAATTTCAAGGCCTTTTAAAAAATGATCAACCAATTTTTTGGCCATCTTGAATACTTCACATACTGCCTTGTATTCTTTGATAGTAATCTCTTGTTTCCTTTTCTATTGTGGTACATGCTTATGACACGTCCTGTTACCTTCTTCTTTTCATGTGAACGGAACGATTGACCCGGTTTAACATGTCACAATGAAACACCTTTTCCCAAACCTGCGTTTTATCACCGCGCATAGATTTTAGTGCCAAGTAAAATGTCGTAGCCTCGTGCTTGGTATGTGGCAGTTCGTGTAGTCGGGACCTCTCCTGCTTTTGGATGCGTTTTGTGTTTGACTGATAAAAACATTCGGCAACAAAGCTCCCCAACGCTGTGATCGCGCAGATATTTCGACTTCGACCATTATAAGGGTATATTTATGTTCTCTGAAAGGCGTGCGGATTACTGTAGCCTTGGGGTTCTTAATCGGTTGACATTAACGCATCTAATTATGGTTTGAAAACACGGTTCTCTCTCTATTAGGGCGAGGAAGTATCCGTGAGTGGGTTAATTGAGAGAATAGCAGATAAATCTGAAAATTTTACCGCGTTGTAATCTACAGCTCCACATTTAATCCCCAGGTTCTGTAGCATGCCTCTTAATAGGCACTCAGGGATTTCGTACTTCAGATTATAATTGTTTGATTTTGAAAGAACGCTCGTTTGACTGAATGAAATAAAATGTGGTTAGTTGGCATTAATAGGTTTCTGTTAGATAGATTTCCAGAGGAGGATGCCACTTTTTTAAAGGTCTTCACTGTTGCTGAATTGCAGTGAGGACTTTCGAGTGTGTTGTCTAGCGCCCTCATAAATGTTAGGGGCCGGAAGTGCTTTGCTCTGAAGAAACGACACGTAGCAAAACGTGGCAGACGCTTTGGCGATTATTTCCGACGCTGGAGGACCCCGTAGGTCGGTCCTGTTTTTTTTACCGGTCTAAAGCAATCGAAGCTCTACCTAGGAATTTAACAAAATTCAGAATCTAAAAGATCTCATTTATAGTAAATACATGAATAACACTACGAAGAGGTTATACGGAAGTCCTGTGCTCAGCCTTAACTTTATAGTTGCCCTTTTTAACATTCTATTCCAGTTGATCTGATTGATTTTTGCTCACTAGGTGGTTGCCACTCAAAGTAGCTCTGTGGTTCGTGCGCCTCGAAATTAGTTGTTTACGAAAACTAACTGTCATGGCAGCATGCTTGTTTAGGCCTAGAGCCATGGTGGAGTATCAGACAGAACGTACTTCGGGCTCCTTCGTGTGTCCTCTGCCCATACCCTGCCAAGAAGTCTCCAGTGCGCGACCGTTACTACCAGCTGACGGTGCTAGTTTGCTCCGAGACGCCAACCATATAGGTACGCGCGTATTTTACTTAGCGCTAGTTAGTCACACGGGCTTTTTTTCAGTGTAGATAGAGAGAGAAAGAGACGCGAACACTGGGGAATTAATACACGCGCAACTCAGTGCTCCATACTGGCTGGTTGGCGTGACTTGGAAATTTTCCATGAAACGAGATTACCCGGTCCTTGTGTTGTTATTTTGGAGCGACATATTGCATTGCATTCAAAGCAATATGTCCTTAAGGATACTTTCCTTGATGTAAGACCCGAGTAATCCTTGCGGTAGCCTAGCGCTTACAATGGGAGTCAGGTCGCTAGTGGTTCGTAAAGACGGACGGGTTAGCCCTGTCTACCACTTCGCTTGCGCCAATCTCCGATCGTCTTGGCCTGGTATTTACCACCAAAGCAATGTGGATGATGGAAGAAAAAGTTCGGTAGATGCTGTGCAAGTCTACCTCAGTATGAACTCATTCACGAGCAAATCACCGGTGCTGCGCCCACGTGGTGTGACGCGCTGCGGACGTTGTCATTCACAACAGTTGAACTATCATTTCATTTGATGACCAGAAAGTTCGACCGATAATTCTCTTTGTTTTTACACCCCGGGCAGGTGTTGTGGGCACCAGTAGAAGATGGTCGCCGTCGTGTATATTTTTTTTAAAACGATGAATACCTCTAAATGTTACTCGTATGCTTTACTGTTCATAATTATGAGGGGCACAGACCTGATTGCGGAACGGCAGTCGTAGTTATATGCATGATTGACATTCACCTCCTCCTTTCGAACTATGTGGCCGTTCTCATTGCCAGTGTGTCAATACGTGCTAACTCTTAGTAATTTCGACGGACCAACTTTCCTTAATGTTGCAGGCTGTTTCCGTACTTCAGCGTCTGCTCTTCTTACCGCTAGGGAGCCACGTGGCTGGCAGATCATCATGTCCAAGTCCAGCACGGGTGATGAAGGTTAAGAAGGTCACGCCAGCCATCAAGCAATTGGCACACAAGAGGGCAGCTTTCCTCCATAAGGGGACCGTCAATTGTCATAAGTATCCTGTCCTGTATCCTACTAATGCTACAACTCCCTATGCATGAAGTACCCGTTTCTGCTATTTTCTCTGAGGATGGATCCGTGACGCTATTCGAAACGTCGGATGAATATATATTTTTGTCCCAGCGATCACACCAGCTGCTTCTCAGTGGTCTCTAATGCTAAGCTTACCTCTTAAAGACTTACGTTGCGTCAATAATATGGCCTTTTAATTGCCGGAGCAGCACACGAGACTAGGAACCGCCCTATTCCGGGATTTTATGCTAATTTTTGGGAAAATTATGGTTCAAGGTTAGCATTCGGAGTGATTTATGGGTTCATATTTTTAAAAACTAGAATTCGTTAGAAGAGAAAGAAAAAGCGGTTCAGCCACCGTGAGAAAGATTTTTTTCTGATATGTTAAACACACTCGCAATCGCCATTAGAGAACGAAAATATGGCGAAATCTGCTGACCGTTAACTTCCAGCTATTGTGGCAGTTACGTGGGAGTTTTTTGAGCGTTGAAAGCGCTCTCATTTTCTCGTGGCATACACGTGCATGGGTTCAAAACATCCCAAAAATACAGCCTTCAGTCCGTTTAGGGAAGCCCCCTCGTCGTCCTGATTGGTTCTTGGGAAACTATTATATAATTCCATTCCAGGGCAGTATTTCGTAGAGAACTCTGAAGGAGAAGCTCTTCCTCTTAAACAGATGAATGATCATTCTTTCTGGCCACATATCCCAATAAGAGTCGAGTGTTACAATTTCGCAGTTAGGTTTCGGTGCCTGTTAACTAGAAACGCTGGTCAATACTTTCGCGTACGAGGTCGCATTTAGACGGCTGAAAAACTCCAAGCCATACCTAGCCCAGCCGTTTTTCCCCTAGCCATCGGTGGAATGTTGTGAACAGTTTTTTTCTATCACTGCTGCAAGACTTTGCCTTACGACGCTTTCTAAGCTTTCTTGTACCGCGGATTATTTTTAGGTTATGCCACAAGGCTTTCGCCAGTCCTTGTTGCGTGCAGTAAGTTTGTCTACAGTTATGCGGACATCGAAACCGCGTTCGCAATGTCAAATAGCCTATTCAAACTAAAACAATATCATTCGAAGGCGTCAGTTTTGTACATCCGTGTCTCCCATTTATATGGTAGTATAATGGAGAAGCTCCGAGTATTTAAAATGCGTTCCTCGGTGCCAAAACCCGATGAGGAATTTGTGTGGAAGGTAACTCGTGAATCTCAGTGTTCAAAATGGGGGTATTGGTGTCCCGATTTTATGTCTTTGTGGAGTTGGCCAAATAACTACCTCTTTATAAGTTCTGATTTCGAGAATGTACACAGTGCGCATAACCTGACTTCTAAACGAATTGGGATCTTCTTAGGGCGTTTTGGCAGACTTGACTACTTCATTGGACCACTTATGAAAAACGGTGGGGTTCGAGCCCACGGTTTTAGAATCTCATCAAGGTTGCCGAGTTTTGTACAGGTGAGTCAACATCTCTGTTCAATTCTGTCAAAATTCCCTACTAATTAATTGTGTCCGGTGGTGGATTCTAGATTGACTGCTTACGAAATCCTACATGGGCAGTCTACAAACGGTATCGAAATTGGTGGCTTCGATAAGCTGCAGTAGGCTGGACGGATGAGTCGGCCCATGTGGGATTAAACTCATGGCTTCCGATGTGAGACTGGTAGCTTAGTTGGCTAGGGAGTTGGCAGTACTAAATTGATCCCAGTGATCCGATGCTAGTTTGGACCTGGTACTGGCGTTAGATTTCCAAAATTTACTTCAACGCTATATGACAGGATGTTTTTGGACACGACGATCCTATCTCGCACCGTGGACTCCGATGACTGCCACCACCACTTCTATTGATTTCACTTTGAAGAAGTATTCATTACGTATATGTGAATGCACGCTAAAATAGCGTGTTTTAAAGTTTGACATATTATTTGACACAAAAGCAGGTTGCACTTTTCTGTTATCGATCTGTTGTGAAAGAACAAATGAAGCAAACCAGCCTTTATATTCATTATTAGCATCTTAACTTTATGAACAATCACGTGAACCTTGATGGTCATCGCATTTTCTGCCCACACTCACTTAACTAGCTGCATCATTTGCGAGCCATGCTAGCGCATTCATACGTCCACCCGCACCTTCCACGTTCAAACGAAGGACTAATCTATCCCACTTTCCTTTGTATAAAATATTCCCTGCAAATAAATATGACACACACATTCTCCAACCATGTTCAGTCAGTATATTTGGAGTAAATGACCGAAGCCCTTAAAAACTCCATTGAGAAAAGATGTCAGCGACACCCGGTATTCCCAGCCAGTCACCCATGCAAGTACTAACCGGTCCCAACGTAGCTTAACTTCGGTGATCGGGCGAGAACCGGTGCTTTCTACGTGGTATGGTCGCTGACACTAGGTGTTTTCGAAGAATATGTGGCGAGCATACGTAGCTTTCGATTAATTCTCTTCGGGCCGTTGCATTTATATAGGGAGGAGGTAAAAAGTAACATGCTGGTAATTATATTATCACAAAACGCAAATTAGTCATGGGGATAGGGAATGGGGCATGAGGTTGATAGTAGTCAGCTGGTTGCAAGTTGATAAGGGTTTGTTGAATCCGGACGGGGGATAAGGAGGGGGGGGGGGGGTTGAAGCGATAGAAAGTGCGAAAAGATGCAGGTAGTTACTTAAAAGTTGGTCATGCCAAGCTCGGGGCTTGCATGAGGTTCTTCTGCGCGCACAAGACTGGCTTCCTCAACCGGATCGCGGTTGCTTCTGCTGTTGCTAGCACACGCTGACCCAGGGACTTTGGGTAGTTGGGCGAGACCTTGTAAATTACCTTAAAGACTTCGCTGGGGTCCACCGCTTCGACCTGCCCTCATCCCCCGTCCTGACTCAACAAACCCTCATCAACTTGCTGATTTCTATCAACCCTATGCCCCCTCCCCTATGCCCAGGGCTAATTTGCGCTTTGTGATAAAATAATTACCAGCATGTTACTTTTTACCCACTCCCTATATAAATGTAACGGCCCGAAGAGAATTTATCGAAAGCTGCATATGCGCGTCAAATACTCTTGTGAATTCTCTGATGGGAATTTTCGAAAATTAAAAACAGTCCATGTTATTTTAGTCGAAATGAAAAGACTCAACCTGGTCGTGGGGTTCCACTTATCACAATGGGAAGTGAATTATTGTGTAGCTCAGTCAAACCGATTATTTCTGCATTCGAAGGTGAATTACAGTCTACTGCTTGGACATTTGGTTCGTGATCACCTGCGTATAATCAGTGCTTTCGTTCCCAGTCAGGCATTCGGACATCCTTCGGCAGGAGCGCGCTCATAATCCACACAGCTGTTTCACCTACAGGCTCGTGTTCTTACCTTTGCTATATCGAGACACAAGGCCTAAGTAATCTTACGCTAGGAGCTTTCGGCTTCCTCCACTTATAGGGCCCATAAATATCGTTCCGCTATGCTAGACCGTATTATCTGTACGTACTTTCAGATTTCTATTTTCTTGCTTGCATTCGCCCATACAACTAATAACTCCTACATGCACTTGGTGGTCAGTCTCCGACCGACCGTGTGGGATTCAAGAGCTCTTAACAGAGGCAGTAGTATCGTAAACCTTTTGTAATCTTTCAATATGCGTATGCAGGAGCATTTTTAGACAGTTATAGACCCCGATAGTTAATCCTATCAAAAGAAAAAACGCCAGTGTGATAGAACTGTATATTTGTACATGCAAGTATGCATCTTTGGATTCTTACGTATTAGTTGATATCAAGTGATATGATATATCGAAGCTGTAATACTGACCTCTTCCTGTGGATTTTGATATGATAAATATGGCAGTGAAACAGGGACAGAACGCTTTGGCAACTGAAACAACCACCAGACCTTTTCATTGTCCAAAGAAACTTAAAATGACCTTTTGTAGCAATTCACCTCGTCCTAATATTGTTTCCCCTCGCTTGCTGCCACCCAATTAGCACGATTGCCATGGTAGTAAGCTCAGATGTCACGTCGGCACACGGATTTTGAATGAGATGGTTGTCTGGTTCATCGGTTTAGCTGATTTTCAGGTCACCTTTGAAACACCTGGGTGCCGTCTTCGTTAAGCTAACAGTAACATCCCCTAGCCAGCTTTTTGCGAATGTAATGATATCAGGCCTGTTAAGTCAGGCAGAGGCCTTTGTGTTGCTTGACTAAGACGAGCTCAGATTAACTTTAGTCAGCGGGGAAGGTTGGGAGCCCTCAGATCGGACAGCGCACATGTCCCAACGATCGAGTCGTCTTCTCACACATAGACGCGGAGGCTGATCACACAGATAAGTCAATATCATCGCCGTTGAACTGATCAGACATCGATAAAAAGTAAAAAAACATCGACCAGGATTAATGAAAATCATCCCAGACGTTATATTCCACTGTTTTAATGATAAAATCTCTGAAAAGGAGCGGTAACACATTTACCACCAACATACATCCTTTCATTTGAGTTTGTCATTCTTAAAATCGTGTCTAGTTTACTTAGGAAATGAAATGAATGACTTGAAACCGAGCAATTAGAAAAGCTCACATAAAGCTGAAAAATGGCAAGGGTGCAACTGCGATTCCGCCTTCGCGACGCTTACAGTCGATACTCATTCGTTCTGTCTTGTTTTGAATTTCAACAACTACCAGTAAATAGAGTCGCATTAACTTGTAAGACACAGAGGAAAAGAGGTAACACACAAAATCTTCTTCCGCAAGTAATTGAGGCGGTTAAAATTTTTTGACACAAGACCAAAACAAAACTTGAGCGGGAAGTAGGAAGACATCAACGGCTAATAACGATCAATCTAGACCTTGGAACGCGGCAGAAATGTGCGCTCCATTGAAATAGTTGTCAAATTTTAAGAGGCGTTAGTCAGTAGACATATCAGCATGCAGCAAGACAAATAAGCTGATTTGAAAAACTAAGCCACGACATTGTGACTGAAGAATTTCGTCAATTAGTTAACGTAGACACATGCTAGTTGGGATAAAATAGACCAATGTTTATTTCTTTCGAAAAGTCCAGTCGTTTAAGCCAGATTCTGACACTTTTAAGGACAATTCAGGAAGTTAATAGAAGTAGTTTTACAGTTTTCCAGATACTACCAGTTCTTAGAAAATCGTTGCAACAAGCTCGAGACACCTTCAGTTCCCCTTTTCTGACTGTTGGTATGTTAATCAGCCGCCAACGTCATACGGCAGCGTACGAGAATACCTTGATATGGAGATAAAAGTTCAAGTCAGAAGAGAGAGCATTTCAAAGTTAGGTGTATCGAGCCGGTATGCCATATAACTCTGGGAAAGGAAGATTTTTATTCCTGGCCGTGGGAACAGGAACCGCACTAAATTCCAGAGAACCTGGGGTTAGGGAATGACTGGGGTTAAGATTAGGGTTACTGTCAATGTTAAGTATATTGTTAGAGGCAGGAAGCGGGAATATTTTCCCTTCCCATAATTCTGCACCGGGCTACCTGCATTATCGCGAGAGTGGGGGATAGAAATCCGATCTAACTGTGGACTGGAACCGTGTACGCAGGGGATAAATCAAGTACAAAACCGGTAAGTAAACTGGAAATATTTGAGCTACAATTGGATAGTTATTACGGAATCGAACGAACTTTGTGTCGAGTTTGTCCATGACAGTAGTCAGAGGCCATACGAGTGCAGCACTGGACGTCCCTTCGAAAGTACACCGGAACATTGAGATCAGATTTGGAAGCAACTATTGTGGATAGGACTTAATCAATAAATCTTTCACCACAAACCCTGTAATGGTCACGATCTAAAAAATGTCAAATAATTATGGTAGAGGGACGCTCGTTGATCACAGTAAGGTATAACTGATGGCAACCGAAAGAGCACGTAGCTCAATTGTTACGGTTTTGGATCGCTAACCAACAGGTCGTGAATTCAAACCTCTGGGCGATTAAATATCAGAAGCCAGAAATGGTTATTCCATTGTCTCTGTCGGTAATGTTCTTCTGCCTATAATGCACCAATGATAATATGGAAACCGATACAACAACCGGTTTAGGCCCTAGCCGTGCACGCACCAATTAACGAATGCGCACTCGAAGAAAGGCTGCAGCGTCTTAACACAGTGCGCGTAGTTTACAATTATGGCCGAATCGGCACGTTAACGCTATCGTTAAAGTAAGATGCTACCACTGCCCTTCCGTCATTCGCTTCATGTTGTGACAGATCGAGTGTTTATTTGGACTGGCAGCTACCCCGAAAAGACGGAAGTTGTTTTCTCCGGGATATAAGGTTTGCGTCCGGTGGTGGTCACATGAAATTGTAGATAAGGGGTTGGGGTGGGGTGTCCTTTTCACCTGTGTCCGGGCCAAAGCTCCACCATGTCGAGACTCGTTTGATTTCGGTTATTGCAACATCATATTAATTCTTCTTTTGTAAGTGTAATTTTTGTAGATCTGTCATCTGAAATATCTGTCGATAGATGAAAGCGCCGAGGCAATTGGAGGCTTTTTAGTACGGACATAGGAAGGGAATGAGCGTATGCTCTAGGGGGCAGCAGGAAAGACAGTGACTTAGTTGGGTCATAATGTCTTAAACCTGGCTAGGGCCAACCTTGACTTCTTCGCCTCCTGGCATGACAGTCTACCCATCAGTTAGCTTCCGACGAGAGTTGAGGTGTCATGTTCGTGGCCCCCTGGAACAAAGTCACTCTCCACCTGCTACTTCCTCTCTGCTGCCCCATGGCACTCATTCCTTCCTCCCACTACCATTTTGGGCGAAAACACGGCTTTACTCTGGCATTGGGTCACCAAGACCACCTAGTACTATCATACGAAAGGGTTTATTTTATAGGGAGACCTGTTGATGAAAAAAACGAGCATGTGAAAATAATGACAGTTATGACGCAGGGGGTTAAGTAAGTGAAACCATGGCAAACACAATGTTCAGGCCCGGTGCCTTAGGAGAAGAGAATACATGGGAGGCCAGAGTGGTAGGAAAAGTTTATTATGCACAGAAGGAATGGAGAGCAAGTAAGAGGAATTGGACTATCAGATGAATGAGCAACTGCCGACCATAGAGCCGCATCTGAAGTGCTGTGACCGCAGAAATCGCCACAGCCTCTGGTACGGCCTTTGTGTGAGGCGGCCTTGACAGGTGATACGTCAGATGGATTGGCTAGACAGACGGGAGTAGACAGTCAGTGCATGTGTACTCGTTGGCGGCGGTGAGCCTTGGCACATGCATGCCTGTGCGGAATGAGTCACCACAGCTTATTTTGAACGCTTTTCCTCAACTATTTGTCAAAGTAAGTTACTTATGCGCTATACGCGACCCAACTACGATCCCGTAAGATTTTTAACATCGATGTACCTATATATCCTAATTGCATATCGGAATGTGAGGGCTTCCGCATTGTTTGCCGACCAAGGGCGAAAGCATGGGGACTAGAGATCAAAACTCGGGAAATTTTTTCAAGAGAAACAGGAAAATTAGAGGGAAAAGGGCGGCGTTTGACGACCAACTCACTCGGATCCAAAGAGCATACGGACACATTCCGCATTTGAATTTATCTAACACGCTTAAATCTGAAGAAGATGCGATCACTGGAACAAGGACGTTATTTTCCTGACGTTTCGGATTC
>JAYGXS010000002.1:70543822-70566902 GCA_036362985.1 Ligula intestinalis | reverse complement strand
GCCGTTTCATAATGGCTTGTGTCATAACCGCCTCGTTGACCGCAGGGATAAATAGTGGTCACGATTGTTTTATGCTTTCAAAATCTCCCACCAACTAGCTTCGCAAAACGAGATAGCTGTAGAGGGAGGGGAAGAGGTAGGTTTATGCGGAGGTTGACTGAGCAATCAGTGAACGTTCAGGCCTCTCGTGTGTGTCTTGATACGTGATTATCGCCCCGACCCACATGTTGGACACCTAAAGTTTGAGATGTATCCAATCTGCGCGGCGTGGGTTGTTACCTCCGACTTCGGTTCCAACCTCAGCACTGCCAACAGATGCCATACCTTAGCTTTTATAAATGTCAAACGGGGTCCCCGAGATAATCGCCCTCTCGCGCACCGTACTGAAGTCGCCAGATAACAGCCGACTTATCCTAATTGATGATGGGGCCTTTTGACCACAGTCTTTGCCAGCTTATGGTTGAGTCACGCCTTTGAGTGACTTCTATCCCGAGCGGCTTGGGGGAGCTGGGGTGCGGACTCGGATAAACGCTGATTAAATATCAGGTGACGTTGGTCACAGTTCGGGGTCATAAGGCTGACTGGACCGCTTGTCAACTTTCTCGCACGCCTACCGCTTAGGTGCGATGGCGTGAAGCCATCGGGACCGCTAATTACCCCAACGGTCAATGCGGGACAAAGGTGGGCGTGGCAGAGGCCTGAATGAAACGGTCACAGTCACCCCCAACGTCAGCATTGACAGTCTGCACATTAGACAAAATACAGTACCTACCTTAACATACAAAATCTAAGGATTCTCAAAGGAAAATCCCCTTTATGCAAACGCAGCTCACGTTGCATCCGCCAAAGTCTTACAGCAGTAAAGCAATGGCCGTTCTTCAAAATATGATATAATGCAGTTTATCAATTAATACTGACAGTTTGACCATCGATTTCGATGAAGTCTACTGTGTGCTCAGGATCAGGGAAGGTGACTGGAGTCAGAGAAGAGATTTAAGTGAACTAGAAGCGCAGCCATCTACCTCACTATACACCCTCTCCTCGCTTGAACCGGTAACAATACAAAGTCGAGATGACCGAACAGGAATCGGGCGTAAGCCGCTTTCATCAATGGAGGCCAGAAACACCACATGACTTAGTCTTAAGTGACAGTAGTCTTTTGCGCTGGTACTACTGCAACTACTATTTATACTGCTACTTATAGCGTTGTATCTGAGTGATTGTAGTGCTAGCACTATTACTGATGCTAATATTTGGTCATAAATGATACTGATTGGAGTGCGATCCTGTAATTGCACCAACAGCTGGCACACATCCAATTTTTTTTTAACTGATGAGCTTATGAACTTACGCGCATCCTTAACTTTATTCGGGCTGAGTTGCAAGACATCCGGCGAGCGTTCACGTCCGGTTGGCAAGTAAGACTCTCATTAATCAAACAGTAGCTGGCCTAACTCATGAAATCCAAAGATAAAAATTTGACGAGAAAGTCTAACACACATATAAGGTTCATACATTTGAAGTTGCTTATTTTACTCCTTGAATAGACTTGATGCGCAAAATGCTGTTAAAAAGAAAAAAGTTCAGATCATATCGGTATATTGAGGGAATAAGTTGGTCATTGCGGGCTAAACCCAACGTTTCTTGATATTCAAGGAATTTCCTATTCTATCAATCGCTACGGATTAAATTGTTCTGTGTGTCGCACAAGCCCTCCCTACCATTGACCAATTCAAGCGCACGTCTTATCGTGACCGCAGTGGTCCTTACCTATCCCGAATAACTAGTAAACAAAAGGAGAGCGACCTTCCCACACCGAGTCAGCCTGGTATAGAAAGACGGCAGGCGTGACCACTACATAATATCTGACGCTGCATGTAAACAGTGATCCGACTCCAACATCGACAGACGATAAAATAGATAGTCAGAGGAGAGCAAGTAAAGAAAGCAACTGAAGGCAACAGCTAAGGCCAGTGAGTGTATGAGAGGGGAAGCCCAGCCGTCGACAACAGGCACTCAGGTAAAGAATACAGCTCAAATAAAGCGCAGACGGGTCACGTGCAGGGTCTAGGTGTGTCCTAAGCACTTCATTAAACTGACATTCATCAGTTCCCCACCACCCAGCAAGCCCTATCACTTCAGTGATCACGCAGTCGCTGACTATTAGACAGCTGATATGACAATGATGAAAGCGACGCAATGACAATTTACAGCAAATCATATGGGGGTAAACAGCCATACTTTGGCGGACAACAAAGACATGCAGCTTCAGCTCCTGCTTCGTTACATATGCCTTGTCACAAAATCCGCAGCCGTGCTCTCGCAGGTTTTGGTGGATGCGAAGGACAGGCGGCTTCGGGTCATGGCTCGGTGCAAATGCTTTATCGCAAAACCCACAGCTGTGCTTTCCAAGGTTTTTGTGAACTTTATCATAGGCAACGAAGAAGGTACCAGGTCAGGTCAGGTAAGGTTTTTATTGAGGGAAATATAGGTAAATACCTTTGAACTCCTTATTGGTACAGTTTTTTCAATGCATTTGATCTGCAGAACAGTTCAGAACAGTTGCGTTGCCAGAAATTTGAGGGCCGACAGTGAAAGAACTCCTTAGGCATTGTATAGAAGTCTAGGGGTTTGAATGCCATTTGAGAGATTTAAGGAGAAAAACTGTGGCCCGGGGGGGTGGGGGTGGATGGGGGGGGGTACAGAGTATATTCGAAGCAGATGGCCTGTGCTAAGAGTGTTTGAAGCAGGTCAGGGAGAGTCCATCGCGGTTTTCGCCACAATACCAAGGGTCCCACGGAGATAAGTTTGCGAGGTCATGCGAACCTCATCGAGTGTCGGCGATGCGCCCATCGTGCACCCTTGTTGGTTCAACGAGTCTGCCTACTAATTTACAGAAGAAATGAAATGAGTGATTTATAAACAAACATATTACTGAAAATTAGTGAGTAGTTTGTTTTTATAATGTGATTATTCCACAATTTGCATTCGGCAACCGGCAGTTTATTTTCGGGTGCTCAGTGGCTATTTGTTCTGACTTAATAGTGTCGTAAACTGCCTAGAGATGCGTCTGACTTAATCGTTAACGTGTGCTCAAATGGCGACATGAAAATGTCCGCGGGCAGAGCATTCCATGCCTGAAATGGGAAAAGTTTTACAAATCCGCGTAGCCTCGGATCACAACGTTTGGTGGACTCGACAATTGAAATTCTTGTTATTCTTAGATAACACGTTACTGAAAATCAGTGAGTAGTATATTTATACATATATCATTTCTGCCTCGCCAGGTCTAATTTTAGTGGGCATTTCGGGTATGAAAATCTAAATTTCTCTTGAATGCATCCACAGATAGGGACATAACAATATCCTCGGGGAGAAAATTCCAAGCTTCAACTACTCTATTACCAAAGAAGAACTTGCGTGTGTCTAGTCTGGCCCCTGTTATGCGTAGGCTGAAGAGATGCCCTCTTAAGTTCGTCAAGTCAAGTCAAATTTATTAAAGGAAATATAGGCAAACGCCTTTTAACTCCCTCTTGGTACATAGGATTTAAGAAATGCATCGGCAAAGCCGAACATTCTAAAGAAGTCATTGACACAATTTCAAACGACTACTCGCTTGTTTCAAGTAAAAAACTCACACTCAGATTACACGAGCCAGCAGTGTAACTAAGGAAGAATAGCAGACAGTGAAAAAACTCCTCAGGCTGGCTCATAATTCAAAATGGAATGTCATTTTTGGTTTTTAGGAGAAAAACTGTCGCTCGTGGGGAAGCATGTGAATGATAGGGGCATGATGCTTCTGTGAATGTTGACGGTAGCCATGGCGTCCATGACGAGTAATATCCACACCCGAAGGACCATACGAGGAGGAGACCTCGGAGTCACGAGAACATCCCGAAGACCGGAGATGCGACCATGATACGCCTTTGCTGTGCCAAGAGCCGAGGAACCCACCATGTCGTCAGCAGTCGGTCGATACGAGAAAGGGTGTGACAGGGCCGCATAGCCTAGGACCATAGGTACGGTAGATGCGTCCTCAGACACGATCGGCGCAGATCGCATAGTGAGTAGAGATTTCATAGCTAGATAATGTCAGAAACTCATTTGGTTAAGTACTAATAATAATACTACTTACAAATTACTAATAGTATATATTTATAGCATTTCTAGCATGTCAGGGTTTGGATGTAGAGCGGAATACTTCAGTGATTGGATTTGGAGTACTTAATCGTGACGATACTCATTATATCGGTCTAGGTTTGCCTTAAAAACATCCACGGAAAGGGACATGACAATATCCACAGGAAGGGCATTCCATGCCTGGATTACCCTCTTAGAGAAAAAGAATTTTCTTGGGTCAGGTCTTGCCCCAGTCACACGTAATTTGAGGTGGGGTCCTCGCAGCCTAGAGGTGGTGGCCCGCTCAAAGAGGTCATTTGTTTGAAGGCAGCAATCCTGACCACGCAACATGCGAAATGTCTGGATTAGGTCCCCACGTATGTGCCTGTAATCCAGAGGAAACAAGTCAATATTTACCAATCGGGTCTCATAAGGGAGGTTCCGTTGGCCTCGTACTAATTTTGTTGCGCATCTTTGTACCCTTTCAAGGTTTTTATGTCTTTGGCTGTCCAAGGTCTCCAGGCTTGGATGGCGAATTCCAGTTGAGGTCTCACGAACGTGCCGAATACCTTGCCAAATACAACTTTGTCAAACTTAACAAAGGCGCGCTTCATTAGGTACAAGCTCGACATTGCGGACTTAGCCACTTTCAGGACGTGGAGTGATGGCTTCAGTGTAGGCGTGAACCACACCCCCAGGTCTTTCTGAGCCTCTATCTCTGGTAGCGGCGTGTGCTTCAGGTAATACACCCTCCGAGGCGTAGTGCTGGTTCTACCAAAGCGCATTAGGTTGCATTTGGCCACATTGGCATGAGCCAAAGGGTCGACCATTGCTCCAGTCTATGCAAATTTGCCTGGAGGTTTAATTCATCGTCTTGGTTGCGTATGACCTTCCAAAGTTTTATGTCATCAGCAACATTGCGATTTCGCAGTCTAGTCCGCTTATGCAGTCATCAATATATATAAGGAAGCGAATAGAGACAAGAACAGATCCCTTCGGAACCCCGCTCTCAACTGCTATCTCCGCCGACCGCTGTTTGCCAATACATACGGTCTGGGTACGACCAGTCAATAAGTTTGCTATCCACTGCAAAAGGTTTCCCCTTACCCCTATGCGGCTGAGCTTGTATAAGAGACGTTGATGAGTCACCGTGTCAAACGCCTTCTTGAAGTCTACAAAGACTGTATGCACCGTATTCCCTTCATCGATCGCTCGGGTCCATTGTTCTAGACAATAGAGCAGGTTGGTCAAGCAGGACCTTCCCCTGCGGAATCCGTGCTGCTTATCAGAAAGAAGTTGATGTTGCTCCAAAAAGTGCATCAGCTCGCGTTTGACTATGCGTTCCATAAGCTTGCAGGATAATGAGGTGAGGCTGACCGGTCTATAGTTATTTGCGGTCGCCCGACTTCCACTTTTGTGGATGGGTGAGATCCACGCTGTCTTCCAATCGCGTGGCACTTGTCCAGTATTAAGAGAAGCTCGGAAGATAAGGTACAGGGGTACCGCCAACTCTATGGCTAGCTCTTTTAACAGCTTTGCAGGTATCTCATCCGGACCTGACGCCTTCGTTTCTTTAAGTTGTAGAAGTTCTCGCAGAACGGTAGCTTCCGTGAGTGCAACCGAGTCTATGGTCTGGATCACACCCACACTGCAGTTAATAGCGGTGAAGTTGTTGCTAACTCGAAGAAGTCGCCAGGTAGAAGACAACAGTCTTGCCCGCGCATTATACGGAAAGCTTGCATCAGATCGCAACGTAGCTGTCTGTAACTTAACGGAAATAGATCGAGATTAGCTAAACGTCTTTTGTAGGGTAAAAAGCTCTGACCGGTAACCAGTTTGGTCGCGCGCCTTTGGACCTTCTCGAGGGAATTTAGGTCTTTCGCGGTCCAGGGTTTCCATGCTTGGATTGCGAACTCCAACTTCGGCCGCACAAATGTTCCATAGACCTTAGCAAAGCAGTCTTTATCGAAGGCACAGAAAGCCCTTTTGACAAGATACAGGTCGGACATCGCAGACTTGGCTACTTTTGCGCAGTGCAGCGAGGGCTTGAAAGACGTAGAGATCCATACTCCCAAATCTTTCTGCGCGTCCACTTCTTGCAGTTGGATGCCATTTAGGCTGTAAACCATGGGGTTCTGAGAGCTGGGTCAGCCAACTCGTAGGATACTGCATTTGTTCTCGTTAAACGGCAAAAGCCAGCCTTGAGACCAAGTTTGAAGACGGTTCAGGTTTATCTGCAAATGTTCTTCGTCAGCTGAATTTCTGATGACGTTCCAAATCTTAATGTCGTCGGCCAACATAGCCACATTGCAGTCCAGTTCACGGACGGAGTCATTGACGTACATAATAAACAGTATAGGGCCGAGGACAGAGCCTTGGGGGACACCGCTCGCGACTGCAACGTCTATCGACTGTTGGTCACCAATATGGCAGTTTTGGAGCGGCCAAGTAAGAAGCTTTGAATCCACTTCAGCAGACTTCCTCGAACACCTATTTGGCTGAGGTTGTGCAGAAGTCGTTGATGTGGGACGCTATCAAAAGCCTTCTTGAAGTCGATGTAGATAACATGAAGCGGATTTCCTCCATCAACTGCCCAAGTCCAGCGTTCCAAAAAATGGAGCAGGTTCGTCTCGCAGGACCTGCCTCTGCGGAATCCATGTTGCGCATCCGATAGAAGGTTATGCTGCTCTAAGAAACGCATCAGCTCTCGTTTTACTACTTTTTCCATAATCTTGCAACAGATCGAAGTGAGGCTGATTGGTCTATAACTGTTTGCAGAAACCTTTCTGCCGCCTTTATACAACGGTGTGATTCGTGCGGATTTCCAATCAGCGGGTAAACAACCTGCGTTAAACGAGGTACTGTAAAGCATAGAAAGCGGTTTGGCTAGCTCCCCAGCAAGTTCTTTCAGTAATTTAGGCGGGATATCATCGGGACTGGATGATTTCGAGTCGTTTAGTGCCATTAAATTCTGAAGAACGGTTGCTTCGGCGAAGGTCACATTTTCGATTTTTGGACCGTCATCTAAGCCATAGTTTGGAGGGATGAATCCGATTTCAGTCGTAAAGTTCAATTTGGAAAATTGTGAAAGACGCTCAGCTTTTGCTCCATCCTCACTCATTTCTGTTCCGTCGCTTGCCTTCAGAAGGGGAACTGGGTCCCGGTTTCGTGTGGTCTTTCTTAAGTAGCGATAAAATGGCTTCGGATTTTTAACTGCCCGGTTTAGTAAATCTTTTTCAAAGTCTTTGCGCGCTTTGAAGATAAGTCACTTCACGAGGTTCCTCTGTGTTTTGTATTCATTTAGGGATACCGGATTTCTGTCTGCTCTATACTTTCTAAACAATCTCACCTTTTTATTTATCTCTTTCTTCAGCGCTTGAGTCAGCCACTGAGGTTTGTTGTTGAGCTTCTTCCGTGTACTAGGACAGTGGTTTCTCAGGAGAGTATGCAATAACTCACTGAACCATTCCCAATCATCAGCTATATTGCCGGAAAAAATCGATTCTCAATTTATGTTGTTTATTTCGGCCTTCATTTGATCAAAGTCACCACGCCAAATATTCCTTCTAACCTTGGTGGGTTGTTCGGGTACCGAAAATATAGAAAAGTCCCAAGTTAGTACGATGTGATCACTTTTACCTAGGGGAGGTAGAGATTGCACCTCGTCGATGCTGTCCAGCCATTTCATAATTACCAGGTCTAGGCAGTTTGATTGCTGCCCCTCACGCACCCTGGTGGGAAATAGAACGCGTTGACTGAGAGATGCATTAAGTGTCAGAGCTAGTAAACGCCAGTCCAATGCTTGCTCTGGACTTCGTGCGTATGCTGAACCCCAATCGATAAGCGGGGCATTGAAGTCTCCCATAATGAAGACGTCGGGCCAAGCAGCTTAGCTCGCTAACTCTTCTAGCAGACCAGTGTCAGCCTCGTGATCATGTCTAGGCGGACGGTATACGGTCAGAACTTCCAGGTTGGGTAATTTCGGTACCTTTATAGTAAGCCAGATGGCCTCGGTGCTGCAATGAAACCGCTCTGTTTTTCCCGAGACTAGCAGTCCATGTTTGACGTAAGTTATAATTCCTCCTCCTTGGCGCCCTCTTCTATCTCTCCGGAACAGATTAAAGCCAGGTAGTGCCACTTCGTGGTCATCCACGTTTTCAGACAGCCAGGTTTCTGTCAGAGAGGTAATGTCGGGAGAAAGGTCATATATCTGCACTTTCAGTTCATCTAACTGGGACAACAGACTCTGTGCGTTGGTGTAGAAGAATTAAAGTGACATATTTTTGACGAATTTTGTCTCGGTGGAATTTGAACTTCGTTTGACATCGGCTGTGTAAGCCACGCTCAGGCCATTGTTCGAAGTATTATCGGTTGGTTCAAGAACCTCATATTCCTGTGAATAATCTTCCCATTCGAGATTTCCAGGCTGGTCTCGCCATTTTTTCTTCTCGAAAGTAATTCTGCCACAAGTTCCCGACGTTTGAGCCATTCCACTAGAGAGTACTCCAGCTGAAAAAACTTCTTTGTGTGACTGGCGAAGGCTGGTCTTTTTTGATAAGATCAGTTTAACGTGTTCGTCATTTTGCATCACAATTTTTAGAGGTCGTGGTCACGGTGTACCTGTGGCCTCGTCAGGTTTTTTTTGGCGATCCGAAATGATTTCAGAACTGGAAATTTCAAACCTGGCTCGAACAGATCGTTTAGTCAATATTTATCAGCCGACAGAAATTAGGCTTGTGATACTGCTGAAACGAGTACGCATTGACGTATTCAAGACTTAATCAGTTTACTTTACCCAAAGGTTCATCCTCAAGTGATGATGGACAAACACCAACATTTTCACCCACTTTTAACTTTTCTCGTCTTTACTCAGCTTACCGGTAACAATTTCGCCAACTTTGAAATTTCCTTTTTCTTTAATGGGATGACGAATATGGTAAAACACTTAGAAGCGCCCCTCCTAGGTATGGGTAGAGAGAAGTTTAGGTTTAGTATTACACATGGAGTGGAATAAGGATTCCTGATTGCCATCAATGCGAAAAACGTGCATTATACTTGAAAGAGATTCTGCTCGCTATTAATTTTAGTTCGCCAAAAATTTGCAGATAAAAAAAAAGCTGTAATGATTTCGGTAACCTTCGACCGCATACTCTGTAGGTCATCAGAGTTCAAGATTGGAAGATCAATATAGTCGGTGCAGTCGATGTAATTCAGCCGGCGCCCAGATGCAATCTAGACACTGTCAAAGCATGTACGGTTGAAGTGGAACCGACAAAGATATTGGAAACTGGAATGGTCATTTCTGGCTTATTAGCCGTCACCAGCCAAGCATACCCAGTCCTAGCGGTGGCAACCCCTAGATTCGAATCCGCAACCCTTGGTCATTGAATGCAACATTCTACAATTGCACCGCGGGCCCTGATCATGGCGATGACTGTCGATAAAAAACGAACATGCGAGTCCCATGAACTAATTTCTAAAAGGAACCCTGATCGCTGGGACATAAACTTTCTTCGCCTGACGTTCCGGATACACGCTCAAATCCAGCATTACAGATGGTATTAGGTACTGCCTCCGTTGATTGGTTCGATCGCGAATCCGAAACGTCAGGCGAATAAAGTGCTTGTCCCCATGACCATGCCTACTTATTTTCATAGCAATGATGTTTGCCGGCATACCGCATAGTTTCATGGTCCTCCGCAGAGACTTCCGATAGATGGAATCAAACGCTGCATAAGGTAAACGAAGCAGACGGTCGTTGCTTGCTTGAAACCATCGCAGGGTTCCGGAATGCATCACGGTATAAATATCTAATCAGTACATTAACGTATGGCTTGAGTATGTTCAGAAGAAGAAGAAGCAGATGCGGTCGCTGTACTGTTTACTGGAACTCGCCTGTTCGCTTCAATGAGCTCAATTGTGTCTGACCGTAAAAGTACACACTCTAAAATCGCCTGAGAATGAAGTTAATAAATACTTTTGCGGCAACGTTAATGAGGTCTGCGCCACAGTATTTCTCGCATTCTGTCCTCTTGCCCATTTTGAAGACGAGCAGAAGTATGAGCGACCACGACCATCAGAATTTAGCAAAGCACAACACATTAGGTTATAGGAGTTAAGGCTAAGACGGTTAACCCTAACGCCTATAATCTTCCAGGTCCGGTTCCTTAGGAGAGGAAAAGTCGGTAGAGGCCAGAATAGTTTATTGTGTACACAAACTAACAAAGAATAGATGGAGGAAGAAGTTTGAATTGGAAAGCTCGACCAGCTAGGAAAGTAGCCGCGTCCCAAGTGAGGCTAGGCAGCAGTCATTAAGACAAGGGCCGCGGAGGATTTGAGGACGCTAATTGGCCCAGAGCGATACAGGACGCTCATTCGTCCGATTGCCTCACCTGCGTGTGTGCACCCCAGGGTAAAGGTCAAGCCTTGCATTAAGACATCGGCCAACGCGCTGGGCCGAGGGACTGGGCGGCCAAGGCTGTGCCCGCCGCGAGACCACGTTTGCGCCATCTCGCGTTTGGAGGAGGTGGACTGCAGCACCGCTACAAGGCCGGTGTATCTAAGGGTCGACAATAGACCTGCGGATCTCAGTGCTATTACTTTCTTGTTTATGTGCCTTGTGCAACTGAGTATTCCACAGGAGATTTTTCCCTGAGGGGGGGGGGGAATCATATGACAATGCATAGGCCGGATAAGAACAAAAATCTTCCCAAGCGGAGGCTGAAAGCGAGATGAGTTGGCCATCGAGGATGAGAAAGAGCTCGAAATGCTCGTACCAGAACTCGACACTGACTGAGTTTTGAGCAGCAAAGTTGCCATTCACATAGTGAAAAGAAATCACAATGATGATAAGTTGGTATGGTTTTTGAAGGGGACCGGCCTTTGAGGTCTGGTACACGGTGACTGTCACCCCAGCTCAATATTTTCTGTGGTCATCTCAAGTCAATTTTTATGTCATTTTCTGGAGTTGGCGAATGTAGTCATGTTACTGCCCTCTCTTCCAGCTGCTGTCCTAAAGGATAACCAGATTCCCGTGCTCAGGGCCTTGGTTGCACTCGATTGCCACAGTTTTGTGGCGTCAAGGTGTCCTGCAAGTGACCAGTTGGGTACAGACATATGCGAACTCAAGGATGATTTAACTCCCAGGAATTCCCTGCTTTCTCATCATGCATCAAGTTATTATCGTGAATCGAGCTGCAGAAACCTAAGCAGACCAAAATGTAACGAAGCTGACTGACCGTATGGCTTTCATTTGAATAAAATGTCAGCAAATGTTTGCGGTGAGGATCTAAATACGTTTTGCTAACGCCTAACTGATTCTGGTCACCAGCTGACATAACATCTTCCTGCGCCATCGTACAGGGATGTCCGAACACGTTATTCCCTCTGAAGACATACCGTGGATCGTAATGCATCACTCAGACACTAGCTTATTAAGTGCCTTGAAAATTTTTCATATCAGCTGTCCACGATGGTCACTCAGATTGTTTGATTCAGGTTAGTTTCTCAAGCACCTCGTCTGAGAAAAACTTAATTCTTGCATCGATGGCAAGCAAGGTCGCTTTCCCGGTTTGGGATAATTTATAAGACATCCTCGTCAAAATGCCTACGTTAAACGCACATATTTCTGACCGCCCACGAAAAAAAACGCGGCTAAAAGTGACTCCTTAAGTAACATGAATTGCTAGATTGTTTTTTTGGTGTCCTATAAATTTAAATGTATTTTCCATAAAACCTATTAGAAATGAGTAGAGAAGACGGTTAGTCAAGCACTGGACTTTTCTTATTATCCTGAGCTTTCAAAATCGCGTAGTAGCTTGTCGTCAGAGATAGCAGCATCAATAGAAAAAGGCTATGCTTTTAGGAGTTTAAAGTATGCTAGCGTCAGATCGATACATCGATTGCTGGTTCCAGTGCTTGAGCAAAATTCTTTTTTGCTCATACCTGCTACCTGGACTTTGATATCTATTCATATTTAAAACATTCTTTTTCAAGGTCATTTGGCAGAAAATTATGCCTTCCTAAATGTTGAAACTTGATAATAAGGTATCGTTTGGTCTTAAAATTTAAATTCTCAAATAATGTTGCGGCAGACCTGCCGGTACACTTGTATTCAGGATGTTTAACATATATTTTCCATCGAAGATAATTAACACATTTGTAAACACTGTTACGAAAGTGCCATTTAGTGTTCATAACATTTTGCAATGGATGTGGGTCATGCTGATTACTTTATAAGCAGCATTAATCAGTGGATAAACGCGAGGCTTTATAAACAGACATTTCATTTTCTAAAAATGTCATAGTGACAAACTCTATTAAAACCAATAGGTACACTTTGTTGAGGTTTAAGATTTGAAGAAAATGTACTTTTATAACAAAATACGATGAGTATGAAAATTCTTCCACACGTTTTCTATAAAACATCCATTAATTTATAAAAACATTGAAAAGCAATGGAGAGAGCCAAAATAAAGCTTGTTCAAATGTTGGCATTCTGACTTGACTGAACTATGTTTGAATCATGCTGCGTGGTCATTAACATAAAAAGCCATACTTGAGTAATATTTTCCACTGAAAGAAAAACATTTGAGAATTTCCGTTATCATTTCGCAACATTTACAGCGGGCTGTGGATCAGAATATTGGAACTCCCCTCATAACTGGACTGTTTTCTGAAGCAAAAAATGAAATCCTCTGCCGATTGATCCATATCTCATGAACTTATAGCTCCCAGTGGAGCCTCATAGCTCAGATGGCTAAAGTGTTGGTCGTACTCAAGTCTCGCCCTTACAGTCTTGATTTAATATCCTACTGGGCCATCAATATTTACAAATTTTGGTCAAATTTATTATTCAAAATCCACCAACAGACACTTATATTTTTATGCATCTACCCGCGAGAAGCTATCTATACGGTTAAAATATTTGGTTAGATAAAACCGGAGCCACTCTTCGGCCGTTTACTTGCCATAATATGTCATCAAAATGGACCAAAAATTCTAAATCGCGCCACATCCTTTTGGTCCTGAACTTGTATTTAAACCGAATACTCCATTAAAGTGAGCATGAAAAGCACATTCGAGCCCCAGTAGTTCCTTCAAGATTTAATGCCACCTGGTTGTCAAAGTCGAGGCACTTTATGAGTTGTATCCAGTTCAGTACTTTTGAGTAATTTAGAAGATTGTATTTCACATCCTCTTGCAAATTCTTCATTGGGTATGTACAGAAACGCCATCGCCAGGGATGTGAGGTTGGTCCATTATTCCACTATATTCTACGCCGTGTGTTATGGTATAAAACTGTCGGAAAGAAATCAGAGCAGGATTATTTGCTACGTATCTCGTTTCAAAGTACTTGCTCCAAGGTTGCTGCTTAATTCATTTAAATAGGTTCATATTAATGGACCTAACGAGTTATGCCGACTGTTGGAGGTTTTGGTATTATTTGAAACTAGTGAGGGAGAGGTGCAGAAAAGTAGCATCTAAGTAAACAACCAGATACGGCCATTCACTCCATTAATTGTAGCACTGAATTCCTGCGACGGCCAAGATAGCATACGGGTGACTTTTACAAGGTATACGAAGCAACCAAGAGCCACGATTGGTTCTTTCTGCCTCTAGACATGCCGATTGGCGTTTTACGCATGCGGTTATCCTATATGCTCATCACATGAGTGACTTTCAGCGCGAAAATAAGTAACTAAGTACCATAGCTCGTGGCTACTCCTTCCTCTTGCTAATTACGCACAGCAATCGTCAAACGATAAGGAAGGGAAGTGCTCAACATATTAACCTGCAGCTTTACAGGTAACCGATTATTATTTATAGACATCGACAACAAAACTGAGCATAAAGTGATACAAAACGAAAGTCGCAATTCGGCTTTATAACCCATGCACTGAAAAACCAAAATGTCATCCGTAAGCGCAGCGTTCGTGCAGCAGAGTTAGTACCTTGGGGAAGTGGAGCATTATTCATCGAGAGGGTCTTGCAAACGATAAACTCCGACACAATGTCTCGGTAAGCTTTTAAGGCGCTGCTGGTAGCATGCTGTTTGAGCTCTACAAAGAACAAGTAAGCATGGGCCTACCCTTCGCTCGCCACTACTATGCCGTCCAGTACAACTTGCTTTGATTTCTTTCCTCTACAACAGACGCTGTATTAACAAAATTACCTGGCATCGATCTTACTTTTACTTGTTACAGTTGCGATCGTGACGGATCTAATCGGCTTCACTGAAGTCCCAAATGGTACTTATCCATTACTTAGCAGAACTGGACAGTTCAATCCGTTATTTTTGTCCACGCCGGAGGCCGAATTCCGAGGGTTCAAGGACCGCTTCTGTGTTTAGACGGATTGCTGTGAGCCAGATTTTGAGCTGACATCCCTCCTCGACGTCCCCAATCAGACACACTTGAAAACTCACCTCTCATCCGCGCCCAAAATGCCACGCGCTAGAAGTATCGATGTTGCCAAAATTCGGCAACCCAACACTGCCGAGGCCCTGAGCAGAGAAATCTGGTCCTGTTTCACGACCCAAGCCAGGTGCCGTAATGATGACTCTGTCCGCCAACTTGGAAAGATTAGAGCAAAATCGAATTTAGAGGACTAGAAGAAATACTGGACTACAATAGCGACGTCTGTGCAGCAGGCTTCGAATGTAACAGGCCCGGTCCATCTATTCCAGTCCCCAGCAACAATTAGCAGATCGCGGCGAGGGAGCCTTTCGACTATTGCTTGTAGCTGCGAATTAAGCACCTCCTTATCGTGCGGATTGGCAGCGAAGGTTGGTGCGTACATGCTGACGACAGAGATGCTTGTGAAGTGACCCTTCAAGCGCACGTAAGCCACCCGTTCATTGACGGGTTCTCAGGCAAGTGGTGCACGGTTTGCTTATTGCGAGAAGGCAAACGCCACAAAATGTCTACCGGAGGAATTGTGTGGCCACTGCGTTATAAAGTGAAGTATGACTTGGCTCCGGCAATTTTTAGTTCCTGAGCGCTTGAGTCAAGAAGCGGGATTCGGACAGGCAGCAGGCATCTAGATTTACTGATAAAGGCTACGTACTGTCAGGCTTTGAGTACCAGGGGCTAGGAACGCCGGAACATTCCAGTATTTAATACCAAGATTCCAATTCCGACTGACCAGTCCAGCTCGTGCGCTATTCGCTCGCACCATCGGACCAGGGTTACGGAGCGCGTCGATTCCTGCGGACACCGTAGCATTGATCGTAGTACAGTTGCAGAAACGGGTCGTTTCTGCTACTGCTCTTTGACTATGTCTCTTATGACGAATCTGCGACGGATCTCGAAACGTCAGGCGAATGCAAGTATTGTCCCAGCGATCGAGTCGTCTTCTTCTAGTAGTACACTTATCAGGCATGATTTTTCCTGAGGTCTTCAAGGATATTTGAGTACTGGGGGCCCTAACAGCCGCTCGAATGGTTAGTTCGAGGTTGCCTCCTCTAGTGCTTCGGCTAAATAGCCTGATCACAAGGCAGCGGTGTCAGCGAACTTATTAAGTAGCAGTTCACGATTGCCGTCGTCAGGCTTTGCAGACTTTTGGGCTGTCAAACCTCCACCCACCGCTGCTGCTCTGGGACTGCTCATACGTTAGACGCAATTATCTGCTTATTTCGTAGCTAACCTTCACCGAAGGTCGTTCAACCACCCACCGTCTGTGGACGCGCTGGGTGGCCAGCAGCTAGGTTAGCGGGCAAGAAAAAATTATCCCTTAAGCACTTTCGCAATGTACGACTACCCAATAGTAAAACTTTATCCAATGCTCATCCGACATTTTATGCGGCACTTGTATGGAAGTCAGTCCGGTCGTCAAGAGTGACGGTGTCTACCATGCATCCTGCAGCATTACGAACACAGTGATGGTGACTTGCGCCTGATGTGGAGCACCTACCACTTGCACTCTCCTCTCATCCAACTGGACCGGATTTCAAAACACAGGCGGGAAAATGAAAGGCAAGATCGAAAACAGTGACTGCCAAGGCCACACACACGACAGTTCCCCGTCGAGCTCGACCATGGGCACCACGCGCTCCAACAAACCGCAGCAAATGCTGAAGCAAGCCGCAACAGACACTGAGGCAAGCTGGACCAGCAACACGAAAGCTACAGCAAGCAGAAGCAACGCAGCGAACTACCGCGAAGAAAAAGGAGTTAAATCAGACTCGCGGAGAATCTGCTCACTCGCTCGCCACTCCCACCTCCGTTTCCGGTGTAAAGACAAGGTCAATAAGACTGGGGATGAGGGAGGGTATAGATGGCCGGCGCGGTAATCACTCAATACGCGCACACTTGACACACCCAACTCGTTAGGTATGCTCTCACCTCCGCGGGAGCGTCATAAAGGCCACATTAAGAACGAGCCATTGCAGCCTGACTCTCAGTCCTCCTCCTCCTCCTCCTCCTCCTCCTCCTCCTCCTCCTCCTCCTCCCGTACACACACACACACACACAAAAACACGCATACAAAAGGAGCAGCAACGTAGGGGGCCTGATTTTTCACATCAGTTGGCAAACTCTCCAAGCCACGGCTTTTAGCGCAACGTGATAGATTCAGGCGCATTCAGATTTATTATAGTGAAGAGAGAAACGCGCCGAGGGTCGAACTCACTCTCTCCCCCACCGTTTAGTGACCTCCTAGCTACTCGGGCACCTGAGGCGAGGCACACACACACCATCTGCGTTTGTCAGAAACGCCTCGTCCGCGTTTGGGAGGCCTGGATACCAAATAATTGATAGTGCTGCACAGACCGCCTTACGAAAGAGCCATTGCAACTTTCCCCTACATTGTTTGGAGGGAATCAATTGATTCCGTTAGTTCGAAGTCCTCCAAGTCACGGCGTTTAGCAAACCTCGGCTCAAGTTGCTTGTAGTGAGGACGATAAGCTAAGTGCTGTGGGGAGCAAGTCCCAGAGTCAATCTACTTCTGTTCTTTCCCGCCAAGTCATCGGGTGATGGGATCAGACATAGTTGCGAACGTGGCATAAGGACCTACGTCTAAGGGGCACCACACGCGGTTATGGGCCCGCATGAACGTACCGTATGCAAAAAAACGCGTATCGTTAGCCAATATGGCCTCATTCTTGTTCGGTACAATTGTAGGTCAGTCATCTTAGAGCACAATAGATCGAACAGCAAGGACAAAAATGTTATAACCAGACTGTCTGAATTGCATACCGTTACCAGAAGTGGCCGTACGGAATGACTTGGGAGTGTGGATCACAACCTCGCATAAAACTCTCGCAGCAATGCTCAAAGATAGTCACGTTTGCGTTCTCATTGTTGTATCTTGTCAAGCGGGCCTTCTCTGCCTTTGACGAAGATTGCTTCGCTAAAGTCCTTGGAATCTTTTTATAGCCACAAATGGAGTTCGCTATTCAAGCTTAGATACCCTGGACCGCGAAAGGCTTCAGTATACTCGAAAAGGTTTGAGAACATGTAACCATAACTGTGACCGGACAGGGTTCATTAGCTTAATCTGGATCTATTTCCTTTGGTTTACAGACAGCTACGAGGTGACTTGATAAAAACCTTCCGTATCATGCAAGGTCACGACTACTTCCTTGCGCCCAGAGACTTCTTCGAGTTAGCAACCACCAAAAACTTGGGAGGCCATCCATTCCAGCTGCGTGTGATTGACGTTAGGCTGAACACACTAAAGTTCTTCTTGCAACAGAGTGGTCGAAGCCTGGAATTTTCAACCTCTGGATAGTTTTATGTCCACCTCTGTTGAGGTCTTAAGAGGAAGTTGGATCGATATGGCAGTGCCCGCTTTGACCCAATTGTACCTCGGTAGTCTCGACACACGTGAAAGGAATCATTACCGCTCCAGAATTACTTGCTATTTGTCAGTACTGTTTTAAATTCAGGTAAAAGTACCTCGTGGGGCCACCTGGGGGAGCGCCAAGTGCGTCCCCGGTCTTATAGGCGCCTGATTTTAGGGGAGAGGATGGGTGGGGCATGTCAGGGAACAAATTAGATCGCAATCATCCTGTAAAATAAACAATTACGAGGGTAAGTTGGGGCGCATACTCAAACCTCGGGCGGGGACACTGAAGTGTGCATAAATATGATCGCTAACCCCCCCGCCGGACCAATGCGAGCGTGTGTATGACCTCGGGCGAGGTCATTGGGTTGCATTTTCTAGTATTTCCACTTACCCGAACTAGAATAAAGGCTAAATGAGTGAAGAAGATTAAAGATATTGGAAATCAACCCTATTTAAAACTTGTTAGTAAGCTATTATTTCCGTGGTTTACCTGCAAAGCCATTTTTGCTTAATATGCTGACTCAAGCGGTGACTATATGCAGTGACCTTCCGAGGACCCCTCTGCACTCCAATGCCATCATCTAATCCCGGCTGGATCGAGGGCTGGCGTACAGAAAACTGGAAGATTGTGGGTAATGCAACCTACTTAAAATGTGTAAATAGATGGTTGGAATACATGAGGACCATTCGAAGACCCCACGAGGAATCCTTACCCAAATTCATGATCTGTGCCTACTAAAATTAAATTTTGGGATTGAAGGCACCCGAGATCGTGCTCATTTCTCTGTTATACACTTGTGCTCAAACCGAATACTGCATTACACACTTTAGAGTGCACATATATGCCTGTGCCGCGAACATTAGGCATCCTTTGTTTACCAGTACAGTGTTGGAATTTCGGCTGCATTTTTCTATGGTACATTTTGTCATAATTACATCACTGGCACACAAATAGTTGGTTAAAAAGCGTACACCTACATTTACCTCAAATAAATTGAATTCAGTAGTTCAATCGTTTTAAGGCGCATTACACGAAACACCACTCACAAAGTGTTATGAGCCGACCCAACTGAGTCGTGGAACTGCGGAATAATCTACCTGGGGCGATTATTGTGCCCCAATCTATGGAGACATTCAAGCACCGAGTTGATATCCATATGCTGCAGCACAACCTGAACTATGTGACCAGTTACCCTTAAAGCACAACTGAACGAAGTGTATATGTCTACATTAGCGTGATTGTAATTTATTTACACTGTTTCTAATTCTTGAGATTTTGATGTGAAAAATAGGGGCATCCACGGCGTAAGCCTTTTTTCTCAAATATACTGACTGACTGAAATGTTTCACAGAACTCACATCAAACGTATGCATGACTGACTACTGTCTAAGGCGCCAATATGGCAGAGAATGAGACCACGATGGGTCAATGTACAACGTAGTAAAAGTGTACAAGCCTTCCTCGCTGTAAAGCCTGGGATATTTATAATTACCCGTTTAAGTTGGCTAATTTTTTTATCTTATCTGCTTCAAATTTAAGTTCTGGAAAAGCCGAGTAACCTGCCTGCCAGCACACGGCCCCGGCCTTGGCGTAGCTTGGGACGGGACCAGGAGGGGCAATCCGAGGCTATCCGGAGCCAAAGGTGAACTAAATTTATAATGAAGATAAAGATTTATTTGGGAAAATCGGAACTTTATTTTGCAAATTTTCAACGCAGGAGCAACTAGTCGTCTTCAGACGTGAAAAGGTGGGCTAAACGATGGGGATTTTAAGTCATTAAGCCCACCTGCGGAATTATTTTCAGCAGCGTGCGTCCCCATTTTCCCGTTTCAACCTCCGAGTTGCTTGTTTTATCAAAGAAGAAGACGCAACCTAATGGTAACTGATACTTTTTTTGACAAAAAATTGATTAAGAAAAAATGCGTACAATAAATTTTGGTCCCCTTTGACCCCAGATAGCTCCGCATTGTTCCACCTGGCCCGGTTATTTCAACGGGGCCTGGTGGGGCTGGTGCTAGTAGGGCTCTCACAGAAACAGGCTTTTGTAATTTGACGGAAGCGCTGTGACTGCAGCCATTGGCAGGAGGCTGCCAGGAGCACACAATTACCATACTATTAGAAGGAATTGAACACGCAGGTGAATGCGCATACGCGCTTCCCTGTAAGATTGGCTGACTTTTTATGGAAATACTGACATGCCTAGCAAAATATATACACTGAGAGCAGATGCAAAGACATTGATAACGGGGACCACGGACAAACCACTATCCATATGTTAGCAGCAAATTCTCAGGAGCCCCTGCCGTATGAAGCAGTATCACAAATTTAAACACAGACAAAATAGCTCGCATCGCTGTAGCCCTAATCACAACTAACTGCAGTACGGTAAATTGTGCGCCAGCAAAGCAGTTCGGCAAGAACACAGGGTCATTATTTTAGTCAAGATTCTTACCGCACATATAGCTACCTACCTTTAAAGTGCGATAGTCTGCCCGTGTTGAGAAATTGGGCTGTAACATGCTTATCAAAATTACTGAGGGGCATGGCGTAAGAGGAGAATAACCCTTTGTATCTCAACCCCTTCTACGATCATATGTTCGAATCACCAGAAATAACTCAAAACCAAGGCCATCATCAATCGTTGAGAATACCGACAGACCCATAAGTAAACGGCAAAGCCTACCATACAGCCAAAAATAAGTAATAGGCAACCATAGTAGTGCTTGAGGCTTCAAAGAAGATCAAGTTTTGATCAGTGCATAGCTGACTCTGAACTCTCTGTTCTAGGCTATGCATGCGTTCGGAACGATCGAAACAATGGCCGTGGCGGAGGAAGCAGCATCTATATAAAGCAGCCGCTTGCATTTCTCCAGTTGGGCTAGCCACAGTTCACGGTGGTGGAGAGCTGCTGGCTACGAGTTGTTTTAAAAAACAAATACTCCTTACTTGTTGGCTGTGTTTATCGCCCACCTAATGCCAATGTGGACTACGATCGTTGTCTCTCGCAGGCATTTTATGCCGCAGCTGACTTGAATCTTTAGTATTGCTTGATTGCAGGCAATTTTAACCTTCCTGACGTGCAATGGTTCCACCATCCAGTCCTTCAAAGTGCGAGAACTTACCTGAGGCAGCAGATATCGACATGTGCGATCAGGTAGTCGATTTTCCCACTCGAAAAGCAAACATACTCGACCTAATTTTTTGTAGGGGATGCGAGCCACTTTCAGTGTCACCCTTAGACGCACTTAGGAGTTCAGACCATCTCACAGTTATTAGTGAACAAGAACTAAAAGGCGGATGAAACATTTTCCCAACAGTATATTTTTTATCATGACTTCCGATCAGCAAACACGGCAGACCTACTGGCACATATAAACGCTCTCGACTGGTCTGAATTTTTCCAATGTTTGGATGTAAATGCTTGCACCGATGCACTGTACAAAGTGCTGGATCCACTCATCCTCCGCTTTGTTCCCCGTAAGAAAGTAATACATGTCAAGGATGAAGTGTAACTTCCTCTGTCTTTCCGTCGTAGGCTGCGTAAACTCTCTCATCGTCTGCATCGGCAGAACGAAACTTCCGTTCTGCCCTTCATCACACTGACGTTTGAGCAGGCTATTAAGCTCTCCAAAGAAAAACAGACAGCCGATGAGGCCCATTTCACTGAAAATCCTTACCTAAATATTGCGAAACTCTTTTCGCGTACAGTAAAAGTGCAGAGGAAAACTCAACACCCCATACTTTAAGACGTCTCAGGAAACCCCACAGCTGACGCTAAGTTGACCGCCGATAACTTCAATGCAGTCCTATCCAAAACGTGTAGTGAAAGCTCGTTCGCTGCACCTCCGGCTATCCGAGCTTGGACGGGTGCATCCTCGAAACCATAAGTTTTACCCTCTGGGACGTGACTCTAGCCATTCGTCGTTATCGTCAATCTTATAGTCCAGGACCAGATGGCATCCCAGTTAGCCTTCTAAAAGCTGACGCGAATGATATCTTTCCGTCTATTCTCTGTAAGGTATTTAATCTTGCTCTCGAGAGCGAAACCTTTCCTACTTTGTGGAAGAAATCGCACATAATGCCTATTCGCAAGCATGGCCGATCGACGTCATTCGACAACTTTAGGTCAATAAATACACTTCCCGCAGCCTCGAAGATCTTGGAGACCTTGATCAAAGAAAAGATGATGCGTCACTTGACAGAAAACAACCTGCTCAATACAGCTCAACACGGCTTTCTCGAGAAACGATCATGTGATGCCCGCCAGCCCTCTTTCTTTGATTATGTGCTGCAATCTAGAGACAGCGGTTATGCCATTTATAGCGTCTATTTTGATTTTACTAAGGCCATTGATCAGGTTGATCATATCCTCCTCCTTCTGAAACTGGCCTCCTTCGGCATGGGTAGCAAGCGTCTGAACTTCATATCTTCCTAGTTGGATGGTAGCACACAACGAGTAAAAAGCTCTAATGTTATCTCCAACCCCACGCAGATTGTTTCCAGTATGGCAGACCCTTCATGTACGCTGATGATTTAAAAGTCGCTTATCGATATAAACCGGCAGATCGCAACATCGTGCTCGAGCTGATAAAAAAGGATCTTCAGGCCTTCACCAAGTGGTGTTGCACATGGTGCCTTATCCTTTCATGGCACAAATGTTCCGTTATGGTTGTTGGCGACGATCATCAACCGGAATTAAGCATTGATGGCCACGAACTAAATGTCACAGGACTTATCAAGGATTTGGCATATCCTACTCTAATAGTCTCAATTTGTCAGAGCACTGTGCCCTGATAGTCTCGAAAGCACGCCGAACCACCGAATTTATCCTAAGAAATTTTAAGACTATAAAGGTTAGAACTAGCCGTTATAATATGTACGTGAGACCTAGTCTTGAATACCGCTCGCTCCTATTCAGTCTTCTGCGCACTAGTGAACGGAAGAAAATAGAATCGGTACAGCAATTCTTCACTAGAAGAGTTTTCACTACAGAACACCTTAACTTAGTCTACCAAAAAGGGGCAAAACTTATAAAGCTGGATCCCCTGTAGCTTCGTAGATTGCAGAAGAGTCTATTTTTACTGTTTAAACTTTTGAATGGTCAAACCTTTTACCATCTCAGTACAATTAGGCAGCTTGAGCACTCTCGACGCGCCAGTCATCGAGACGTAT
>JAYGXS010000002.1:70496323-70535753 GCA_036362985.1 Ligula intestinalis | reverse complement strand
TTACTGAATATACCACTATTTTATGGAAATTGAAAACACTTAAGAAATAATTCAAGGCATTCTTTCGGAAAACCTTGCTTTCCAATGGAAATTTTTGTTTTTATGCAAAGTTTTGCATGATATATCTACAGAACGTGATATCTATTAGCATAATTTATCTCCATTAGAACGCTAATAAGTCCATTGTTATGAGAATAAATTTCAGTTTATCTTCTACTTTGGGGGTAGTAAATAAACATTAACTTCAATGAAGCACAAGGATTATAAAATATCCGTTTGTGTCCATAGTAACTGCATACTGTATCGAGTATGAACGGTGAGCTAGGCAACCTGACAACACGAACTAAGTGGAGGAGATGAAAATATCTAATCACACAGTGGCGTACTGGCCTCATTTGTTATTGCGTAACTTGTAGCTAGGATACTTTGTGCATGTGTTGTCGCTAGTAGTTGAATGAAGCCGTGGTTTATCTTCCCACATCTCAGTTGAATACGCACGTTTTCTGTACGGGTGTGTTCAGGGTTTTCACTGCTTTTTTCCTTTGCTTGCACTCACTTCTAAAAATAGTTAAGATGCATAAAATTCTGCTCATTGAAAGTCAGCTAGCGGAGTTTGGGAGCGTCAGAAAAGATGATGGCACTAAAAGGTAAAAGTTAGAGTCTCATATTTGTTAAAATCTGGTCAGACTGCAACAAAAATAAGACGGCAATGTGTTCTGAATGAAAACATGCCAAATAAAAATAAAGTAGGTAGAAATTAAAAAAACAATTGGTTCCTAAGAGCTTGCGTGAAGGAAAACATGTCTCGACCAGAAGAGACCACTTAAGATGGAATCTGTGCTTTGATTATGCATTGAAGACTGCTGTTAAAAGACGTCCCTTGTAGGCCAATGGGAATTGGGAAAAGGAACTTGCTGAATACGGTTAAAAACACCCGCAACCAAGTACCTCCATATCTTGCAAGTAATCAGATCAACCGGGAGTGATTTAAATACTTTTTAGGTGTGCAATTGCAGCGACAAGCTCTATCTACTGACCTCGAAGCTGTAGAGGGATCTTTGTAGACCTTGCAGCATATTGGCCAGGAGAAGGGTGATAGGCCTAAATAGAACTTCAACATGGATAAGGCTGGATTGTTCTGAGAGAAAATCTAATTGAAAACAATCATGGTGGAGAAGAAGATCGAAGCGCCCGAATTTAAGACGCAAAAGAACATAAAAACGCTCATTTTGTGTAGGAATGCCCGTTGCAACTTGACCAAACCAGGTCTGACATCTAAGTCTGCAAACTCCAGGATCTTCAAGAACAAGGATATGAATAGTCTGTCTGCCTACTGAATGCATAAATCCAAGGGCCAACTTGTTTCAGAGGCATTTCATCCCTGAAATGGAGGAACACCTTCCCATTCTAAGCCTTGAATGTCCGAGAAAACCTCTTAGATGGGCCGCATGGTGGTGTGTAGAATGAACTTCACTCTTCCAACATCACTCCTCTTTATTCAAACAGCGTGATCCGTGCACGCCCAATTATGCACTACTGCAATAGATTAACTACAGGATTTAACATTAAAAAATATTTGAAGAAATTCACCATAGCATCATACCTTAGAACCAATGCAGTCTGTCTTCAAAAAATGAAAAACGAGACTGTCAGCGTTTGGTAGAATAAGATTTAACTATAGACAACCCATAAATAGGAGGGCTTCCCAAACAGAACAGATTCACAATGAGGCTGTCAAAAAGGCTGTGATTTTCGTAAAATTGATTTGGGATGCAGGATTTGGTGACTGGACGGGAGAGGCAGTAAGAGCACTCATCGATGATAAATATTTTGCTCCACCGAAGTCAGCACGTGAAGGTATAGCGGAGTCAGCAGGGGAAAGAGAGAAGAAAGGGTTTTAAACGTAAACCTATTTCAATATTCATAAGGACTCAACAGCAACTGTGATCATACACAGCTAAGGGGATCCATATCTTGAAATTATCTGAAAACAAAAATGGCTTCGATCTAGTCATGAGGACATACAAAATGTTCTATACCATTATAAAAATACTGCATCGAAGAGAAAAATACCTTTCTTCCTCAGGGGGACATAAAATTCCTTCCACCAGCTCTCACCCACATATGATTTAGTCAAAGAATTTCTTTTCACCTAAAGAGAAGGACTTTAAAGAGCCGTTACCGTTGAGTAGACCCTGCAGTCACTTTCGGTCGTTCCACTGTAATGAAAAATTTGACGATTACTCATACTACTGTTTTTTGGTTAAGACTTTTAATGCACCCATGTGTTGTTCCCCTTTCACTTTACTTCTCTGAGCTAGTATTCACCCATGTTTGGCAACATTCTATTAACTTGTCGATGAAAATTAAAATACCGCTAATGTGACTCACTTGTCCCGCTTTTCCTTTGCCTTGGGCCTCCTTTCTCGGGCCCTGACAGCAAACATAGCAGCTAGTAGTATACGCAGATAGTATTGCTGGCAACGACAAGGGAGACTGAAATGGGCCTTTGTGGCTTCTCAGGCATCTGCAGCCAGCATACCCAGCCCAAATTGGTGCACGGCCCGAAGCACGAACTCTGGACCTATTCGATTAGAATCGAACTCGCTAACTATTGAGCCACGAGCTCCTTCTCTTGCCGGTTTAAGTCGGGAAATATTGACGATCGTTGGTGAACGTTCACCAACCGCTAACGGCACGCACTTGTCTCGTAATACTTTCTGCTTATACTAATAGCTGCTATGACTGCTGTGAGGGCCCGAGAAATAAAGACTCAGGCAGGGCAAAGTGGTAAATGTAAGTTACGCTACCTGTCGGTGAAAGTTCGACCTATACCGGAAAGACAACGGGCTCGTGGCTCAATGGTTAGGGCTTAGACGCTGATCTAAAGATCACGAATTCGATGCTCGGGTGGTGCACCACTTGGGTCTGAGAAGGACTGGCTAACGATGCTTAATAAGCTAGAAGTGGCCATTCCACGCTCTCTCGTCTCTGCCGACAATACTGTTAACCTGGTATTCCTCTGTATGTCCATACCTAATTTTGCATTGGTAAAACGCATAAACCCCATTTTGCAGCGCATACATTACGTCTTGATTTTGTTGAACTGATCTCTCGTTATATAAATTCTGTGATGTATGCCCATTATCTTGTGTAGCAAGCGTTTCGTTCACTAGTTATTATCATAAAGTACGTCCTGAAAATGTATGTCTTCGCAAAAAACGCACAAAATATCGTTTGGTTTTATGACAACCTTACTGGACTATAAAACCAGAATGCCAATTGACACGCAATGACCAATTTTATAGTAAAGGAGCACTAAAACAGAAAGAAAGGTAGACAAGATCTTTTTCATCAGAATTTTGAACTGTCTTATAAAGAGAACTGCCAACGGTACTGATTCACATCGAGAATTCTCGTTTCCAAAATCATGTATCCATGAACTTCTTATGGAGCTTACTTGACTTGTACTCTATATTTTTTCACAGATCTGCTAAATATGTTAAACTTCCCGAAAAACTCTGATAGTGTTAGTGTTAAAGTTTGAGGGAACGTTTACGCTTTAAAATTTAAAATTGGAAAGAATCCTTTGTGTGCTGGAAATTTCACTGGGTTTGGCAAAAAATGAGGACGTCGTAGAAGTAGTTTAAAAAATGAATCCGAAAATAATTTGCTTTTTCTTTGCAAACATTTTTTGCTGTGTAAAGTAATGCATTGTACCCTCATAAAATTATATGCTCACAGGCATTTGGAACTTTACTCTTAATATTATCCTGAGAAAGTACTGATTGTAATCTTTGATTTTTGAACAGTAAATCAGTGCCAAATAACACGAGGCACGGAATTATTGAATGTCTATTATTCGGTAGGATTGTGTCATGGGGTCGTCTGGGGAAAGTGTGAAGCGCACCCCGCAGGAATACAAACGAGTGATTTTAAGGGAGACAACGGGTAGGGCGTGCCAGAAAAGAAATTTGAACCCAATTTGAATGCCCAATAAAAAATTTACGACGGCAAGTTGGGTCGCGTACTCAAACCTTGGGAGAAGACACTGAAGGTATCTTTAATATCCTCGCTTAACCCCCCCGACCAACGGCGAACGCGTGCATGTAGGAGGGTGTGCCCAAACCTCGGGCGAGGTCACTGAGAGACATTTGCCAGTGGTAACCAAAATCAACTAGAAAAAAGCTTGACTAAGTACAAAAGGCATGGAGATTAGGCAAATCACCCTACTGAAAATTTCTAAGTAGTTCCCGTGGGTAGTTCAAAAGGCCAATTTCGCTTATTTTGCCGATTTAAGCAGTTATGAAATGTGTTTGCCTTTTGAGAACCATTCTACATTCCAATGCCATCAGAAAATTTTGCTAGATTGCTGGATGGTGCGTAGAAAACCAGGAGTGTACAGGTAATTCAACCTACTTAAAAATTTAAGTAGGTAGCTATAATACATAAGGACCCCAAAAAAGACCGCTAGAGACAACCTCACCTATTATTCTTCTTCATAAGAACTGTATAATCTGCCGGTCATGGGAAATGGGGTAACCACCACGATGAGGCACATTTGGGAAGAAGTGTTAGAAATAACTAATCAAACAGCGGATATCATTTTGCTGAGCGCCATGTGAGAGCGATGAATGGTTCAGAGTTAGTCTTCGAGTTATACAGAACCATCTATACTAGTATGAGAAAACAGCATCAGCGAAGCAAAATAGAGTAGTTTTTTGATCGGAAAGTCAGACACTCAACCGAATTTTGACCCAAAACAGTCCCGTTAGAAGAGTTTTCTCTACCTGGAAAGTGGGCCTCTGGGGACTGTAACCCCTCCAATAAGCCGCGCAGTCCTTTTTATAATTTGAGAAGCGTTGCAGAACTAATTCATAATTTTTGTAACCCATATTACCTTTTTTAGTGATTTCAACTATGCATTTTTATCTCTCCCTTTGTTTTTCGTAGTTAGGGCACACACATATTTTTCAACTTATTATAGCGATGTATGCTTTTAAGTAGTTTTGAGTTATGTTCTATACATACATTATGTACAGGTTTACTTAATTATTAAAATTTACCTTCGTTACATATTTTTTGAAACCTTTGAAGTTTGCCTCGTTCCCGTCTCTGATAAAGATCAGGGAAATGTGTGGCACTAAGTTCACAGTCTCCTTTGGTATTACCTTTTTTGAGTGCAAAACATAACAATGGCAATAAATTAGTATACAGATAACACGAAAGTAGCATGTTGTAAGTGCGCTAGTGGGACTGCCCATTATCCGTTAGTATACTCAAGTTTTAAGTCAAGCATAATTTTTCAAATAAGTAGGTTATGCATTAAGTTAACGCATGAATGAAATTATAGTGCTTTGAAAGCATGAATACTCTCATTTTTTGAGTACTAACTCGCTGTATGTTTCTGGCATTTATGATTTCTTCTGATCCAGGATAGACTCTGCAACTGAACATCATGAAGTTCAATGTAAAACTGTAAAGACATGCATGCGCATTCGACGAAATTTATGTCTTCGACGTCCTGTGTGAGTGATAAACTGAGTACTAGAATAAGTCAGGGTCATTGAGCTGATACAAATCTCCCCCATATTTTCATGAATAAATAAAAAAACATATTATACTGTTGCAGTCTGGGTCCTGAAGTATTTACAAATGCAAAACAGAAACTGAAGACCCATAACGTGTATGCCAGGGTGAAGAGCTCAAGTTTATTTGGGACGAACCTGAGAAAAACACCGTTTTTCTGGAAGTGAATCTCCCAGTAGGGCAGATGAACATGAACCCCTCGGCATTGCATGTAGTCTTGTGCTAAATCCCAGGAGGGGGTTAGGTTGTTGCTTGTGTTAGGGTCAGGGTTTGGGTTACAGATAGGGTTATAATTATGATACGCGAGTAGATAGTTCCTGTACTTTTGTGCAAAGCCACTTGTAGTGATGAGAGGAGTCCATATTTGCATATTTGACCGATACCCCATTCCATTACGCCAAATGTAGCTCGTTGCCTTGGAAAGATCCCACTTCAGCTGTGATTTAAAACCTCCAAAATCGGCTAGCGCTTTTTTGCCGATTTACAGACCTTAAACGATCAAATGGTGGCCGAGTATGCAAATGTTATGCGCGGACATCTTTATTTACAGTGTTCTAGGACCTAATTGTAAACGTAAGTGATGGGTTATAACTGACGAAAAGAAAATGCTATGTCAATAATGGACAGGAAAGTATATTCAGTTGGGCCAATAGGGTTCACTATTTGCAGCTTATTAGTTATCATCAATTAATCCCAGGTTGGCATTGGACTTAAAAGTTCAATAAACAACTTATCCCGAGCTCGGATCCCAGCTCATGCCAACCTGACTGATGACGATCTATAAGCAAGAAATGTACAATTCATTCTCTTTTATCTGTGTCGGCACTCCCTACTGCATGCACTTCTGGTCGCTGTATGGCTGCCTGCTTATATTGAACTTCAAGACCCAACAGGGCGAGTTTGTCCCGCAACCCGGTCTGCGAAGGCCTTTCCACCATGGAAAACATACAGTCAGCAGCTACATAATTATGACTTTCATCCTGCCGCTCATAGCGACTCAACAAAGTTGACTACTTGTAATTTCCCTAATTATCAGGAGCTTTCTCAGGGGAAGATCTATGAGAGTTTCGCTTCATGTGCAAAAAAGACTCCGTAATAATTAATTTTCCCAGATTCTACCTTCGACCGTAGGCATCTAGTTGTTGCTGCTTTGCATGCCATGTCTCCATACGGAATCGCTGTCGGACAACGTATGTTAAAGTAATTTAAAAGTATGAAGAGTTAAAATTTGAAACCCTGGCCCCATTTATGACTGTCAGTCAACGGAACATGAAAAAAAATATCCAAGAACTTTTATTAGTAGGCAAAAGGTATTTTCTACTGTTGTTGCCTAGATTATCTTGTCACTTTTGACTTAAAAATCCCTTCTTATAGGATCACTTTCAGATCTCAGTTCAGTAGAATCCACTCAAATATTGAGAGCGGCCATAAATAGTATGATATAGGGGAACAGAGCGTAGGTACTGACCCGGAAAGTCTGCGTTAACAGTCTCAACTGGTTTTCAAAAGAAAGGACTACTCAATGTATGGTTGGCTGCAGATACAGCTCCCAATCGAGCTAGACATTGAACTTTATAAAAAGCAAATTTTATTGTCCAGTTTGACCGGCAAAGGTACTACAGGGATCTTGAAATCGTTTGAGGTGAAATCATAGCGCTTTTGAGACTTGTCAGATGAAAAGATAAGGACGCAAGTGAGTGAATTTTCTCCTCAATCATACATGTATAAGCGATTTGCTTACTGTCATATTTTAGTAGAGAACAGTATTATAACCGTACGTGTAATAAAAATAGTGCGCTTGTTCTAATAAACTATGAGAAATGGGTATCAAAAACTGAACAGCTGTATTAAAGAGGGCCTTATTTATAATATGTCTTGGCCATCAAACAAATCTAACCACCCCATGGACGATCTAGACCGGATTGCACGTCACAGTCAGTCAAATTTTAAGGTTTGCAAATATTGGACTTTAAATATTAAGTAAGTATCAATAATTTGACCAGCCAATAGGCATTAGTGCAACATATAATTTAACTGAGATTAAGCAAATAAGTCAGCAACATGTGACGTAGGAAAATTGACCTACAAGAAAAGGATATTTTTTTGCTTTAAAAATATGCTAGGAAGCCATACGACATTTCACATAAGTCCACACGTGAACAGACTGCGAGGCTATTTATTTGAAATTTGCTTCACGAGCCAATTTTGAAAGCACATTGGATACCCTGAACTGGAAATCTAAGCATATCAAAATCCTTTATTTTTATTTCTTTAAAGGGACTTTAAATCCACTTAGGCAACTGAGCTTTTTCCCTCCAACGTTTCTTTATCTTGCGTTAATCAATTAACTGCTAAGGGAACAAGGCGGAGGCGTTGAACGTTCTCCGTTGCTTAGATAATCTACGAAAATCGTTTAAACGTTTAATTTTAGTCCCGGTTGAACACTTAGGAATGCAATTAAGTGTCCATAATATGCATGGGCTAGGAGAGTGCATGTCGTCGTTATTTTTTATCATGACAGTGATGTTCAGTAATATTAGGGAACACATTATGATTGTTTGATTGTGCACTGCAATTCAGTTTTAGTCTAACCCTAGGCCATCTCATCGCGACGAGTAGTAATGGCCGAAAGGTAAAATGAAGTAGGGAAATTCGTCTTCATTTTTCAATTCAATTAAAACAAAGATAATAGACAAAATCGAGTTGGGGGCTATTATCGCTGATACTAACCCCCCTTTATTTGAGCGCAGCCGTTCACAAGTTGTAAAACATGGTAAAAAGTGTAACACAGTAAAACTGGATATGATGAGTGGGTTGTGTTCAAGTCTTGCGGGTGGACCTTGTGCGTGAGAGACATGGGGTAAGACAAAGGCTAACTGACACCTTTTCACTGCAGCGCAGTATGGTGTTAACTACCTGATACATTTGAAGAGTGACTTGTAAAATCCTCTCGTGTGCAAATGCGATTGGCCCTATACGCTGTTTTAATTTCTAAGCAATTCGTAGGAGAGTTGGAGCTTTGCAAGTAATTTGATTATTTCATTTAGTGCTAAATAATTTCATCTTAGACAGGCTCCAACCCTTTTATCTTTACTCGATCTAATCACAGCAGCAAATCAACTGTAACATCCCGTTTGACACTCCTATGCCTTTTTAATAATCAAACAAGTCAAAAAAAGAATACGTAGCTGAATGCGAGATCATTGAGTCCGATGCTAGCATGAAACCTCGTTTCGTTTACAATCAAAGGTTTGTTAAACCTCACACATAACTATTCAAACTTTATTCGTTTGTACTACTCACCTATAACCAGTCGTGCGAGCACTAGCTAGATATTTCAACAATTGTACTTTTATTGCGTTCTGTAATCAGGCTAGATAAGTGCATATCAATCACGCGTAGATCAAAACTGTCGGTCACAGTATGCTTTTTCAAAGGAAGCAGTGCCTACTTATTCATCCCCTTACAAACTCTTACTGGACGAAAGCGTGTCAACTTAATTGCAGATGACGGAAGACTTTTTGTTTGCTCTTAATTTTATAGGGTCTACGGCAGCGACGAATATGAATGAACACAGTTCGCGTTCTCATGCAATTTTCACGGTTACAGTGGAGTGCTGCGAACTTCTGGAATCCGGAAAGGAGACGCTTCGTCAGGGGAAACTTCATTTGGTCGATTTGGCCGTAAGCATTATTTAAAAGTTTTCCAATTTTGCTTGTATTAACATCTGCTGCTTTTTTTCCATAATCCAATCAAGAGGGTCTGTGTCTTCTAGCATTCCAGCCAAACAGCAGAAGCATAGGAAGCAGAGTGCCCGTCAAATAAGAAAAATGATATGCAGAGAAGTATAGATGAACAGCAAAAAACGCGTACGAAATACTGGGCCTAGTTTATCGTTTGTCACGCCTCTGGCACTGAATGAAGCCGAACATTTAGATATGAATCCACCTAGGCAATTCGAGACGTTTATGGCGAAGGTTGTATAGCCTGCGTCTTTGAAGGTTAACAAACGACGCAGAGGCCTCCGAGCCAAGTAAATGGTCACTAACAAATGAAAAGCTTTAAGAAGAAAGTGTCTTTTAAAATATATCGAAAGGACATTCAAAAAAGAAAGAGCCTGATAGCTCTCACGCAACGCACTGATAATATGACAAACACGGAAGTATCAATCCACAGGCTCCGAGCAGGTAGATTATTCGACAATCTAACCTTAAATTTCAGCTCTGGATCTGAAATGACGGTTCTGCGCATTAAATTGAGGCCCTTTTATCGAATAATGACCTTAAAAATACGTCTGTAAAACGGTCTGGTCTAAACTGTGAATTTTGTTAACAAAGATTTGGTGTAAGAAAATTTATCCTGTGGATAATTTAAGTGAAAGGCAGATAACCAAAACCTTAAAGACATCTTTTATGTTCTAAGTGCTTTGGCACTTCAGACATGATTAAAAAATTGTCCCGCTGCTAAGAAAGGAGTTTTGCGTACGTAATTGGTGGTTCAAAGTGTCGATGTGTTTGTCAAAATCTAAAAAGACGGTGTTTGCAGTCCCCTTTAGCAATGTTAGATCTCAGTTACGTATAGACCATTCTATCGACTAGGGTTAAGCTAGCTCCATGTGTTTTGGACATTGCAATTAAGATCTTAGGGGATATCTTTCAGTATTGTGACGTGAACGCTAGTATAAACTGTACACACCCGGTCTTTTATAAGGCCGGGTGGACGATGGTAAGGCTGGCTTCTTTTGGGGATGTTAAAGAACCTGCTTAAGAGACTGACTTTTACCGTTGAAGGTGAAAATTCCGATGGTAGGAATATCAAAGCCAGTTTTTCCTACGTGTTGGGGAAAAGTAAACTGAACTTTAAACTTGAATATGTCATAAGCCTTAACTTAATAGGATATACTAGTAAGGACTAGGATAGCCATCCTTTGTCTGATCATACAAATAAGAAGTGATTTTAAATCCGACGAGTAATTGGCGAGCATACGTATACTTTAAATAAATTCTCATCAGGCCATTACATTTATATAGGAGGGGCGTAAAGCATGAAAGGTTGATTGTAAGTAAATAACGTTCAACGTTACAAGCAAATTAGTCCAGGGGATAGGGAAGGGGGTGGGGTAGTAACAAGAGATGAGCCTCGGGGAAAATGCCGGTTACTAGGTGGCCGTTGGCCATGCTAAGCTTGGGGCTTGCAGCAGATTCTTCTGCGTGCACAAAATTGGCTTCCTCAACTAGATAGCAGTTGCTTCTGCTGTTGCCAGCAGGCGCTGACCCAGTGAGTTAGGGTAGCTTGGTGGGATCTTGTAGATCACCCTGAAGGCTTCGTTGGGGTCCACCTGATATCCGGAATCCACCATGTGCGCTAGAATAGAGCTGTAAGTGGTTCTGGTGGTATTAAATTCACCCTTCCTTAGCCATTTCGGGAGGTGTACCTTTATTTTTTTGGATAGGCACCAACTCGTGCGACCAATATAACCTGCTCCACAGGAGCAAGCAAAGGAGTAGATGCACATGCAGGTGGTCTGAGTCGATAACCTGTCCTTACCTTCCCCACGGAAGACCGGGTTAGGTGAGAATCGTATCCGAACTCTCACTGCTGGGAAAGTTCGTGACACGGGCTCGTGAAGGCGTCTTTTCAGGAGTTCACCCGTCACGTGTCCTCGAAGGGACACTTTGAGAAATAATATTTTCTTCTCCACAGTGGGTGTTGTGGGTTTTATTTCTTTGGCAGCCATATTCTTGGTAATAAATCTCTCAGAATATCCGTTCTCACGGAGTAAGTCCTGGATTTTCTTGAGTTTCTCTCCAATAGTGTCTTCAGAGCAAATATTTCTAGCTCTTTGCGTTAAGCAGCGAACTAGATTTCGCTTCTGTTGGAGGGGTACGAAACTTTTAAGTTCATATTTTGTACAGACCACGTTTATTTCTATACACGCTCCTTTGGACGCTACCGTCGCGTCTATGACTAAGGAGGACGTCCAGGAACGGGAGAGAACCTTCTGTTTCCATCTGCAACGTGAACTGTATGGATGGACGGGCTTGATTGGCCGTGCTTAAGAGTGCGTCTCTATCGGTTTTGTTTGTGGCGATCACGAATATATAATCCACGTAGCGACCGTAGTGACATTTATCAGGTCTAGTGACCAGGATGTGTGCGTTCCGTCGCAGTTCTATTAACTTTTATACGTGCGCTTTTTTTGTAGGTCTCCTGTTGAAATACTGGTAACGGCAGTTCACTAGTGTTGATTTAAAGTGTTGGATAGCTTCTGCGCAGCCGGGCTTTAAATCATAGTTTTGGTTGTTAAGATCCTCAAACTGGGTTTCTAGTTCTAACTGATCGATTTTTAAATGCTGGCTCAATCCAATGACGTCTGCCGTGTTCTTCTTCCTTTTTTTGCAATTTGTCTTATGGAGTATATTTATTTGATCAAAGCTCAGCTTCCATATCTTAAGGTACTTAGTAAATTATTTTATTACATTGATCTGTACTAGTTGATGCGGATTTTACTTCGTTTGTACGCTAATATTATGTCGTGCCTAAGATATGTCTAGGTGCAATGCTTTCGGAGTGTCAGTGTAGAAGCCTGTCGCAGTTGCTGTAAGTAGGTCAGATCAAATTTAAGAGTAACAGGCATTTGGTGGTTGTGATACTTAATTTGGCATGCGGCCTTCAACTGTTTAGGCATTCCTTTCGATGGTGACACAAAATTTTCGGAGGCGTGTGCCAAAAATGGAGAGGGATTCAAGGCTAGACCGGTGTACATTTGAAAAGTAATTGCTATTGCACTGCGATGCGTTTTTTTTACTGTTAAAGTGCAAGCGACGGGTAAAGAGGGTTTAGGGAGTTAATGTTTCTAGCTAAAAAATGACAGTGACCTTATGCTAAGGCAAAATGCCCGACGGTGAACTGGCTTTTGTGGTCACTTACAAAACTGTATACGACCATTAACAGAACTGATCTTAAGTCCCTTGCTATACCTAACAAAAAAACTCTTTCAAGTTGGAGCCATGGTAGGTACGCGCAGCTCGCCGTGAAGCGTTTATAGCTCATAGATTGACTTATCGATATGAATTGACTTTATATATTGTGCGGGAAGTCGAACCGGGAGCTGACGCAGGGCGTGACAAATTCCCCCAATTTGTTTGCTTTGTCTATTACGCCCGCCATTGACAAAACCGTAACCGAGATCTACGTATTTGATTACGATATACTTTTCTCCTAATGTCGAATCCACGCGAGATTAAATCACGCTACTGTGGCGTAAATGTTGGATAGCATTTGCTATCCACTAAAAGGACTGAAAAGTCAACATCTTCCTGGAATTGGTTTTTGGCTTTGCGCATTTTATTCGGATCCTTAATTAAGTCGGGGAGATAATCAGTAATTAGAATGAGCATGATTCCATGCAATTCACCACTTAGCTCTACGAGTGAAAATAACAGCAATATTGATTATCACAAGATATTTTAGCCAAGTCGCGATGCCAGCGATTGCCTGCCTGCCTCAAGCATACTCTGTGAAGTGGCTGCTTAAATAGTATGTGCTTCACGGTGTTTTTTGATGCCCTTAAGAGTTCAAATGTATGCCACAGCAAACATTCAGCAAATCACGCCTTCTATAAGCTTAATGATTGAAGGAGGAGTGGCTTTCCATCTTTAAATTTCTAATTACCAAGTTTCTTTAAGATGGTTAAAATCATATTCGTAATACAACATACATATCAATTTATCCACGTCATCTTTAAAGTATGCAACAAAATCCACGTCCATTAACGAATTATATTAGAAATATGCAACCTTTTTCGCCAAATACGGAGAAATATGCGATGTTCCCTTGGCTCTGAATAGAACTTGTAGTTTGGAAACTTTGAATTGAAGCGTAACTACCATTCGGATTCAAAATTATTGGGCAATTCAGAAAGTTTTTAAAACCAAAAAGTACCTTTTCTTAAAGCAAAAACCTAAAGAAAACATAAACTGCTACAAAAAGAGTAAATTGTTTGATAAAATACATTGAAATTTATAAGGCTATCGCAAATCAATGAGAAAAGGGCATACTACGCAAGTGGAAATTTCACAGAATTCGCTCTTTGCTGGTGGCCAGAAAGAAGCTTTTTCAAGCGTTAGCATTCTAAAGTGATTTAAATATCTTGAGATTAGGCTGCCCGACAATCAGTATTAAAAGGCTACTTAAAAAGCTTTTTTTTCGAATCAAAATCACATTTTAGACTTCTTTGGCCTTTCAAGGGATAAATCATCTACTTTTATTAGCCTGCAATACTATCAGCATGTTGCTTTTACTAGTCAAAGTAATAAAGTAAGTCCAAATCTGTCTGACTCACAATCAGACAACAAGTAGTCTCTGGGGTCTTAAAAACACCAAGACTTGATAAATCGTCATTTAGGTGATTGAGCCGCACACATGAGACGTGGGCTGACTGTCAGCTCATGATAAGATGCGATTTTCTGACTGAAGTTCTTTTTTAGGACGCTGTCATTACATAGTTCACATTAGCTGTAAAGACGTTAGCACACTCTAAACGATGCCGATAGGACAACCAAAACCCCACTTAATGCATTCACACACCTAAAAGAACGTTTGCGTGCCTTTCATTATGTGCAAACATAGAATTCTCTAAAGAAGATATGAAAATTTAACGTTGAAACCATGGCGGTGAGTCGTTACAGAAAGGGATTTGCCATAATACAGCGTAGGAAAAACGTAAACAGCGTGCAAGGCTAGAAGACGCCAAAAGATTAGCAACTTGTACTAAACTTTCAATCATGAAAAAGTAACGAATATACTAAATAGTTCACGTACACAAAATATAACCCGAATTTCCCGATCCAGCACTTGAGCTCGTGGTTATAGTGTAAACAACTAGATCACTCCTTACCTTTCAGGTTCGATTAAAGCAAGGTCAAGCATATTATGTTCTAAATTTAGATGTACAAAATGTCGACATCGATAGTGAGGACAGCGTTTGATGTTCGAAGACATTTACCTTGAACGGACTTTAAATCGCGACCTAAAACCTGTTTTTTAGTGAAATCTCTTGAATAGTTGGCAAACGCAATATATTTTTTGATTTTTCCTACGACAATATTACGAAAAAACGCATTTTTGCGCGAAAAGGCAAAAATCTCCTTAGCCAGACTTCCTCAGTGAACCACACTAACGTTGCCATTCTCAACCGTTACCACTGTTATCTCAACAGCCATCGATGCTTGTGTCTCGCTTGTCGCCTAACACTATCAGATCATCATATTGTACTATACAAGCATCACTGATGAGTGTCAAATCAGAAAACATTATTTCAAATTATGTTGTGTCTTCGAATTCAGTTACATGTACAGCAAACATCGTTAGTTTGGAAGGTGATAATGCAGCAACGGGAGACAGAAGCCACATCTTGTTCTTATCCATTTTCTGGAACTCATCTGTTCACTTCTATCCGTAAACAGTTTGCTAGAAGATATATTTTACAGGCTGCCGCTGGTTACTGTCCTGCCGCTTTACTACATGCAACGTTTCAAAGTATCTTAAACGTATTTCAAAGAGCGTTGTAATCCATACTCTTTATGGGCCTTCTGCATCTCACCCCAAGCTAATGAATTAAGGTGGACAACCTGTGGTATTGTCAGTAGCTTAGGCTTATAAAGAGAGACTTGCTCTGATGTTTACAAAAGCGAGCAATAACGCACAGATCATTCATGCAATAGGTCAATTAACATGCTTAAAGGTTCCATGGTCCATATTGTGGATTTTAAATAAACCTATGTAGACACTGAGAGAAAACAGTAAAATAGATTGAACTTCCAAAGGCTGTGGACGATGACAGACTCTTAACAGGCTCTTTGATTGCAGTTGACTGTGGTAAAAAAACATGACAACAAGGTGATACATAGGGGAAGCTTTCTGAATTTATTAAAAAAATATAATTGAACATAAAAGTAAAGGTGCCAGTTGAATCCAGCCCGTATTCGCGATGGTTTCGGAGGATTTTTATCGTTTCTGACAGGAAAGTATTCCGCTCACTTATGCAGAAACAGGGGAAAGACTGGTGTCATAAGCGGTTCTTACACATTACAGCGGTGCTTGAGCCTATGCCGTCTGTACAAAAACTACTACATACGGAATCTGAAGTTTGAGACTACGATACATCAACATTGCGAAGTAAACTCACGCTTACAAAATTTCATGCTTTTGAGTCGTTTTAATGGACCAATTTCAGTGAATGGTTATGTCATGCGGAAGAAATAACAATAGCCGCAATTATACAGTTTCAGTTGCATTTAAGGTTTGCATCAAATTATTCAAATAAGTTTTTGCAGGCCGATGAATGCGTTTGCCCCTCGCAAAATAATATACTGTAAACTTCACAGCAGGTTTATGCAATTAAAATCTTTTGAAGACAAAAGGTAAAGAACAAATACAAACCATGACCGACAAATTTTCTGTTTTACGGATGCCGCAATACTTTTTCGCATTTCAAACGTCACCAAATTCGTCAGTCCCTGATAGAATTTCGCAACTATGTTTCCCGAACTCTCAGACAGGCTCGCGTTTTAATCAAAACAAAAGGCAAAGCGAAGGTTAGCCCTTTAATCTGATCACTCTCTTCTTGGTTCTTTGCAGGGCTCCGAAAGACAATCGAAGACCGGCGCCACAGGAAAGCGCCTGCAGGAGGCGAACAAGATTAATCTCTCTTTGACCACTCTGGGGAATGTCATTTCTGCCCTTGTGGACGGAAAATCGACCCATGTGCCCTACCGCAACTCCAAACTCACTCGCCTTCTGCAGGATTCCTTGGGTGGAAACTCCAAGACGGTCATGGTGGGTGGCAATATAGACAGCAGCGTTGGCCAACCTCCTCCCTACATTTTTTTCTCGTTCGCTCTGTCCCTCTTCCCCCCTTTCCATCCGCCGTCGGCGTAACCATAACAGCATTGCAGAATCAAGTTGGTTGCCCCTCCCCTCGACCCTCCAGAAGAGGAAAGTCTTATGAGCTACGAAGGGGGGGAGGGAGGGGGGAGGGAAGGGGGCACAAAGACAACGAAAAGAATGTGTATAGCCAAATTAAGTCTGATTCGGATGCAGAAAATACAGGTTTTTTCAATTGTTGAGACAATAGTTGGCTAACGAAGAGATCCGAGGTTTTGAGGCGTGGGAATTTTAGAAGTCTGGTCAATCAATCAGTTAACTGTGTCAGTTGGTTCACTCTATAATCAGCGCGGCAGCAATGATGGGCGTAACCGCACACCAGAAGGCTAGGTAAGATGGAGGAAGGGGTGAGGTCTTTGAAGCCATTTTGACAAAATGACACTTTGTGGATAGGCAGAAGTCCGATCCCAGTGCCACTATCTGTCACGAAGTGTTCTTTCCAACTAAGCATGTATTTGGCGTACTATAATGTTGAATGAAACCGCAACCACTAGGAAAATTGTTGCTGGCTTACAAATGAGCATGTAGGGCAGATTATGAGGGACTGCCTGCAGTCATATGATAGTGAGATTAATCGACGTAGCCTGATTGTGAGATGGAATATAAAAGCTGTCCTTTAAAACATTAGATGTCACAGCTCATACAATGTTGAGCAAAGTTATGAAGTGCATTTTCAAGTACAAAATACTGCTCATGTAAGTGAGTAACGGGCTGCATAATCTCAGCATATTTTATTCATTTCAGGATGCCGGCATTTAAGTGCGTTTTTCTATGACCACATGCAAAAATTTAACTCCAAAAATGACTTCTTAGCAAGACCTATCTTCCTCATTCATCTTCCATTTACTTATAGATTTAAGCATAAGTTATAGAAAATATCCTCGATTATGTTGTTTTCGGTAGGGAATTTTGTCTTCTATAGGTTTTGTACTTGCGTCAATTTCTTCATCAATCCTTTTGCTCAATGGGTAAATTTTTCAATATATTCGTTAGCGTAAAATCATTCATATAGTTTATTCAAACTGGAGAACAACACAACAGTTTTTTCGAAAACGTTTTAGCGCTACACGATCGGTATCAAGAGCACCTAAAACAAAGCCATGAAAAAAAAGTCCGACACACTGTTCTTATTTGCCAAAAATCGCTGATTATCAACAGAATAATCTTATACATGCAAATGAAAGCCCCCGATCTCTTCATGGTCATAGACCGACTTTGCTTTACAAATTTCTGAAGTAAGGCTGATGGCTACATATTGCTCAAAACATAATAGGTGTCTCTTACTTCCGTCCATTTCTGTTTAACTTCGAAGTGTTTTCATGATGCTACAATGTACGTTCCTCGTAACAAGGAATTAAGAAATCAGTTTGATAAACCCACATGCTGGCCAACGTTTGCAGTTGTTCCTTCATACCAGATCCCAAAAACAGTATGTGCATAAAAATCCTCAGGTATTAATTTTTTCATGAAAAGCTGTGCGTTTTCGCGAATATTTTTCTGACCAATGAATAACAGTTACTGACCACTTCGTGGCGTTTTCTCATCCCATCCTATTGTCAATTATGGTTTCAAAAGCGGGGATAAAAGTTATCGTAATACAGTTTCCCTACCCAAGAGCTTCAGAACAAACAGTTGTCGTTCGTTGACATCTCGTTCCCCATTATTTAATCATGGTTATTCCTTAAATTTTTTAGTAAATGTTTAGGTTCAGCAAAACCTACGATGAGCTGCCCGTGAAATTTATATAGAAAGTCCGAATTGTTTTTTTTTAAATATTAGATAGAATTATCTAGGTGGGTTTGTTATAGCTATTTTTGTGAAGCAAACACTCACGAGATTGCAGTGATGACAGGATGTCAACTTTTTTTCCGGCTGCCTAAAAAAACTACATTTGGAAAAAATAGATACCTCTTTAATAATAAAATTTTATTTTGGTTTTAAAAGTCCACATACATTTAACGCATTTTGTAACATGGTTTCCATTTTTTTGCAAAATTCTGTGAACGCTCTATGGTATCCTTCTAGTAGTCCTTTTCAACAACGTTAGATTGCAAACATTGGCCCAACGAATTACAATTATGAAGAGTCAGTCAGTACCCTACGCTATGCACATCGTGCAAAGTCTATAAAGAATAAGGCCCGAGTTAATGAAGACCCCAAGGATGCACTTCTTCGCCAATTTCAAAACGAGATTGAAGAATTACGGAAACAGCTGAACCAAGGTCAGTTCTCCGACGATATATTTTACAAGATACATTGGTTTAACAGGACAACCCGATTTGAGTTTGACCAACTGCGGCTGATTAGCAGCCAGCTAAATGAAATATATATGCTATTCATTTTTTAGTTTACGGCTTTCACCACGCAGTGAATCATCTACCCCAGGATTCGTTAATCCCCTCATTTGTGACTGGTGCTGATGTTGAAGCGTTGAACTGAAAATTAAATGATCGTAGCAGTAGAGAAATTGTTATTGTACACTAAGCCGGCTAATTCCGTCTTATCCCCTACCAGGGATGATTGGGTTATTCATAAACGAAAGGTAGTGAGCAGACCTCTCGCTCTTAAATGTCCCTTTAAACAAATATCCAGCTCTTGCATGCAGTAGGCTTTTAAAAATGTCTTAGTATATTGCAAATGAATACAAGAGTTTAGGAGAGGGCTGCCATCAAACGGCAATTTGTCTGCATATGTTCTACTTAAACACCACCTTCTTCGAGTGAAAGTGTGTAATATCCATGTCGACAAGTCCAACAATGTGACAGTAGGTGACCATATTCACAAAAATCTGCGTGAATTTATGAAAAGAGTCTAGTCAGACAGAAGCTTTCTCAACTATATCAGTCAATGGAATGAGCGTCCTTCGGTTCTATGTAGCTATGAATGTAATAGTGAAAAAATCATTTTGCTTGGTTAGATATAGCAACCGTTTAAAAAAGCAAATATTCAGAAATTCGAGTAAAATGAGTATACTTAACTTGATGAATAAAACGTACAGGATCATTCCAACAACTGAATAAAATGCGTTTATAAAAAATAGGCGTCAGGTCCCTTTTAGATGATCCTAAGGATAAATATCCCTCTATAAATTGCGAAATATTCAGTATGGTATTCAGTCAGCTGTTTGATCTTTGATTTTTCTTCAAACTGTTGACAAGGGGATTCGATGAAATGTTCTGGTTTGTGCATTACTGCCGATGAGCTGGAATAAGGCAAATGATTTCTTTTTATGAATTTGCAAGTCCGGATGTCAGAAAACAGTAGTTTGTAAGGGCAAGTATCCAGACGGTGGGAAATCACCAAGCAAATTCAAGATAAATAGCAGATGCCAACGCAAGCATACCTTTTTCTGTGTATCAAGTTAAGATTCCTTCCATAAAATGAACAGTGGTTACTTTCGATGTGGCGTCCACTGATTTTCATGTCGTCCTTGAAATGTTACTGAGAACTTTTCATTTTCCGGTATTTGAATTGATTAGCCGAAGAGGTAAGTAGATTTTTGCGGCTTGCCGTGCATGCAAAAGCACAAATACCCAGACCAGTTTGGTGTGTTCGCCCCCAGGTTAATTGCGTACAGACAAACTGGCGCATGAATCACATAAGCATATCTCCTTTGTACCCTGACATCAACTTAGTTAGACAGGACAGCGGAAATCCAACAAAGGAACTTCCTGCTGCTATTGTGGGCTTTTTAAACTTTTCCTTTTTGAGTTGCGCTCAAGAAGCCTGAAAGGGTGTTTGTGGGTTGCCGTCTGATTTAATAAACAGGACCGATGATTTATCGGTCACTGCTATAAATAGTTAGTTTTCTATTCGTCGCCCTTTGCTCCTGAAGGTTGAACTTCGTGTTTCATGCAGACAAGAGTTTTCTACAGTTGCTTATTCATTGTCTCCTCAATTGATGATTTTCCTACACACTTCTAGCATTGCTTGAATTGAAAATTAAGTAAGTATAATGATTCTTACGATTAACTTTGGGAATCAGCACTGTTTTGGTCGCTGCTAAGAGATTATTCGATACACAGACGGTGTAATGATTATTCAGCCATCGTCTGACCTACGCAGGGTCCCAGTATTTTATTTACTGGGGTCTGAGTTTTAATATTCTCAGTGCTTATGCCTGTGTCACTACAGAACGATGCAAAATTTTCTAATTCGCGAAATGTGCCAAATCTAAAATGGTGACCTCCAAGAAAATTTTCTTTGTTTCCTCAAATTTTCTTGATGTCAACCAGCTTTTACCATGGACAACGATTTCACCTAGCATTGATCTCGATCGTGGTCTTCAAGTTGGTTTTGTTTGGTTGAATTAAAGGCACATCTTTGAGCTTTTAACATCTACGCTTCCATTGGCCTGCGTCAATCCATTGACTGCTTTTCGGAGAAACTATGCAATGCAAATATAAAGACTTAAATCCGACAAAATGGGTCAACTATATAGAATACACCTATGTCGACATGTTTTGAGAGACGTGCGTTTAATTCTTTTGACGCAATTATGAAAACCACGACCGTCTGGTTGGAATTTGAACCCACGACAGCGAGGCAAAGGCCTCACTACAGCCAACGCTCTTACATCTGATCTACGAGACCAAACCGGGAGCCATGCTTTTAATTAGAGTTAAGTCAAGTTACCTGTCGAGATTAATGCAACGTTTGCAAGCCACCCATTTTGATGCACTTAGCTGACTGCCCAAGCGGGATTTCCTAAGCAGGCAATCTAAAATCCACGACCCGACTATCAGGCGCACTTAATTAACCGGGCGTTTTGAAATATTTGAATAATTCATATGAATTGTGAAAGCCTCAATGACTTCAGTTGAATTCGAACGCACCACAGATGGTTAGAGCATCGGCTGAGCCAGAGCCTTCTCCTTACCATCTTGGGTTCGAGTCCCATTTATGGCGTCAAGTTTGTTTACAATTGGTTCAAGTAGATTATTTAAAACTGTTAACCCCCACCTTATTGTTAAATAGTTGGATGAAAAATTACTAGACTGTGTGAAGACCTCCATAACGGCGTACCTGCGTGTGCTTGCGATTATTTCTGTGTATGCACTTGCCCTCTCCTTTTGCAGCTAGTTTGATGAATAGCTAAGATGAATGTGGACGCCAACAGAAATGGGAGTGAATTCCACTTGTGTTTTTTGACCCATAGCGCTGGCTTAGATCTGTCTTAAAATAATAAGCCAGTTTTACTTACAAAATCAAAATCTGTAAGGAGTCGTGGACCCATTGGTGCTGCCATTTAAGTGAGTAGGAAGCTGGTAATAAGTTTAATCTACAGGAAGTTACTGGAAGGATCAAGTGAGCTGGAAAGAAAAAAAAAACTACTCTCGTCGCGCATCAAAGCGACTTTACTAAATTGAGCTTGGAGTCAGTCGGTTAAGTTAAAGTTTAGTCGGAAATGAGTAAACACCATCCCGACAAACCAAATGAGAATAGCTGATGGTCATTAGTCTATAAACAAGTATATTAAAGAAATAAAAGAAGGTTGAAAGGCTATGTGAGGGCTTGACTGTAGCAATTACTAGCAAAAGCTTAGCATTCAGTCGTTCTTCGCTCTTAGAAAACGATTTTAGGCTGTTCAATCTGTTTTATCTTTTACAGCTAGTTGATGCCACAACCAACGTATACAAAAAGACAATTGTGTTACCTGATTTTTTTTTTCCATATGCGTGATTTTTTGCTTAATCGAAGAGCACGCTTTAATCACTTCTATTAATAATCGAACCCATACGTGCTCACAATCACCAAATCGGACAGACTGCTTGGACGTGAATATAAACCTAAAAAATTAATAATATCGAAGTTAACTCAAACCAATCATGCCTTTTGCCATTGAGGACATCTACTTGTTTTGGCTAAGGAGAACTGCCCGCATAATATTCTGCGATCTGCTAAACGAACGGATTATTTTTTCTGAATTCCTTTTCTGTGAAGTAGAGTTGTTTAGCCTACCTATCATTTTAAAGCAATTTCCGTGAAGAAATTGGGTGATTTACATTTTATTAGATAAAGCGGAAACCACTTGGAATGCATAACAACGGGATTTGTTATATTTAAGAAATTGTTGAGGCAAATGCTGCTTAATTAAGCATACCGGCAACCCAGAAACAAGCATGAACCCAGCAACGTATTTCGTTGATATGTTGTTGCAACTTCGAGAGTTTCAGCCAATTAGTGTGTTTCCTAATGTTTTCAGCTTTGAATTTTCTGTTTTTTACAATCTTCGAAAATTATTTTGCTAACATTAAGTAAGTCCTTGGGAATATAGCTTTATATGTTGAGCCCGGGCGTCAATATGCATATATGCTGATATATTGTCTGAAGCTGAGAACTTCGACTCAGTAAGCGCATAAAGTTACTGCTTAGTGTCTATCTCTGATAAACAGGTAATTTTCATGACCACGTCAAAATGGACTGGAATAAAACACATGAACATATCGCCAGGGCAAAAGGACAAACCCCACAAACATGCTAGACCCAGAAAACTTCGTAGGTTGAGTAAGTGGTACTGATAGAGAGGCCTTCTGTTGAATTGGAGGTCTGCTTGGTGACGCTCTTAGTTGAAATTTTACGAACTTAACTGCTTACGAGAATCAAAAGCATGGGAACATCGGGAGACTTACTGAGGGGCTGCAGTTGTTTCATGCAACGGCAAAACACATGCCTGTGCTTTTTGTTACTACCAGTGCTGTTCGTGTGGTATGTCCTGCAAAATGTATGTAGTACTGGCTGAATATTTCCGGTTATGAATTTTAATCAGTTATTCCACTTAAGATAAAAGATTTTGGCCCAAATATTCATATAAAAGTTTGACCTGAGCTTATAAAGCTCCTTATCGAACGATTAACTCCAAATCAGCTCATAAATTTCAGTTCCAGCCCAAATCTGTAGCGAATTATCGAGGAACATTTTCTACCTAACGTTGGATCATTAATTCTGCAAGGTGCGTTGGCAGGCCTACTGAAGACTAAGTCTTATACAATTAAGTTCGAAAGGTAGTTGGACGTGTTCCTTGCTTTTAATGAATGCTTACGTTCATATGTTATGATACGATTTCCGGATTTCGATTTTTAACTTTATGACACATCCGGTAATACAGTCGAGTGTTGTTCATGCAGCGTTTTACAGAGTTGCCGTCAGTGAAGGAGCCAATGGGCAACTCCGCAAGATAGCCACAGTAGCTGACGTCAAGGAGAAAAGAATAAGCAAAGAAAAATGCAAGGTGACTAATAAACAGACGTTGACATAGATAACAAGCCAATGCAGGGAGTTGGAAGTCAATATGTTAAGTCTGATCTGATGGTGATCTTGACCACTACCAAAGTGAAAGTCTCGGCGTCACAGTCGGAGTACAATTCAGTCACACGTTTTAACCTCGTAAGATTTAGAAACAGAGTCACAAGCATACAATATTTGTAAGGATTTCAAGAAAACTATCGGCAAGATGGAAGATAAAAATATACTCCTAAAGGTTCAAGGATTTGAATGAAAATTGCTAAAGCTGTGAAGACAGCTAAATAAGCGCTAAATTGTTTCAATACCGGTACCTCCAGATCTCCAGAAAACCTGTTTGTTATGAAAACGTGACAACATTTAATTATTATTGCTATAAATAGTGAACTTTATCAAGTAGCACCGTCTTCGTGTTTCTTTTTTTTCGGTGCCCTTTCTGTATCCCACGGCAGTAACTGACATATTTTAGTAGCAAACTCGTTCACACACACCTGTCAGAAAGGGTTTCTGTCCATAATTGATGGTTGGTGAATAAATGTGATTCGTGTACTGTGCCCATGTGCCGTACGACCTCCTTATTAATGTTGTTTTCTGTTTGATAGGCACTTCACCTACTTCCGGCGAAAATGAGGGAGAAGAATATGAAATTTCTCCAACGGATGGTGAACTGCGTCGAAATAAACGGAAACAGCAGGAAAATAAGCGACTCACAAAGATGCAGATTCTGGAGATCCAGCAGATGATCGAGGCTGACCGAAGACAACTGGAAGAAAAGAAGGACATGGAGGTGGAAGAGAGAGACAAGATCAGAGTGAGTTAACAGATAAAAGGTTACATAGTGAAACCATAGTTCTTCTACATTTTCAGTTTTCTTCCACTTTTAGTTATTGATAGGCTGATACAAATTATATGGTATTGTTAGAGGCAGATGGGTACAGACTCTTGCAGCTACAACATCTTCAATCTTACTTTTGCAAGTCATTGGTTTTAACCGTAATCACACAAAGTTATTTCGAGAAGTGCTGCTCTTATCATTATCTTTTAAAAAAGATGATTCTAAATGCCATTCCAAGTTGCAAACACAAGTAACATGTGAGTTATAGTCAGTAGCTTAAAAGAAGTAAATGTGCTCACTAAAAAAGGACTCTAGTTACTTGAAATTTCGGATTCATGCTCGAAACCATCATCAGACACAGTGCCAGATATGAATACTTCATACACAGGGAGTTACAGTATTTATAGGATATTGTGTTTAGACTACTGTATGTCTACTCTCATAAAAGAATCGTCTCGTATTGAAAATGGTTGCCTGCTGGTTCGCAAATTGCTTGAAAGATGGCATGCAGGTCGCTCATTGCTGAGATTTCTTCACTTGTGTTGAATGTTGGCATGATGATGCAGTAGCACACATCCGCTATATCCTATAAATACTGCAACGCTCTGTGCGTGTGTGAGTTACCCGTAACTGTTACAGCCCCTGATAATGGGTTCGACTATGAATCCGAAACGCAGGCGAATAAACTCCTTATTCTCGCGATCGCATCTACGTCATGGCAACTATCCTAAGTGTCAACCTGTGCTTGGGAGGGCTTCAAAAATTGTGCTTGCCGTACATGCTGTAGGAAACGCAGGGCCAGATACGGACACTGCACCACGTATCCCCTATTTTTGCAACATGGATCTTCAATTGTTTGACTTATAGAGGTCCATTCTACAGATATTAATGTTTGGTATCAGAAGCAGCTCTGTAAACTGAGGCAACTAGTTTGCTTATGCGCGTTGTACAGTTGTTTGTGTCGGAGAGGGCCTGCCCCCTTCTAGATGTCTATTAATAATTAACGTGCAATGGAGCATCCAATAATCCGATTACAGCCTTCGAGCCACACCTTCAGTGTTCCCAGACTTTAATTTTGTAGACAGTAGAAATGCAAAATGAATTCAAGTATAGATGAGGCAGATAGAAGATGGCCAATTATAGTGTTATCCAATTTTTACCGTTTGAACTAAAGACATGGATTTGATTAACCTCGTGTGTCCTTTTTAAAGCTCTTGTCAAACTGGACTGTATCATAGGCTCATGGTCTGCTACTAGTCTGCCGTCTAAGTGGTAAGATTTCTTCCGGGATAGAGGTTTAAAGAGACGTTTTTGGCTATAAAATACGCAAAAATAGGTTTGAGTACGTTGCCTATATTTGAGTTTATAAGGACACTGGCAATCAGTGGAACACAAAATTTTTAAGTTAATAGGTATGTTTAACAATGTGTGGTTTTCTGAGGCAGCTGAAAAACAATTTACTAAAGCACTGACATTCTGACGTGACTCAAATATATCAGGATTACGCCGTATTATAGGGAGTAAAGCAATGCGCCCTCAGTAATAGTTTTGACTACAAAAAACTCTTCGGATCTTCTGTTACTATTTTCACGAAAAAGCACATTTACTGGAAAGGCCTCAATAATTCAAGATCAAATCCTGGGTTCCTTTGTCTGTGTTAGGGTTCGGCATGTTGGCGAAAGTTAATAACTCAAATGTTTCCAGCTCAGTTCTTTTTAATTTGCTCTACTGTAATTTGAAGTATATATTTTTACCTCTGAACGTTATTTCCATTTTGTAATATAACCAATTCCTCTGGATCATGAAGTAGAAAATCATAGGAAATGCAAGAATCTCCAGAAATCCAGTTTATGCTTCCATAGTTGCCTAATATTCACTGCAACCTTCGTCTTATAAGAAACTTACAATCATGTAATTCATTGAGCATATTTGACTAATGAAAAAGCAATCAAGGTGAGGAAGCCCATGAAATTAATTTGCGGAATATATTTTTGTTGACTTACCATTTCCTAATTTTTCGTACAAATCACGTTTTATCTATTTATAAAAATAAGTGGAATAGTATATGGCTGCTTAACCGATCGTCCTGTTGAGGGTGAACTGGACTTTGAACTTTGGAGGAAAATTTAGCAAGACAAACAAAATCCCTAGAAGATGAGGCACTCCGTTAGCATTGTACGCACACGTACAGATCAAAATCACTGCTTTTGCCGTCTATGTCGGAGACTCGTGGGCGAGCGGTCAAAAATAGTCTGCCTGTTTCAAGTAGGCACGTCTCGTCGCACTCCGTTTTTTAAACCATGTGGGATGAAAAGCAACGGAGACAAGCGGCCAGTAGAGCCATAAGGTAAGGCTTTGACACCGCTGAACTTTATTTTCAGTGAAACTGGCTGGCTCGGGCTAAACTTATAGCAAACATATAGTCTTTTCTGGCACCGATCGAAACCACTGCGTTGCGTAAAATGCAGACAAAGTCAAGTGATGCTGAGACAAAATTGCGGTCATTAGACCTCTGAAATCGTAAACCGTCCCTTCTACACAGTAGACTGTTGACTTATGCTTGAAGTGTCGTCAAAGCAGCAATATTTGCCCGCAGTTTTTACTGCTGCATTCCAAGCAAATGTATCTGATTTGCCTGAGATGCTGAACGAAAGATATTAGGGTTTTACTACTGCAGGGGTTTTTGTATTAACTTAAACGACTCAAAAAATTGGCGGAACGCTGTTTTCTAAAAGCCTTAGTACAGCAACATATCCGCAATTAATAATAACGTGACTTATTTTTATGATAATGGCTTTTGGACAACCGAGATTCGAAAAACTCCAGGACGTGCTTCAAACCGGTGGGGGACAAGCGTAGTGACCTGCGGGTTAAAAAATTCAAAGTTATTGCAGACCTGCGTTGCATGTACCACACTCTCTAGTCACTTGCCCGACTCCCTCCGGTATCAAGACAGAATCAAGCAGACTAGAGGTGGGATCAGGCACAGGTGGCTATCAAAAATACTTAAATGGCTCAAAACACGTACATACACCCCACATAGGTATTTTTATAGCTTTGTGCCCGCTTATAATTTTGTTGAGAATACTACTAACGCAGCAAAATTACTTATTCAACTGATTGCTTTGGATGACAAAATTTAGAAATAATGCCTTCATCACCATCGTCCTCATGGTACTACTACTACTACTACTTCTACTACTACTACTACTACTACCACAACTACTACTACTACTACTACTACTACTACTTCTACTACTACTACTACTACAACTACTACTACTACCACTACTAATACTACTACTACTCCTACTACTACTACTAAATCTTCTACTACTACTACTACTACTACTTCTCCTACTACTGCTACCATTACTACTTTTACTACAGGTCAGATCTGAAATCGAAGTATCTAGTCGTAAATGGTCGAGAATTTGCGGGGCCCAGGTAACTGAATAGAAGACGGTAAAACGTCTTCTGGGACAAGAGTTTCTTTGTCAGAAGTTTCAAACTCTCACGCGAGCTAATTGTAGAGGAATAAAAAATGTACAGAGGTCAAGGACAAGCGTGGATCGTATTATAGATATCGGGCATGAAATTCATTGAGGTGACTTAAGAATTATTGGTAAGAGCGGGACTTCAACAGCTGAGGTGGTTTGGAATCGTTCTTCGTCATCAATCTCAGGAGCTCAGTGCTACTGCCTTCGACTTGAAACCGTTGCCTAATTGGGGAAATCGAAGAGGGGGTCAACTCAAAACCCGACTTGACACAGTCCATCAGGACGTGAAATTGGTTCTTGGACATTTGGTATTTGGTCTCCGGCACTGGCGAAAAGAATGGGTCGAAATGTCCAGATCTGCGGCCACGGATCGTCGCACGTGGAGAAGCACTGTACGGCACATAATTGAGTCCGGCTAGATCAGTCATGATCTTAGACGTAACAAGTACAAGAAAGTAACTATACGTCAAGGGCAAGGTCACTGCCGGCAGAACTGAGTTAAATACGCAGTGAGCTGTACATTTTTGATTCTTCATCAGTGAACTCGCGTGGGTGTTCAAAAAGTCGGACAAATAAACCATTTAACCCAGAGAAAGTATCTAGTTTTTTAGCTCTGAAATTTACCCTCAAATCAAGCTCTTGAGTGATATGCAATGCAAAAGTGGTATACATGGGGAATCACCTATTATGTCCCTATTAGTTTTTATGATTTTTATTTACTTGTAGAATAGACTTGAGGAGAAGGAAGCCGAGCTCTTAATGGCTAAGCGCGCTCAAGCCGACCTTGCAAGTCGCATGGAAGCTTTAGAAAAACGAATAATTGTCGGCGGCGAAAACCTATTGGAGAAGGCGGAGGCTCAGGAGCGATTGTTGGAGGAGTCAGCACAGGAATTGAAAATTCAAGAAGAACGTGCAAGACAGCTGAAACAAAAGTTGAAGGAAAAGAAGGAAGAACGCATAAATATCGAAGAAAAGTACAACTCCTTGCAAGTAAGTCATCAGAAGGCTAGGCTGGATCATAGGTACAATCTGTGTTCCATTGTACGCACATTTATCCCATTAGTCTTACGCTGCCTTAGCATGCACTTCAGTAGATTCATCCAGCCACAAGAAATAGGCGACTCGTCGTACTCTGACAGAAAATGTTAACGTACAGCTAAGGGCGTCAACATTTAGGCCCACGAATATCCTGCAGAAATACCACTTTTGTTGTGAAGACATCTGTGCAGAAACCAGATCTGCGAATAGGTTAAGGCCTCATGAAGGGTAAATGTTTCCCATCGTTGGACTGATCTAAGCGCATCACGCCCAAATAAATTGCAAATACCTGTTACTGCTTCTCAGGTCTCTGATAATAAATCCACGACGGATGTCGAAACGTCAGGCGAATAAACATATTGTCCCAGCAATCGAGTCTTCTTCTTCTTCTTCTTCTTCTTCTTCTTCTTCTTCTTCTCAATATCACTTTTGTCCATATCCATCGGCCCTTCTTATGCAGAAATCATTAAGATGTGGAGGAAAATTTTCAAGTTGAAAGTGTATAAATGAGTGAGAAGCAATCAAACTGGTCAAGAACCAAGACGATATCATTATGCTTCTGAACATCTGAACTTGTGCAGGTTAGTGGCAATATAACAGATGATAGTATAAGCCAATCAACGGTCAGTGACGCAAATCTAGGCGTTACTGAAGTGGGCTTTTGCGCCGGCATCTAATCGTTTTAAAGATTTATTCAGGGCTCAGGCTTCAATCAATTTTTGCCTTCTACTGCTTTTGCTGTGTTGGATTCGCTTGGCAGCCGTTACGTCTAACTTCTTACTATTGCCAAAGATTAGGCAGCAACATGTTATTATTCGCCACTTGCGGTCGCATATGCGCGATTCGAGCATACTTTTAGTCTGACTTGTGTAGTTACAAGAGCTGTTTATGCACAGAATGCGACACATCATCCCAAACTGCGCCTTAAAGTTTAGCCGGGTTCTTAATTTTCATGAACCCACTGTGTATGGTAGAATTTGCCTAACTTTTAAGTCCAAAACCTAGTCCACCTGCAATGTACTCTGTCATAACTGAAACGTATGTAATGTATGACAGAGCTAACAATGTTCGCGATGGTGTTTCTTTTCTAGCCTTCCAGCTTATAAATGCCTTTGGATAAGTATACAGAACAAATAAGTCGCGCCAACATCGGACATCGTGCAACGTTTCTTCCAGGTTTTCTCATTCAACTGAAATCTCTGTGAAGAGCGTTCGCAAACAACGTAGTTACTAAGTAATCGGATGGTTGCATTTAAAACTTTAAAAATGCATGGTGCGAGTAACCTTTATTTAAATCTTTATCTAAATTTTGCCATTGAGAAAGTGCCTTGCAGGTTAATCTTGCAAAGGCTCCTGTTATGGTTTTCTTCTTTCCCTGCAAATGAAATATTATGAATCTTGAGTTGAGCAGCTAGTGGGGATTATCCATAAGGTTTTTCTGACGATAAAAAACGTGTATTCCAGATACCAGCGCTACAAGTCTGATTGATGGCAGATAATAACAGCTCCTTATAGTTCCCGAGGGACCATTTCTACCAATAGGCCAGAGACCAGGTAGACTATAAGAGTTCTATTAGTCTGCTCATAGTTTTCGACAGCAAATTTGACGCAGTTTTTTTTAACAGTAACCGAAAAATCTTTCGAGGCGTTTAGTTCTGGTTGCGCATTGACTCTTAGCGTATACCTCTTAAAGTCTCTTTCGGCAGATGTTATAGGTCGAATTTGGCGAGATGCATATGAGTGATGACATAACGTGAAATTAGGCTAGGCTTTCTTTTAAATGGATGCTCCTATCTGCTAGACCGACGAGACATGAAGAGGCCTATCAGACTGAGGCACTTTAATTATGAAGAACAATTTCAGTTTTTAGTTTACCCACTTGGCTTAATTATAGGTAGGGCTGCTTTGGTCGCAGTGAACCACTTGATTTAGGGATTTGTGGCACACCATACAACTGGATCAGCACAGTGTTAGTTGCTTCCATTTTATCCCACCTATTCTCTGGTATCACGTTTTTGTGCCGAAAGTATGTATGCGGTAGATCGGATAATACCTCCTATAGCTGTCACCTGCTATGTTGCTACTGTGATTCCTGACGACGTTCTCCGTCTCAAGTTCAAAAGCTAATAAAAATAAACAAAGGGAGTTTGAGTGAGATTAGCTCGCTTCCTTATTCACTGATAGGCCTATGAGTATTTGCCTACATCTTCGAAAGTTAAATGTTCCACAGATAATACTTACCATATTTTTCGTTCTTTGTTTAATCAGCTAGAAATTTTGCAGCAGTCATTAGCCAGATTATCGACAACATTAAAAAGATGTCAATTTAGTTACCCTAGATAGTCTTTGAAGTTTCTGCTGACTTATCTTTAGCAGAATGCGGCAAGTCATTTAAATGACATTGTCGAAAAGCAGCTCAGCCCGGCACATGTTTTTGGACTAGCCAAACGCTACGCTTGAATACTACAGTAGTCGCCGAAAATCACGCATTATGCCGACATACCCGAAAGATTGATACTCTTTCGCTAATCAGCATTGACTCAAGTTGTGATACCGATTATCGTGTAGTCCATTCTATAGTCATTTCAGTCATGATATGATGCGTGCTTTTTAACGAGCTTTGTTCTGACCATTAGCAAAAAGTATCTTTTGCAAAAATCTGGCCACTTAAATACTATGCTTTTTTATCAGTTATTTTGACTGCTTCGATAAATTCAAATATGTTTTTGATAAACATGCACAAAAAATCATTTCACGTACTTGTTTGATAGCAAATTACACCTTTAAATTTCTTTACAACTGTGAGGTGCTCATTATTTCTACATCACATCCGTCAATTTATTGATGCTGCCTATAATGTGTACAGCATGTTTCACATCTATTGTAACATTTTATGAGAAACATGTGACTTCTTTCGAAAACTGCGTACGGTGCCTTGAACAGAATGTACACAGCGCGCAGTTTATCAACCTTGAATTGAAGTGAAGCAGCCAGTACAATTCAAAATAATTGGGCAATTTAGAAACTTTTTCAAAACATAAAGACACCATTTTTGAGTAAATAATTTAAAGAAGGCATAATATCCTGACAAGCGAGTAGAATAAATAAATTTTTTGTGTATGTTTCCTATAAAATATGTTTGAATTTATAAAGGCAGGCAAAATCAATGATAACATGCATATGGCACATGCAGCTACTTTCACATTTATACGTTTTGTTAGCGGTTAGAACGAGGCTCGTTAAAAAGTCGGCAACCTATAGTGGCTGAAAAGACTTGAGAAAAGACTACGTGCTAATCAGTATTAAAACCTTAGTCAACGCCGACAAGTGAGAGACTATCAAGCTTTCTCATATGCTGGCATGTTATATGAATTAAAGGCCGTAATGAAGGACGCTAGGCCAGTTAAGCTTCCAGGACCGCCCCCTCTCCACAATGGGCGTACAGGTTCTTGTACGTAGTATAAGTTGTTAGCAGCCTGTGTTTGCATTTGTCCCCAATGTAGATGTGTACGTGCAAGCGAGGTACCTGGATGAAGCGCACATGTGAACGCCGAAATGACTTGGTCATTCACTCCTCGCATTGCATATGTTTCCTTACTGCTGCTTCACAATTTGCCTTGTACTTTAAGCGACAAAACAAAAAAGACAATGTATTCTGCTGAAAAGAAGCCCTTTTTAGTTAACAACACTAAGACTGTACCAAAATATATGCAGCATAAATGAGTCTTTTAAAAATATCACTGTTCTGCAGAATACAGTTTTGTAGTTGTTGCATTGGACAACAACGAGTTTAACAGAATTGTTAAGTAGTGCATAAAATGACAAAGCTTATTCAGGCGAGGATTCCAGATTGGTTAATATAGGGCAAAACTAAAAGTGAATTAATAGAAAATTATATACTGCCTGGCTATTCAACGTATTTTCAGCTGTTTATGTAGATTCTACTAGAAAATGGAATTGCTAGAGGAACGTTGCATAGCTAGGTTTACATTGGTTTATTTACAGTTCGATTCTCCCGCTTCTTCTATAGGAAGTAAAATTTTCTGTAAAATACGAAAACTGGGTAAGGTCAGAAGTTACTTCTAACGGTGCTCATGGTGTAGATGGTTTTCGAGGGCTTTTCTTTGATATTGTGGTCGTCCGAATTTCCCATTTTTGTTAACCCTGTCCTCCAAGTACATATTATAATCTATCCGTCCTCAAAGTAAATATTGTAATCTATCTGTTATGGTTTTTTGTTAGAGTCAAAAGTGTCCCCATATACGCACCTCATGGTGTAACTGGGCTTATAGGTATACTAAAGCGCTGTTTTGTGTTGAAGAAATATAAAGTGTTGCCACTTGGAGAATCAAATTGCGTCTTTTCCCTAGACATTGGATTTGAAGACAATGTGCATACTTGCGAAGGAAAGACAACATGACCTCTTTATGCAGTTTCCAGAATATTCTCAGATAAGTGGAGTTATCTAAAAGGAATGAAAGTGGCGCCTACTTTAAACCATACCTAGGTTTTCCTTTACAATTATTACGCGCTGAATGGATACCATCAAACGGCTGATATCACGTAGACTTAGGATTATATTTCAGGACAACTAATATTGAACCGGATTTGTAGCAATCGGATTGTGTTTCATAAGTTTTGACGAATGCAGGAATTATGACACACCTCCATCAGTATTTACAGACCAATGGTAGAAGATGGGCCCTTGTATTTTGTGTAGATAAGGTTCAAACGTTTGGGTTAACCGCCGAATGGTCAATTACTGAAAGTTCATCATTCGCGTTGGATTTTGATCCCATATTTGCTCAATCATATGGCTTACCAGCATTGATGTTGGAGTCGTTGTTCACCTGTGCGCTTTCGGAGGGCTAGTAAGTTTGCCCGGACTAATCGTCAGTATTGAATGCGGAAGTTGGTAGTCATTGGTTATTTAATAGACTGGAGACCAATGCACTATGATTGAAGCAGTTTGTAGTTAATGCGATAGCCACCTCGCGTGAGGATTCTGGCCTCATCGAATTTTAACTTATGGTCGGATCGCGCAAAATGAGTTGCGACATGGGAGCGAGGGTGATTTATGAGCATTGTTGCTTCGTGTACCTGCAAGCCTGCTCCGCAAGCGAATAACTTAACACATAGTAGAGAAGAGAAGTGATGCCTCCACCCAAATTGCGGTTCATTCGACGAAACCCTACAAATCATGTCGATCTGTTAACAAGTGCAAAGAACTTCCATCCCATATTCAATGCTGAGAACTAGTGTTGCCAAAATAGTTAGCCGTGTGGTGAACGTGCAGGCGATCGCTGCTTGCAAAGCTAATGCAGTTACACCAGATGACCAAGAAATCAGCATGCCAAACTCCAACTTGGGTGATGAAATTCCAGCGATCAAAGAATCGCATGCTGAGGGAACGTCGTTAATCTCTCTAGGTATGTAGTAGCACTACAATTACAAACTATAAATATTGCATTCATTTTTGCATGAATCACCCGTATCCTATGTTGTTTCTCATGATGGGATCGAACATGAATCCGAATCATTAAGTGATCGCACATATTTCCCCTCAAATAATTCCTGGCACGTACATTTCCGTTTGCATCAGCAGAAAAATTTTGAATTGCGCATATATTCAAATAAAGTGAATAGGTAACTAACTACTTATCTTCACATTTGTTCAATTTATCCATATCATATTTGTTATAACGGATGCTTACGCCGAGATATTGCCGCCCAATGACGTCCCGTGTGAGTCCCCAAATTGAGAACACGACAAGATGGGTGCAATATCAGAAGTCGTATAGTGTTCAATGTACAACAAATTTAGAGAAACTAACGTGTCTGACGATGTCCATTGAGCCAATCATATTACCTTCTGAGATTGTGGCCAGTCCTATTGGTTTTTTTGGGTCAGTGGAGGACAGTGGTCTGAAATTTGAACTTATCGATTGATTGTCTTGCTCGTGCATTTAACGATCGATAGCCTTTTTTGGGTGCGGCTGCTTGCTGCTTCCATGCTAGCCGTTGGGCCCCTTCTAACAATATTCATTAATTTTAATGTGAACACAAACATGCTGTTCCTTTATTTCATATCATTTAAGCTGGAGATCGAATTTTTTGAAAATACAAACTCGGTCCTTCAGACATCTCTAGATGCTGCAGCCTTAAAGAGCGTTTCATTTTGCAGCAATACCATTTTGTACTGCCAGCGGAAGTTATCTTTATCATCATAAACCCATCAGAACCTGTCATTAAATAGCACACGTGCTTCGGGTGTATTTACTTCATGCATTTACCGTGCCTATTGTTCCGCGAGGCTCTCCCCTACTCTGAAGCCCTTCATAGTTACAATCCTCATGCGCCGATGGATTTACGGAAATTGTCAGTTCAGCAACTACATTATTGACCGAGCGTTACACTACAAACTCTAGGATGTTCGGTCCCCCACAAAACCATTTTGGCATTGCGAAACTACAAGGACTCTAGTAAATTAATAAAATGTTTGTCAAATGAGTCTTGTGAGGTGCCAGGGATAAAATTGAATTCAAATTTCTCAATTTTATGATTGCGTGAAAATTGTGCGTTTGTGCCAACGCATCATGAAGGTGTAAGTGGCTGATATTTACGCTATTGTAGGAAGAAGCGGCTGGGAAACGTAAAAAACTTCAAAAGTTGACCACAATGCATCTGCAAGCAAAGGCGGAACTGGAGGACATGAAGACGGAGCATGTGCGTGAAATGGAGGGCCTGTTGGAGAACATCCGCCAGCTAAACCACGAATTGGGTTTCATCAACTTGATTATCGACAATTTTATACCGAAACCTTTCCAGGTAGGAAGACCGACGTGGAATAAATGAGGCCAGTTTATGAAACACTTTGACTTACTCTAACCCCGTTTTCAGTGGCGTGGCTTTATTAAGCCCTAGGACTTAAACGCCACTCCAAACGGATAATAATAACGGTGAAAGTGGCTTCCAGCCAAATTTTAATTTAAATTGCGTCGACGTAGCAATCCTATTTACGTTGGCGATGCACTTGACGTTACAAATGCAAACTATCCCACAATTAATTAACCTGTTTAACATTGGAAATTTTTTTCAGAGTAAACTGAATGTATTCTTTTAAAATATAAAACCTGCGCCAAACCTTGTTAAGGATGATACGAGAGAATTTTGAATTAACTTCTGCAGACGTGTTACATAATTCTCGGATTTGGTCTAGTAAACTGAGATGGAAATGTGCCCTAAATTGTTTCACATGTCCTTGTTTTTCGCTAAATCGATGAAAATCAAAATAGACCACATATTTAAAGCCCTAATTAACTACTTTTCATTGCAACCGTAAATGCGCTTTTCCGCCGATGCAGATATAGCTGGAAGAGATGGTGAACCGAAAAATCCAAATTTGAGAAAGAAAACGGCATTAATTCTAAACCTTATATTCGCCTTATTTACGAATTCAATAGAAAATAGGCCCTTTCATTTTGTTTGTTTGTTTGTTTTATGTCTATCTTAAGAACAGGTTCTTCATTCGTATATTAGTTTTGCTAATATAAAATAAAGGTTCGCAAACTTTGAGCTGTGCCGTTTTTCTGTGCAACGTCAGCTTTGGTTGCCATAGGCGGAGGAAAAACTTTATCAAATTTGTCATTGGAAAATAATAGAGAGTTATTTCCATTCACATAAACCATTTCTTAACAGGCATTTAAGCTCTGTCTTGTCTTAACGGAATAATAAAACTGAGATTTTTGATAAAGGCCAAATTTTCATCTAATTTTAGAAATGGAAAGTCAAAGAATTAGACCATTCCTGCCATACGAACTTCAGCTTTAGCCAGCAAATAAATGTTTATTTAGAGGCAGAAAACCGCTGGCTCAGGAAATTATTGGAGATCAAACGATAAAAAAATGCACTTCCTTGATTGGAAATTGAAAATGAAAAGCCTAACACTTTTTGAGAGCGGACCAATGCATGCGCAGCCTTAGAAAATGCATATATTAGATATTAAAGTAACTGGTAGTAATGTGTGTAGAAACTGGAGGAAGAAGTCCAACACTAGAGACTCAACCTGACAAAATTGCACCAAAACCTACACCTAGCAGTGCAAGATCGAATAATTTGCCTTCGGCATAATGGACAGTGGATAGTCTCGTAGCTTGAAGCTACTTTGGCTAACAGGATGATTGTACTGGCATTGATATGCCCGGTCTCATTTACTTATTGGTCTGCGTTTTTTCGCCTCTTCTAAGTATTTGTTCGCAAAAGAGACTAATTTAGTAACATATTTAAAGCTGAGCACTACCGTAAGTGCGGAAGCTCCTTCGCCATGACTTTAAATTTGTTGTATTCATGCATTCGATCTTTTGTTGTTTTTGGATACTATCACTGAGTACTTTTTTAGGCAGAAACAGCAGGCAGTACAGATGAATATATAGGGGAAAATACTTTTCTACTTTGCACCGCCATTTGAAGAAAAAAAACAGACACAAGGCTTTTAATGTGCATTTTTTTGAAAGCTATTTCATCAGCCGTTTTCCAGCAGCTGTTCACTCTTCCGTCTCTTGTTATATTCAGCAATGCTGGTTATAAATTTGCCATGTGAAGTTAAAAATCCGCGAATAGTACCGATTTTTGCCCTTTGAGTTGCCAGACTGAAGGCAAATAGCAACATTAGACTGATCCTATGCATGCAAGTTTGAAATGAAACAGTTCTGGCAAATGCTGTGTATGTAGGACAGATTTGCTGGGTTCTTATAGAGCACAACTTGTTCATGTCACGCAGTCACGGTGCTAGTAAATGGTTGTATTCTTTTTTAATATTAGGTAATTCAGCATGAAATAATTACTAATGAAATAGAAAAAATAAATAACCCATTTGTCTCTTGCTGGAAAAAAATAAAATCTAGATTTTCACTTAACATAAATTGGGATGTGAATTTACTGAACAAGTTTAAGAAGCATCTTATTTTATCTTCAAATAACACGATATATATTTGCTTATAAGTACCTATTGGAAAGTTAAGGACTGCGTTTTAAGGGCAGCAGACATGTAGAAACAGAACTCTATTTTAATCTATTTGCATTAAGTACAGTTGACGTATATTGTTTGAATTAGCAAAATTACTGAATAAAATGAACCCTTATTTTGCACGCACCTAGCGTTATTGAAAAACACAAAAGGGTGCAACACAAGCCGATCCTTGGAGGGATTTGTGGGAGTATATGTATCAAAATTATATTCATTTTCCTATGCTTACAGTGCGCATAATCTTATTTTGTGAGACTAAAACTGATTGCAAATTAATCGCATTGACTTTCTGAAAAAGCTTCAAGTGAGCTCTGGGACAAGTAAGCGTTTCTCTACATATATTTCTAAAAAAGAAAAAAATAATGTATGCTATCTATGATTAGGTATATGAGGCATATAATTCTGCCTACCTGAAGCCCATATATCGGGTTTCTATCAGCGGCCGAATAAAAATATCTATAATAAAGCGGCATTTTACTTGTGCAAAATATCCTTTGGTTTAAATCTTTTCGGCGCACTACGCAAAGTTTATCTACCGATCTGAAACACCTATAATAAATGTGGGATCACCATTTTTTGAATAAAGTTTGGCACATGAATTCGTGTTTATGAAAGACGGCTTAAGCAAATTGCATTTAACTCACAAAACTGAATGCTCGTTTATCTTATTTGATTGAGTCGATATTTTGGAAGATGCCCTTAACTGACATAGATGGCAAAAGCCACTTAGAAAGCCCAAATTGAATCCAATAAAAACAAAAGCATTTAGTCGATTGTATAATCGGCCTTTACAGTCTGTTGGTAAACGATTTTACAACCGTCTGCCCTATTTTTTAAAAATTTTGATGTCAGGCATAATTTAAAAAATATTGCCATTACTTTGTTGTTCATTTTATTCGCAGGAGTTATCAGTAGGCAGATGTACTTTTATCCCTTATCGCTTTTATCTCGCACGCATTTGCTCTTTTAAGGAACTTATTGAGCACAACGTAAACTGGAATGAGGAAATTGGCGAGTGGCAACTTCGATGTATTGCATACACTGGGAATAACATACACAAATTTGAATCCGAGGAGGCGACCGAGGTAGGCCCTTGCCGATTTATGAGTTTGTCGTAGTAGTGTATACTATTTGCCTGCAATTTCATATTGCAATTTCAATATATATATATATATATATTTAGTTCGGAAGTCTATTCGATCGGTGTTCGCACATTCCTGAGTGAATATATATATATATATATATATATATATA
>JAYGXS010000002.1:70339451-70495923 GCA_036362985.1 Ligula intestinalis | reverse complement strand
AGTTGTTTACGCAACCTACCAATTTAACGACCTTAATAATTGCGTCCTTACTCGACGTCTATATGCAATTATGAAACCTGCTGGATGATTACTCAGAGATACAAGCCAGTATCTTCTTTTGTGCATCGAGTGTTTTTTTTACGTAGGTTTAATGGTTTACGCTCAATTTACACTGGAGTTCGTTGAATTTAACCTCATTAAGCATTGATCGTTTTCTCAAGATCAGTGAAAAAATGTATTTCTGAATAGTCCACACATGAGTTATTGTAAATGCCTCTTAATTTATAGCAAAAAGCTTGGCTTCTCTTTTTATTGTTTTTCGAAATCTGGAACTCTCATAAACGCATAAAACCGGGAATGTAACCAAACTTGACCCTGGGCACTTTTAATCGTTTTGGGTATACTAATGTTTGGTCCTATGCATTTCTTTGTAAAGTGGAATTAATTAGGTAAGTTCTATCTTCAACTCAATCTGTTTTGAAACTTAAATTCAATCAAGTACCGCATTAGTTCAAAACGACCAAACAAAATAGAATATTTTAAATCATAAAGTCTTGCTTGTATTCTGTTTCCCTCTAAGTACCGTATAAACCTGCTCTTCACACGTCTGATTTTCTATCAGATTTGTGAAATATTTCTTCTCTGATCATCGCGCAAAGAGCTTTCAAAACGAAAAGTTTACAGGAGTAAAGGATGAAATTTTTTTCGATAAATTATTTTGGGCAGCTGAGCATTATCTACACACTTATCTTATTGACCAGAAGGAAAAATTGGGTTTTTCTTCGGTTAACAATATTCATCTTTGCTTGACGTTAAATTGGACTGGATAGGAAGACACAGCTTGCGTTTAAATATGTTGCACATGAAAACAACGTATATATGAGGAAAATTCACGCAACTGGCAGCTTAATAGTTAAAAAAATAAATTTTGTTTTTTACGCTGAAAGTGTCTATTGGCCGTTCCGCGCAAATAGTTCGCTTTCCAGTGGGAATATACTTATAAGCTGCTGGTTCCTTTCTCTCACATTTGAATATTTGAATCAGAAACGAAAAATCGTCACTTTTCATTCGGGGCGCGCAGATTTCCATGGGAATGTGCGCAAAGTTAGATACACGTACTGTTTTTTATTTTTCAAAGTTTTGGGTTTCTCTTGGTTCATCAATGTCGGTCGAGTTTTTGTCCAACATTTGTCAGACAGAGAAGGAATTCCCCTTATAATTGAGGAGAAAATACTGCTATTTTAAGGTTACATTTGAATTGCTAGGAGCAATTTAAAAAAAACAGAAAAGTTTTCTCAAAGGTTATGGTTATCCTACGAAAAAGTTTCAGGTATACGTTCGCAGAGGTTATTTTTGATTTTCATTTCCGAAAGCGATTTCAGGTTGCACATGTTTTCAGCCCTTGCACGCAGCACTTGGGATCGTACCTATTCATTACTTATTTTTATCCGCAGGCCAAATGTTTTTTATGTTGAAAATGGACAAGCCTATTCAGTTTTCTAAAAGGCATATGCCAAAATATGTCACAGACTCTATTTTGAATTTTAAAAAATGAATTACTGTAGACTTTGAATGGTTATGTGTGATGTTTTGCCCAGAGACCGCCAATCTCTTACACCAACACAGGCAGGCACGGCAATTTCTTCGACTAAAATTCAGACTTCCATTTTTTAAATCCCATGGTTAAGTGTTCCAACGGATTAGTTATTTTTGGCTCTGAGCTTCATTATTTTCGTGCTGTTGTTTAAATCAGAATTGACTATAGCTGCAATCAAACAAAAGTTTGCTATTCCTCCAGAACTGGGAACTTTAGATAATAAGTATAACTTTATATCATCATAGTTACATAGAGTCGTGCTATGCATTGGAATCTTAAGTATAGGAATATATCATTCGAATTAAAGGAGTTTCCATCTGGCACAAAATGAGGTTAGATTAATTTACCTTAACAACCACATTCGGGTGTGCTGATACCTCAGAGAATCTGAAGCAGGTAGTATGCACCAATAACAAAATAAATAGAGTAAATACTGTAAAAGTTAGCGGTTTCTAGATTCACTGTGAAATTTAAGAAAAATGCAATGGAAAACATATGCTTTTGGGCTTTAAAGACTAAGTAGTTTAAACTCCAAAGCTGCAGTATCTGTACACCCCAGTGCATCCATTCTGATCCAATCAATCCGTGGTCGCAAATGTTGGTACTTCTCAGGCTTCTCACTGGATGAAGGCCGATAAATTCATAAATAGTGCTGCAACTTGATAGACAGTCCCTTCTTAGTTGTTGACAAAAGACTCCAGAGGGAGTTTTTGTTTTTCTTTTGCGTTAAGCACGTCTTGTCTAGTCAAAGCTGTAAAACCAATAACTTTATTCTTTCTCCATCGCTCAAATACAGGCAGATGGTGACGTCCCGAGTGTTTACATTTCCTACCATCCCAAACGCGACAGCATAAAGGCTGCCAAACAAGATCTCCTGGTTAGGCAGAAGAAGAGCCAGAAGGTTCAGAGAAGGACTGTACCCGTTTAGTTAACTGTAACAAAATTTTACTCTTTCGCCGTTTATTCCTGTTTCTAATAAAAAGTACACTTTTTTTCTGAATAATGATTCCCTTACTATTTCAAAATTGATTCAACATTCAATTTGAGCTAGTTTTTTTACGGACAGTTGTTATGCTGCAAAAATGTAAGAACTGTCTCAAGGGAGGGTTGCGTGGCTGTCCAAAATATTGCGTCAAAATCTATCTACAAGAAGGCCACTGTAAATGCAATGGATGCAAACTTCGGTCAAGCTAACTTACGACATGTGTTAATACCGTTGCATAGATTCCGCGCAAACACCCAACTACTGGTGTAACCTAGGGAATGTTTTAGTGTGCCTTAAGGTAACTCTTCATCCCGCGTAAGTAACTTTGTCTCACCCCAGCTGATACAAGTGTCAAGAAAGTTGACTGGTAGACGGGAGAAGTGAGAGAACAAGCGCAACTTTGAAGAATCCGCCCCTGCTTCCGATTCTGTACTACGAAAAATGTGACGCGCTTATATTATGACAGGATGCTCTTAAAGTCGTGGCTTTGAAGTCTGTCAACTGAAAGAGGCAGCCGATCATTCTCAGGACTAAGAGTCAGCCTGCTATGGTCTTTTCGCGATGGGACTGAAATGGTACTTTGGTACGTGAGATCAATGTTGTGGGTTGCGTGGTGCACGCGTATACAAGCTGCTTAGCTTTGTCGGTACATTTGACTGAGTACAGCTAAGATCACCGTGTTATTTTCTTGCGAGTTTGTTGAGGAAGGAGCGAATGCAATAAACGCTCTTCAAGTATTCATTGTCAATTGAACAAAATCTCGTAGATTTCGACGACGAGCACCGCGTGGTCTCATTAGCCGCAGCAAACGCTGAAACAAGCCGCAGCAGACACTGAGGCAAGCTGGACAGGCTGCACGAAGGCTACAGCAAACAAAAGCAGTGCAGCCAACTACCGCGAATAAAACAAGAGATAAAGCAGAGTCGCGAGGAACCGACCCACTCGCTCGCCACTCCCACCTCCGTGTGCTGGAGTGCCATAAAGGACACATTAACAAAGAGTTACACAGCCTGACTCTCAGGCCTCCATCTCCTTGCATACGCACATACAAACACACGCGTACTAGAGGAGGAGCAATGTAAGTGATCCGAGTTTTCCCGTCAGTTGGCAAACCCTCTAAGACACGGCTTTTAGCGCACCGTGATAGATTAAACTGCATCTCACGGATTATAGGGAGGAAGCGCTCTGAGATTCGCTCACTCTCCCCTTCACCGTCTAGCGACCGCCTAGCTGCTCGGGCACCTGAAGTGGGGCCTAAAACCCAGTGGGAGCGCGAACGCATATACCGACAGGGAATCAGAACCGAGAGAAATTGCCGGTACCTACCAGGCTGCAGGGCCGTGGTTTGCCGAAGTCTGGCATTGCATATGCATACAGACGTTGGGTCACTGCATAATTCATGCAGAAGCTAAGATCATACTCCCAGTCCTTGAGGTACCTGGTTTAGGTCCTCATTCGCGATGGTCCAAATGTCATACTAGAAGTTGAAGTTTTATTAAAGTATTCTGTAAGCCGTTTTGAGGTGAATTAGGACACAGTTGGAGCATCGTCTACGACCTTGGCATTTTGGGTTGTTTTAACATTTAAGATTAGGATAGAAAATGCAAAGATCCAGATTCAAGATGTCGAAATAATTAAGTAAACTAAGCTATATAAAGTTTTGCGTCAAGTCAACACAAATAAGAACCTGCAAATGGTAACCTTACATTCTAATTATCGCTACCTTTACTTCAGGTTCGTTTTTAGGGTGAAAAGGGGGATATTCAAAACATCGTGGTGACAGTCAGTCTAAATACAAGGTTGGATGATGCTGGCCATGTTCCAGCGATCCTGTGCAAATCACAAAGCTTTTTTTGAGTTGTGGAAGCCATGCTGAGAGCGGTGTGTATGCCCTCTTTGAGAACTATTTGAGATTCTAGAGCTAAAGGCTGTCCGAGTGCGCCTTCCACCAGTGCCAAGCTTGTATTTGTGCATAGTAAGTAGACGCATGGGTGGGCACAGATGTAAAAGCATTCAATTGACAGCACTGGTAAAAAAAACATGTCGAGTCATTCATTACTGACTAGTAAAATCTCACCCAAGCGAGATGCGAGCACCAAGACAGCTGATATCAGCAAAATGTATAATGGCGAAGAACCTGCAGCTATTAATATAAAGCGGTGCGCAGTTATTAACTACTGCCTGCTCTGGACGGTGCACTCGTTGTGAATCCGCAATGTTTATCTACTGTTGTGTCTGAGGATAGCTTAGTTAAAAAGCACATATTCCAAAGGATGAGTTCCATCCGCACTTACTTCAGAACTGTAAACTTTGTGAGTAAATAGAAAATTGCCGATGTATCGATGCCTAGGCAATTTAGTACGATCCTCCTGTTCTGCATTATGGTCTCCGCGAAATGTAACTTATTTAATGCGTTAGACCTCCTGACGTATCATAATTCCAAAATTGTTTTCTCCTTAGGAGCTACCTAGCTTTCCAAGGTTAAAACATTAAATTCAGGTGTAATTTTGACAAGAAATAGACGGACTCCTTAGAACAAGAACTTTACTTGCTTGATGTTTAGGATTCACAGTCAAATCCAGCAGCAGGAAAGCCTCAAATAAGTGGTATTAGTACACAGAGAGTTAAAGTATTTATAGGATACAGTTATTATACTATTGCATACCTAGTTTAATTAAAAAGCTCCTCTTAATCGAATTTGGGTTTTATCTGGTGCGCTAATTGCTGGCTGACCAGTGTACAAGTCAATCACTTATGGCTTTTTATCCCCCGTACCGAATGCTGGTGTGATACTTCAGTGGTATAGCCACAGCATCCTCAAAACACTAACTTTACCTGTTTATACTGATTGCTTTGGCTTAACGGATTTTCGTCACCAAATATGTGTTGAGCAGATCATTGCTCCCACTTATAGCCTCAGAACCCATAAACCATGACTTAGGTAAATAAAAATTCACGCGGTTGTCACGTCTGACATGAACTGCGGCCTAATCGAATTTGAATTTGTAGCCGAGTCTCGTGGAATAAACTGCAAATGTAGACTTGGTTTTATTTCTCCGCACTGCTCTTAGTGCGACGCCTATTCATTCGACGAATCCCGGCTACACATTCAAGTTCAATATAACCGAAAGTCTCGCGAGTTGTGACAGTCGCGTGAGCCACGCGTTGCTTTAGTGATGGCTGCAATGGCTTTCCAAGCCCATATCCTGCATTGCGACTCTGTTCGACCAACCTAATTGGTTACCCGGGAGCGCGCGGGCAAGAGCATTTTTATAACGCCAGTGCATGTGACCCAGGTAGCCGGACCATCATCAGATCAACTTCCAAATTGGTTAATGGAATTTCAGCGATTAACGACTTGCACTGTCGGACACCAAGCCATTAGCGCAACACCGAGAGTGACCATGCTTGATGCGCGGGGGTAGCTTTTAATTATCAGATGTATACATAAGCATAGTGAATGCATTTTTAAATACTGAAAATACCTGTGTGTACGAATAATCTGTATCTGATAATGAATACAAGCCTTAATGCGACAGGTTGGGCTAAAAAAGTCGTTGATCGAGCGGACGCATATACTTTTTCTCAATTCGCATTATTGCGTGCATCGGAAAATTTAATTTGCTGAACACTCACAGAACAGCACCCTTGCATATTCTATTATTTTATGCTATCAGTTTGTATTGATAAAATGGGTTCAGGAAAAGAAGAATTCGGAATGTTTAGAAACAAGTTTAATTAAGGCATGCTTTGGGGTTCTCTAAAAAATGAGTGCCCCATCATGGCATTCATATGCTAAAAAGTTTAGGCGTTATCTCAACAGTCTCATTTTTACCAGTTGAAATACTGGTTTGTTCAATAAAACATTATAAAAGCAACAATATTTAGCGTAGTTGTTGTTGTTGTTGTTGTTGTTGTTGTTGCTGTCATGTTGTCAACCATAATGACACTGGTGCTTTTCCATTTGGTCCAGTAGGCCACATCTACTAAGGTAATGTATGTTTGGGACTTTGGCTGCTTTCAAGCGAATGACTAGACCCATCGGATGGTGCCGGTCAACAAAGACTGAAATAAAGAAGCGCCAAAATGTCAAAAGGATAGTGTAGCAGGAGCCTAAAGCAACTCCCGAGCCATCCACATAAGCATAAAATTTGCAAGCACAAGGTGCCCACTGATGCTCAGTTCACAGTTGCTTCGTTTAACATTTCATATGCATTGCCACATGGATCGTTCTATGTTCGGGAATTAATAATTTGACTTGAGGCACGTATTTAGACAGTTAACTTGGCAAAATTTGAAGGCACCAACTATTTTGGTTTCCTAAGGAAAATTGAGTGCGTCTCCTAAGCCTGCTCTTCCTTACTCTGATGTAATAATTGCCGACCCAGCAAACACAGACTGATGGATCCAAATCAGGCTGGGTATACGCACATCTCTGTGTTCATTCTACAACGAGCACGTTCAATCTGGTTGCTTGCCGAAGCAAAAAAGCTCAGCATGAGATGGCAATGTTGACAAACAGTCAACCAACTACCCATTCGAAGTCAGCTTAATTATAACTGCAGCGAGGACAGACGACAAAAATATGGGTAAGTTGATATAACATGCTCGGGTTTACTCTGCTTTCACTCAGCCAAGCGTAACCCGTAGGCGGGGCTGATGTAGATGGTTCGGAGAGAGAGAGTCTAGCAGATGGGCCATAAACAGCGACTGGAAATGAACAATAATCCAAACCGATGTTTTTTAATGAAAATATGTTTAAGTTCAAAATTATTCATCTTGTTTAAAGGAAACGAGAGCTCAGTTCAACACTATATATTGAGTTCACATCCAAACCGAAACTGCAGTGTTACGTGCATTTGACGGTCATATTATCATTTTGTTCATCTTAGTACTGGCATGTGTTTGCCTTCCAGCTATGGAAGGAGGGGTGATAGTGCACACATTTTCTTCCAAAAAATTCTTGTTCAGGAACGCGCTATAGTCCAATAGATTGAAAGGTTTGCATCTTAGGTGTTTGTATGAGGTAAGGAAAAGCCCAGTCGCGTACCAGAACAGTCCATTTATTGTATTTTGATTTAAAATTGGTACATGAGTTCATTGTCAGAGATACTAACAACTAAAAGAGGAAATAATTATAGGGAGGGGGTAAATTCATCAACTATCAGTGACACATATATGAAGGTAATTGTACAAGACATCGTACGCCGGCGCTAAATCTATACGTCAATTTATTGCTTTCTCACTGCTGGATTAGCCGTTACTAATTCTCTGCTCGTCTTGTTCCCGTCATGGGCGAGTATCTTGACGGTTGCGAATTTGAACTCATGGCCCGTCTCGTTGGTGGGAGCAGCAACGTGCGGTCATTCTTACCCGTCGTACAGCCAGCAAATATTCATGTATGGGCGATCCGAACATACGTGAAGTCTGACCTGTATAATTATAAGGAAAACTTGGGCATGGAATGCGATAATCTACCCCAAATGGCTCTCTAGTATTAAGCCAGTCTTTTTATTTTCAATACCTTGTTGCACAACGTAGCTTTCGACCGGTGTATAATTTCAAACTTTAGGCCGCTGCAAGGCGCTCAGTTAATTCTGAGATGTTCCTGATGCATAAGAGGACGTAACATATTCTTGACAATGCTTTTTCGTGGATTCCCTGAGACCCAACACCTAGGCCTTAGCTTATAAACGCATTCAGATAGAGATTCCGTATAGAATGGTCGCGGAAATATCGTAAATCGCGCACCTTTTCCTCAACCCGCTGAAATGAGTCTGAGTCCGCTTGATGCACCTTCGTTTTTTTGAGATCTGCGAAGATGCGTAATATTCCATGCCTAAAGAAGCGTGAAAATGAAAACTTCACTCAACACACATTTGTCGTTTGTCGCCACCATGCTGACGACGCGTTTGCTTTCGTCAAGCATACCATGCTGAAAATCTTCCATAGCTTGCTCAGTAGAATCGTCCCTGGCATGAAGTTCACGAGGGAAAAAAACAAATACACAACTGGCTTTCCTTGATGTTCTCATCAAACGAAAGCCTATCGATCGAATCAAGACGGCAGTTTACAGAAAGGCATTGAACGTAATGCAGCTTCTCAACTTTCCCAGTAACCATCTGATTGATCATTAACGAAGCTATGCGAGAACGTGCTTAAAGCAAATTCAGACGCATCATACCAGGCCCGGGGAAAAGGTACTCCGGCAGAATAAACGACTGTCTTACCTTATTTTGGAATATACTTACACCGCTCTCGTCGGACACAATTGGTGTTTTGCCATCTTTGAAATCCACTTTCGTCAACTTCTTAATAATACCCCCTACAAATTAATCTTTATGTTTCTTATTTTTGAAGTACGCCTCATCTAAAAACAACACATACGCCAGTAACCAAGTGCCCACAGATTTGTTATTCGGCCTTCGTCTGTATCAATAAACTTGTTCACAGAAACCATTCTAGAGGACCAATTTTTCCCGTATTGTTAACAGCATTCACAGCTAAGCAGTATGCATGCATAGGCACATTTGGCATTTGGAGCTCAGTTATGCCCTTATTTCGAAAGGAAGAGTGAATCACAATTGACAGGACAAATTTAAATATGTAAAAAGTTTATCAGAACTCAATCAAATTAAATTGGTAATCCAGAAGCTCATGTTTGCTATCTCAAATTGAATGCTCACTGAACATTTTGGAGAATAGAAGGGGATAGATTTCATTATAAGCAGAGTCACTTATGCATTAATCAAAGTTGAGATCCAAAAAAGCCGTAGAAATCGCGTGCTTAGAACTCACTACCGACAAACAATAAGGGGAGATATGATGAATTAACGACAGGGAACGGGCTTTAAATTTCTAAAAAACAGCATCGTTATTCAAGTGGTCATAGCTTTGCTCTTAGTGGTTCACACATTTGTTTGTAGGAAAAAAATGGAAAAGCGTGAAAGCTGTATTTTGTGAATGTTGGAGATGGCAATGTTTGACACAATGAATATTGGGTTTGCTGAAATAACCCATTCAGATACAGCTTTTCTAGATCAGCTTAAACTGCGTTTCAGTTAGTGATTGGAGAATGCAATTTATTTGTTGCTAGTTAGGCAACGATCATTCCCTTAAAAACAAGCTCAGAATATTTGCTTTTTCACAACATAAACGCCATTTTAAACACATTAAATCGCAAACTACCCAGCTAGGTTGCATTTAGTCAGATAAACCATCCTACCAGCGTAAACTGCCCTAATAAGTCCTGATGGTAAGATATGGCCGAGAATAATTTCAAGTTTTGTAAGATAAAATATTGAAAACATCAAGAAAAGGAATACAAAATTTCCGCGACACCGACAAATGGAGTATTATTTAATTCATATAGATAATCAGCACTGATGCATTGGCTCACCTACAAATCGCCCCGTCGAATTGTTTGACAGGTGACCTCGTTTTGTTGACTAGAAATCTACAGTCTCATTCTATCCCAACATTGTACTATCGCGAGTAGGTCACGGTCTGATAAAATTCACCGAGAGGGCCTTACAAATTACAAAGAGATAAATCGATATAAGGAGCCAATTGGCATCTTTTACAGAATCAGTTACATAGCAAGAGCAGGATCAGGTCTGATAAGTCAGTATACGCCTTATGAAACAATTTATCTGTGTTTTCAAGATGAAGGTTCGAGCAGACTTAAAGGAATATACCAGTAAACGCTGTGTTCTGTTTCAAAAGTTCCTGGTGGATGTTAAGACAAGGGAACGATCGAACACAGAATACAAAAAGGCAGAGATAGATTTACCGCGCATACAGTGCATTGAGATATGCTTATGTAAAATGAGATGACTGACTGCGTTTGAGTATCCATACAAATGCATATTTAGCTTTTTAATCTCCGGAGAAATTAATTTCTGATCGCGGGTTTATATCAGTATATCGAAGGTCTATAGGCGTAGACCGAATTTGTATGTGTATATTTGTGTTCAAACCTGTAAGCCCCTGTGAAATATACACATGCTGCCTTCAGACAGTCCTCAGTTGTATAAACTGACGTTGTAACTTACAAAAATAACAGCCTAGGTACTTGCTAAAAGGCCCAGACACGTGTTTCGCCGGTATTATGCCGCTGCTTGACACAGCAGCGAGGGGTCCGGCTCATCAGTTGGTCACCCCAGATTTCCTTATCTGCTTTCTGGTTGATATACCAGTTTTGAAAGTTTAGCTTTTCAATCTCCGGAGAAATCAATTTCTGATCATTCCAACGACCAATGCATATCTCCATAGGCACAGAAGACCTACGACTGAGTATTCTTCACCAATCTTGCCATGACGAAAAAAAATCAACCGACTATATCCTGTTGTGGACACCTCTAGAAAAATAAAAGGAAACGCGTAATATATGTTTTTTTCAAATGTCATCCACCGTTGGATTTCCGTCGGTACATAAAATGAGGGCAAAAATAATAACAGCCAATTGCGGCTTCCAATAATACCAAGGTCGTACTAATGGTGTAAGAAATAGACGTATGTGTTTAAGCACACATGTACCGTTTAGACTTCACCTACTAAAGGCGAGTTGACACATTCACAAAAAGGGAGCCCTATTGAAAAACATTCTGCTAAATGAATGAGATATGAAATGGGCGTCTTATCTTTGCAGATTTATGTATTCACGCAATCGATTGAAAGTGTAAGCAGCAGGTTAACTTCAAGCAAAAGTGAGTTTATGTACGTCAGAAAGTGGTTCACGTACGATAAAAACAAATTGAATATCAGGAAATCTTTAAGGAAAAATAAATTCTAAGGCGGAGAATGCAAAATTAATCTTTTTGTAGTAAAAAAGACGGTCAGTCAAAAAACAAGATTCAGTGACATTTACACGTTTAAAATAGACATAAGAGACATAAATATAAGCGCCATTTACCCGCGCATGGTGAAATTTATTCACTTTGAAATTTTGTGGACTAGAAGAAACCACTGCGTCAAAACCAACGTAGCAGACATTGCAATGCTTTGTTTTAATTAGACAGTCAGACAAGTGCCTAAAAGCAACACCACTAGCAGCGCTATGACCATGTCAGCCACTAACAACAACAAAAAAGTGAAGACGACAGCTAACGCAAACAAAGAGGCAGGCATAACTGGATCCGGACACGATCCATTCTACCACTTCCGACCAGTTACCCCACTGGTCAGGGCCGCCCTACGCCACTCAGCCTATCATCAGGCACCCACATCACCAGCGGCAACTCGGGTGACAGCGAACATAATTGTCACGCAATTATCAAGCACGCATCCGACACAAACAACGAAATCGTGGCAACTAATGACTTGAAAGTGAACTGTTAAGCTAGCACCGCACCAATCACGACCCCTCTCCCCGCAGCGGTGATAATAAGAGCTGATAATTATAGCACGCATGCAGATGACCACTACAAACTATAAATATTGTGCAAGCTGTGCATATATCAGCCTAATCTCTGCATATCTCACACTATGCTATGGTTACTCATGATTAAGTATCCTAGACAGGATCCGGAACGTCAGGCAAATAAACTTACTGCCCCAGTGATCGCATCATCTACTTTTGAGACACAAGTACGCACTGCAGTGTGACCACTTGCCCATATATGCTGTCCAGACACAGCACATAAACTCCTGCAGGTAATAAACAAACAATAGCATATGCAACTAGAAACTAGCTAGCCACAGGCTGAGCAGACGCGTTTCTTTGCCCAGCGTGTCTGATTCGATTCTCAGAGCCACTCCTTTTTCTATGGTTACGGATCAACTATGTTGACAGAGGCAAATTCTTCAAAAAATATCCCAGCGTCTACCAACAAAAGATTTTTTGTATTTACCTCAATGTAAGCAATGGAGCATAAATAATAGTGAGGGGTTAAGTTCTGTTTTCATTTGGCCGTCTTCATTTTAAAAATAGTTAGTTAATCTCCGACAAAACACGTAAAATACATCAGGACAATAAAGTCGTCGTTAATGAATACAAGTTTGAGAAGAATTCACAAAATTTTTCTAAATATCTGAACACTTGTCTCACCTCAAAGCGCTAACCCATACAATCTTATCATGAACGCTCATACTGCGGGAATGCACTTGTGATCACCGTAACATAACCACTATATCGATTTCTTATAAAAAATGCAAATACATTTGTCATTCATAATCAAATTGGCTTTGATAATAGCTTTGAGTAAAAGGTTTTTTGGAGTCAGTATAATTCGACTTTACTTTCCTTCCAAACAGCAAAAGTGTCAATAACCTATCTAGGCGTATGGTCTCCAGTGAGTTATCCCGACTGTAACGTATACTGGCCCCAATCCGCTGACCAATGTTTTCAGGTTTTTTCGAAAAAATTCGTCTTTATCTTCGTAAACATAGATGGCTGAGGAGGAAGCGTTGTCAAAACCCAGATAAATGTGTTCAATATCCTGAGCTCTCTCGAACTCTTAAAGGAGTCTATGTCAGAGATAAGAAACAACAACAAAATGGAAGTTAATTAAAGTGTGTACAGCAATCAGCTGTCAGCGTTCGTCAGGTTGTAAGGTGGTAAGACACAACGATGAGAAAAGGAGGGAAAGGAAACTGTTGGGGTGCAGGTTATTTAGCTGTCAGTGAATTCAAGTTTCGCCAGGGCGTCAGCAACGAAAATGAGGGTAATAATAGAAGTTGTGGGCCAATGAATTTTGACGGATATCTGGGTGTGACTGTGTGACTGCGCAAAGCTCTTATGCCGGCGCTAACTCGACACACCAGTTGATTGAATTCTCATCAATAGACTGGGATTTGGTTAATTCCCGGCTCGTATTGTTTCCACCGTAGGCTAGTAGCTTGACGGCCACAAAGTTGAACACGTGGCCTGTTTCATAGGCATGTGCTGCAAATTGTGATAATCCGTTGTCTAGTCGCACTGCCTGCTTATTTTCATGCATGCGCGATCCGAGCTTATGCTCAGTTTACCCTGTACAGTTACAGGAACAATATAAGTATGGGATTTGATACTCTTCCTCAGATTCTTCATTGGAATTCAGTCGGTCTTTTCTTTTTATCATCCTGAATTTGGTATATTTAACCCTTCTCACTGTGGTTGATTTAGAAAGTCATAAATGCATGTATGCGTGCTGGTGTTTGGTTTTTATTATTCTACCATACCGTTTTCTACTTTATGAATGACTCTGTAGAGTTAAATATTCGTACTTTTTGTTCATTTTTTGTGTCACCAGTCTTTTTAGATTTTTCAAATTGATGTTTTACTGAAGTGAAAACTTCCATTTTCAGAAAATTCGCTAATTCCAAACAGTCTGTGCATGCTGAGCTGCAGTTTGTTGGTTAACTACCTAAAAGCAAGTGTTGTTTGTTCTCCGAAATCAAATACAAACAAGTCATCCTTTCATGCTATGAGCGATTTGAAAGTTGGTGACTGATAGCCATAGATAAAGTGAGGTCTTGCCTGTCATGCCAGGGCATACGCGGTGCTTTTTGTTCTACTTATTCTGTCACTAATTTATACTACGCTTACATTTATTTGCTTATAACTTCAATAAAGCGCTTCCAGCAGCATTTTACGAAAAATTATTAATCCAACTGAGGGTGTTCTAACTCATTTACTGCGCTAATAACCTTGTACTAGCGTTAATTAAGGCAAACACATACCCTGTTCGTGTTTTACTTTGAACCACTATAATGTTCAAGTTAAAAACACAAAATAACACAGTAAAAAGGCCTAAATGCTCCTTAGAGCGGTAAATGATTATCATCAAGAACTATTCTAGTCATAACTGATAAACAAGCACGATGATTAATACCCAAACTGCTAAAAAATCACGCTTTTTTAAATAATCACGCCTTAAATTTTCTTACAAGCTCTCTCTTGTCCACCCTCTTGCTCTACTTACTATTTTTGTGCTTTTTATGTCGTAGCCATTATGTGCTCCTCACATAGCAGCACTCATCGCTACGTAACTGCTAAAAGCCAGGTTGCAGTGACAGAGGGTATCTCCAAATATTATGAGCAAAATGACAACCCTTAAGAAAAACTTAAGACAGGCCATTAGTCGTAGTAAAATGTAATATGAAGAGTGGAAAATTCCTGCGCAACCATTTTCACATCCTATTGTCAACGGGACAAGAAGGAAAGTGTTCCTTAGTAGCAGTGTAAACTAATTTGCTGCTACACAAAAACAAGTGCACGATAATGTGTTGCAGAATCTTGCCCGTTTGATATGCATGTTGCCAATACGCATCGCCGTAAAACTATCTCAGCTTAATGTAGTACTGTCAGTCTAATCGCCCACTATTTGCTGCTAACAACCTCACAAAAATGTCATCATTTAGACGTCCATTTTGAGAGGGCTCGCCCAATTTAGAGTAGGCCTACATTTTGAAGGACTGTATTTTCGAAGCAACTTGATATACTTGGGTTTCCCAGCATAAGCTACATGTTGCTATCAAAGTATTTTTGTAGAACAACCGAGTAAAATAAAAGCCATTTTATTTCGTTATAGTTGACAGCTTCTACTTTCTGAATAACCTGAACAAGGAAATTCAGCAAATAGGAGAATTGTGACGTCAAAATGAATAATTGAGCTTTTATTTTAATTCTTTAGTTTGCTGTTCGTGAAACAGAACACATGTTCCGTTTCAAATCTTATAACTGAAGACTAAATCAAAATCTGTATAATCAAATCTTGGACTCTATGTGAGCATAGTTAATGAATATTCAATTTATTTTAACACTAAAATGGAATAAAGTACACCCAACATAAGTTACCTAGAGATACGCAGTTAGATTTCTGTATGCAAAAGGAACGAACGAATGTAAACTGTTCAGCGTACCTCTGAACAAAAATTTTGATTTGAAAAGATAATTTTGAAAAGAACGAAAACAAATCAGCTGAGCTGTAAACATATTACCGAAGTGATTTATACGGAAATGGGCGAAGTCGAACAAATGATAACCTTTTTTGTCGAACAGGAGTAGGTCTAACAAATAAAATCCTAATTTTATCGTACAATCAGGCAATTGAACCACTTTGCAACTCTTATGCAAACACTTATTTAACATAAATATCTGACTGCAAATGTAATTGTTGAAAGGGTCTGTACACGTGAATAGCTTGCATTAGTCTGACAGCGTTGCTCAGTCTTAATGAAGGGTAAGACTATAGCAGAGCTCGTAAGGCCGCATAATGCCTTTCATTTAGTTGAGTGTCATAAGCACGCTCGAGTTAGGCAAATTCTTTTGCGAACTTAATTTACTTCGGAAGATTTTTTAAATACACTTTTCATCTAAAGAAAGCTGTGTGGAAGAATTTGTACCGTGAGATTTACAGGCAGGTTGATTTTTTGTCTTTTCAAATATCTGATCGTCAGATATGCTTGATTTAAAGCATTGACTTATGTTTCTTGGCCTCTTATTAGGGGAATTTATTGCATTTATATTTGAAGCCAAATGTAGTTTTCGATGACCTTGAATACATGTTTATCCAGTAGCGGTAAAATTTACAGAATATTTTGACTTAAGAAATGTTCTTTCTATATAAAGAAAGTGGTTGCTTCAAGTTTTCAATTAAATACAATATCTTCATTCATTATTTTAATTTATTACTCTTTTTTTACGTCTCCAGAACCACGAAATTATCAAGAAAATTTCATTTTTCTTTACAAACACTTAGTTATTCCTATAGTTCTTTTAAGTATTTAATATGCCTAATGCTGTTCTTTATTATTTCTAAGTTGTTTTAAATGCATTCACACTGATATTCGAGTAATTATCAAACTTATACAAAGTTATGAAAGTTGCGACTACTGTATATATAAATTGATTATGGCAACTAGGTTACCATTATTTGTTTGCCTGAGTTTCCGGATGTCTTGATTTATTGAAACGGATGTCTAAAAATCATGAAATTTCTCTCTACAGTTAAAGGCATTCCTAACGCTATTCATCAAAATAGCCAAATTACCAACCTTCTAACAAAAGACATGATATTCGATCAAAGTGTTTGCATTATAAGAGAGAATTATATTTCTCTTAAATTCTACTTGGTTCAGCAATGTAAAAAGCCACACAATGCTTTCACTCTTCCAGCCAAGTGAAACAGGACAACCTTTTGTACTCATGACTAGGGCATATGCGTGGTTATAACCATGTTGCCTACAATACTTTTTGTTTTGCCAACAGACACTTAATCTTTTTGGCCCACAATAACCAAAGGAGTATGTCTTCTACGTAATGGGACATAAGGACTACTTGACAATGGTCACTTGAAAATCTTAACATGATTATCCTTTATTACTGCCATTTAAAACATTCCTAAAGGGAGCAACGAAACAAGTAGCTTTAAAGATATTTACCAGTGTAATCTGAAATCGTCTATAAGATAAAAACAGAAAGTTGTTTCAGTAAATAATTAATATGAATGTGATTTATTAGCTGAAATGACAGCTGCCGTAATCGTTTATGTTCTGGATGTAAAAATGATGAAACAGTGCTCCAGATTATGATCTCTAGGAGCTGATAAGTTCATGAAAATTTCGAAAGTGTACTAACTCTGAATGTAGTCAACACTTCCATAAACAGTTAACTATAGATGAGGAATCCTGGTTTTTGCAGAGGCCACGGAACGTTTGCCGCACCACATGTTGACAAAAGTATCTAATCTTATTACATAAGGAGAGACTACGTTGAATTTTGCCTTTTCGCTTTGATTACGCAAGTGGCGGCTAAGAGAGGATAAGTGTGTTGCTCTCACGTAAGTAAAAGACCATAAACAAAAACACCACAGTAAAATAAGAGCCCGAAATGTGCCCACGTGGATGCACAATTATTTACGTTTCCGCAAAGAACAGCCTAGTTATTCCAATGCACACCTCTGGCTTTCGACATCTCTGCGGTTCTGACCTCGCTGAACCAAACCGTATCCATGTAGGTCTAGTATCTCATAGTTATATTTTTAAAGAAGCAGTCACAGGCCTTAGAGGAGTACTTAGTCATAAAAACTCTGCTCTTTGGCTGGACGTCTAGTAAATGGCCGAAATATAACCGAATTCATGCGTTCATTTCTAAATTGCACTTGCTCAAAGTTAAGGAGGGTCGTCAGCACATATGGATTACAACCACCTAGTGACCAACTTTTATGAAGAAGAAATCTATGCAAATTCCAATTCGTATCCTTCATCTCTTTGGGCGATCCCAAATAAAGTAAAAGTAAAAATACAATTCGAAATGAGTTCTTTACCGCCTGCCTACATCCAAGCAGTACCTAGGAACAAGTGGTTGGCCTAAATGTCGCTGCCATTAAATGAAGTTAAATATGAACAATGCTATTTAAGTTTTTTCATCTTGATAATTTTCATGCTCTCCTTAGACAAAAAATGATGCACTCTAGACTAGTTTTCTCTAATGTTTTGCGTTCGACGGTGGAGTCAAATATGATAGCAAACTGCATTTGTTCCTCTACATACGTTGAATGTTGTGCTGTTGGGGCTACCGTTGAACGCATAGCTCGCTAAATTCAGGAAAAATCAGCATGCCTCGGAATAGAACAAATTACTGGACCTGTTTGTACAATCTATAAACAAATAAGGCTATTTAATTCAAGGAAAATGTGAAAGCATGCCAGCGTGCTTATAAAGACGTAAAATTAGCATTCATGAACTCTTCGTTGTGCTATTAGTCTGCATGTTCACACGAAATTTGATGCTCGCAATAATTCTATGGCATATTTGAAATAAAAGTGTGGTCATTTAAAACTCGTCTTCTTCGTTTAGTGTCAAATGACCCCTTCTGCTTTCGGTTTTGGAGAACGTTCATAATTTTAAAACGCGATACGATGCTTGTGCGATCATACATGCGACCAATCATTTCCGTACTGATACACTCGATGTAAAATATCGTGACTGCAATTTTTTACAAGCGCTAGGGGACGACGTTGTAGCGTAGTAAATGAAAACACAAAGCGACTTCAAAGAAGGCAAATGAAAAATATTTTGAAAAATTAGAGAGCAGTTAAATGCGTTGTTACATAGCAAAATCGAATAATAAAGCAAAAAATTGGAAGTGAAATGCTCCCTTTCTACTATCTGAATAATTTCAAAGCATCATCGTGTATAAAATAAACCTTAACCTTACTGTAAATCTTTTTTGCGTAAACCATCACCGCTTTTATTGTATATTTATAATCTATCTGGAAGAGCGAAACGCTGTGAAGTTACTAATATGTAAACGATACATAATAGCAAAGTTTTCTAGATGCATATGTCTCAGTTTGCCAAATTATTTTGCTAACTCTAATTTAATCAAAAAGTTAGTAGGCAATAAAAACTCAGATGTCCCATGCAACTGCCCTACATTCATCCGCACGCACATGATTGTAATAAATGAAGATTGTGATTTGTAGAGATGATAAGGTTTAAAATTGTATGTCTGATATAGTTCTGTTTAATATACAATAGACCGTGAGTGTATATGCGGTTGCCAGTGATGTGCTTTACGGCTATTGCTTAAATCTACAGCATCAGCTTTTGATTAGACAGAGGATCATAAATTCAACTTTAGCAGGAATGACTGATTTTATATGTTAAAAGGGGAAAACTTTGGTTATTTAAAGTAGGCTTTATGTCAACAATTAGGCCTTTATGAGATCACAAATTGCAGTATCATACTAATGCAGCTACAAAACACTGGCTGTTTTGGGATAAGACTCGTTATCACCGACTTTATGCCCAGGTGTTTCTAATTATTCCGCCAAAAGCATGTGTACAAGAAGCTTAAAACATAATTACGCTGCAGTTGAAGATTTCTTATGCTGTGAATTTCATAACGAACATAGTATATGCGCAAAGTATAAATCAGAACCTGTAACTCTGTCGATAGAAAATGACCTTCATTTTCGTTTTTGTTTGTTTTCAGGCATTTGACAAAAGTATTTTTTTACTGCTTCCGATTTCAAATCCATACATCTTGTTACATACGTTTGTCCATATTGTCAAGATTTAATTGAAAAATTGAAATTCTCAAACAGAAGCGCAATGACCAGTGTGGGAAAAATGTAAGGAATGAATTGCATAACAGCTCTTTTAAGTGGAGATGGAAATGAAACTGAAGCTTCTGGTTGTGGTTTGATTTTTCAACACAATTTGCCTGTTATGCATTCCTTTCACGCAACTTAACAATGAAAACGGCAGAATTATTGTTAGAAGAAAAACATGGATAAAGCCCTTACTATAATGCAATTATCAGACATCTTTAGCTGGTATAATGAAAGGAGACATAAGCAAATAGCCCCCAAGCGCTAGGGAGATGCTCATAAGTATGTTATGTTCACATGATGACTTTTTGAAAATCTTGATTGACTGAGCCTTTTCAAAGCGTCAAATGTATTCAAGTCAATGGAAGTGAAATTGATGTGCCCCAATCTGCATGCCGACTATGGGGTGATGGATATGTTTTCGTTTGCCGCCTCAGCATGCTTCGATATCGTTTCATTCTAAAATCTAATACCACTACTAAGGCATTCCTCCTAACAGACCTGATTGTAGTCCTTCACTGGATAGAACAGTCCGTGTTCACCAAGTATTAACTTAATTGTTGGACTTGTTATGTCTATGACACCTTCATCGTTATAAAAACAAGCAACATAATGCATCTATATGAACTTGGTTTAACTGAATATTCTGTTTACGATTGGAGGTAAAATCAACAACCACTAACCCTTTCTCAACGTGATTTTGGATCGATTTAAAACTGAAAAACTGATAACCGCAGTATTATGAAAGACTGCTAAGCCTAAAAAAGTACCGAAATTTAATCGCGATAAATATTTGTTAATTTTAAAGAATAGAAACAGTGCAGTACCGTAGCAGAGAAGAAGAGTTGAACCATAATATCTCCAGCAGCTTTTCATAATTAAAAGAGATTCCCATAAGTTGATTGAGAAAAACAACCACCAAGCGAACAAATGATAGTCAAAATAACAGGAAGTTGAAGTCTGATGGGGTATTTTCTACACTTAAGATGTTTTTGGTGCGGTTTCTTGACTGATACAATCCGCCAGAATAGGCACAGCCCACCCACCCAAAGCAACGGTCCGTCATCATTTTGATGCAATGTAAGGATCCACTGCCACTCACTGATTGTTTGAAGGCTGTCTATGAAGTAGTTTGAAATGGCTTAAGCCATGTATCCTCGGCTAAGAAAGTCTTCAGCTAAAGGAACATGCATGTTTATCCTTGTCTTTTGAAGGAAGACAGGTAAAATTTGAACGAAATCGGATATTCGCGAACGTTTTTTTCACTATTTGTTATCACAGAACAAGAGCGTTTTTTTCTGTGTTAGGATATATACAAACAATAATATAAACACTAAAAGTTTCAAGCATGACCTTTATATTGCTAGAAAACTCGATATGTGATCAATGAAGATCAGTTGAAGGACAGTGCAAGAAATGGTATCGCGTTCAATAAACCAGGAACATTTTTTGTCACGAAACGCACTTATAAATGTGTTTGTTCATATTATATTTTAGCAGACTGAGAATTGAAACGGTAAAAGAAATACGTTTGCCTTACCGTAGAGATTGAAACCCAAACCAAGCTAGATAACATTTGAAGTAGGTGACAGGATATCTGTTACAAAATATAATTTCCGCTTTTATGTAAACTGAAAATGAAATGGACGGAAATGTTGCAGTTTTCCCAAAAACTTCATATATATTCTTCATGTTTTAATGCCTTTGAAAAATAAGAATACGGCCATTAAGAAAACAGTTGTGACATAATGATCAAATTCAAGAAGGTTAGTGAGCTGCTTCCTCTTCATTTGAAGTTTCATCCCTTCGTTTGTGAAAAAGATAATTTTTTAGCAAATTCACTATTTATACTTTGACGTGATCTTGGACGACGTCAAAGCGCAGAGATATTCGTGAATCCACCTTAAATTCAGGGCTGAGCTAAAACTAACGTTAATCAACTACTAAAAATATCTTTGAAGAAATTTGACGAACGGAAGGTTTTTGAAAGGCACACAAAATGGCATGGTGCTGACTTTAACCGACAATTCTATTTATATTGATTGCTTACAGTTGCAGCAATTTTAAACTTTTTGGAATTTGAGGCTTTTTTAAACAGTTGGTTTGTTGAAGGATTGTTTGACCAACTTTTATATTGAATTGAAGTTCCGAATTTACTTCAGTTTGTTCGTCATTATTTGAAAGTTTCATCAGAGCCTAAAATGGCACTTTGCGTGCGATTATCAATCTTCAGCAAAATTCAGCTATTTAAGTGATTTAGATAGTTTAATGTATGGAGGTAAATGATACCTGAAATCTAACACTATGAGTTAAACAGAAATTGATCATCTCCCTAAAAAAGGTTTAAGCGAATTCGAGTACTGTCGCTGATTACCTTGAATGCCACATTGCACGGTTAAAAGTCTACTTTCGGGAAAGGCATTTTAGGTAGTGCACATTATGTGCACACATTGCCAAATATTTAGCCAAAACAAAACGGTGGTATTAGGGGTTTTGGGGTGGCAAAAAAGGAAAGGTATTGAAGAAAGTTTATAGACGAAAGTGTAAAAATGTAGTTCACCACGGCTGCCGAAAGTAAGTTTTTCTGCATGTAAATTGAGTTTTTGCGTGGCGCTTAGTGCCGCGACTTTAATTATTTAATTACAAAACGGTTAATTGAACCAATTGCCACCATTTCTTTTTTTAGGCATTTCAAGAAATCTGCTTCTCGATAATTTGGTTTTTCAAAATATGTTAAACGATAAAAGTGATCAGGAAAATCTACCGATATAAATCAACAAGATTTCTAAGATTAATTAAATAAAATTCATAAAGCAGTTTTTAGAGGACAGTCAACTGCCTATACTAATTCGCCCATCTATGAGCCCATATAACCACCGTCTCTGTGAAACAACAAGCTGAAAGGACGAGTATGTGAAATGCGCTACTTGGCTTTCTGTTGCCCTTTTTTAACCATATTAAATATATCATAAAATTTTTAAAAATTGATCTATTTTTATATCCAGAGAATGGATAATTTAAGATGAAACCAGTAAGCGCCAGTGTCAAGAGAATATGAACATTCAGGAGATTCAAAATTTTAAGTGAGTTTAGAGACACGCTCATGGTAGTGATCTTTGAGTTTTTAGTTAATATTTGTTAGTATTTTAATGCAGCGTTCTAATTCTTATGATTGAAGTAGTTCAAATATCCACACTACAAAGATGCAGAGTTGTAAACTAGAATGTCCTGGTTCATCGTTTTCTTTAATAAAGTCATTGTTTATTGTTATAAAATTTGATATTTTCAAATATTTCTTTTATAATTTTGCATATATGCGTTTTCTATATGTCAGTAAAATAAGCATCATCAAACATTTTAATGCGTTATTTACGTCAATATGGAGTACAAAATATGCACGAGCTCGAAGTATCTTATGCAGATAATCCAATGGGTGTTCGAGAATGTCTTATCCCTAAATGAGCACTCATATCTCCAAAAGTAAGGCCACACAAGACATGGAATGAAAAACGTCCACCTCTCCACCATCAGATGCCGTCGTTGTGTGGCGGTTTGTTGGCTTTGAAAATATGTCTGACCAAAGACAGCTTTGCGAATATTTATGTCCTCTGAGAATATTTTTAATAGCAGGGAAAACTGAATAAGTGGCTTGACTGTAAATTTACCTACAAAACATAATTACCAGAAAATTGGTCAGAATAAATCTCCCTAGAAATTCAATCATAGGTTTGCGAATTGGAACTGATAATAAAGGCAAGAAAATTATTGAAACTAATGAAAAGGCCATCAGAACGCTTATTTCAAGCAAATATTTCAGAAAGCCAGCATTTATTTTGACTGCATACGTAAAAGGTTTTCAAGTGCAACGCATCAGCAGCTTAAGCTTCGCTTAATTAAAAATTGTCCTGCTAAATCCAACTGAGATCATTTTTTCTAAAAGAATGGATTAAACGTACAATTTAAGTGACTGACTATTTCTTAATACTTAGTTATATTCATCGGAAAAAAAGAGATGAATATGTATGACGTTTTTACCATTGGTGCTTTATTACCTTTCAAAAAATGAATAAACGGTAAGTTTATTTTACTTATATGGATTTCACATTTTGAGAGTTTAATCGAGTATAACTGGTTAACATGAAACGAAACACACAAGTTCAATGTACAGGGAGAACCAGGCCAGAGCAGAATTGCTGTATGGTTTTGGAGAACGGTGAAGTTTACTGACCCCCACGGGACTCATGAAATATCATGGAATACTTTTCAATTTTCACTATTCTGTATTGCTTGCTTATGAATTTTTTGTAATATTCATTTTTCAAAATCCCTGAAACAGAGCTGGCCTTGAGCACGTTGTCTCATGCATAAACATTTGACCCGGACTGCATTGCTTTGCATACGATGGCTTAGATCATATTTACAGGCTCAATTGTACCTTTACTCTTATTACAGAGAAATGTCAATGTTTGAAATCGAGGTCTTTAATAAGTACGTCTCTGAACATACAGACCTCCTCCTTCACTAATTCGCTGTTTATAAATTGCTCCTGGGACCTGTATTACTGGCAAATAAACACTAAAGTTTTCATTCATAAAGACAAGAACATCTTGTTTGCCCATGCACTTCCCCGAGTGGAACTAACAGCTGTGAGATTTAACGCTTTCTGCCATTTGAGCTGTTCTTATATTTGCTTACCTATAGACTCATTCTAGGCTTATAAAATTAATTCCAGCTGGGTTTAAAATATTGTAATATATGTCGTGTAAACACGCAGACCTATTTTACGTTTTGAATTACGTGGCAGGCAAAAGCAAGCCATCAAAATGTGTTTTGACACACATTTTACTGGCAGAATGGTCGAAAAATGATCAGTTTTGTAGCACTTACTATACAAGATACGCTAAGGTATTTCTAGAAAGTATGCGCTCGGTAACAAAACATTTCTGGATGGTATTATATTTGTTTTCAAGAGTACAATTGTAAAGTAGTTTTTCAGTTATAATTATAAAGAAAGAATAAATGTTTTTAGGATTATATAGACACATTGTTTTGTATGTCATTTTCGTCAATGTTATTACAAGAAAAACATCGGCAAATAGGCAAATGTGTTTCAAGTTGGTAATTGCATATACAATTCACTGTAGTAAAACATTTGGTTCATTAAACTTACCTCAAAACATAACGTTCTTTTAAAAGATGATTTTTATGAAAAATAATCTACTAAAAAGTTAACATCACAACGCCTTAGGCATCCCTTCAAACAATTTTGTTTTTAATTGGCATAGTGCATCAGATGTAGGTGTGTCATTCCAACTGTCGGCAATACGATGCCTATCATATGGCTTATCACGTGGTGCGCGCTGGAACAACAGCCTATGTAGAGTTTATATTATGGTAATCGCAGATTTGTGCAGCATTTGCCGTTATTTGTTTTCCCACAAGCAGATGACCTTCACAAAGTGGGTAAATTTTCACAGAAACAAGAAGTGGTCGGCGGGGATCTCAGCACTGCTGGAGTGCCATGCAGGCTACAGTAAGACAGAAACAGTGTAGCATTCCAAAGCGAACGCACTGGTGACTCCAGACTTAAATTATGGAATAATTATGGGTAGGTTTCATGAACCGTAGGTCATGGTTAGATTTGTCAATGGATGACACAGTTCAAATACAGACAAAATCGAAAGAGGGCATTTTAAACTGTTTTCTACAGGTAGGACAACATAAGAAGAATTCCTCTAATATAAGTGAGGGGAAGCATACACATTTCTGAAAATAAAACCTCGATATCGGAGATTCAGCAAATATGCAGTTTCGAAGTGTGGATAATCAGAGCGAGCGCGGTACAAATATCTTTTTGGAATTGTGTTTCATATTTAAAAGAAAATTTGCATGTTTTCTGAGCATACGTACAAATTACAGTCAGTAAGCGATCTCATTAAATGTTAACCAGCATCCTGAAATGTGTTTAAAACAATCAAGGATTAACTAAATGGAATGGATATACGTTGCAACATATCAACAGTGGCTCTTGGCTTTGTAGGGGATGCATGTTACAATTAGCTTGGCGGAAATGGCATCTGCATCACAATGCCTACGGAAACCTGACATACTTTTGTGTCATTGGGCAGATTAATGCGATTTCTTTCCCGAATCACTCAGCGCCATAGGACTTGATTAAAGAGCGGATATTGAAAACCGCTTAAAGATGTAATGAATAAGGATGCATTCAAAAACAATTCCACAAGAGAGGCGCTACAGTGGTGCAGCGCCAATCGCTATACAAGCGAAGGTACTTAGTACGAAGAAATGCAAATAACATGCGGGTTACCTTTAATTTCTGCCTTGAAGTATTATTTTGCTTTTCGAAATCCTGGAACCATTTAAGTTTTTCTCCTAAAACTTTTGTAGGTGTTTTTTTTCACTGTATCTTGCTTTTTAACAAAAAACAACTATGTACCACCTCATGGCTCAACGCAATTGGCCTCGCCAACAAACTGAGATATCCTGAAGAAGACGCCTCAATCGCTGGGACAATACTTTTATTCGCCTGATGTTTCGATATCCATCGCAGATTCGTCATCAAAGACATAGTCAGAGAGCAGTAGCAAATACAGTCTCTCTTAGTATGTCCTTGATGACGAATTCGTGACGGATATCGAAATGTCAGGCGAATAAAAGTACTGTTCCAGTGACCGAATTGTCTTCTTCTCAATTAGTTCCTGGGACTCGCATCTTCACTTGCATTGGAAACTGTGATCTCATTTGTCTGCTACCGTGACACACATGTTCAAATAGGGAACTCAAAGGTAATTTGCGGACGTTTCTCTTAAATTAACTGATTCTGATACTTATTTATATCCTCCCTGTATTATTTGCATGCAGATGTCTACAAATTAAGTTTCTATCAAGCACAGACAAATATAGAGCAGAAAGACAGCAGAGGTTTGCCATTTACTCATGGAATCTATGAATAGACTGTTGACAGAAATGTTTAAGTAGTTATTGATCACCACAATTTTCGAGCAGCTTATTTCCGCACTCTTAGGAAGTACTTGTGACAGAAAAACGTACCTACAAACTCAGACAACCGGAAAGACGATTCCTCACATGTCGTCACTTCCGTTATGCGTTCATGAACTTGAACATAGCTAAATGACAGTGCCAGCTTAGAGCAAACATTTAACGATCTCTGGCCTTACTATCGTACGCTAACGTAATAGGCGTGTAGTTGATCAACAGCAGCTAACAAAGCCATTTTGTAATCTGACACTAACGAAAATGGGAAATTTAGATTGGTAAGAAAATGCTGAATGAATATTTTCTTCGCCATCTTACACATTTAATAAACATTTAACCATAATTGCATTGGTTTTCATCTTTTATCAGCATAAAGGTAAAAATGTAACGCAACAAGGGATATTCTTCGCTGCTGCCAGGCATTTATTTTTTTGATAATCAAAAAGAACACGATTTGTTTTAACCGTAGAGTCAAATAAAATATTCACCTAATAGATTTACTAAGAGTTTTTCAATACAATTTTATCTTACTTCCATACGGGTTGGTGTAGCATCGTTTTTTTCATTTTTATGGAGTTAAAATTAGAAACTATATATTCTGCTAAGAAGTAAGTGATCGCCAATAAATAATGCAGACAGTTGGAAAAAAAGAGGTGTCAATTTTGACGGGAATTTCGCAGGTCGGTGATATGACAACGGGACATCAATAATCAGCATGCATTATCTACAAAAGTGACACCGAATTGACAGTCGTTCCTGTACAATCTGGCATCAGCCAGTAGTGCATTGATTTTAGTCTGCACGCTTGTAGTCTGATTCCGTGTCAGTTAATCAGCGGACAATGTGCTCATCGTGCAACTAAGGCGTTTCTCTTTCTTACTCACCTTTCGTCCGCAAACTTATGCGTTTTTTTTTCAAGACAGTGGGTTCGGATACAACTGCAGTGGGAACGACAAGGGTTACGGGCACCCTGATACCTATTCGGCATCCATCAATGCGCCTAAGCTTGGCTACACAAAAGGTTACATTGTAGTAGGAACTGTCATTTACAGCTATCGGCTTGATCTTTCCCACATCATGAGGAGTACCAGTTAATAAACTCCTTTTATCTCAGTCAATGTAAATGATCTAATCAAGGGGTATCTAGCAACAGTCCAAATTTTGCTGAAGGTTTTCGATGATTTGACTCATTGAGTTTACAGTGGATGCGAACGTGGCCAATGCTCTCCAGGACAAAATCGTATTAAGCTAGTAAACTAGTGATCATGGTCTCAATTTGCCTTTCCTGTCCAGACAGTCTTCCCTTTCTGTTGTTCTACCAACTTTGTTATAATTATCATTATCTATTCCAGCTTTCCGTACCCAAATCACCTCACTAATTGTAGTTTTTGGAGTAAATTTCCAAGAATATTTTCATACTAGTAAAACCCTTCAGTCCCGTCTATTATTTTGATAACATTGGTAAGCTAAATTAACAGTATTGAAGCGAAGGGATAAAGTTTAAAGAGAAAACACATGTTTGCTTTTCTACCTGCAGGAAATGACCTGGTAAACTCCTTGAATAGTAGTTCGATTCGACCCTTTATTTTACCAAGGAAGCGGTTTTCTTGCATCGGATGCACTAGGAAACAACCTTCTTCTGAACAGCTATGTAGAGTTAAGGGGATTAAGCATAAATATAATCCGTTGAAAAAACCCTTTCGTCCATCGAACTGTGCTTCCGAAATCCTAGAGAAGTCGTAACAGAAAAACTAGCGAAAAACTATATAAAGGCACAGCTAGGATGTGAATTATCAATAAAGAAGAGGCTTACGTACTCTAAACACATTCCAAGAAGCAAAAAATGCAAGTGGTCAGTTTTTATGCGCCACTCATAAACCATTTATTTTTAATCCTTAAAAGTTCTTGGAAAAACAAATTAATACGCGGGAACTATTTAAATTCTTGACGATCATCGGCCTAACCTATTAGTCTGATGTTATTTGACCAGCACATCATGCTTGATGCTATAGCCCCTTCAACTATTAGGTAAAATTTTTTAGTTTGCATCTATCAAAACGCGACACAATTTAGGGGTATACTTGTGCTTGCTTTTTCTGAACCGTAGAAATTGAGGATTATAGTTGAATTACGTAACACTTATTTATTGAGGAAAATACGTCATTTCAACTTGACCTGTTGTACAGCAAGAGTTACAAATATCGGATGAGAATGATTTCACTTGAACAACCTTTTATATCATTTTGCAAATTTGGTGCAGGACAAAAGGCAGGAATGTTCTTTATAAAGGTAGAATTTCCTGTACGAAAAGACTTAACGTGTCCTTACTGAGTTTTGTCAGGAGCGTTGACACAGCTACACGTGGCAGTTAATATTAGGTAACCAAGTCATTTTGTAGGTAACACCATTGAAGTCTGGACTAATTATGCAAAAAAACGTCTTCAAGTTTTAAAATAGAGTAAGTCTCTAATGTCATCATATACTATTAGGATCTTTAACGTTAATTTATCGTCTCCCAAAGAATGAAGAGTTAAAATGGGATTTTTATGTAGTTAAATGAATGACGTCTATAAAGCCATTTCAAGCACAATAAATTATTACCATTTAGTAATCTATTTTAGCTTAGAGGTAGGATCTTGAAAAAATACAACTACTATTCTAAAACCAACCGACCATTTTTGACTATCCTATTTCAATTCATTCCGTGTGCTGTGAACAAGTGGTTTAAAAGCAATTTTGCTTACATTCATTGAATTAGGGATAAAACATGTATGAATGTTGATTCTGCGTTTCGTAAGGCCCGTTGATTTTTATCAATGAAACCTTCTAAAAACACATAGTTTTCTCTAATCAACCTTTCAAACAATAGGATGTCCGCTTGTTTTGGCAAAATTCCGGATTTCAACAGTTTATTATCGAAAAACCCATCAAGCGAGTATTATGACTTCATCTTCCGCACAGATGTGAATATACACGTCAAATAACAAATTGTGCTATCTATAAACTGAAAACAGTTAGAATCCAAAAACAGGAAGTTTATTTCAGGTAACTAGCGTTCAATTGCACAATAATCAGAGACAAATCATTTGTAACATGGCTTTGAATAATCTTACAGATAAAGGCACAGCATGTGCATAGGCAAAATCTAAAACTAATTTGGTCAAATTTGCAGCACAGTTGCTTTAGCAGAATCATATCTCTACTGATTAACTAAGTGAAGCAATTCAGTAGATGACATTACATACTGTACAAACGAATTTTAGATGCTTGGTTTTGAGATAACGTAGGTAGGTTTCAAATCTCTCACTTGAGTCATCTGCTCAACTCGTTGAGCATACTAACGAAGATGACAAATGCAAGAAAATTGAGGAGTATACGTAGGAAAAATGGTAAGCAGATTTATTTTTCGTCAACCCAGCTTAAAGCTTTGATAAGTGATATAAGGATCTAACGCTTTTCTGTTCAAATAGCGAAATCTAAACATTTATGCGCTAATGTGTAACCTACGCCACCAGATGAATAAAGGGAAATGGATGAATGCAATCTCATTATCGTAAATTATAGGAGACCACCAGCATGCTAATATTTATAAGTCATCTTCTAGTGAATGTGAGTTATGCGAAGCGGAGCTGTGATGAGCCACATTGATTTCATGTCGCACAAATAGTAAGCTATAAAAATTTTATTTTATTGGAAACACAGTATGAATAATTCTTGTTTAAGCTTTTATATCCAGTTTGCAATGGGTGTTATATCCATTAAGAATCCTTTCTACTTTAGGTTAGATGCAATAATTTTGTCTAAATGGAGAGAATAGCTGAACTAATGGCTAAAAAATATGCTGAATCAAGCATTCAGCCCAAATTTAGTCTGCTTTCTGCACCAAAAAATAACTACATGGGGATAAGCTGGACCAGAATAAACTAAACGTTATTTTGTAGATTCGAGGCGTTCGTTTCTTTTTCTTTTCTTTTCCCTAGTTGCAATAAATTGCTTGGTAATCTTTTATTATTAAGCAGGAAATAATTTCTTATTTTAAAAATATTTCAACTTAACAGAGGCATGAAACGGTATTTATGCCAATACGACCGAAGAGCCTAAAATATAACTTTCTCGCATATTTACAGCCATTAACTACGCACGACCGAACTGCCGATGAGGAATACCCAAGATTCCGACCTAATATAGGAAGTGGGTAATTTTTTAACTTCCATGTGTCGTGAGCTGATAATTCACATTGTGCATATTTATTAATTGGATCCGACAATGCAAAACGAGACCGGAATTACCATTTCTGGCTTGTAAGCCGTCATCAGCCATTCATACCCAATCTCAAGGTTTGGAACCTCCGAGATTCCAGTCCGCAACCTTTGGTAATTTAGTTAGTCACTCTACCACGGTGCCACGTGCTCGTTGCTTTGTCAGTTGTGATCAGAAATATGATAAATATATGTGCTTCGCCGATCTGGTAGGGAAACAATTCAGTTCCACCTCGTCCAGGAGCTCATATTTAATGTTATGTCATTATTCACTATCAGATTGCCCGCTCGGGCTCCGATTATGTGCTGCTGGGCGAAGCGGAACTGAATTGTACCTCTACCAGGTCGGCAAAGCTCATATATTCATACATTCATAGATATTTTCAAAAATCGACCAGAAATGAAGGCATTAAAGAAAGATTTTACTTTTATTAAGGAATAATGGGGAATAGCTAGGCCAAATTGAATAAGCCAAATATGACCACCGCATCGTCTTCTGCACCAGCAGGATACTAACTTAATGCAAAATAATTTCCGTTGTCGGCGAACCTGCTAATAAATGATTGGAGAAACAGTAAGAGTTCCTCAATTACAAAACCTTAGCAACAAAAAACGGGCTTATGCAATAGTGGACCGGTAATAGTTGTGCTGTGTGTATAAAGCATATCAGGGGAAGGAACATAATTAAAAAACGAACAATTTGGTTAATAAAAGCAGTAAAACTACAGTAAACTAAAGAAAGAAGGTACTAAACACACCCCAATAAAACTAAATTATAAACTAAAGGTTCAACTAAATTCAAAACGAAACTAAACAAAAACGGAAACACACTAGCTAAAGCAAAACGAAAAATATCTGAATAAAACTAACCAAATTCAAATGTACACTTAACTACAATTAAAATTAACTATGATAAACTAATGAATGTAGTGAAATGAATGATAAACAACAAACTGGGTTATTAGTTTGTATTATAAAATATGCTGCTGTTAATAAGGAATCCTTAAGGTTTTAAGGAATATGTAATACTTTATGAATATGAAAAAATATAACTAAACTGCAACAACCACCGTTCCGTTAATAAATTTTGTAGAGTATATTAAACAATCATTGCCAAATATTTATACCACGCTTGATTACTATGATTACAAAAGCGAAAAAATAAACGATATTTTCCGACTTTTGGCAGTCAACCACACAAGGAAAATGCAGTTGAAAAGGTAGCAGGCAAAATATGCAAATTCTAAATTGCCCCCAAAACTCTTACCTTGACAGCTTTCTGTCGATCGACAATTTTAGCGTTCATTGCCTTGCGTCTAGCAAATTTGGAGATGATGCATAATTAATATCGTATTTAATTATCTCCTAAATTCTGGCTAACCGTTTTTGTAACTACCACCGCACTAAGAATTCGATAGTGTCAGTATTGTTTATAATGTCGGTTTTTATTTTCTCTGAACTTGAAAACCTGACAGTCAGAAAGAAGGCTTTTTCCTAAATATAGGTTATTTTAAGGCAATGTTTTAGCAAAAATGATTTAGTCTTAAATGTACGAAGTAGAAAAATTAAGAAAAATACAAAAATACTTGTTTAGCCTTCAAGGTCAGTAAAAAATGGACGTGAATTGACAAGGGCACTGTGAGATAAGATATCAGCGCCATTTTGCACGGCTAATTGCCTTTGGCACAACGGTCAAACTGCTGGACATCTACGCAACAGTTGATCGATTGAAGCCATGGAGTTGCAATAACGGGTTTGGTTTGGTTAAATTATGACGAGAAATAAGCCAAAATCCACTATTTTGATTGCCGTTTCCTTTGCTAGCAAAACTATTCGGCATACAGTTGCCTTGAAAGTCTGATACACATGGATTTCTAAGTTGATGCCACCTTAGGCTTCTTGGTTAGCTTCATAATACTCAATACCAGGTTCAAGTTCGTTTGCCACTTTATCCTCGCAACGAATTTCAATATTACAATAAGGTCCTTATTTCTTATCAACTGGCCTATCCGCAAGGTTTTTGGTAAGGATAACTTGTACCACGACCCAAGCGGAAAATAAGCATAACAAAGGTTGCGTCCTCTTCAACTTAATAGGTTTACGATTGATTTTAGGAGGACTAAATATCCTCGTGTCATTCTTCAAACTCTGCAATAAAATAAAAGATGCACTTTTACCTTTTTAAGTGTTCACTCGTATTTCGACCACGACCTTACATGAGTTAGCTCATTCACTACATATGACAACAAAAAATCGAAATCAAACAGAGAGCTGATGGCTGGTTTTTTTACAACAGCAGAGGTATAATATAATCAGAGGCTTCATTACAATAAACGTGTAGACCATTTAGTCAAGTACGTGCACATACAGAAATGATACCATTTCTGCTTTTCGTGCGTACAACTCCCAAGATCAAATAAATATACGTCCTAAGCATAGATAAATTGAAATACCACGGCTGTTCTCCGTCACATACCTACCGTGTACTGGAATCCACGTTATTTAATGTGTTTATATTGGGCGTTCTGTTTGGACATATATTGTGCACCAGGCACATTTCAATCGACTGGAATAAACCTACTTCAGTCAATTAAGCATTTAACCAGTTCCGTACGAATTCACATCAGCAAATTATCCCATGTCCAGTTTTTCTTATCTTTGTCTTTTCATTTGCTATATAATTCCACATATATGAAGCAAAGTTGCTAGCAGTAAATAGGGTCGATGTGATTGTACTTGACTATCAGAGAGGACAATACATGTGTGCCGACATGCTGTGCATTAGTTTAAGTCGCTTTGATGTCAGCCAATATCTGCCATTAGTGCACCTGAAATATTTATCGACTTTCAGTCAATAATATTTCAGGAGAACAACGAGGCTCCACTTTTACTGGCTTTGATTCCAGCAGTAATTACAGCAGAAGTTATAAACCAGTGAGCTGAATATGATAGGTTTCAAAAACCCTGCCCAATAAAGTAGGTTTGCTTTTGGAACTTAAAGCCTAATGTCACACTTTTCAGCATCATATCTTCATAGTAGCCATGATTGAGTGGCTGATGGTATGTAGTAAGTTCGTAAAGGAACGTTGTCAAGTGACGCACTTGTGACATGGAAAATTCGATGCGGAATTAGGCACAAAATAAAAAGTTGCAATGCGGGAGTTCTACTAGGTTCGGTAACGTCTACAAAATTGCAACCGATCCTCTACGTTTTTCATCAAGAATGGTGGAGGGGTGTCATCCACCATTTGATATTCCAATTTTTGAAGATATGCCTTGAAACATCATAAGGCGTATGTTCAGAATGCAGTGAATCCCTTTTATTCTTATGGCAAAGTTAACATAAAAAAATTTTGAACTAGCAGTTTCAACCAAATTATTTTTCCCTCTGTTTTAACTTTGAGTAAGCGCATCGACTAGAGCAAACATTTTACTTTTTTGCGAAACCGGTGATAGTAAATAAACGTGAATGGCTGAGAAATGCAGAAACGAAGCGGACTGGGCCCAACCAACGGAACTTTGGGTAAATTCGTCATTAATCAGCCCTATTTTCATATTGCCTCGTATATGTACACGCTGCCGCCAATGACCCTTTCAATAAAAAGACTAGTGGCGCGACTCATTGGGCTGAAATCCGGCAAAGAACGTAAAACGATATAGTCAAAAGAGGGGTATCTAGGAAATGCAGTACGTTCTTTTTACGTTTCTCCTTTTAAGAATACCGTTGGCATACAAACATATTCTGTAACCTCTAGAGCATTAAGATAATGAACTAAGTTACATTAGTCAGTAACTTTACTATAGGGAACCTTTAGCTTTCAGAAGTCTTTTTTGAAACTTCAAATATCATCTTAAACTTTAACTCATCAGTTTAATGATCAGGACTGCAATGTGAATAAATTATTAGGGAACATGCGCCAGCCTTAGGGCACAGAAGCTGGCTAGACGCAAGAGCTAAATTTAATTGGTTTATATACACTAAGCTGGCTATTATTACATAAAGTTTAAAAAGCTTTTGGAAGTTCACTCTCTTTTACATGTTTTGGGTGCATTCGAGATAGAACGATTCTGTGTGAGGGCTTTAAGGTACAGTCCGAGATGCTATTCAAAGTGGGCCGTTATTTCAGCGCTCGGAATGCACTTTTGATTCACCTGCCTTAACTGTATGTATCTGAAGGGACTGAAAAAGTTTAGCCGGGAGGGATTAACAACCGTAGGGCCAGAAAACCTTGACTTGACATTGTTTAAGTTGGGATTTGGCCCGTTAGTTCGCGAATCAGAAGAAGGGACACAACTCGAGAACGTTCGCATCTCGGCACTAAGACGCGTGTGGTCGCGTGGTATAGCTTGTAGAAGCGCACTGTAAACGCAAAATTCAAGAGATGGTATATCTTCCTGGTGAAAACATTTGTTATCTCAGTGATTTGGTGCAACAGACGGATGTAATGCTCGTACATCGCCTTCCCGTCTCAGGTTTGTCACATCCCACGCCATCCATCGCTTTTAACTGTTATGTTTCGATTGAAATGCATACAAAAAGAACAGAAGACTTTCTTGAAACTTGCTTTTTAGTGCGTGTGGCGTTTGATCCGTTAGAATGACGTACATGACCACCTAAATAGGATACGAGGAAAGAACCTGTCCATTTTACGCGTGTCTTTGCGCAACATTGGGATTAGGGTGAGTGTTTGAGTTCTTTTTCGGATAACGGTTAAGGTTAGAGTTCAGATCAAGGATGGGATGAGGGTTAAAGTTAGGTTTAGAGTTAAGGTTTGGTTTGTGTTACCTGTTGCTATTAGGATTAGGTTGGGTTTGAGATTAAGGTTACAGTTTAGTTTGAGGATAGGGCAAGTGTAAGGATTAATATAGGGGAAAATTCATCCTTCTTGATATTCATCGCAGAGCTACCCATTTTAAATGAGTGAGAATTTCCCATTTCCACCTACTATTCAGGCAAGCATGCAAGTCATACTTGCCATTTGATTTTAATATGTAAGTGTACTTTATTAAAGCTGAAAGTTGAGTGCTTCTGAAAAAGTTAGCAATCTTATTCAGCCCTTAATTCTGTTGCAGCTGTATTAACACCTTTATTGGCCAGGGAAAAATCTTAAAACAAATTCATTAACCTATCGACAAAGATTAATGAACTTCCAGTTCAAGAAGACTCGATTTGACATTAAAAAGATTGTAACTGTAAAGTTCAAATGGTGAAATGCATTTAATATGAAGGGAATACGGTCGTGCAGAGAAGATGCTATGATATGAATGTGAAGGGAAAATGGATGATCTAAACGAAAAGGGTTAGTCAACGAATTGAACTGATGAAGAGTTAAACCATGCTGAACTTCACCTTTGACTTTTGCAACGTTGCTGAGTCTGTTGGAAATTGCACCCTTTTCAAAAACGGTTCAAAGTTCCGTTTGAACTTAGCAGATTTCACATTCGCATTTAGATTCAGTAATCCTATCGAAAAAAAGTTAAATACACAGCAATTTATATGTTTGTGCTGGTATATGTTCAGTAGGTTCCACATTTCGATTCGGTGACTGGCCTCTCAAAATGTGGTTTTGAGGAACCGATGATATCTCTGATGTCTTGGCTCTCAAACTCAAGCGCAATTTGCTCTGTCTCTTTAATTCTTATTCCAAACTATGCTCTGAACGAAACAAATTGCAAATAATTTTAGTGACGTCGTTTCAAAACGCCTGGCAAATCATTTGGCAGTTGCTGGTTTCCAAAATTTATAACTTTTGAGAGAATTTTACCTGCAATAGTATTAACTTTAGTGTCTGGAGATCATTTTACTTATAAAATTTTACTTTTCAGCTGTTTGCAGGTACAAGCATCCCATAGGTGTACGCATTAGTTAAGCTATTTTGACAACTTAATTCTTCTTTACTTTTTTTTAAATTATTCAATTAACGTTGGTACTTTTGCAGATCAAATCAATTAAAGCTAATATATTTCGCATCAAAAGTATTATTTTAGAGCTCTGGGCCAATTTCCAAATACTTGTAAAGCTATTCAGAATTTTGCATAATCCATGTGATGCTACGAATAGGACTAAGTGTAAACTGCTAACTGAAGTTCATTCGCATTTGATGCTGCAGCTTTTCTTGATTAAATGTACCATAAGAAAGCTGAACTTATTATCTTCATCTTTTCGAGAAGAGATGGCGTTTTTAAACCTGCTTCCACAAGCAAACCATCGGTTTCTGGATACCGTCTGCGTCAGTGATTCAAACGGCTGAAAGTTGGCAAGATAATATATGTGAGAAACGCGTTTTTATGTTCTTCAAAGACCTTAACTGTGGAGTTTTAAAAAACGATAAAAAGCCTTTGCGAAATTTTACCAATGTAACCAAAAATTTTTTGCGTTGCTTGCAAAAAAAACTCCGGAAACGTAATCTATGGTGAGCGTTTTCGTATTTTCTTAGACAAAGCTGCTGTGCAAATAGGCGACGCGTTCATGACTCGATCTCAATGAGAACTTTTATTTGTTAAGATCAAATCTGTCTAAATATAGACAGCGAAAAATTGAACGGAAATCCATCCGTAGAAGAAGAGAAACAGCACACTTTATGCTGCTCCTACTTTATGAGTCGCTTGTGATTAGTGCTGGGAAATCGGGTACCGCGTTCATGTCTTAACAGAGGCTTTTAGCGGTGCTGGAAAGCGAGTGTTAGGAACTCTCCGGCGCGTTCCAAAGTCGTGTCAACCTCAGGTGTACGAGGCATTTGATCTGTTGTGGGTCTTTTCGTACAATTTGAAGTGTGGTTTGATTGATTGTATGTAGGCCGACAAGCCTATAATTATCAGCGGCCAAGATCCATATCGGTAAACTGTGTACCCGCAGTTGTAATGAATTAAGATTGACGTTTTCGATAGAACTGACAGTCTGCCTGTCAATGTTTATCAGACCGTTATCTGGCTGAAGGCGGTGGGGAAAGACGACTCTAAAAGTGTCTACCGTCAATAACAGCTTCAAGGGTATGACCCTAGGTTAACTACTGCATCGTACCACTAGTTTTAGCGTTAAAATACTCGATACATCCCTGCTTACTGTCCAAAGATTAAAAAAAGACGGCGGACCAATTTAATCCTTAAATCGTTACCGAGCATTGGTAAAAACAATTCTAATGGCTTCTTTTGCTTGGTCACTGAGTATTAGACTTGTGTGTACTTGCAGAACTAGCTGTCAAGACTGCCATTGAAAAACATTATGAACCAAAAATAAGTTGGAACAAATATTATCATACACGTATAACAGAAAGTGATCGTCACAATAATGCATCTGGGATGTAAGAATGTGGTATTTGCGCAAGCTGCCAAGACTTTGTTTAGCTCCCCGGGTGAACGTTTCGAGAAAGGACTGCGTGGTTACTTCTTGTGCCTTGAGAACACATATCCATAAAAGTGAAGACTCGTCGTATTTATATTAGCCGAATGTAGAATCAATTTCGTCAAACGTTTTGTCTAATCGTGCAGTCGTGTACCCTTTGGTTTTGATTGAGTATCAGAAATAATAGAGCATTTATGTGGTAACAGAACTGGGGCGAGAATATCGGCCTTTAAAAACTATTAGTCAGACAATAAAGATGAACAAATGGTTTCTGTAGGTACAAGACGGATGCCGATCGCTTCCGTGGATGCTGCATTGATACTGCTGGAATCCCTGCCAAAAGTTCAGGAGATTAAAATTTTCTTTGCCGGGCATCATTGCATAGTTTGGTAGACTTTTCAAACAAATTTCATTTAAAAGAGTGGGATTTTTCAATAAAACTTGGGAGTCTTCCCCATTAGCTAACAAGACCAGTGAATTTCTTTGCATATAAACCTCTGAACTCATGACTTGCTTTCTTAGTTCACTACCATCTACCTGTTACTGGCTGCTCCTATATGAACGACGTTTTTTTCAGTTATCCCAGTTATCGACCGAAAGGCGAGCTTACTCATACACGTTTAAGGAAATTTTAAGTTTCTTGAATCCTCCGTGAAAAATCTCCCGCTATTAAACGATACTCATATCCAGTCCTAAAAAAACCTACCTAGTAGATTTATCTATGAAAAGGAGTGGCGATGACACTGTACGCAAAACTGCGCTTTTGTTTGAGAAAGTATATGGCATCGTTTTCTCTGACACAACCGGTGGAAAACTTCTAATTTCGGTACGTATGTCCCGTCAGGATGACTTCGATGGCCTCGAAGCTGGAAATTAAAGCAAAACTCCCTGCAGTACATGTCAGGGAAAGTAGGTAAAAATGCATAATCAGGGTTAACTTTATGTTTATGGTTATATTTAAGATTAAGATGATGGTTAGAGTTACTTGATAGTAAAATTGAAGGGTTTACGTTAGGTTAACCTTGACTGTATGACTAGGGTTAGATATGAGTAGTGCCACGTTTTAGGTTGATTATTTGAAAAAAATTTTAGTGTTGGGACACGGAAAGATTTATCCTTCCCAGAATTATACGGAAGCGCACTTTTGTTACTTTGAGGGGCATCCCTTATCACGTGTCCTGTTTAGAGGATCATGTAATTAATCCTTACTGGTTATTCACACTAACTTGGTACTGGCTTATAATCGGAAATTTTAATTCCCCTTTCAAGGGGTGCAGCAAGTGAACTCCTAAGCAAGCGCCATAACCAAACCGTGTCACGAAACTTTCCAGTAGCGAAAGTTTGGGTGTTATTCTTCACCAACCCAGTCCTGCACGGCGAAGGTAAGGATAGGCTGCCATCTCAGACCACTTCAATGTGTATTTACTCATTTTCTTGTTCCTATGGAGCAGGTTATATCGGTCGCGCGAGCGGGCGTTTATCCAAAATAATATGGAAGCACCTCCCAGCAGAGATGAGCAAAGGTGAAGTTAGGAGTATCAACAGCGCTATTCTTGCCCTCATGGCCGACTCCGGACGTCGTGTGAACCCCAACGAAGCCTTCAAGGTGATGTACAAAGTACCACCAGTCTACCCAAAGTCCTTGAGTCAGCGGTTGTTAGCAACAGCCGAAGCAACCGCCATCAGGTTAAGGAAACCAGGATTGTGCGCGCAGAAGAACCTCCTGCAAGCTCCGAGCCTGGCATGGCCTTGTCGCAAACATTCTCGGATGGGAATTTTCGCAACAATTTAAAGTATTTGTAAGATGACTGCATCAGAGTAACCCTGTCAGTAAGTAGATACCTGGCGCGTCAACCTTTCTCTAAAAAACTGCCCACATAACTGTGTTCTTATTTAATCGGTTGTTTTTAGTGCGAAGAAATTTTGTCTGTGTACCCTGTTATAAATGAACACCAGAGGCTACCGTAATTATTAAGTGAGGCAATAGAGTATAACGGACGTCTGATACTCATAATAAAACCAAGATTGTAGGTCGCTAATTGAACATACTTTCTGACATAGAATGCTGTAAAATGATTTTGCAACGGAACCTCTCAGTAAGAAATCAATAACATTTATTTCACTTGCTCGTCCTCTTTGGTAGTCAGATTTGAAAAAAATTATTGACAGCTGTCACAGACCTATGAATGACCCCAGCTTTGCACATGCGCCCTACAGAAGGTTGGCATCTGTCCGCGATTAGGCTCAGCAGGCCAGCAAATCAAGCAAATGACTGACAATTGACTGAAGCTGCCTAAGATTGGTAGGGCTAAAACTGTCGTCCTTGGTTGTGGATGTAACACGGGAAGACAAATGTACTAATGCTGTTTAACCGTCTCTGGAAGTTTTTTGCGTTTTTTTCCTAACTTAAAATACTACTTTGTAGGAATTTGATATTCCATGGTAATTGTGGATGCTGCATTTTGGCCAGCACTATGCAATACTGACATTCACTAGGTCGATTCCACTCACTAAGACCAGGTTTTGTTCATGTGGTCATCATCAGCTTGGTCAAGTCATGCGTGAAAGAACTTTGCAGAAGCATAACCATTTGTTTGAATTAAAGGAAAAGTTCTTTTCAAACGAGCACTTTGTCCATTAAGTAAATCGCAGTAATGAGGAAATTTCTCAGTCACATCAGTTTACATAGAGAATTTTGAGAATACTAACCTTAGCACTCCGCTGGCACGCTCTAATTGTCTGCTAGAGCATGCATTGAACGCATCGAGGATTTTACGTTTAAATTGTTACACGCAACTCAGACATTGTAGTTGAAAATTTTTCATCATTAAAAAATGCATGTTGTTAAATCAATGGTCAGCAAGCAAGTATTAACAATATTGTCAGTGAATTGATTACTTGACCCTAGATAAATAGTTTTTGAGATTAAAGCCGGAAAATTGGCTCCACTCCTTGTTCAGCCATCTACTCATGCATGTAAATGTGAGGTTGAATTTAAATTTATTTCATTTTAGACACCTTACAAACAGCTAAAACAGATTTTTATCGTAATTTTAGTGTTCAAAACTAAGTGTTAGCTTCGGCATTTTAAATTCACAACACATGCACATTTGGTTAGGACTTCGTTAAAAGGCGTGCTTAAAATTGGCTTTTGTTAACGCGGCCTAAACCTGCTCCTTGTTCTGAAAATATGCGACGGCATTTAAGTTCAGCGAACTGCTATGGATGCACTTAAATTCTTTATTGAGTTATAAGTTTGTTAAGCTTACATTAACTATATGCACACTAGGCCTAGACAAGGGAACAAAAATATTCAACTTCATTTTGTTATACGTTTAAGGCTAGCTCTAAAACGCAAGGTTCCTTCCTGTGTTGTTGGATTTGTGTGAGCTTAGGCAAAGACTTTCTGATATCTAGCGCCTCGGTTTTGGATACATACCCTTCTCCAAGGAGTCTTGAATGATTCAAACATACAATATTAAAGATGAGATTAGCTTAAAAAGAAACCAATTAAAGGAAGTCGGACAATCTTAGAAAACAGGCCGGGGTAACTAATCCAATTGACGGCTGTGGCCTATCCTAGTTACAAAATTCCTTGTTGGTAAACTCAGACATACAATTAGTGCTCATAGTTCGGTTTTGCCTCCTGGCTATTTGAAGGATTTACGGAAGTCTGCATGCTGGGCAGTTTATGACCAGCTGAACTTCCTGTCCAAAATTGGGTGCAATCCGCTGATGTTCAACCACGCTGACTGACCAAAGCGATCTTTAGCCCGCGAGGCAATTCAGTACGGTCACGATTACACGCACAATCAGCCAAATGTGCCGGCGGAGGAAAGGAAGATGCGTTGTTGTCCTGTTCTCTGTGTGTTTTGATGTTAATTCCCCGAATTGACAGAGATTGCTGCCTACCTAGTTCTCTTCATCACCAAAATCCCAATACACGACAGCATAGCATTCCGATTCAGTAGCTGAGGAGCTGGTAAATTTTGAGGACAATATGACTACATAAATGAAACGAAGACTGGAGCAGGGTCTCACGTAAGAAGAGTGTGTACATTATTGGAAGAATCAACTTTGATAATAAAAGAGCTCGGTTCTATCAGAGTTTTGTAGAATGTTTCAGTCCAGCCAGTTGAGTGTTATCGTAAAGATGGACAAATTATTACTGGTTGGTTCCCTTAATATAAATAATGATTTATATTTAGGCTGCAGTGCTCATCTCCTGAAGTTCCCACTACGATTAGGGCGTTATATATGGCTAGGCATGTGAAGAGTCTAATGGGAGTCAGAAAAAAATCTTCATCATATAGTAGATCTCAAATGTTAGTTTCGAAGCACGCGTCAGTAGCCAACATCCTATTAGTAGGCATTCTAGTTCTGGTTTCGGGTTTCCATAGTGTAGGATTGTAATAAGTTTCGTGCTTCTGAAAGGAAAGTAAACTAAAGTTACTATAAATGTTTCTTTTTAAAGTTTTCTGCGTAAAACACGTGCTGTTTGGAATGGGGAGTTTAAATGTCTGCATTTTGAATAAATAACCAGAACTTATCTCACTTATGCAAGTCCACCGGTTAACTGGTGGTAAATCCGACAAAATAACTGTTAGAAAAAAATGTACACAAGAGTTGAGTATCGTTTTCAGAATATTTAGATTTATTGTTCCTTTATGCAAGTGCACTTTTATGCGATTTTACGAATAAACAAATTCTTAATTGGTTGCCTGTTCAAATTATGCATTCAACTGTGCTGCTAGTGACGAGACTCGACAAAGAGTCCCAAGAGAGTATAGCAAAAACGAGTCCCGTGACCGATCGGCGAGCGCTCATCCATCACATTATAATTGTGCATCAATTCCTGTTAATTTTGATTTGGCTGAGTTCCATTTACGAAATGATGCTGCTATGCGGTATATGGGCACCGAATGTCAGGTGAGCCACCTTTTGCAGTTTTTACCAAGCGGTGGCGTTTTTGGCTAATACAATTAGTTACAGCCATTCTGGAAACGAAACGAATATGCCTAAATTCCCTTTTTGTTACTCTTAACGAGACCAGTGGTCGTAGAGCATTCCTCTACGGTAACAGAAAGAAGAATCAGTAGTTGCCGTTTGGTTTGTTTTAATAGTCTGGCCAACGCAGAATGACACTGATTAGGAAAATTTGGTGCACGTTTCAAAATGAAACATGAATTGCGCGATGTTTTTAATCTATAATTATCTATCATTATAACTATTTTTCCCACTTTCAGTTTTAGAACCACACACATTACAGAAAAGAGTTCATCCTTCGCTACTTTTAAATGGCTGCATCTTCTCCTGAAAGATTACTTCAAGGTGTATGTCTTTCAGAATAGAAATGAAATGTTGATCCTTAAATTAGTTGGTTATTTTTCGTAATATTCCTTTGGAAACCATGCAGTCGTGGGGTTCGGAAATATTAAAAGGAACCTGTTTGCATTTCAACGTAAAAAGAAAGATCTTTTTATCCGTCAGCTTCAACTATGACTGGGGGTATCTATTCAGCCTGTAGTCAAAAAGTGTATACTTCTGTATGGCACAGTCGGCAGAACTGTTAAAGCTCCTGCAAGAAGAAGGAGTGGTAGCACTGTTCCACCTAATTATTAAATACACATAGCAAGCCCTTTCGGAAGCCACAGCAATTTGCAAAGGAATATCAGAAATATGGAAGCAGTCGGACCACATGATTCACGTCGCATTCCTATGACAAGATTCAGTACGGCGATTAACCCAATTCCGCCTTGCGCACAGCGCATACCAATGTCCCATGCTGTGCGGTCGTAATCACGCTAGACACGGTTTGGTTGTAAACAAAACTCCCTCACATATACAGGCTTTCTCTAAGCCTACCCACCCACCATAACCGTCCACTTGTCCGATCAACATTTTCTGCTGTTTCTGGCCTATCTTGGCCCATTACTGAGACCATTTTTGTCGCCCAAATCGTCAGTTTTATAAATATGCAATGAACGTTGGTCGCTGATCCACGAGTTGTTAAGTTTTAAGTCAGATTTCTGCACATCCCCAAGTTCGACTTTGCAAATTCGAGTAGCATTTTTCCGTGGGTTGTGCATATTTTATTTTTATATGCACATTTTTTGGCTAAAAAGTGAATAAATTAAAATTAACATGAATTCTTGTTACCTGCTGCTTTAAAGAAACTTTGTGAAGCCTGGCGAACTTGTATTTTAAAAGTGCAATTTATGTCAAAGCAGAAACCAACCATGATCCTGGGGAATTTATCTGATAAAATCTGAAAAAGACGAAAGAGTTGGTTTTCTGAAATGATCACTTTTCCCTTAAACAGATAAATTGCCTCAGCACTAATGCAAAGCTGACTAATTTTCGCTCATTAATCGAAATAAACACTCATCGACTTACCAAGTTATCGATTTTGTGTCGTGAATTGATCTGTTTTTCCTTAGATTAAGGGGGATTGCTAAAAAATAGGCATGATTTTGATCACTCCAACGAAAGCATAGAATTCCACAGTGTATAAAGTGGTAAAACCTACATATCGTTGTCATCGCAATTAATTAGCATTTTCTTGAGTACTTATCCGCTTTAAAATAATTCATTACGTGCGCCAAATTTTTGCTTAATGTGCAATCTAAAAATAATATTTCAGGTACATTATTTATTAGAAAACGCGTATATGTGATACTACACAGGCCGATGTTAACCGCTTATGGACTGTTTGGGCTGAATATGTTTAACGCATTTGTGTTGCGTAGTGTGCTCTATTTGTTAAATATTTCCCAAAATACTATAGTTTATATGTTATGCAGCGGACCTTATTTAGTTATTTGTCTTTTTTGCCATTCCTATATTCCTCTGTAATTGGACAGATCGACAATATATTTATAGCACCCATTATGTTTTATCAAGAAGTGGAAACCGTCCCCACTAAATCAGCCTGGTCGATGGCAAACAATAGACTTGAAACGACCGTTCAATTTTTCTTTAGATTTCGCAGAATCACATCACAATTTGCAAAAATCGTAGGCGTGATTTAAAAAAGTGTCATTATAGAATTGGACTTGTTTTCCCTGAGCTAACTCCACATAAACCTTTTCTTGGATTTCACGAATTGCAGAGGAGGAGACCAGCCATCCAGTCACCATGCATGCCTCCCATTTCTCTCTCTAACCAAATTTCCCAGTATTCCTAATTAGGAGTCTAGACTGTAGTTTATTGCATGCCTACGGTTTTGGTTCATTAAGAGACCATACAATCTCAGTTATTCTGTAAATACTGCCTTCTGCGCAAATTCTAAGTTGCCCTATTTTTAAGGCAATTTTGTTATATATAAGTTTTTGTAAATGCGTTCCCGCTGGTATGGGAGAAATGGATTAGGTTAAATTGTGCGTTTTTCATATGGAAATTGGTTCCTTTGGATCAAAAATGCAGCTGAAATCAATATGGCGAGATCATTTATCAATCTAGCCTTGAAAACCTGAACATAATAATGGATACGCCAAACTTCAAATAACAAATTTCTTTAACCTTGGAGTCCTTTTGTAGACTGAATGCTTTATCGTTTACAATTTAAAAATACATACAGTTTTCAAACTATCTGAACGTAATCACTATAATGTTGTTCGGCGAGCTTAGTAGGGATATTTTATATGGCTAAGAGAACATGAACGGCCCACAAGAAATGTGGTTTAGCGCTAAACTCCAAAGAAATTATGTTTGGAATTATTTTGTAGGCTAGTTTAAAGTTTAAGCTTGGGATTAAAGTCGACGTTGGTGTTAGGAGCAGATTTGGGTTTGTGTTAACTTTAAAGTTTATGATTTGAAGGGGACTAGGGTTTATGATGAAGTTTACGGTTCAGTTCTCAGTTGAGGTTATTGTTATGGTTAACACAGGAAAATATTTGTTCTTCCTGAAATACATGACGCTAGTGGCGATAAAAAGTGGGACTTAAATCTATTTACTTCAGCACTTATTTGAGATGGTAATCTATCGCAAGAAATTCAAATGCAACTGTAAACCCTACCTCTTACTTTCTTAAATTACGAAGTAAACTTTATCTTATTCCCTCTCTGAGAGTACTATGACTCACTGGCACTGATCTGCGCAATAAAATATCCGAAAGATTCCTATCCGAAAATTTATCTGAATCGAAAATGAATCAACGCCAAGATATATCAAAGTCAGTTTTAACTGCATCGTGCTACAATGGATTCCAGTTTGTTACGAACGATCGCCTTTGCCCTTTGTGTACAGTTTAACCGCCAACTTCAACCCAAATTCTGGATAGTTATAACAGTACATATTTCTTGTTACGCCACATGTTTCAAGGCAAAAATATTCGAGTACTGCCGCCGAAACACCGCAAACAGGAAACGGTTTTAACTAAAAGGTAGAAAATCCACATTAAATAATTCATTTGAGGTACTCGTCGATCAGTGCATAAATAACGTGCAAATCACCTTAAATTCTGACCAAATTCGACTACTTCAGATGATTCCTGTGAATATACTTCCAAAATTAAGAAACTAGCAATAAATTTTCTTAATTCTGATCCTTATTGGTTAATATTGTCTAAACTATGCTAAGTAAAGTCTAATGAAATTCCCCAAGTGGACATTTTTGAATAAAAAATTCTGCTGCCCTTAAAGGTACTTCACACTACTTAAGTGAAATTTAACCAGGGTATACAAATTAGCTGAGAGCTTATTAACTTCAACAAACCTTTTATTTGTTCTCCCCTTAAAAAGTCCTCTAATCAAGGATTATCTGATTATATCTGTATATTATTGTACCTGGTATTGACAGTTTTTCTGTCAACTGTCGGCTGACAACAAGCATCAGTACACTGATATCTCATAATTCCTGGTTGTCACACAGTTCTGAATTAAATTGAGAATTAATTTCTAAAATCTTATTTTCTAAATGATATTCGCTCAGCATTGATCACGTAAATAAAACCATGTAAACACCGACAGCTGATCAAAGGAGAATAGGCAATAGCGTATGTGTGTCTTAAAACAGCTTGTTTTATGCTACGGTTCTCTTTTTCTGCAGCATTTGATCAGTTGCGTACCGCCCGACCTACACCAGTCAGTTAAGATGTGCAATGCGCGATAAGAAAAAGACCAATACCGTAATTTCCAGATAGAATAGAAAAATATATTTTCAGCAAATGCAATAGACACTGTAAAGAAAGTTTTGTTTAAAAACTCGCGCTTAGGTCTCACTCGCAGAGCAATGTCGCAGAGGGGGTACATCACCCAAAAAGGCGACGACGGGGATGATGGATGATAAGAACAGATAAGCGGGGCAGGTTTAAGCTTGCGGACGAGAGGAAAATAGATAGATACTGTTTTGGCAGTTGCATTAACCATGAATTTTGGCTAAAAAGCAGTTATGTCAGGGACTGAAAGGATCGTTGGATAAGAAGTCAGCTAGGAAGTCCTTCTCCCTAAGTTGTAGAATATCTTTAGGGTGTGGTGGGAATTGCCCGCAGTATAGGTCCAAAACATTGCACTGCAACATTTGTACTTATGAGGATACGGTTCTTTGCGTTTGCGTAGTTCAGCGAACGGGGTGATGGTCGTATAATCTGAGCTTGCGTTGGGCAGTCCTTCCGACGATATATCAACCTGTTCGCCATCACATTATCAGGCTCCTTAGCTCCCGAGAGGGTGGTCCTGAGTTAATCCGGGTTGTCAGTTTGCGACATGTGTTTGTCTCTTCAAACCCATGGAGGGACTTGACTTTAAAATGTTCACTAATTCACTGCCCTCCAACTCCAAAGAGGGCCTTCGGCGAGAGTGTGTGGAAAGACCTTCAGTGTAGGAACCAAATGCTTTCTTGAAGGGATTACTTATAACATTGAGCAAACTAGGTACTATACCTGGAGTGGCAGACGGCAATGAGGTGGTTGGCAGTGAGACCAGGACATCAGGTGGTCTTTCAAAGTTACCATTGGTTACAAAAGTAGATGAAACACTGCCAGAGAGGTTGGCGGGAGGACTATCTTTAGTTTCATGGCGAGAGAATTTAAAACCGGGATTGAAGACCAGCTCCACCTGATCGGCCGGGGACCCTAAGCAGGCAACTGAATCGTTCTCGGCGTCGTTACTTGACGAAAATCTGATAGTTGGTGTGCCTTCAGTAGGTTCCTCAAGTTCAGCCGCCTGGTCAGTGTTCACCTGCCGATAAAATTCTGTGGCAGTAGCGCCCTGCAAGACGGAATCCTGATGGGGTTTTGTAGCAAAAGCGCTGGGGGACTTTGTGCTTTCTGCCATTCTGAGGCTACCACCGGTCAAGTGCGGCCGAGTTTCACTGGAAATGGAACCCTCAAATATCGCACCCTCAAAAAAGCCTTCATTTGCGCGGGAATTGCGTTTGCCTTGAGGGTACAGTGCGGAAATGGAGCCACTGGGGCTGGAAGTCTTACATGAGGGACAGGAGGAGACAGTGACAAATGTCTGTTTCTCTTCAGTATCCGTCTCTCGGTGATAGAAGTAATTGAAATTAGACACAATCACGGGCACTGGCAATGCAATGGTGAGGACACCTGCGATTGCACACAGAGAACCAACTAACTTGCCCCAGACCGTCACTGGCCTCATGTCTCCGTAACCCACCGTTGTCATTGTGACGACGGCCCACCAGAATGCATCGGGGATGCTGCGGAAGTAGGTTTTTTCTGCGTCAATCTCTGCAAAGTAAACAGCTGAAGAGAAGAGGATAACGCTGATCAGAAGGAAGAATACGAGGAGAGCCAATTCACGAATGCTGGCCTTTAATGTTTGACCAAGTATCTGCAGCCCTTTTGAATGGCGAGATAATTTAAAGATACGAAAAACGCGAACCAGTCGAATGACTCGGAGAATTGTCAGTGACATTGCCTGGTTCTGACGTTTTGAGTCATCTGCAATTACAGTGCCGAGTGTGATAAAGTACGGGATGATGGCAACAATATCGATGAAGTTCATAATATTCCTAAAGAAAGCCACCTTGTAGGGGCAGGATGCAAATCGTACCAACAGTTCAAATGTGAACCAAATAATACAAACTGTTTCGATAATAAAGAATGGTTCAGCGAGATGAGGGATATCGTCCTCTTCGATAATTACGTCACTGAAAAGGTCTTCCCAGTGGGCACTTTCAGCAGAAGGGTTTGCTTTCAACATCCTTTGGGCAGTAACCGTAACAGGAGCATCCGTCCATCCAATAGCATTTGCTGTTGATGTTAGACTCGGGGTGGTTGAGGATGAAAGCACACTAGTTTGCCGGGTTGTTCTGTTTGTAATTCGATAATGCTTGAAGTTAGGAAGTGTTTCGACGCAAAATATGACAATGGAAAGAACAATAACAAATACTGAACAAATTGCTATGCATCGCGCAGCTAAGGAGCTCTCCGGATATTCAAAAAGTAGCCACACTTTCCTCTGAAATTCATTATCCGGAAGCAGTTTAATTTCTTCTTTAATGAAACCCTCGTCATCGCGATACTTCTCGATGGCGTCCTCGTCCAACTCGTAAAAACTTATTTCCTCAGTAAATACATCAATAGGCACGTTGACCGGACGGCGTAGTCGACCTCCGCTCTGGTAGTAGTACAGAATAGCGTCGAAGCACGGCCTATTCCTATCAAAAAAGTATTCATTTCGTAGAGGATCATAGTGTCGATTGCGCTTCCGGGGGTTGCCTAGCAGGGTGTTTGGAAACCGATTAAGGGTTTTCAGTTGAGTTTCAAATCGCAGACCAGAGATATTGAGAACAATTCGTTCATCCTCGTACATTCGGCGTTCAGCGTAATGGGGATCATAGCCTAAAAGCTGGCTCTTGTTGCTAATTTGTAGGGTAGGACGTGCGTTTTCGCCTTCTCTGCACACGGAAAACTGCTTGTTTGCATCTCGATCACCCGGGGTAGACGTCACCGTAGTCATCTCCAGTGGAGCGTCTGACTGGCTGGTAACCTGGTAAGTAGTTTGACGTGAAAGAGACGGGCGACTTTTCTTATTGGCCACACTAGCCTTTGTCTTGGCAGAAGGTCCAAACGGAACAACAGAGCCAAATGAGACGATGGCTTCTGCGATATCCACTTTGGTCTCAGTGGTTGGCGAGTTTGCATCGTTTTCACTGTCGGGTTTTACTAAGGCTGTAGCTGTTACGGAGGATGCAGTGGCGTTGGGCAAATGGCCGCCGCTCGGCAGACCGGTTACACCATATCCAGATGCGCCGGAAAGGTTACCGAAAGCGCGGAGGGAGTACTGTCTGTGAAGAGGAAAGATGGATGCATGTGAACATTTGCAACGGGTGGGGCATTTTCGTGCTACTGCCTAGGCATAGAGTAGATTATGTCGGAAGTTATCTCTACGTCATGCGGTGTTTAAAGTTGACACTAACAGGCTAAGCCTACATTGGAGTGCTGTTTTATGCGGTTGTTTAGAGAGATGAGTCTGTGCTCGGATGTCCAAAGAACGTTACGTAACAAATTGACCTTTAATGAAGAAGCAATGTTTTTAAAAATAATGGTGCATGCCACAGACCTCAACTGTCAGTATTTTTGGCAGAAGGGCAATTTTGACAGAAACCATTTGACGCAATGAACTAAGAGCGGAATATGGATACTTGGATTCCACGTAGGGACGTAATTAATTCGACGAAGATAACAAACTACTAGAAATGCAGAAATTAAGCAAAGATTCAGACAGACCGATGATAATTTTTCTACGTCATAAAATACGAAACGAGAAGTGAAAGGATTTGTTGAAATGGTAGATAGAAATGTAACAAGACACACGCATGAGAGGATCTTGGCCAAAAAGGCTGTTTTAACCATTTTTAAGGAGTAATGTTTCCAAGATAAAGCACTAATTTTGTTTCGAAGTACTTCTAAATCTAAAACAGCCTCTCAAGCTATTTAATGAATCGAATGCTGCAATTTTAGTAAGTAAAAAGCACTATAAAAATATTAGTGAACTACGAATTGACAAAAATTTCTGACACTGCTTGCAACCGTTGTGAATACAATCATATTTAGTCAGTATAGTTTAAAGAACAATTCAAAGACGTTTTACTGCTGCAACATAACGCAAAAATGTAGCTTTCTAATTTGATTTAATGGTTGAAGCACGGAATAAATAAAAACCCATAATAAATTAATAACCCTAGAAGATACGTTGACGGAGAGCTGGCGATGACTGCATTAAATGAGTTAGGATTTCCGTATGTTTCTGCTACGACAGGACTTATTTTCGTTTTTTTATTTTGGCTTCAATAACGTTACTTGAGCCTACGAGATATGTGCTCCTGTTCTTAGAGGTGTTAGGAAAAGCTTACAGAGAATATTACCTGCTCAATAATAAACTCGTCTCCTGAAGATCCATGAATAAAGGAATAAGTTTGCACAACCACAACTGCCGATTTCTATTAGCTGAATATTCGATATCAAGGAACACAGTTAGCAGATCTTCAAATCGGCAGACTTCCTGCTGTTTTCATTCAGTTCCCCGCCTGCAAGTTTGGTGCATTCAGACCAAATGTATTCCATTTGTTTTCTGTAATACAATGTCAGCTTTAAGCTGATTTACCGTATTTATAACGAGCAAACAGACAAATCTACGTTCAAGTGCACAGAAAACATAGTAGATAATTACGAACAAAACTGAGAGCAAATACATTAACTTAATTTTTATTTATCGTATCTTGTAAATTTGTTTCCTATCATTTAATACTATTTAAGTATAAGAGATTTCCTTGAATGAAGGGTTGAGACGATTATTTAAAATGAAATCCTGTTTGTACAATCCTGCTAGTCTGCTTGAATGTCTGCCTTTAAGATCAAGACGAGCACACGTACTAGAAGATATTATTAATGATGCAAGTTTATTAACTATGTGGCCACAAAACGATATATATTATTGCTTTAATATTTCCCGTACGGCCTCCAAAATGGAGAATCCATATCTTATAAATATCTAAACTGCATGGTGTTTTCTACAATATTCGTTGTCTGAATCTGTCAAAAAGCGGCAAACGGTCTCAAGGGATTCAGTATTTAGACTGAATAGGGTATATGTTAAACACAACCAGTCAGTGAACCAGCCTTCCTTGCTCCAAGTTAAGTGCAATATGTGTTAACCAGGTGCCACATTAAATGCTAGAACTGTTTAAGATATCCTAAGTATATTTTCTACATAAATATAACGCAGGATTTCCAGGATTAAAACAGATATGCCCTTTGCAGACGAACAAATTTTGAGGAGTATTTCAAGGAGTGCTGGTCAAACGCAGCACGATATTACCAGGATCTTGTGTCTAGCTAATCGTGGCCTTAACGTCTACTCATTCAAAAGGCTCGCGGTCATGTATTTTTCAGCTGAGTGAGGCAATGTCATGTGCTGAATTAATTTAACATTTTTACAGTGTGTTCCTTCCTACAGCCGTCACCAGTCAGGTAGTGATACTAGTTTTTATAACACGACCCAATGTTTCTCTTAGTTGATATAGACAGAGAAAATTATTTTTTCGCCAAACTTAAAGTCGTAATTGAACTTGAATTATATTTCGTAGACAAGTTATTCTTGGTCTTCCTAGTAAGCAGGACTGGTGCATGCCGACAGATTCACCTGTAGAAAAAGGTCCATCAGAAAATCCTCCAATTTTGCAAGTTCATATCAACAACATTTACTTTCAATATTAATGAGGAAAGTGGTTATCAAAAGCTGGGTTTCAGTGACTTTTTAGTATCACTAAATCCACAGTAAAACCGTTATATCTTTTGAGCACCCGATAATAAATTGCCGAAAGGAACTATTTGCAAGCCTGTCTTCTTGGAATTTAAAATAGACAAGTGTTTATTGAGAATAAGGATAAAAATCCTGCCGTCTAAATGTACTGCAGCATACAACTGATGATCAACCCGAGTAGTTTGGAAGGGTTTATAATTTGTGGGGGCGTGCGTTAAAATATTAGCAAAAAACGCGTATGCTATCGAAATTTCCAAATATAAATTCTTTTCAAACATATGGCAATTAATGATAATAAAGCCATCAGAATCACCAGCGAACGTGGTTCAAAAATAGCGAACTCATAGATCCTTTTTTTTTCTTAAAGACTTATGAATAACTGTACTGAAATAGACAACATCCCTTGAGGTAGACAGTGAACATGATATATATACCTTTAAATGGCTAAATATTGGAAATTCTGCAATGCTCACTTATATCTAGAATACTTTACTGAAGACCTTATTTCTTGCCAATGTTATCAAGATATGGTGGCTGTCATTTCCGTAGAATATTTCTCTTAAGTATTCACTAGTCCTAAAGTCAATTCTTTTGTATATGGTTCGGAGAAGCAGTCTAATAAATCAGCGCTATTCGAAGTACGAGCGCGATATTTTTAATCAAGGTAACAGGATTAATAGCACCTCTTAGCTACTTTAAATTCTAAACTTACTACGAGCATTGGTCCTCTCATTTGAATGCAATAATTTATGAACGAATGACAGCTTTCATTAGGCAGATTGGTAATTAAATCAAATAAGCCCATTCAGTGTGACTGAAACAATTGCTGAGGGCCAGTAGAGGCAAAACCTGCCGAAAAAAGGCCATTTATAACTAGAAAGAACTTTTTAGAAAATTTAAAAGGAGGAAATATGTCACAGAAGAACATAATAAACCATAATGCTCCAAAATCAAACTTTACATTTAAAAGTTTTATTTACAGGCCATTTTACTTAATTCCAAAATACTTTATAAAAAATTCCCATTACATTTTAAAACTGTCTCAGTTTGCTTTAGGCATCGAGCGTGCCGTTAAAAAGAATTTGCATTGTTGTCACTCAAAAACGTTTTGCCATATCTCAAAATCTCTTTCGCAGTATTGATTAACATTTTGGAGATTCACTTCACACAGTCCTTTAAAGTAGAAAGATGGTCTTTTAGACATGATGTTAAAGAAGAGACATGATCTTTACGAAAGGAACTTAGTAAGAAAGGGCTCAAATCTCTTTTAATCTGTGGACTTTTTTTCTTAAAGTTTCATCAAAACTTGCGCTATGCAAACAGCCAAAGTCTAAGAAAATGGAACGGTTTGCAGAATTTGCAAAATTCTTGGTATTTTCAGTCCAAAATGTAGAATTTAGACTTTCTTTATGACGCCTCCATTAATCCGCGTACAAAATTAGCTGGAAAGAAAATCAGGAACATATTGTGGTTTGAAATTTTAATTTTTCGTCCAAATGCTGAAAAACCGACATATAAGCCATAATTCTACGTACATATCTCATCCTAGGTGAATGATTCCCTGTGGATTATCATGTGGCCATTGACCACGTTTTTATATACTACGGGCCATTCTGTTAATTTGATGCTAGTTGTGTATAGATGGCTGTTTGCTTACGTAACGCATACATCTAGTGGTGTTTCATATTGCTCTGATAGTCGTAGGCACAACAATTTGAGTAAAATTTATAATTTTTGGTTTGCTGCAAAAGAGTAGGCCAAAAAGCCAATTTCCATGTAAAGCACTTCTACTTGCAATATATTTCTTTTTGTTTATTTGGTGGTCATCTCTATAAAAATTATCGCTTGCTTTCGCTTTGAATGTAGATTATGAGATTATGTGTTGCCCTGTCGATATCATGTCGAAAACTGTAAAATCTGTCCAAAAGTGCGATTTTTTCAAAGTGTTCTAGCTGTCATGACTTATCTAGGTAGTTTATCATTAAAAATGAAAACATGCTTTAGGCCAAACACCCTTTATAGGTTGCGTTTGTCGTCAAAACATAAAGCAGCATGGGGAGTTAATTTTTCATGCCTTAAATAGTTCAGGCTTCTTTTTTTACCAAATGCTAAATCTCGATCGTTTTAACTTGTGTTAAGTCTTTCTAAAAGATTGTTACCATTTAACAAAACATCGCGAAGCAACAATATTGATGTTCAGCTGCATTCAACGCCACATTTTTATAACTTAAGAATGCTGCAAGCACCTATCGATCTTCTGTCGAAAAAAATCATCTAGAGGACAGTTGGGGAGCATACGTATACTTTCGATAAATTCTCTTCGGGCCACTACATTTATATGGAGGGAAAAGGTACAGGAAAAACAAGCAATCAATTAATTATCGTTCTAATCAACTTAGTTTTGGGAATGGGAGCTTGGGGTTTGGATTGATAAAAAGTGGGTAGTGAAAGGGTAATAAGAAGAGGGAGGGGGGAAAGAACGCATGGTAACGCTCCTTCGGAGGCTACCATCAGGTCGTCTGCTTACGAGAACGTCCAAGAACGGAAGCAAACCTACCGTTTCCATCTCCAATGTGAAATTTATCGAGGGGTGTGCTTAATTGACAGTTTTTAGAAGAGAGTCTATATTAGTGTCTGCTGGGGCAAAAGCAAAAATATAATCAGCAGACACTTATGTAACATACATTATATATATAATAATATATATCCATAATATAAATAATATATAATATAATAGACACTAGTTCACTTTGGAGATGGAAACGGCAGGTTTGCTTCCGTTCTTGGAGGTTCTCGTAAGCAGACGACCTGATGGTTGCCTCCGAAGGAGCGTTTATAGAAAAAAAACCCGGTCCGGACAGTACAAGAAATTTCAGAACTTTGTACCGATCCAGCAGAAGCGTAATTTAGTCCGTTGCTTAACGTAAAGGGCTAGAAAAATCTGCTCGGACGATACTATCGAAAGAGAGCTCACGAAGATCCAGGACCTGCTTCGAGAAAATGGGTTCCCTGACAAGTTTATTCAGAAGAACATGATGGATGGAGAACGCAAACCCTAAACACTCACCGTGGAAAAGAAGACCCTTCTCCTCAAAGTCCCCTCTCAAGGAGACGCAGCAAGTGAACTGTTAAGCCAACGCCTTAACCAAGCCGTATCACGAACCTTCCCAGCGGTGAAAGTTCGGGTGTTATTCTCAACAAACCTGGTCCTACACGGCGAAGGTAAGGATAAGCTGCAAGCCCAGACCACCTCCATGTGCATTTACTCATTAACTTGTTCCTGTGGAGCAGGTTTCATAGGTCGCACGAGCCGGCGCTTATCCAAGAGGATACGGGAGCGTCTGCCAGCATGGCTTAACAAAGGCGAAGTCAGGAACATCAACAGTTTCATTCTTGCTCATATGGTGGACTCTGGACACCGTGTTGACCCGAACGAAGTTTTTAAGGTGATCTACAAGGTCTCACCACATTACCCGAAGTCCCTGGGTCAACAGCTGCTGGCAACAGCGGAGGCCATTGCCATTCGCCTCATGAAGGCGGTGTTGTGCGCGCAGAAGAGCCTTCTTCAAGCCCCAAGCTTAGCATGGCCAACGGCCACAGAACTACCAGCATTATCCATGCGTTCTTTCCCCCATCCCTCTCCTAATTACGCTGTCACTACCCACTTTTTATCAATCCAAACTCCAAGCCCCCATTCCCAAAACTAAGTTGATTAGAACGATAATTAATTAATTGCTTGTTACCCTGTACCTTTTCCATCCATATAAATGTAATGGCCCGAAGAGAATTTATCGAAAGTATACGTATGCTCGCCAAATGTTCTTTTGAAATAAACATAATCTGCCTTTAAGGCATTTTGGCTTGCCAATTTATTCTGCGCACCAGCTGCGTACTGTTCTATCAGAATTCTTGTTTAGTTAGTCTTTGTTTTCTTAAAATCCTAACATTTTTGCTAAAGATTTGCTTAAGATTTATTTTATCATCATTTTTTGAACCACAGAAGGTAGCTTAGAGAAGACATGGCAGCGGTAGGTAATACAAAGGGAAGTTTTTCGGGGCAATCAGTTTTTATGTGGGGATTTCCTTGTTCGTCCTGGGTTCAGCACCATACGGAATAAGAAAGAGTCACATGCTAGCAGGTTGAAAGGTTTACAAATCAAACGATTATGTTGCCGCATCAGAACGAAACTCGGCAGCATCTATTTGGCAGGGCATTCATTGACAGGACAATGGTAGTAAACAATCTATCTTGATCTTCGGACGGAAATCTGTATTCGTTGTTCGTTTAGCACTGAGTTGAAAGCTATCGCGCAGCGGCTACCCATAAGTAATAGAGAAGTGTCCCACAGAAAACCAAGAGGATCCTTCCCCTCTATGTCGGCAAGATGTCTGGAGTATTTACGTTTTAGGGCTTGGCTACTTTCATTTCAATATTTACATAAGGCTCCTTTACCTAAAGTTTCAAATTAATCTGCTCATAAGGCATAACTTTAACCACTTCATAAATTGGCAGTTAATAATAATGTTTAAGTTTCATTATCATGCTCACTGAGGACAACATCTTTAAGAGTGAACTTTGTGGGTCTCGGTTCTTCCTGGTCGACTGTTCTGTTATGACTGGCCAAATACTTCAAATAACTTAAGAACTTCCATTAATTTTTCTCTTTTCTCCGGTTAAAACAATTCCAAATCATTTCTTGATTAACGATTTCTCTCAGCTTTCCTGCCCCTTGCTTTAGGAATTTTTAGAACTACAAATGACTTATGTATTTTTTTAAAACCCATCTCGTATACTCACTAATTTACTTATAATGAAGACTGCTTCTATTATTGCTTGAATAATTCAGACAAAGTAATATTCATGGCTGATTTTTGATTCCATTTAAGGACTCAATTGCAATAAATCACGTGCTTAGTATGTTACTCTAATCGAGATATCAGGGTTGATCACTCATTTTAATATAAAAGCATCTAAAAATGGCATCTTGTAAATGACAAAAACAGAATGTTATCGGAGGCATTTTATCGTCAAGTAAAACGCAAGATGCAGCATTTATTCAAAAAATCAGCCATAATAAAATCTTTCCTAAATATTCAAAGCCAAAAGACTTTAAATCCAGTAACATGCTTCAGCAGCTTAAGCTCAGAGGTTTTCGACAAAGGAGAGATGAGTCACATCAAAACATTGGACATGCGTACAAAGGCATCCACTTATTGCAGATATGAGCCAGTCCAAGCATTAAGGAAGCAGTTAGTAGATAGGAGGATGAAAGTTGATGAAACTATGCTATATGCGCTATAAGCAGTCGACTAGGCAGTCTCTCACAAGTATAACTTACTTTTTAGCACGCGCAGTGACAGGACCATCTGAAAGATTAATGGGTTATGTTAAGAGAAAAAATTGAAGAGTGGAACAAGTGGAGAATCGGGGAACGATAAGGAAAGGTTTCGAACAGCGTTCTTCTACTGGTAAGTTTGACTATCACCAACCGCAGCTAAGCTTCACGGGTAAAATGCATTTGTCAAGCCCTTTGGATAGCATCTTGTAGTAAATGTTCGCTATCATGTATCGTCATGATTAAAACGATAATTATAAAGTGTAGAATAATCAGCTGGATAGGACTACGTTTTTTCCCAAAAAACTACATTGATTTCACTAGAGTTTATTTTAACTTAATTAACTCTTGAATTATATTATCAGTTTATGCACAAATGTTCACATATATTGCAATTCAATGCACATACTTCCCAATCAGTAGCTTTTACAAAAATTTCAGGCCTCAATTTTGATTGCTGTAAAAATCTTTGTTATGCCGATTAAAACTGTATATTTTCGGACGTACTGCGCGATTGAAGCAATAATGAAAAAAAGGAAGTCACACCAGGATGGTCATTTCTTACTAGCCGTCCTCGGTCGGTAGTACCCCCAGATATAAGGCCTAACACGCCAAGCATTAAGACCCGCTGTTGGTGGAGATTTGAGTATTTAAAGTCAATTCAGAGTGGTATTCACAGATGTGTAGTTATTACATGAAAAGACTCGGATATCACCGTTCAGCCTTTTGGCTTCTGGTCTAGAGTCCACTTAGGCTGCAACAAGCAATAAGTTATTTCCGTACCGGTATAAAAGGAACCTTGAAAGTGAACAACTCACTCTGGACTTCCAAAGGGCGTTGAATTAAACCTACAAACTTAACACCTACGGCAGTTTAGTCTGTCTATTCGTTGGCCGTACTTATCGTTTTCTAAATTGGGTTTCTAGATGCATACTAAAACTGCCGGTAGACTAAAAACGATGTTAAGCGATCGATAACATACTTTCTTTAAATGCGTTTTCTACACAGACATATTTTCAGTTAAAAAAAACATTTGTTGATAAAATTAAAATTTTATAGGGAAACAACGCCTGCGAATGAGCTCTGCATCCAAATAAGCATGAATTTTAATGAGTACAAGATCTCATAAGCCTCACACCGTCCAATGGTTGGCCAACTTCATTCAAGGCAAAAGTTGGTTTGTATTTATAAATTAACACCGTCGATGGCCAAACACTTGCCTGTCATTGCATTTCAGTCTGAACAGAACAGAATGCCCACTTTTAGCGCTAACAATAGAATCAAGGCGCCTCGAGTTGCGGTGTTTGCATTTAGGTTGAGCTATTTCTGCTACCTTTTTTGTGCCCACACCAGTAATCATGTATTTGGATGCGCAATCACGCATAAACTGCTTGTTATGAAGTAAAAAACAGAGGCACGTTGCTTTTGCTTCCGCCCTTCTAATGTTTAGTTCACTGGGTAATAACTTTCGTTCGTAATGATGCACTGTTGGATCGAACCAATTGGATAGTTACCATATCTGTTAGCAGAACTGGGAAGCTTCTCATTAAAGGTTATACAGAAACATCAGCTAACTGATTAAGGGTAGTCATATCTTTTCAAATACAATTTTCTACCATACAAGAAACTACTAACTGCATCGCCTGGAGGACCATTTGCTCAGTTGTCAATTTCGCTCACATGTCTTCTGTACATGCCTACATAATTGAAGTGAACATTTTTGTAATTACGTTCTAAAAAAGAACTTGTTTCTCGTCGAAAGATTTTTTGCAGTTTATTGCATTCTCTCATTCAAAATAATATTGTATAATGAACGGGCAGGGGTAATTACAGATGCTAGGTTATTGTAAGTAGAATGTAGGTGAGATATGGAGATTAAAACACATTCTTCACGATAAAGATGGTTTTTTGTTAGCTGTATCTGCCCATTTCATTGAATAACCTCATTCAGACTTCAAAATTAGGGAACTTATGAAATTCGTGAACACAGTAATCTATAAGCTGTTTAATTATATAGATAGTTTTGTCTCATACTTTACGGGACGATATTTTTTCTTCAAATGCAAGGATAAACGTTGCTTTATCCTGTTAAATAAAAATAAGTTGTTCGTCCGCAAAAAAGACTCAGTGGCTCATAAGGTATCAACCAACATTCCTGTTTGGATTCGAAAAGATTACTTAAGAAGGATTGTAATACAACCCATCATGCAGCTTAATCTTAAGCTAATTCCTTCACCGCAGGATGCCGGCATTTGAGTTAATTAACTTTCGGTTGCCTAAAATAGGCAGACTTAACAGACACATAGACCTTTATTCCGCCTACCAAGAGGTGCGCACCGGCTCGAGTGGGTTCGAACAAAGTCAATAGAAAGGCAAAGCAAGCTCAAGCATGGACTACGCTTGTCTTTAGAGGAAAATAGGAGAGGAGCCGACCGGGAAGCACAGGATCAGCGTGGACAACTTCTGCACCGCCGCGCCCACGAGATTGTTATCAACTCACGCGGACAGCAACAAGTGATTAACCCGTCGGCCGACGAGGTACAGGCCAGTAAGCACGCTGACGTGTCAACAATTACGACGGCCGCAAACGTCACACGAGCCCACTAGCAGTCAAGCTCATGGTCAGTCAGCATCGAACAGGCAGGTCAAAGTTGGACCGCCGAGAACGGATATAGTATCAGGCATGCGGCAAGGCTGAAACAGTCACGGCAAACAGCAACAATTACCACGTTCATCTGACGATAGGCCCAACCGAGTTTCAGAAACGTAAGTCTCAATTTACCTCAGTCCATGGCTTCATACTATCTTTTTCGGCTACCTCACGTGATGATAAAAACAATAAGATAGCTGGACTACAAATTGTAATGCGTATTAGAGCTACGTGAGTATTCAGGGTTTTCCTGGTGTATAATATCTGTAAAACAGTTAAGAAAATACCATGTTACAATCGATTTTGCCCGCGTAGTATATTTATTAAGCAGTCTGAATAAATGGTCATTGCAAGGATTTAAAATATATCAAAATTAACTTCCTTTCTTCGAGGAGAAAATCTATAAGAGACGTTGTTAAACGAGAAAATTTGGCCGTAAAATTTCTGGCAAGCATTCGGGGAGAAACGCCCTGCCCTCTTCAGATTATGATTTCCTTTGAAGTGACTTCATTATTCACATCCATCTCACGAGCCTTACCATGCGACGCTTTACATAGAAGTCTCGAAGACGACAAGGAAAAAAAGGAGGCTTCTAAAAGTTGACAATTAACTAGAACTCGTTGCCTTCCGCAAACGAACCCTATAACTTTCAATGGCTGAACGTACAAGTATATCAAATAGAGGCCGGTCAGTTCACCAATATTTAGCCTAGTTGTAGCATCAGTCTGACAGAAGCTAGAAAAGCCTCTTTCTACCACTCTTAAGCTGCGTTGTGGCGTCCATACTTGGACAACATGTTAGCCACAATTGACAGAAGCAGGTTAGCTAACTTTTAGAGCCTGCATAACGGCACATTCCTTGACATTCATCTCACAATAAAAGAAAAGGATGCTGGTTATTTGCTGTTTATTGATGTCCTCGTCACACACAGGCTCAAAAAAAGCAAAACATCATCCCAGTGTATATAAATATGACTAACACATTTCGAGTTGTCCTTCCCATAGCAACAGCCCGATGGCGCATAAACGCGTCTGCTAGAGCCTTCTCTCAAAGTGTAAAAAGACATTGCAGTAAACTGGACAAAGAATACAAGAACGGCAACATCTTTGGGATCTCCAGTATAGGAGAATATCCGAGTTCCAGGAGGCAATTCCGAAGACGAAGAAGCAATCACTGGAACAAGAGTTTTATTGTCCTGACGTTTCGGATTCCGTCTGGAATCCTTAGTCATAGGCAATCGTGAACAAGTCTGAGTCATGCGCAGATAAGGGGAAATACATGCAAAGATCGCACGGTATTTATAGTTCACAGCGGTCATTCGCATGCCTACTATAATTGTCAGTCCCTGTAGCTACCGCTTGAGGCCTTAATTGATGCGGTGAATGTTCATCTTCGGGATCAGCTGGAATGGAATGGATACTCAAACAGTCTCAAGAGTTGCTGCTTCCATTCGCGTCCATGGGAACAAAAATAATACAGCCGCTTACACTCTGAACCTCTTTACCTAATATAAAGGGTGTGTCAGAAGCAACGGAACTTACCACTTCAGAAATCGACGTAGATATTGCCCATCGTCGTACAGTCATGAGGCTTGCCAGTATCATGCAAACGCAGGTCTGATTGAACGCATTTGAGCAATCTAGCGGAGGTTATTAAACCCAATGGCGTGACTGTCCGCACCATTATACAGGGCAGACCTAATAATGACGTCTCTCGCAAATAATGGAGCACAACCGAACAATTCTGACAGGCGACTCCGGGTCTTAGGTTGGTACTCACATCAGAAAGGAGAGCCACTTATTCAATTTCTTGACCACGCACATAAAGGTGCGAACCAGCAATAAGACGGACGGGAACGCTGTGGCCTGGATGTCTGACGCCAGCACCATCAACGGATACGGTTGTCTATTAATTAAGTTGAAATTTCAAATTCAGTATGCATGTATCCACATAAGTAAAGGAAGGTTTTCGTTACCACTTTTATTTCTGACAGTGGACTCCAGTAAGAGTATGAAAACTCAGATAAAGTATTACATAACTCCGGTGAACAAAAAGCGTTAAGATTCTTCTTTATGTGGGTATTTCCCCCTATGCGCTTCACGCAAAAGGGCACAACCCCGTTCCTAGTCAGAAATGTACGCCATCATCACGTCATGAGACGGTGTGGCTTTAACTTTATCGTGAGCACCATCCCTACGCATATTCCTGTTTGGAGGGCAACAAAGACGGCTGATTTGTTTTTGCACTCTCACGGTCTCTGATGATGACCTCCAATACTGCACCGAAAGCGTAAGCAGATGTAAGTACTGTCCCAGTGATGGCACGTTCACCGTCGTTGTAACCAGCATCTGGATCTTGCATATTCACTGCTATTTATAGGGAAAATATTTTGTGCCCGTTTTCAGCAAAGCGTTGTTGGATTTATAGAAATACCGAAAAAAGCAATACACTTACTTCATCATTTTTAAAAGTGTATTCGTTGCAACCGGTCGGAAAAACTGCCAGCTAAATGTCGGCATACTGACATGACTGCAATATATTTGAATTATTTTGCACAATAAGCAATGTTAGAACGCAACTTAAGTAATAATCTCTGATCATAAACATATTTTCTAATTCGGGTTAATATTTCATGCTAAAGCACATCTACTGGACAAGAATGAAAAAAATTGAAGGAATGCAGGAGTCCGTTGACGAGAGTGGATGTCTGTAAAAAGAAATATAGTTAAATTCTGATAGTAATATAATAATAAAATACTATTTTCTACATCATTTACTAGCAGTAACGCATCTGAAGCGGAGGCTAGTTTGTCTAATTTCTTGTTTTTAAAACAAGAGTATGTTCATTTTTAATGACCAGCCAGCTTACGGACTTGACATTTATTTACGTAACTTTGAGGTTGATTGCTTTTCTCAAAGAAACTACGAATCTAAATGGCGCAGTTATTTGATATTCGCAACTTTTCAGGAACTTAATCATTCGTCCAGAATTTAGATTTATTTGGATTAAAAACCACTGAATAAAAAACTTTTCTCCGTTAACTACCAACCGGAAGTCAAGTCTCAAGTATTCGAAGGCTTAGTTGATGATGGCACCGACAACCATTTTAATTGCCTTTTCATTGTCAATTAAAACCAGAAATTCCAACTTTGATTCACATGAAGTCTTCAGCAGGAGACCAAATTCTAGCGTAGATGTTTATGCGTTTCTTTTACACCCAAAGAAATATCAATATCCTAAAGAGCTGGGGAAAGTTTTAAAACGGTATATCGGTTATGCTCAATAAGAAATAATTTGCGTTCAACTGCAAAAGCAACTACTAATAGTTCATGTGGAACTTGGATGCATCTTTTGTTAACCCCAAAGAGCTTATTTTGTGCTATCAGAAAACCTGCATTTTTATGATCACAACATTTATTCAAGGAATTCTAGCTTGTAAATATCACTTGTTTCCTCCTCAAAGATTAAATCATCAGGAAGTAAGTTGCACTCAGCTACTCTACGCGTTAAGCATCTACGACTTTTCCTCCTTATGTAAACATACGGCTGCAGTTACTGGTAGACGGGAGCTGCGACACATTAAAAACACTCAAAGAAGTTTGTTTTGCTTGAGTCAATAATCTGATGAATCTAGTTAAATAAATGTTTTCTCAATTTAACATACTTTTGTAGACTAAACAAGTCAATGATCTGCATACAGTGTGTTTAGTAAATAATTTTGCCGTAAGTATCGAACGTTGCTGGTTTTTGCGAATTTTCGTCAACTTAAATAACCTTATTTTGCAGAATCAATGATTTTGCAAATGACGAGCTAATTTGTTGGCTAGATTAGTTTCACGCGTGTAAGGTAAAAATGGGCAGTTCATCGAGTGAGTATTAATGAACCTAGCCTGATTCGCATGCAGGAGGCTGGTTTGCAAAGGTTTGACTCCTGCAGAATAACTGCAGCATTTTCATTCTTATAAGCCTACTATGACTCGGTTTGGGAAGGATTACTTGTATTACCTCCTAAAAAGGAGAAGGGAAGCTCAAAGTCCAATCCAAGGAGTAATGTTTCTCAGCGTGTTACTCAAGGAAGACGAAATATTTCCACGTCCTAGGCCTTACACTACCCCTGACCTACACCCAGACTGTAATCTTAATGTTAACCCAGCACCTACCTTAAACACTAACCCTTGAGCCAACATAAAACCTAAACTCCAGAATAAAACCAACCCTAACTTACAGTGACCTTACAGTACGGCCTTGAATTCGTGCAACGTGCCCACATATGCGAAAGATTGATATTTCTCCGCTGGTCGGCAGTGAGTAATGCTAAGATACTGGTAATCGTGTAGTCTATTCTGAATTCATTTCATTTATGATAGGATGTCGGCTTTTCAACGAGCTTCCTTCTGACCGCTAACAAAACGCATATACGATAAAAAGTGGCAAATTAAGTAGTTTTCGAATTGATCATGAATTCTGACTGCCCTTATAAATTCAAGTATACTTTGTGGAAAACATGCACGAAAGGGTTCTTTCTTGTATACTTTTGGCAGAACATTGCGCATGCTTTAAATTTTATACTAAAAGAAAGCACATCTTTCAGTCTTAAAAAATTCTTATCATGAGCTTTTTTACAATTGTTGGGTGTTCAGTATTTATACATCACATCTGCCAATTTATTAATGCCGCCTATAATGTGCAGAGCATGTTCCACATCTGCAGCAAATTTTTTTGAGAATTATGTGCCTTCTTCCTGAAAACCGTAGGCGAAAACATACTTTTCGTTAAACAGGATGTGCTCAGCCTGCAGTTTGTAAACCTTGAATTCAGATGTAGCATTTGGTAGGTTTCAAATTTATTCGGCAAATTAGAAACTTTTAAAAACCGAAAAACCCCCTTTCCTTCAGTATAAGTGTTAAAGGAGGCATACTTTTGCTACAAAACAAGTATACCAAATAATTTTTTTGTTTACATTTGATTTTATAAAGGCAGTCGAAATCAATGATAAAAATGCACATTCCATAACTTGCTAATTTTTAAAGTGCACACGTTTTCTTAGCGGTCAGAAAGGAGCTCTTTAAAAAACTGACATTCTATCGTGACTGAAATTACTTCAGAATCCACTGCAGGATAATCAGTATTACAACATTACTCAATGACGATTAGTGAAAGGGTATCAATCTTTCGCATATGTCGCCATGTTACACGAATTTAGGCCCTACTGTACTTAAATCTAACCCTAAGTGCACTCATTACCCTAAACTTAGTCTGCTCTTATTTCCCTTCGAAGTTGTCGCAAAGGCCCTTTTACGCTGGGCGGTCAGTGATCTCATGTTCCGCTACGAGGGCCATACAAGTCATCCTTACTTTGAGTTTGATGTATTCACAAACTAGCCTAAGACTGCAGAGTACAGCTATGAACGCAAAATAAGTTCCCAGCAGTATTTTGCCCCTGTCAGCCAACGGCGAAGAGTGCAGTGCCAAATGATGTCTCCTCTTTAGGTTACTTTTAGACCTCCGAGTAGCAAAGCACCTGCATAAACTCTTGCCTACTGTTTGTTCTGTAAGAAGGGTGAATTATATCTTGCAGTAAATGTGCTGTTCATGGAAATTTCCTATCCATAATGACTGAGATTTCTAAGTTTCATGATCACTTGTGCCCACACGATTGCACTCCTGACTCGTAAACAGATGCAGTTAGCTCTCTACCTCCCCATGAGAAGGTGTCCTCGAAATATGATTGACAGCGACCGCTGGCCAACATGGCAGAACTATTTTCATAACAGATGTCCGCCGCTCCACCAGTCCCTGCCGTCATTGCAATTTAAACGAGTGCCTTGCCTATGGGTTGCGTACGCATGCATGCATACATACATCTGGTAAGTTGTGTTTAGTGTTTGCCGGTGGCACGCCACTGCAGCCGTGATCATGGGGAACACGGCTCATCCTGGCCGCGCGTCGGGAGGCGCCGTTGGGTGTGCGCTGACCAGCGTCGAGGCTGCTGGGGGTTGCACGCACGCACGCACACACCACGTCTGCACAGCAGCAGCAATGCACCACAGATCCACCGGTGCGCCACCATCGCTACCATCACGCCCGGTGCGTGCATGCCACAGGATTGTCGAGATAACATCGGCCTAACAGGCCGGCCACTCAGCCCACAGGATAAGCAGAGCGAGAGACTGGCAGAGATGAAGTAGTTAATACGCTGTTCTTCCAACCCTAGGTTTTTCAATCTTTTCTCTTTTCCCCTATTACCAAGGGCAACAACTAATGGCCGCTCATTGAAGCAAGACAAAATGACAAGTTAGCAATGGCAGCCCTGCGCGCGGGCCATTTCGAGCGCGGGAAGCGAAGGGCAACGCAGTCTGTCATTCCATCAATCTTTTCAGAATGTCAGACGTACTGGTGCACTAAAAATAACCTATAGTGCACGCAGGCAAAACCTCTGCTGTAGGACATACACTCGGCCTCGTTAGGGCACTACTATGCCTCCGTGCTTTAACTGGCTGCAAAGGGCCATAAACGAATAGGCGTGAGGTTCCTGCCCGGAAGGTGTGATTTTACGCTGCTGTTTCTGTCCTAGACCACAGAAAACTCAATTAATTATTCTGTGTAATCAAGGGACACGTCAGATACCTAATCCAATGAAAAACTGACAGGAATGTTTAAACATTTTCCATCGCAAACTTAATTAGGCCTGCAGCAGACATTATCATGCAAAATAATCTCCTATGCTATCATAGGTTACAACGGCATGAGCTTTATTTGAAACTTTTTAGGCACCTCGTATTTTCAAAGATCTTGTCAGATTGTTTATTAAGAATACTTCGTATGTATTTGCTTCTGATCAGTAAACCGATAAAATTTTTGATTGGAAAAGTATTAGACAACAAGTTAAGTGTTTCTTCTTTCTTAAACATCAGTGAATTTTTCGAAAACATGGAATTTCAGAAAAAAATTACGTGATGAAGTAAAGTTAACTTTAAAAGAATACTTCTGACAGAATATAAAGCGTGATTCTATGATTTCAGTAGCTTTCCTACTGGTAAAATACGAATGACTGTATTTTTGGAACAACAAACTGTGCAGATTTTGAACTAAAGAAACAAATATTAAAACCCTCTTTACTACTTTGAAATACATTTCTAAGCTTCTGTTTTTACAGTTAACAAAATGGGAAAAGAAACACAGTATGGACAGCAATTATTGCAAATGTTATCAACGCAGGTCTTTGAAAAGGGCCAGCCTGCCTTCACAGATGGTTTATTTAAACATGACGTAACGTAATTTGGGCTGGATCGAAACTCATAATATTTTGTCTGAAAATCTAATTATGCTCTCAAATAGCATAGAACAAGTCAAAGTTAAAGCATGGGCGGAAACAGGCCGACAATTGGTTAATTAGTTTCCCAGGCACCGTATACCCTCTACTCAGGGTGCATATCTAGTCAGCTTTACGCACTTGTATATAGTCATGTTCATTTTCCTGGAAAGCTACTCAAATAATTTGTTTCTTTCAAAAAATGCATGGACTTCTGTCATCTTGAAACGCTATGCATCAAGGAACGTCCTCGTTTACAAAAGTATCGCACAAAAAGGTGATTTTGAGCCTACATAAACCATCTGTGCAATCTAATAAGGGAAACTTTATGGATAATGCTTGCATTACATACAACGTTATTTTCTTATGTAGCATTCAGTTTTCAGTACGAAGATTGCTGTTCTTAAAGATTCGGAGCAACCCAAATTTATTTCGGATAAAATGTAAAGCAAAAGCTAAGATGAAACTGCAAAGTGCAATCAGTATTCGCTTCTTTCATACTTCCTACGAAAGCGACGAAACAAAAGGCTATAACAGCAGAAAGGACAGAATTTTGTAAATGCTTTCCTAACTAACTTATTTGATCGTTCAAACGGAAATGAAAGGAGAGGGAAGAAAATAAAATAAATAGTTTAAATGAATAAATTGTGACGATATCGTATCTATGAACAAGAAGTATATTTTTTAGGGACTGCAGGTCAAAAACCAATCAGAACTAAGAAAGGAGCATTTTGCCACATGCAATCAGGATTTTTTTCTTTTAACTGCTAAACGGGGTTTATCACTTAGTTGCGTAGCCCCTTCTGCTTGGGGAACTATGGAAACAAATATGTTAATTACTCATGGGTTTAGGTTTCAAGTTATTGCAAGTAAGACCTGAGTGACCAGTGTCGAAGACTAGCTTCTTCGAATTTTGCAGGATTGTGCGCCATGCAAGCTTAACAGCCACTGTGACAATGCAATAAGAAAATATATGACATATACTTATACACTCCGCTCATGTAAATTAATGCGCCTTCCATCGAAATTATTAAATGTAACGGATATAACATACTTGGAAATAATTTAACTGGTGTACACTCACTCGTAGAGGCCGGTTAACATCCACGTTAGAAAACTTTTGCACCACATACGTTCAGAGCACAAATATTTCGTACACGGAAACTAGGACTTCCCCTAAAAACAACTTATTATTTTTCGCCTTCACCTGTTCATCGAAAGGCATATAAGCAATGGACTTTGTTAAAACAAAAGTTTTGATGATAAAATCACCATATGATAAGAAAACATTGCTGCTGCATAGTAAAGGACAGCCATACAAAATCCGAATAAAGCTAAACCATTCAAAATGTTCGTTTGTCTTTAATACATTTTTAGTTTTTTTCTTAGGGTGGGTTTTATTGAAACCTATGCAACAGGATTAAGAAGAAAAGGAAAATTCTTAAAGTGCGGTATAGTTTTCAGCTGCAGTTTTACTGACATAATCTATGAGTAAAAAGTATGTACAAGTTATAAGTACTCCAGAAAACATCTAAAAGATCGTTAGGTCAAAGCTCAAAACCAGGTTTAACTTATGAAGAAGCCAACCAAAAATCTATTGAATGTAAATCTTATGTATGTTTTCGTCAAGTAGAAGCATCTGAACACCATGGATTAACACGTTACCCCGTAAACTCTCAATTAAATACGACTTTCATAATAAATAACAGAATGGGATATTAATTGTTCATAGAGATGTCTTTCTGCACACAAAGAAAAAAGGTACTATAAGGCCAAACTTTTTATATGAAATTTTGTGCATAGGCAAAGATCCACGCTGCCTGACATGTTTTGAAATATTTAAAAAAAATGTTACCTTTATCGTTTGAGAGTAAAAAGTTTTAACCAAGTAATAGAAAATTTCAAACATCTGGTCAAATAAGATCATTTAGTTTGTCTCCTTAAAAAATGTAGGAAGAATTAAGTTTCAAAAACCCTTTGCAGTTTTCCCATCCAGTAAGGTAGATTAAATTTCAAACTTGATCTATTGGTAGATACTTTATTCAGCCAAAATGCTATGTATTTTTTATCGGTCCCACCAACAGCATTCTAATTAAAGCATTGAAGGGTGATATTGCTACTTAAACCCCCTAAAACTGATTACGAAGTTATAGACACTAGTGGGTACAGGAATGTCAAACGAAAACAAATATTGCTAAAAATTTGGTCATTTTAACACATTTTTAAAGGTTTTCCAGAAACTAATTTCACTGCTTGTATAATAATAAAGGGTGGACACTGCGCTGACCCAAAGTTATTGTTCCAGGTTCTTGATCACGCACAAACAAATCAGGTAATCCATCGCTTGGACGCATTCCATATAGATAGGTGATATTTGACTGGTTCAAGTATGCAAAAAATAAGGAGAACTTTGCCTTGCCCTATTTGTTCTTCATTTTCCCATTCACTGTATCATTTTTATGCATTTTATTTGTCAGCCATTTTAACCTTGTGTTTGATACGACGTCCTCATTTATATAGCTTTGTATTCTGAAGTAAACTTTTGTCAGTTTTATCGATTTTCCAAGGCGGCTCAAACGGATATGTAAGTGATCCATTTTAATGTTTTGAGACAAAAGAAAGCAGCTAAAAGTTTGTTTTAGCTTTAACAGAAGTCATATTTCACGTTCTACTTCACGCTTTGAAACAATTCAAAAGTTGCTCTTATTTGGTGATTCCTCGTCAATATCATTGGAAAAAAATTTAATATGTTTGGCAAGCGGCTGATCATTAATTGTTTAAATTTTTAAAAAATCCTTCACATTTTGAGCTAGCTACCCATACACTATAAAAAAATTCAGTTTAGGCTCACGTACTGTTTCACGTGAGGCCTCACTTCAAACAGGCTATTGCGAACCGAGACAAAATTCGTGATTTTTTTAAAGAAAATCTCCTTTGACAAGAGTTGTCATTCCAGAGAACTTGCCTTCACCACTACACTTTTGAAATTAGTCGAAGTGCACAAGATCACATGTTTCATGATGCAAAATTCAGTTTCTAGGCGCTCTGTTGAACGGATTCTTAGTCTTTTCTGTTTTCAACTTACGTTACTTTTCCGATCACAGAAGACATTTATGCATGTTATCATGAGCACCTAATAATAACTGGTAAAATACCTCATTTGAAAGTACTTAACGGCTCAAAATATAAAAACATGAATTAATAATTCTGCAAGCCACCCAAGAATCCGAGGCATCAGTTATCATTTAATTTCAAAACAAACTTTAACACCTTGGTAGCCTACCGGTCGTACTGGTTGAAAACGCCGTGAGAGAGCTCATTAGAACCACTTGCTTTCGTTCCACTGGCCCAATGTATCGTATTCATTCTACTTTGAACATTTCAGTGCTGGAAAAATCCAAGAACCCTTTAGCCTTTTAAATGTTGGCTGCTTGTTTGTTAAAAATCCATATATTGTGTTTGCATTGCAGTATACTTCATCTTTTAGGCCGATTTGTTCCAATTTCCGTAATTATAAAATTGCATGTATTTGTAAAAATACGCACAGTGCTTATTCGTAATATTAACTTGAATGAGAGAGGAACGTCAGAGCCAAAATAATCCACTTCTTTTGATGGTGTCACAACAACTACGCCGTCTCTCTTAGCATTCAATAAGTGATCCGACGTGGCGGTTGAATTAGGTAAGGCGAATACTGCAAACGGCTTCTGATTGGTTGCTTCATTGGGGCTAAATGATTTGTTCCTAATGTGTTTGTATTTTGGGCTGGAATGTGCAGAAGTTTTATCAACTATTGATATCTTAAAAACCCAGAGAACGTCAAGGACTCATTTTTTCAACAAAGCAACAAATATGAGAAACAATTGTCTGATTAAAATTGCGAAGAACAATAATCTGAAGCCCTTTTTGCTGATTCTTAATTTAATTTAATTTTTTATGCTTAAAAAATTAATAATCAGATTTTGTAGTAGATGTTCTGTTTATGAACTATAGCAAAGTGTTGACGCATTTTGCAAAACGCCGAGAAAGAAATAAACTTGAAATTCAGGTGCATGCTTTATGAAATATAAAGTGTCTTAAATCATTCGAAGATATTTTTTTCGGTGAAAGCCACACCAGTTTTTGCGAAATGAATAAAATTGCATTTATAATTCTAAAATGAATATAATGAGTATAAAGTAGTGTATTTTTAATAAAAAAATTGGCTTTGCCTCATACCACCGTTAATAGCATACCGTGAGAGTAAGGAAATGCCAAACGCGATGGAACGTTGACCAGAACTTGGAACAGATTGCAAGACATTCATGGAACTAGTCCTTATGGTTTAGGACTAACAAAGCCCTAGGAATGGAAACCAGGGCGCAAGTGGGGCTTATTAATTGGCACAAATGAACAAGTTGAAAATATTGTACATACAAATATCGGAAAAATATGCAAATATGCTGCCTTCAAAAAATATTGATCTTTTTAATAAAAAACCTTATTTTATGAAATTTCCTTCATACATATATTTATTCATATTGTTGCTTTGAAAAACGTTGTCTGCCTGCATCCTGGATATATCACTGTACTGATATTTTCAAAATAAATTTTCTTCCTTTCAAATCGTGACTTTTGAGATTAGCTAGCTAGTGTGTGCCAACGAAATATGGTTAACTTGCTGATTTTTAAATTATGTCAAAAATATAATTTGTCCAGATAATTTAAGAAATATATATTATGCGCAAAATCAAATAGGAGCACGTGTGAGACAAATATTGCTATAAAGTTACACTCGCCGACGATATATTCTGCTTAGAAGTCGCTGAAGACGTTGACAAAAATTAGAAAATTCTAAGAAAAGCGATCGTCAAAAAGATAACATTTAAATCAAGAAAAATTTAAAGACATGGTTCTTGATATTTGAACTATTATATGTGTACACCAACTTATACTTTGGAGCTAAAACAACGGATATTCGTGCCATATGCGATGTAGCCCTTATGCAGTGCGGCAAACCTTAGGTCTGCGATCGCATTCAAGTTAAGTCTAGATATGCTGCACGACATTTGTCCGCCCCTCAACTCTTAATTTTTGTTTTCACCTGGGGATTGTGTTAAAGAGTGGAAAAATTAACATGAACCTTTTATACTCAATTTTTTAACTGCTTATAAAAAACCTTGCATAGATTGTGCTTTTGTGCATCATTGTGGTAATTAAATGTCATAAAAAGTTAACGACAAACTTACACCACCGATATCATATTATTTTAGCTGAAATTTATATAGGTGTTCTCGACTAGATAGAATTATTTCAACCGGATTGTGATAGGCGTTATTGTAAAGCACAATCCAAAACCATTTCAGTTGCAATGCGATGCCTGCTTTTTACTGCATTCGTTTTAGGTTGCCTGTAAAAATAATGCATGATTGGATAGGGGCAAATTAATCTACATGTTACATTCCCACTTATTTTGATTACCTTTATAAAAATATACCTTCTTATACCCACTTTCTGGAATAATAGGCTTCATTCAAATTTAAAACTTATTTTTGGTTTCAAAAAACTTCTTTTTTACCAACTAATTTTCAGTTTGTCCCAAGTTTGCATTCGCACTGGCAATTTTTCAACCGTACATGTTCCTTTTAGTAATAATAAATGTATCTAAACTAAAACGAAAAGCCATCTTAAGCTGAAAAATATACAGCAAACACGAATCATGTCATATGTTTATTAATAGCATTTATAAGCGAACAGAGACAACACTACGGGTATGAAGTTTTTAGTATCTCAGACCTGCATCATGAATCGAAATATTTTAGATCACATGATAAATTTTATCAAATAAAAATGTAAAATGCAATTTCTTACCAAATAAGTGCAAAAATTAATATTTCATGCTCGTTTTGATAAAAAATATTGTAATTCACAGGGGGATTAAAAATTAAGGGCAAAAGACACAGTATTTAAACAGTCATTTTCTCCCTGTATGAGAAGCGAATTAAAAAAAAACTACTCTATAAGGAATAAAATCTCTTTAGATTATGCTGTATTGTACTCACTCTTAAAAAACACTTGACTTTCTTCCCTTTGTCATAAATGCATTTTAAAATTGTAGTTTATATTCGGTGATAATAATCATTACTCTAGATCAATAAGGGGACCAAGCTTATTTGTGAAAAATTATATTCAAACTTACTAAAAACATAGTTGAAACGCTTAAACACTTTTCCAGTAGCAACTCACATCAGCTTGTTTTCAAACACATGGAGGAATTATTATATTGGTTAACGTTTCTTCAGTCAGAAGAGGTATGGCTTAACCATGGTTGGAGAGGCTTTGGGTAATTAGCTTTCGACGAACAATTCAGTTTACGACCTTCAGAGTAGGATAACTATTATGTTACCTAAAACACTGTACCTCTGTGTCTATCTGTCTTCATGTTAATTAAAGTAATGCTACTCTATTTGTAAAAATGATTCAAACCGTATCGTTTTTATTTTGCTAGTTACGCCCAACGAATGAATAAGCCGTTCTCTCTCGGGATACGGACTGTGCCAAAAACGTAAATCTGCCTACCATTTGTTGCTTATTTTGCAAAACGTTAATGCAGTTTGCACAAAAGGATGGAAAAAACGTCCATAAATGTTGTCTAAGTAGGTGGTTATCAGCTGTTACATGCTTCTTTATATTTCAATATCACTTGATTTACCCTTCTGGCTGACGGTTAGGATAGGAATGTCTCAGTACTCCTCTGCTTTCTTGTCAAGGCCATCCATCACATACATAATTCACGCATGTACTTCCGAGCTCTGGTCTCAAACTGACAAGGCCACGCTTGATGCACCTCAACCCTGATATTTTACACTGAAAGTTCTTACAATGGGTGTTATCTTACTGCATTATTATCTTCGATCTCTTTCTCGTCACAACCCGTGACAACTCGTCTTTTGTCTCCTGCTATACCTAACTTTTGTCAAATCCGTGAATAATAACTATTAATGCTGGAGACTTTAGGCTAACAGCTGCGGCAACTCCGTCGTTCAGGCTCCTTCTGATTACCTGATTTGCACGGGTTTTGTTGTTATAAGCGACGAGTGCACGCTAATGAAAATGTAATAGACTATTGAATATGTGATTATCCTACGCAAAAATATGACCCGAGCTCTCTACTTGAGCCCTGATACGTATTTATAGTCATTTACACCCTGCTGGCCCTCCTCGCTACAGCAAAGTTACTAATATTTTGTTGAGGTGGCAATTTTTCAAACAGACTTACTGTGAGATGCAGGTCATTGTCTTATCGACTGTCTCTGGTCCTTATTGATCCCACCCGGTGTTGACTGGCCGTGAACATGCGAAAGCTCTACTCCGTAGTGTGAACAGCCGCCGCCTGTCATAATTTATATTCGCGTAACAGTTCAATCCACACTCCAGCCTGTTGATGTCGAAGTTGACTAGAAAACTGTCCTATGGGTGTGCGGAAAAGTTTTTTAAGTCTCCTGTAAATGCTACAGCTGTGGGCCTCACCGTCCGCGCAAAGGGTTTGGTTAAAACAATACGCACTTACACACATACACTTTGCGTGACTGGACCTCTGAGATACACAGTAACAGGAAGTTGCTGCCATACTATTTTGTTCTTGCAAACGTAGATTGCACGAAGGAATCGTCGCAATCTGCCCAAGTGGATGTTTCTGCCTCTTAATTGATATGGCTAGATACATCGTAATTAAGCATCGTTAGTCACCTATTCTCAGCCGAGAGCTAAACGATAAGTTACGCTAACTCTGCATTACTACAAACGGCTAAGGAGCCTCCTAAAAATGCACTTATCATCATGATGACCCAACTGATCTTTAATAGCAGGCATATGTTTGGTTTATCAACAAGATACTGTAGTTATCCCAGCTTCCTTCCTAGCGCGCGTCATAATACCTCTCAGAGTGCGTAGGTAATGTCATATGTCTAATTAAAATCTATTTTCCACTAGGAGGTGGAGTGCTGCAATCGTAATGAATTGTTTACACTCTCAATTTTAAAAAACGGAATAATTTAATTGACATCCTCTGGGGCTTATCACCGATTACTAAAAAGAGATTTTTGTCGTATTTAGCAAAAAATGTATTTTGATAAAGATTGTGGGCCCAAAAAAGGTTTGGTTCAAAATAGTTTATTATGACAAGGCACAATACGTCATCTACGAGCTGAACTCACTGTATACTACAAGCTACATCAAAGCTTGATGATTTCATCTTTAGCCATGCGTTGAAGAGCGTTGGGCAGAAACGTTTCTTTTTCCAGCGCTTGAGGTTTGGATGAAACATTATGAATAATATTCCCAAGATTAAAGTTATAGCTGTTTCACAGTTCCAAAAAAATTATAATGTAGTATATAAGCAATAAGGAAGGTCAAATGTGCGAATCTTCTCATCTGTTATGTCAGAAAGATAACAAATTCATAAAATCTGACACTTAAATGTACCTTATCATAACCACAGGCGATTTCAAGGGTATTTTATGTGGAAACCTGCTGTTCTCCTGAATATGTTAATCAAAATATTTCAAAACATTAGGTTAAGAATTGTAAGAATTGGATCTAGTAGCAGTTAGTCTGCCCAATCAGGCTTTCAGAGCTTTTCGAAGAGCGAACTCGGGGGATATTTATAGCATGCTTAATTCAGTTCTGTATTACTAAAGTTTGCGTCAATTATTGAAGAACATTATTTTACTTGTGCTTTGATGTTCACTGTAGGAGATTTAACCAAATCGTTAAAACACGCTTTTACGTAAACAAGTAAAAGGGCTGAACGTCTTCGAACTTAGTTTTTCTCTCTTTGCTTTACCAGCCGTCGACGTAGCTTTTAAAGGGAAAGGCTTGCAATTTGCATCACACACACACACAAAGAGCGCAGCGCTTTAAACCAAGTGATGCTGGTCAGTTCCGACAGTTCCGGTAGAAAGACCGAAGTCCGGCTGTGTAGTGAAGCTGATGGGGCAGACAATTAAGCCTGCACTCGCAGCATGTTTCTGCATCCAGTGGATGTCCCACAAACGTGTAGGCCGTCCTCGAATCTCGCGCGTACTTCTAATCACAGCTTCCAAGGAAACGAGGCATTGATTTGTATTTTGCAGGGAAGGACTACTTCTCCAGTCTGGAGTGTAGAGCGCGTTTGCCCATCTGCTGGACTTTGCTGTCGCGGGTGGGTAAACCTAGCAGTTGCATGAGGCACGCAATCCTAGGCGACTTAGCTATAGCAATCACTCTATGTGGACGCTAAAACTAAAGTAGCTAATGATTCCTCGTTAGACAAGTTAAAAATATCCACCTCTGCATCATTTGCAGGCATTTTCTTATTTTTCGCCAGGAATTGTTCCTCATTAAAGGAATCGGAACGGGCTCACATGGCACGTAGAAACGCATTCCGGCGATGCATTAACCGTTAATATAGTTTGCAGGGAGGGCTAAGCCATGTTTATTGAAACCTGTTCATACAAATAAAGCTAAGATTTTCCATTCATATTAATTTCCGGATCAACGGACACATCGTTTAGACAGATACTGGGGTGAGCATTCTGGTAATCAGTTACAGTAAGACTAGTGTCCGCCTAACAACAAGTTGACAATTTTGAAAGAATAAAATGCATGGACAAGTTAAAGTCCGAATATCGCAAGAACAAGAAGCGAACCGGAAAGAACAGAAACTTCAAGCTGCAAAAATGTTTTCTGCCCTTAGTGAAAGGGTCCTCGCTAGGCGGCATGAAGGTGACTGCAGTGTCGAGATCTTAGAGGATTTGTCGCAGCTCTTGGAGAAAGCACCTGATATGTTCACCTAATGAAATTACCGTCGCGAAATTATCTTAGATGCAAAAAATTCGAGCGCTCCCGTTGATGTACGAACAGGCCTTTTCGACAAAGAATTATTGTTAACATCTCGATGCCTTGTGAACAACCCAAAGTCGTATGCAACTTGGCACCATCGTTCCTGGGTTATGCTTCATCACCCATCTCCTGACTGGAATACTGAACTTGACCTCTACAAAGTAGCCCTGCGAGCCGATGAAAGAAATTTCCATTGTTGGGATTACAGACGTTTTGTTGTTCTGCATTCGAAAGTACCGATGTCAAACGAACTCGATTTTACAACGCTGACCCTTGAAGAAAATTTCAGCAATTACTCTGCTTGGCATTACAGAAGTGAACAGTTAGGTGGAGATGATTTCGTCTACACGGCAGCCACACCGGTTAGTCCTCCGCCCGACCCCGAATTAAGCCCTACAGAGCCTCATAGCAATAAACTACCTTGGAATGAACTAGATCTCGTGCACAACGCCATATTTACAGACCCAGCGGATCAAGCTCCTTGGTTTTATTACTGGTGGTTGCTCGGGCGTGGTGGTAAAGATTCCTACCTTCGTGAACTGTACCTTTCAAGGGCACTGCAGCGTGCTGTTTTAGTTTTCACGAGTCCAAAGTTACGTTTGGCTATCAGTCATCTTCGCGTCGATGTGACAATCTCCGATCCGACCTCGAACACTATCGAGAAATACACACCATCTGACCTTGGTGGTTGGCAAAGTGCTGTGACTGGGAATGTCTCTGCAGTATGGTGGTTCGTGCTTCCCAACCAATACACGGAAATGTGCATTGTATCTGTGACAGTTTATAGAGATGATTTAATTACAGGGCAGCTCCGCGCTAGTTTGGCCTTCGAAGATTCGAAGACATGGCTCTACTGTCGCATGGAGCCAGACCAACACGAGTCCCTCACAAGAGTCGCGCTTGATCCCCGGCGGCTTCTAAATCCAATAGTTTCTCCTGCTCATGAACCCACATCCCTTTTGGGTGAACTTGATACAGTTAAGGAATTGTTATCAATGGAACCGAACAACAAATTGGCCCTCTTGACGTTCGTCAGTCTGCTGCGCTACATTCGACCAGAAAACGCAGTTCCCGAAATACAGTCAGCACTATCCACCCTCCAGAAGGTTGATAGTCAAAGAAATCGGTACTACGATGACATGGCCAGTGCGCATATTACTGAGGATGTCTTGATCACGGCATACTCCACAAACTCTCGCAGTCTTAATCTGTCTGGTGTTCATCTTACTCGTATTTGCTGCTTGGACTGGTGTACCCTAATGACCGAATTGGACTTTTCAAACAATTGTCTTGACTACCTTCCCGCCACATTTGCTTATTTGGTTTGTTTGACCGACCTTAACTTGAACAACAATCGCATTTCCACTCTAAAGCCGATCGGGGGACTACCACAGCTTTGTCGTATGTCTGTACGTCAGAACGCCATCGCAGATTTCAAAGGACTGGAGCCAGCGCTGGCCTGTCCTCGACTTCGGGTTTTGGACATAACTGGAAACCAGGTCGCCGAGTTGCCGAACTTTACCACACTCCTATCCGAACATCCCGGGTCCAAGAGAAGCCATCAATCATTGAACGTTATATACGACAAACCAGTCAAAACTTAACTGTATATGTGCTATATCCTATATTTGCATCACTAAGACATGGAAAATCCTGTGATTTCGATACCCCTGCTAACTTCATTTTATCCCAAACGCTGACATTCCTTCACCCTTGCTCTATTTGCGGGCATGCAGTGCGTGCATTTAAAGCATAATTACATGATTACATTCCATCACATTTCCTGCGGGATTATGTTGTCTCATGAAACCTTTGCTAATTTTGTTTGGATTTTGAATAGGAAAATCATTATTTAGTAAGCTTCCAGAATAACATAACAACGAATGCAAGTGCATCTCAATTCCTGCGTGGTAGTATGCTACCCGATTAATTGAAATTGCCACTGCTTGTTTTTATAAACTGCAAGCATAAAATCTGTACTTCCTTTTATAAGCTAACACCTCAAGACACTAAAGAAACTGAGAAAATTTATTTGCTTAAAAATTTATACGTCGATTAAAAGGCAACGCTGATTGGCAAACGCTGTCATCCAAAGCCATTTTATTTACACTAGATGTTAGCCTTCGAGAATGCATCCTAATGATAGTCTGCAAAGATTGCAATCTAAAAAATGCTTACTTAGACATTTCCAAGTTTGTCATAGATTTTAACTTAAGACGAATAAAGGACTTTCAAATCCTTTTTAATAGCTGACGCTCATATCATATTTTGCTAAGAGGCAATTTATTTCCTTCGTAAACATACCTTTATAATTTTTGCAATGGGAGGCGTTTTTGAATATCATCCTAGACACATGCATATAAACACCATCCCCGTGTACCGAAGGTGTCTCATTTTTTTGCACCATTCGACGATATCATAAAAAAAGTCGTGTATGATTTAGTCTGTATAGAGGTCATGCAGCTTACACTCCGAAAAAAATTTACCTCAGATGCAGGAGCAGTTATTATGAATTATTCGAAAAGAAATGGAGGAATGGGAAAAGGTTGCTAACCGATCCTACTAATGAATATGCTGATCCGGTACTCTCTTGAATCTAAATCTAGGACTTTAGCAAGTAGCCTGTAGCGGCTTTTGATATACATTGAAGTAGAACGAAGAAAGACCAGGTTGCAAACACAAGCGAGCATCCAAGTCCCAGGCCGCAATTGAGAAGACGAAGAAGAAGAAGAAAAAGACTCGATCGCTGGGACAATATGTTTATTCGCCTGACGTTTCGATATCCGTCGCGGATTTGTCATCAGAGACATGAATAGCAGAAAGGTTAAGCATGTACAGACGTTTGCAGCATTTATAGGACACAGTCATTACTGCAAGCATACAGAGACAATTAACGTTAATTGCCTTCTTGTGCGTGGACTGCTTGTTGGACGGCACGCGGGCTCTGACCTGTTGAACTTTCGTCACGGGCAGCGAGCTCGGGCATGATGATTGCTCGGCCGTCTGGCTCCCCGGTGTTGGCGTACGAGGAGGCGGTGGCCTGCCCATTCCTCAAGTGACGGCAGGCTTTGGCCAAATTTTATCTCAGGATTGAATATGGATTGGGCAAATCGTTGCACTTGTTTATGGATTGGGGGCCCGTGAACCATGACTCAAGTAGTTCTCGGCTCACCCGATTGTCACCTCTTGCGAGAATTTTGGCCTCATCAAATTTGAAGGTGTGGCCGGGTCTCGTTGAATGAGCCGCAACTTGAGAATTGGCATCATTTTGCCGCACTGCAGCCGCGTGTTCGGCAATTCACGTCCTGAGAAGTCTGCCAGTTTCTCCGACATAGTTGCTTTGACCGCAACTGCACCAGATCCTATAGACGACCCCAGATGTTTCTTGCCGTGGCAGTGGGTCTTTTGGCTTCATTATCTGACGCCTTATGGTTGCCTCCGGCCTGTGTGCGACTCCAACTCCAAGTGGTGCGAGAAGGCGGCCGACTGCTTCCGATACGTTTTTGACATACGGGATCGAACGCCAAATCTTGGAGTCGGTGTACTTTTGTTGGCCAGCTCGTTTGCGCAAGCACCAGTTGACGAAGTTGCGCGGGTAGCCATTTTTTCTGAACACCCGTCGGAGGTATTCTACCTCGGCAACTTTGTATTCTTCTTCGCTACAGTGCATCTCAACACGCCGATAGAGTGTTTTTACGCAACTGCGTTTGTGGCTGATTGGGTGGTTGCTGTTGTTATTCAGTACTTGCATCGTGTTTGTTGCTTTCCTGAATACCATAGTCTTTAGACCACCACAATCTTTTCGATAAACGAGGACATCAAGAAAGGCCAGCTGGTTGTTCTCTTCTTCCTCCATCGTAAATTGGATGTCCGGAAAGACGCTGTTGAGACGTTCCTTGAATGTTATCACTTCATCCCGTTCGATGACAACGAAGGTGTCATCCACATACCGAGCCCAGAATTTCGGTGTGTGGTGTTGGAAAACCAGCGACTCCAGCCGCTGCAGGATCACCTCGGCTATGAGTCCCAAAATCGGTGAACCCATCAGTGTCCCCTTCACCTGCTCGTAGATCGTTCCGTCAAACGTGAAGTACTTCTTGAGACAGAACTCTAGGAGCTGTAGGATTTCCGTATGTCCCAGGCGATTCTCCGTCTCATCGTATTTGTTTCGTAGGAGTAGTTCAACCGTCTTGATTGCCAGATTCTGAGGGATAGAAGTAGAAAGAGACGTGACATCGAAGGAAACCATGATATCACTTAGCAAGAGACTTACCTCTTTAAGTTTCTCCAAGAACTGTGTTGAGGAGCGGACCTTGGTCTCCGAATCAGCGGTCAGAAATTTGAGACTCCGAAACAGCCACTTTGCTAGCCCGTACGTTGGAGTGCCTTTGAGTGATACGATGGTTCGGAGAGGAGCACCTTCCTTGTGCACTTTGGGTGGGCCATAGAAACGGGCCAAGGCCGTTTCTTGTGCCCTCGCCATGCGTCGGTCGGACGGCGTTATTGTACCCGAGTTCTCTAGGGCCGACAGGGTCAAATTTATTTAGCGTGTCAGCATTTTGATGGGATTAGTTACACAAGGAACATAATTGCCTTCTTGTGCGTGGACTGCTTGTTGGACGGCACGCGGGCTCTGACCTGTTGAACTTTCGTCACGGGAAGTGAGCTCGGGCATGATGATTGCTCGGCCGACTGGCTCCACGGTGTTGGCGACGGATATCGAAACGTCAGGCGAATAAACATATTGTCCCAGCGATCGAGTCATCATCATCTTCTTCTTCTTCTCAATTGCTTCCTGGGACACGGATGTTCGCTTGTATTGGCAAAACATTTGGGCGCGATGCGCTTAAATTGGCCCGATGATGGTAAACATTTACCCTTCTTGAGGCCTCAAACTATTCGCAGATCCGGTTTCTGCACAGATGTCTTGACAATAACGTGTTGCCAAGGAATGTGAGATACAAGCCGGTACTGAACACGGAGGCGGCGAGACGCGTAATGTTTCAAACTGGCAAGAGAATGGTCCGTCTGTTCATTTAAGATTGCCGTGCGAGGCTACGCAAATATCGCCAGATTGCTATATGAGGAGCATATGCGAGTTCCAGGCAGCAGTTCAGAAGAAGAAGATGCGATCACTGGAACAAGGACTTTATATTCCTGACGTTTCAGATTCCCTTTGGGAATCCTTAATCATAGGTGATGATAACAAGGTCATGGTCATGCGCAGATGGGGTCATCTGCAGGCGCTACTTTACTCACACACTCCGCTTCCGAAGCTCAGCTGTAATTGCTGGTTGATGCTTCGAACGTAACCAGTGATGCCGTCTTGCAGCAACATCTGGTCGATTCAACTCAGCCCTTAACTTTCTTCGACAAAAAACTCTCGCCATCTGAAATGAGATAAAGCACCTTCGGCCGCGAGCTTCTTGCCATTTATCTCGCTGTCAAACACTTTCGACACTTTTCGGAATGACGGGACTTTGTCGTATTCATCGATCACAAGCCGCTGACATTTGCCCTGCGATCCCACTCTGACGAATATAACCCCAGAGAGATTGGTCATTTGGACTACATTTCTCAATTCGCCACCGACATCCGCCACATTGATGGCACGAAGAATGAGGTGGCTGACCTTCTTTCTCGACCTTCCCTATCTGCCCTTCAACTCTCACAGGGAATCAACCTTGGCGCCATGGCGGTGAAGCAAAAACTAGTTGGCTGTCTCGGCGACGAAGCTGTCACTGGTCTCCAGCTTGCGGGCGTTTCCTCACCACCACCATTCTTTGTGATGTGCCGACTCCTTTTCATCGCCCCCATTGTGCCACGCTTGAGGCGTCGAGCTGTGGCCTGGCAAGCATAAGGACGTTAAAGCTTGGGCCCGTTCCTGCCAGTGTTGCCAGCAGATGAAGGCTCATCGCCACAATAAGTCTCCGCCCGGCATTTTTCCCATCCCCGATGCTCGATTCAGCCATGTCCATCTTGATGTCGTAGGCCCTTTGACTCCATTTAATGGCTATACCCATCTTCTTACCTGCGTCGATCGATACACCTGTTGGGCTGACGCCATCCCGTTGCCGAACGTGCAGGCAGAAACCATCGTCAAGGCCTTTGTAAGTCGTTGGATTGCCATTTTTTGTGCACCATCTACCATTACCAGTGATCGCGGTGCCCAGTTCGAGTCCGACCTTTTCAACACCCTTGTCAAATTCCTTGATTGCACTCTTATCCGGACGACAGGTTATCATCCCGCTCCCAATGATATGGTAGAAATATGTCATTGACTGCCCTGCGAACTGCAGAAGATCCAGGGAACTAGTCAGACAACTTGCCGCTTTACGAAAGGATGCATAGTTAGGTTCACCTTACTTCTGCAGGACCATAAAGTTATTATCACAAGTTCCAGTTTATTAAGAAAAGGAGGCTTTATCAGCAGAAGGATCAAATGCTAAAACTTAGGTAGATGAGATCAGGTGGGGGTTATTCCGGAAAGTCGACTTTGACATAAGTTTTGGATATTTTAAGTTATTACAAGACGCTGGTTTAACTTTTGGGTACGATTTTCAATTGTTCATATCCATCGCTAAGTAGATTTCTCGATTATATAACTTGTTTCCTGCTCATTACAAACTCTACTTGTCTAGAAAGACAAAGCTCCACTGATTGAAAAAGCATTATAGGGCAGTTACCAACTCAGAGCTCTCATAAGATGTTGAAATAATTTGGCGTAACGATATATGCTTTGGTTGAATAGTTCAACAGTTTTCTCGTTACTTTAAGCAACAGCATCAAACAACTTCATCAGGACGTCCACAAGTAACACCGTGTACCAAACGGACAGTTTACCTGATGCAGTGTTGCTGTTACTACCTGTGCACACGGTAGATGCGGTAGGTGCAGGCCGACAAACGCTTGTAAACGATGACCATCATCTGGCGAAATGAGTAGCATGACCGCCGGGATCTTGTTATCTAAGCTCTAATTCAAACGATGGGATTAAATAAAAGCGACAGCCCATCCACATATTTCTGAGCCTTCGGCTTAGAGACCGCGACGATCGGCGTGTAAGCAATCTTAAACTGATTTGCGATTGACATGAGAAATTTGCATATTAACTCTGGCCTTCAGATGCCCCCCACTCCTCCGAAATACTTTGCAACTCAGCTATGTTAGATTAGGTGAAAGTTAGGAAAATTGAACCACGAAAGGAGAGTGGGCCATTGGCAGTGAGTGTCGGCAATTTCAGTCCGTCTGGGCAGCAGTGTTGAAGTCTTGCAAGCGCGCAACCCTATTTCTTACAGTGTGGAAGTTCGTCCCTGTCTGATTTCTGAATTAAACTTTCTGGCTGACTCCCATGATCAACATCCCTGGAGTTAATTCCTGCTTCTTCCTTTACCCTAGTACTCATGCACTGCACTGCGTAAACACTGTGATCTTCCCATACTGAATGAACTTATGTGATGATGTCTATATTTAAATAGAGCTCACTAAAATATTCTTATTTTAGGACGGAGTACGGATTATCGATTTTGCCCTAACCTCCACACAACCGCTTGCCCTAACGAAGCGTAGCGTGAAGTCGCGGAGTATTAGTCTTACTAATTTTTGCCTATTATTTTTCCTGAAACTAGTATCCTTTGCGTGAATCATGGCCGATGACAGAAGACTATTAATCAGCATCTCTGTTGAGATCATCTATAAATTTACCCAAGTTGGTATCCCGTGAGATAAAGATACACTCCTGCAGGGGGTGAGACTGGTGAAAAAATTCACTCTAGATTATCTGTTTATCCTTGTCAGTGACTGAATTGGCCGGGGTGTATTAGGAAAACATCTGTTAAGCTGCAGGTCAACGTCCCTATTAACAGCGCATACGCGCCAATGGATCCCATGTCAGAATTCTTGATCTCGTGCATTTACGATACCATAATATGTGCGATTCTCTGCAGGAAAACAGTTAACAGCTGGTATTGCTTGAAGTCCTCGTTTCAAGTAGCAAAGAGCCGATGACGAAAATTCACTCGATTTACCGCAATTACTTGATTAACCAAAACCGGTCACAGTTCTACAATCAAAATCAAATTTTCAAGCCGCACATACAACTTCCACCAAATACGCAAAATGCTGGAAAAAAAAGGTCTGAGAAGAATAAATGCGTCAGCTAGCTGAATGAAATGTTAGAGTAAAAAAGAAAGAAATGTGAACATCCCAGCTGACCGCCATTCTGCCGTTTTTGAAGGAAATTTGATATTATACAAACTACTGAATGTCAAATACAAGCAAACATTCGTGTCCCAGGAAGCAATTGAGGATGCCAATAGTGTAGGCTTTTTTTCCTCTGTCCTTTTTAGGTGGTCTTATTGTATACCTGTTGCCAGGAGAAGACGTAAGTAAGACAATTTCTAAGCAAGAGGTTAATATACTCAGATTTTAAAGTTGCAGAAATTCCAATGAGAGAATCCAGAAGAGTAGCTGGCGAACATGCGTATGTAGGTTTTCGATAAATGCAGTACATTTATATTGGAAGGGGGTTAAAGTTACAAGGTAAACATGCGGACGATTACTTTCATGATTACAAGCAAATTAGTCATGAGAATAGAGGGGAGAAGGGTTGAGGTGTTAATAGTATGCGGCTGCTTACGCGGCAATGAGGGTTTGTTGAATCCGGACAGGGGGGACGGTGGAAGGGAGAGAGAAAGCACGGAAAAAAACAGGCCATTATGTGACCGTTGGCCATGCCAAGCTCGGAGTTTATAAATTGACTTCAAAGTTTTGGTGCGGTCCATACAATGTCCGGAGTCAAACATACTGGCAGTACTGGCGCTGTTGATGCTCCTCATTTCACCTTTGCTCAGCCATGCTGGGAGGTGCTTCCGTATTCTTTTGGATAAGCGGCGACTCGTGCGACCAATATAAAACCTACGTTTGCCCACCAACTTTTCTTCTGAGTACTTCGATTTGCAAGGGTGAAGTGGAGAAGTAGGAAGGAGTCTATGAAACAGGTTTATTGAAATGCGGACGCTTCGAAGAACTTGTTCAATTCACAATTGTCAAAACTTTAAATGCAGTTTGGCTGCTCGGATAATTGCTCTCACTTGCAATAGAAGGCTAATATCCCTTATGAGAAATAAAATGGGCTAACCGGAACAGATTTTTACAATTGCTGAATTGTTGGAGGGCTTAGTAGGCTCACCAGTTTCAAAGCGTTGCATGCACTTCATCGATCAGAAGTGGATGTGGCGTGCGGTGACCTGTTTGTCAGCCTCGGATTGGTCGGTTTTTCCGTTCACTTCCTCGGCTCTTTGGCACATATTTGGTGGGTAGTTTAGCCACGCGCGTTATGAGTCAACACCTCGATGGCGGAGAGAAAAGGGGAGGGGGACAATTGAGCATCTGTCGGTATTGTTTAGTCTTGTGATTCTTTTTCTCCGTCGAGTGATTTCCTCATCAGGCCGTGTCTGCGTGACTTCCTTAAGTTTTCTGCGGCGGTCTGAATACTACGCCTCGGGTGTTAGGCCTATGAAGTTCCTCGGCTAGGGATGGCCTGTTTCACCAAAGTGCTTTGTAAGTTGAGAGTTCGGGTGTAGTCACAAAGATGCCGATTAGTGCTCCTGTGGCTGGGTCTGCGCTTCCTGTCAGGTTTCCTCAACCGAAATTGCAGTCCCCGTCATTGAAACCTAGCCCGTAGACAACTGCTGCAGTTTCAAGGAGTGGCAGCGTGTCTTTAGGCTGCAATATGGCTTTCAAGAGATGTAAGTGGATACACCTCGCCCGATTAATCGTCGCAGATAGGCGACTGCGGGACTGGTGCTCTGCACCATCACTGAGGAAGGAAAGCGCGGCGTTTTCACAGCCATAACAGTTAGTGAGTATATAATTAAACCTTTTGCCACTCGCTTATCTCGGCTAAAAAGAAGACATTTTGGACAAGGCATGAAAGTTTTTTGGCTTGTGAGAGAAAATCTGGAAGTTTTCAACAGAAATTTCAAAAATAAACATTCATTTATTAGGTTTTATAGTATCCTGGCAAGTTTTCTGCTTCTCTTAGTTAACATAAACATCCATGATGGTGGCTCGCGAAACTGAGGCATCTCGCTCCTTTATGTATTCCTACTGCAGATCGAGGGCAGATACTAACGTGAAGAAATCGAAAACAATAATAAAATAATACAGACACGAATGATAGTTGAATGAGGGGATATTTTACAGTGCGGCTCCAAATTCGTGCAACATGCCGACATTTCCAAAAGACTGGTACTCTTTCGCTAATCGGTATTGGGTAAGGTTGTAATACCGGCTATCGCGTAATATATTCTGAAGTCATTTCAGTGACGATAGGATGTCGGCTTTTCAAATAGCTTTTTTCTGATCGTTAACAAAACTTTTATAATGTAAAAAGTGGCTACTTAAGTAGCATTCATTTTTATCATTGGTTTTGAGTGCCTTTATTAATTCAAATATATTTTATGGAAAAAAGATCATCGAAAAAATTATTTATGATACTCGTTTTTTAGGAAATTACGCCTTCTTTAAATTTTATATAGAAAGAAGGAGTATCGTTCAGTTTTCAAAGGGTTTTTAAATTGCCGAATAATTTTGAAGCCTACTGACCGCTACGCTTCAATTCAAGGTTAGCAAACTGTGTGCTGTGTACATGCTGTTTAAGGATTAGAACGTTCCTGCCAAAGGTTTGAGGAAAAAGTCGCATAGTTCTCATAACATTTTGCAATATATGTGGATCATGAATTATACCTTATATGCATTATAAATTGTACATTATTATACATTATAGGCAGCATTTATAAATTGACGGACACGGTAAATTGTGAAGGAACACCTCACAATCGTAAAAAATCTCATAACTAGACATTTTTCTAAAACAGAAGGATACACTTTCTTTAAGTACAAAACTTAAAGGAGGCGTTATTTTTTACCAAACCAGTACAAGAAAGGATTCTTTCGTGCGTGCTTTCCATAAAATATTGTTGAATTTATAAAGACAGTCAAAATCAATGATTAAAATGCATACTTCTTAAGTTGCCATTTCTTAGAGTGCATACCTTTCTTTAGCGGTCAGAAAAAAGCTCGTTAAAAAGCTAGCATCCTATCTTTCCTCAAATTACTTGAGAATAGACTACACGATACTCAATCTTACAACCTTACTCAATGCCAATTGGCGAGCGAGTATCAGTCCTTCGCAAATGTCGTCATGTTGCACGAATTCTAGGCCGTATTGTAAAGTCAATGTAAGTTAGGGTTAGTTTTATGGTGGAGTCTATGGTTTATGTCGGCTCAAGGATTAGTGTCTAAGGTAGATACAGGATTAATATCAGGATTGCAGTTTGAGTGTATGCACATTTTATCGTCAGAAAACTCCTCAGTTGTGTCTTTATCACGTACTTTTTGGCAAAACCTCTGAACCAAGTGTCCCTTTCTATTTCGGCGCAATTCTACTCACTGGTCGGCTATGTTCCGCTGATCACTTACGCTTTTATGGGCGGGCATATTCGCCAACTTTTTGGCTTCCTCGCCTGCCTTGTCCTCCTCTAGCTGCCATGAGCTACCAACCAACTAACCCTCTAGCTGCCAGACCAATTCGTCCGGCTTGTCACTTCCTCTCCCCACCGATAGACAGTGCTGATATCGTTCTTCTGCTGGCACATATGCTTCCCCCTTTTGAGTTTCGACGTCTGCGTGCAGCCTATGTAGGTTTAAATTGGGGCGACTGCAATTATGTCCGTGTGCGACTGCACCCGCGTCATGATTCCTGGGAAAAGCTGCGCGTCCGGTTTACGTTGACAAATTATCCAGGGTGTAGGCTCCAGAATCTGCTGTCCGAGTGCGAGACAAGTATATTGCTCACTTGATCTTCCAGGCAGTTTCACAAGACAAAACCTCCGTCATGATACTTGTGCGGCAGATGCCTGTCACGTGGATACATATGCTTACTTGTCGGCTTGCGCGGGTGTGCCCACTGGCAACGCCTGCATCAGTGCGAGCTCGTTGTACCAGACGGCTTGCCTCTACAGGATGCAATTTACGATCAATTAAGGCTTATTGCTTCATCCCTTGTTCAACCATTGGTTTGTTTGCGTGAATCCAATAGAACTATACAGGGCAACCTACACGCATGCTAGGATCGCGCATACATGAACACAAACGCGCGGTACGACTAGGTGACGAATTAGCACAAGCTGCAGCGCACAACTGGGAAATCGACCATGATTTCCACTTTGCGGCCATCAAGGTGCTCGCTCACGGCGGGAACAAGACAAGCCGGGAATTGATCAAAGTCTGGTTTACGGACAAGTATTCGATCAACCGATATTTCGAGTTAACGGCGGCGTGAGCCTTGCGCAGTCACATTCACTCACAGCTTACTGGCCCACATCTTCGATAATTAGCCTTAGTTTTGTTGCTGACGCCCTGACGAACTTTAACATCACTGACAGTTAATTAACGTATTCCCCCTCGCCTCCTTTTTCATCGTTTTGTCTCACCCCTTACAACCTGACGATCCCTGACAGCTAATTGTCGTACACCCACTATAATTACGCCCTTTTTGTTGCTGTTTCTTACGTCGGACGATGGACTCCTTCAAGAGCTCAATAGCTCAGAGCAACGAACCAATAAATCCGGTGCTCGGCAACCCTTCTTCCTCACCAGAAGCCTATTTTACTACCGGAAGCAGGGGTGTAGGGTCATACGGGATGCGTTTGCGTCGTTGAATCCACATTGCTTACTCAATACAGTTAGTAAGTACAAAAAGTTAGGTCGAACAGTTGAAGCTTAAAGGGTGAATAAATAAATGCAAGATTATGGACTGATGACACAGGGAATTAGTCAACCGAATTCGTGCCAAAGCTCTAGCTTCCAGCGAAGGCTGAAAAATAGGATTCAAAGCTGAAGAAACGGGATAAGGGGATGTTCCTAACAGCAGTCGAGGTGGAGGTTGTTGATGTGACCCTCCTTTCTAGCAGGACAGGATGATAGGAACATCCCGTTATGCCGGTGTCACTGCATTAACTTAGCTTCGGTTTCCGGCGAAAAGCGGATTAAGATTAAAATTAAAATCAAGGGTTGGACTAAAGCTAGGTCACTGAATATGCATCTTTCCTGAAAGTTAGCAGAATGTCAGCGGGGAGGGTGTACCTCTGCCCCATTTTTGTCCAAGATGCTCATCGAAATCAAGGAGCAAGTTCAAATAGGGAGCCATCATCACCTCCGGCAGTGTGTAAGCGTCCAAGAAGTCAAATACGAGCAAAGTACGTTTTCGATTGCTGAACATCAGGCATTTACAATAATTTAAGAAAGGTTAGAGTAAAAAGCGTTTAAACATCAAATCAACGGTAAGTAAGGGGGAGAGCGGTGATGGGGCTCCGCGATCAACAGATCAGATTATAGTCTTATCTAGGATCCACGGCAATGGGAATTTGTCCGACAGTTAGTTCATGTTTCTGAGTCATCACTGTAACGCGACATAATGGGAGGTGTGGATACACATGCTAGGTTTGTCTTCGGTCAGGGATTCCATAGCGCCTACAATAAGGGAGGATGCGGGGTATTTAAAATCAACCCTCGTCAATTGTTGATACCAATATCTAAGAAGAAATCGACTAAACATGGAGTATATCATGAAATAAAATTAGGAAAACTCGAAGAATTGTGCCAAAGTAAGACAATAGGCATCACCAAATCGGAAGAAGGCTCTGATCCCGTTCTAATGAATAAAAGTGTTTGAATTTTCAAGACCGAACCAATCCTGGATGATGAAATTAACTTCAACAGAGAAAACCAAAATAAGGATCAAACTAAGAACGTAGAAGTCCAACTTATAAAATGTCTTCAGAAAGTAGAAAACTAAGGTTGACTTAGTAAACAACAGTCTGAAGTGCTTAAACTCACGGACACAAACCCCACGGGGCTATATGGTTTGCTAAGGCTTCACAAATCAGACTTTCTAACACGGTCGATGTTAAATATCTGCAATTAACACTACCCTACAATTGCAAAGTGGCTGTCAGAAAGGCAGAAACTGTTCTGAAACCAAATAGCACCACGATTGAATTCATCGAGTCCATAAGACTTAGGACTCTCAATGGGGAAAGGGTGCTTTCCTTGGGTGCCGCGCTTTTTTTCACTCATATTCTACCCGCGTATACCATAGAACTGTTATGTGATTAAATTATAAGACGGAATTTCCTAATCGGCATGCCAGAGACCCAAAAGGATTGTTCTTTCGCTGCCAACTAAGTGTGCACGTCAGTTTCTATGGCCAGTTTTACCGCCAAAATCGATGGTGTAGCGGTGAGATTATCCCTTAGCCCTCTCCTAGCCGATATCTTCATAGAAAAGGTAGAGAAAAAATAAATGCCTCCAATTTTAAAGCACCTTTCCTCCTGGGTCCGATATACAGACGGTATTTTTGCAGATGGAAGGCTTGAATTAAACATCCTCTTGGATAAAGTGAATCAGGTTCACCCAGCGTCACCTTTCACTTTGGAAAAAGATAACAGAGAGTATCTCTCCTTTTTGGATGTCCCGCTTAGTAGAACACCTGATAAACTAATTATAAGCAGTGCATTTTGCAAGAAATAATGGACACGACAATAGAGTTTTACCCCGCAGCTTCGCTAGCGGAGCTAAAAGAATATTTTCTCCAGATAAACTACAGAGCGAACTCACCACTGCATAAAAACTGCGATAAAACGGCTTTTGCGATAAGTTTATCAACAAGTTTATGGAGGAACGCCCCCCACCACACTCGGAAATGCCGACTGCTGATAAATAAGAGTTATTTCTTGCAATGCCTTTTAGGGGAAACCAGCGAGTGAACTCCTGCATCGTCATTCAAACGCTGCTATGGCGTGTACGTGGCAAGCTCTTCAGACTAGTGTTTTCAAACACTTCACTCCTTCGCCTTGAAGGTAATGATAGAGTCCCGTTTCAGGCCTCTTCAATATGCATCTACGCCTTCACTTGCTCCTGTGGTGCTGGTTTTACTGGTCGAACAACTAGACACCTATCCAAGTGGATAGGAGAACATCATCCTGCATGGCTAAACGGAGACATGGTAAAATCCTTATTTAGCGCCATTTTGGCTCCTTTTGTTGTCAGCGGTCAGCCGGTAGACGTAAATTAAGCGTTCCGAATCATCTATAAAGTGCCGAGAAAATACTCTAAGTTCCTGCGTCGGCGGATACGTGCGACAACAGCGGCAGTCCGGTGCGCGCAGACTGGCGTTTATACAAGCGCTTAGCCTCACTTGGTCGAAGACTAAATCAACCCGCCTCTTTACAGCTCTAGCCCCGTCGCTTTACAGTGACGAAACAACGGCATTGATTAACTGTCGGACTCATTCCCCCTCACCCCCTCTGACCTCTTGATGGAACTAGAATCCGACCCATTGATCTCGGAACCCCCTCAACTCTCTCTCTCCCTTTATTTACTGTTTATTGGATGTTTAAACATTAACCCACTACCCTTTCTTATATTATTGTAAACACCTGGTGATGAATAAGTAAAAACATACTCCTGCCAACTTTGACTTCTTGTGTGGTTAAACAATCAAGCGAAGCAATAGTGGTGAAAAAGCGGTTAATCAAAAGATTACAAGGCATTTATTAGGAGGTATTTTAATGAACACTGACTTCTATCTTAGAGGTTTTCTTCGTCTCATCTCCAGAGACTGATGAGTTCTATGCACCCGTTTAGAGCAGTCTTTTCAAATTGAGCCACCATTTTTCCTCCCTCCATTCGCACGTAAAGTTTCTTATGTATACGTCAGTTGGCTTACTTCACCCCATTATAATCCGATTTTTATCACCCTTTGTTTATTTCAACTACTATGAGGTCATCAGTGCACGACGCTAACGCCGTTTTAAAGGCAGTCCAATTTAAGCCATGCTGAAAAAATGTTCTAAGAACATTTATCCACGATGTCGACAATTGCAGTTATTGACGATTATTAATTGCTTTTGATTTCCCGATGTTGGCAGTTAGTGTGCCTAATTTCATTCTTTGTGAATGGAGGACATTTTTGCTGAACATTTTGGAATGATATTTTCAAAATAAAGCGTATCTCTCTTCCGCCCACAGCTCTCATTCTGTGGCGCTTTTGTCGTGATGAGTTGGCAGTCAATGCAAAACGTAAGATTGAAGTGGAGCGAATGACAGGCTTTTGCTATTAGACATCACTTTATTCTTCACGTCTACATCGCAAGCTCTCGTAGCCAAAAAGAACTTAGTGGCCTGCTATTTCATAATTACCAGAAAGTACTTAAGTATCGCATCGACCTAACGTGGAACTACCCTGAAATAGACTAAAAATATGAAGGGGTCACATACGAGCAAAGTAAGAGCACCCCGACGGATTTACTAACCTCTAGTGGGGTGATTCTGTAAAAACTCGAGAGGTAGCCATTCGGTATTTATGGACCTTAGTTTTGGGGTCGTTATGTTGAAAACTTCTCAGCCACCATCGGCTAGGACAGGATTAACGAAAATAAAGGACTACTTAAATCAATCGCCAATAAGCTAGGGATCATGCTGGGCAAGGACTTGAGAGAATATTCTCACTTTTCGTCAACCAGACGACAAGCCGATGGTCACAGTCTACGGAAAACCTATGAACACCCTGCAGATGCATGGTTGAAACAGCCAACGTCCACTGAAACACTGATAAAGCTGTGTATGCCTACTAAATTAGCGGTGGAAACCGGGTAGATCAGGCCAGCCGTCAAACGGGCAGAGGTTAAGCCTCTTTCAGAAATCTTCAGAGTCAAAGGTTACCAGCGAGCGTTTATCGAGACGAGTCGAATGCTCCACAAGAGAAAATACGCAAAGGGAGGTCACCCGAAATCATGACCGAGCATTCCGTACATGAAGCAGTTCTCTGAAGCCACAATTCCCGAAACAGAATCTGCTCGCAGGCCTGATGTACCAGTCCGCCGGCAAGTTATACGTCCAAACTACCCTATTCCTTGAGCAGGTATTGACCATTGTCTACCGATTCTAGTGCCGTTTCGAAGTGTGGAATTACTTTGGAGAAATCCGCTAACGGCTGCAAATGCGAATGCATTGGCATCAGTCACCCGTGCCGCGCAGGGGTAGGGCACATCCTCAACTTTAACGCCATTTAGATTGCGGACAGGGACTATCTTCAGACCTCATGACAGGTGCAAGAGACCTGGATGTCCACCGACTACTCAACCAACCGCCAGATTAATCTGCCGCTCCCCCCCCCCCCCTCTGACTCCACAAATTTCGAAAGCAGGAAATAACGGAATGTGCAACAACCGGGCTGCCAATCATCGTTGGGGTCAACGAGGACTGAGGCGACACATGTTACTTTAAAGCGTGGGCCAGGTTGAGTCCCAAAGCCGGCATTGACGCCTACACAGCAAGAAAAATGCGCCAAATAATGAGAGCTATGAGTGAGACTCTTCAGTCTGCGAAAATGTGTAGGCCAAATCACTACTTCTTTCCCGGTGACCGCCTTTTTCTTCTTTTTATGCTACCTAACGCAAGTAGAACATGTATAAAGTCATATTTAAAGGGCAAGCTACAAGCTTAGAAACCTTGTCACACAAAAAACAGTCTGACTTATGACGGACGCTACGTGGATGACATTTTTGCGGTTGCAGCTGAACCAACTAATATTTCAGCTCTACTACATACTATAAATCGGGTGCACCCGCCAATCAAATTTACACTAACAGAATAACAGTCCGGAGCGCTCCCATTTCTCGTGCTTCTGAGTCGAACGTCTGGCGGTAATATTCAGCGTAGTGTCTATCGTAAGAAAGCATGGTCCGGATAATACACTAAATTTTAGAGCTTTATACGGCTAAACCTTTGAAGTTATATAGGAAGATGCTTGACAGAAAAGGCGATAGGGCTTTGCTTGACCGAAAAACATTTAAAGACTATAGAAAGCGTTTTTGGACAAAATGAGTATCGTAGTATATTAAGCACTAAGAACATGACTGAGAGACCGCCGAAGACCCCGGTTTTTAGCAACAGGGTCCCCTTTCGAATGGACGCACCAATCGAACTTACTCAAGCTACATCAAATAACCAACTTGCCAGCCAAAACCATCCCTATGTGCATCTATTCATTTATTTACTCCTGTGGGCTGTTAAATATAAGTCGCATGAGCAAACGCTTGCCCAAAAACATGTGATATCATCTTCCAGTATGGTCTGGAAAGGGCTAAATAAAAAGCATTAGCAGTTTTATGCTAGCACGTATGGTAGACGCAGATCGCGTATATGCCAGGGGGCTTTCCGAGTGCTCTACAAAGTGCCCCAAACTTATTCAAATTCGTTTGACAACGTCCGCTGACTACGACAAATGTGGCTGCAATCAGCTTATACAAACTAGTCCTGAGCTCCAAAAAAACTTCATAAAGGCGCCGTAGTTACCATGACCGAAAGTCGCCAATTCAAACTCCCACAGCTTATTACCTTTCCTGGCGGTCGGTTCCCTTTGATGCTGATCAGATAACTGGCACTACTTTTGCTCCTCTCCCCCAACTCTGCCAACCACACGATTTTTTCTACCAACTCACATATTTTCCTTAGTTAATAACGGTATAAGTGTACAGGTCTGAAGAGAATTTAACAAATGCAAACTTATGCTCGCCAATTTGTATTTTGAATTTTTAAATCATAATTTTTTGCAGCATATCTAATGACTGTCGGTCAAAACGTGTTTGTTTGCAATCGCATGCCAGGATTTACAGAGGGGGCGTACTGAGTGTTAAAAGCTTTCTGCATAAGGGATGGCAGTAGTTGCGTAGTTAAGATTAATGCAATCCACGTTTGCTTTGCAACCTTAAAGCACTGTTGAAATTATTAAGCGGACCCGCATTTAGCTAAGAATAAAAAAGTGTGTTTTGGTGGGTTCAAAAGGTGCTTTTTCGTTTCAGATTACTGTAAACCGGTAGAATAAAGAAAAACGTGAACTGACCTAGGAGGAAATTTCCGAAAAGAAGTCGAGAAAGGAATTTTTAAAATGCCAAAAGATGATTATAAATTTCAGAATTAGTGCTAATGAGTGAAATACCATTGCAAGGTAAAAATTAAATAACACGGCGTGGAAAGACTTTGTCGATAGAATTACGCGAAAAAATCTAATGGAAAAGTTTTCGAACAGAAGTTTGGCAAGAGAGGCGTGCTGCGAAGTTTGAGCAATGAAATACTTGACAGTTTCTGAATTCCTAAAAATATTTTTTTCTATTTCCCTGGAAATCCCGAAAGTGTTGAGTGCTATGGCCAATTTGAGTACTCCTTCTGTTCTAAATGGATTTCTTTAACTCGTGATCATTGCCTGTTGAATAATAGCAACTCCAGCTAGCTAATTCGGCCATATTACATACATCTTGCTGACTACCCGTTGAATAAAAGAAGTGATTCTCTCAATTTTGCTGAAAAATAAATAAAGATAGTACCCTAAGCGAACCGACCATTATTGCTGACAAGCACAATTGGGAATTTAAGGTCAATTGCTGTCTTATTTACGGTCTTCAACTGCTTATGACCATAGGTCTGGTTGGATAGACATTATTTTTGTACGTCCCTCCGTCTGCTTCCTACGGGAAAATGCACCTCATAACATTTGAATGTCCTTCCGGGCTTATTTACAGAGCAGCATAGAGGTATTCGCTCTAGCTTCGGTGCTGTGACTATACAGCCTCAAACTGTCGTCCTGAGCCGTCGGGCAGTGGATAACCACAACGCATTACCATCAAAGGCATGTGAAGGGAAAATTTGTTAAGAATGCAGCATTCACTGGTGACATCAGTCATCAGGTGTATATGTCTCGGGGTAAGGGATGGTAAGTCACACTTGTCGTGGCAAAAGTAGCTTATGTAGCCCGACTCCTATACTCCTAGTCCCAGCATTTTGTCCTGCAAAACCGGTGGTTATAGAGTTTCGTAGGGTAAGAAAATAGGACAGGCAGAGAAGGAAATTTTTAGAAGTGTAAAGTGAAAAATGCAGTCAAAGTTGCTTCCATGGCCCCTGGGAGCAGGTTGTTCCGCATGTAAATTGAAAGTCTGCGCGGTGCTTTGCGCCATGGTCTATACTAATCTAATTCCAGCACGGTAAGTTGGACCACAAGTAATTTGAAGTAGACGACCTCCTTACCACCATTTCAATTTTTTGGGAAATTCAAGAAACCTGCAGTTTGATATTCAGATTTTTCGGCAATAAGTTAAATGATGATACAAGTTAGGAAAATCTACAGATATAAATCAACAACACTTCGAAATACAGTAAAATAAAGATGCATTTAGCATTTATTAACGTATATTCCACTGCGTGTCCTAATTTCCCGCCCATAAAACCCGATAAACACCTTTTTCAAGGGAAAACATGCAGGTTGTAGGAATTAATTAGTGGGGCTACATCATCTACTGTTTCCCTTGTCTGTCTCACGCTGCCTGCGTAACGCAGTCAACGTGTTGAGAGCGTCGAATTCAGAGCGGGTGGGCGCTATTTGTGGGTTTCCCTACGGCTTCATCGATTCGGGCACAGCCGCACACATTTAATGCCCGGTTGAACAACTTAAGTGTATAATAGAGCTGATGACGCCATTTGTCCAGTGATAAAGCTAGCGGTGCTGTCTGTACGTTCTTTGTCTCATTAATGGCCTGTCTATATAACTTGCCCGTCCGTCTGAGGTAGCACCTACGTGTTTTCGACCCTTCGGAACTCCTCTCCAGCATCCCAACGATCGGTTAGGCCACTCCCTCGTCCCCTTTTGTTTTTAAGCAGTTACAAAGCGACTAATATTATATGCAGAATGAGATTGCCGATAACGTCAGGGGAGACTGGAATGGCCATTTCCGGCTTATTAGTTTTCATCAGCTAGCCATACCCAATCCCAGGTTTTGCAACCCTTGAGGTTCGAACCCGTGAGATGTCTGATAGAATTCCAATGCTCTAACCATCAGGTTTCCCAAGCAAGACTGACAGGATACCGAACCCATAGCTCAACAGTCAGAACTTTTGATTTCGAACCAGCAAGTTGCGGACTCGAACCTCAGGGGTTACGATACTTGGAGATGCGTTTGGCTGGTGGACGACGGCTAATAAGCCAGAAATTGTCATTTCAGTCTTCTTTGTCTTTGTTGGTGATCTCATTCAGCAGCTTACTTCGACAAACTCACACACTATTAGATTAAGCAAATAAAAACTATTCAGTGCAGCCTCGCTACATCCATGATGCGTGCTTGTGTTTTAGGGGAACAATCTTATAATTCGCCTGCGTCTGTAGACCTTGCTGAGCCGTATACCATTTAATAAAACTATCAATGCGATACGTAAACGCGCATCTGCTTCGAAGACAGAACTGTGATCTCCTGCACTTGCGCGCTACGAATGCGCCATCCTTTTTACGACAGACAGCTCTCCAGCAGGCTATATGAGTTAGCTACGTGCAGTTTGTGTGTGTGCGTGGGGTCCGGTTTAAACGAATACTTCAGCGTCAAGCCTTGGTAAAAGGTAATCGCAAAGCCCGAGCCAATCATTCTTTATCGAAGGGATGCGAATGGTGGTTCAACTAAACTAGATTACGTGATATTCTACAGGCTATTGGTCAACGATTAGACTATGCTGCGCCCGAGTATGCAGTTCATGGATACAAAAAAAGAAAGCACATAGCTCGCATTCACAAACGTTTTAATGTCCAGGAGATAAGCTTGGTTATTGGAGGCCAATTTGAGATCTGAAGCAAAACCTGCACCCTATCATACTTGCTGCAAATTAGAAAGGAAGTAAACCGTATGCTGATTTAATTTCACCACTAAAATGTGTTCTAGGGGCTAGACTGGTCAATAGAAAATCTTCCTTAGTAACGGGTATCCGGACGAACTAATGGAAAAATAATGACGCCAACTGATATAAGGATTACAATGCTGCCAGGTCGAAAGAACCACGTGAGCAACTGCATCCCATTCAAATAGAAGAATATTGCCTTCAAATGGCACTTCCAGCTCTGCTTGTGGAATTTATAGGTATTTTTGGCCACGTGGTAGATGCGCTGGATCAAAATGGGGGCTAAATCAGTGCACGATAGGCGTTACTGCGAATGCGAATAGAGGTGTGGTGGCACTCCTAGGCGCAGGCTCACGCTGCGTCTGTGCCCGATCCTGCCGCTGGTTTTTTCTGGCTTGGAACTAGCTGGAAAAAGGGGGCAGCGCGGGGTGTACCTCATCGGATACGATGATCGAATTGCCATCTGGCACGACTAAGAACAACTGCTAAATCGTCGAAGCACATGACAAAATTGCCCTTTAGAGAAGAGAATAGATTTAGTTCCAAAGCCTCTGTTTGACGCCAGCAACACTGTGGATCTGGTGTCCGTGGTCAGGGCTCTTAGATAGACAAGGACGGTTTGTCTCCTACGTTACATAGGCGCCATGACGATAAGACGGAGGAAACCAGGCTTCGCGAGTTTCAGCATGTGATCGACCCTGCACAGCTCTATCAGCGAATCCACGTTAAATGACCATTGCCCATCTCTCGTTCTTCCACCCATCATTGCCAGTGCTTAGTCTCCCCATACAACTAAATACCAAGTCACTTGATCCAATGCTGAAAACCTCGGCCGTACCTTTGTGGCTTACACACACGATAGCTAAGAAACAGCTTAGTTATAGCCAACATTCTAACTTCCCGAAGTACGAGGCCCCACCGGGAGCCATGAGTTCAATCACACTCGGGTCAAGTTATTCACCCAACTTTCTGCAACTTACGAGTATAATTAAGCTCGTCCCTCCTAGTGGAGTTTCATAAGTCAATTCGTTGAAGCATTTGCTGTACTAAAGCTTTCCACTTGTTGCCATGGGCTGGAATCCAAACAACACCGCTCTGTTTTTCAAAATTGAAACAAATAAGTGATTCAAATCTGTGGACTCCCCTCCTATTAACTACCAATTATTTTGGTCCAACTATTCTATTCCGTTCTATTAAACACGCTTTCAACCCTCCAGCTGGCCAGCTCTACTCCTACCTCTGAGTGCTTTTCCATGCTGTTCTTGGCCTGCAGAGTAGGAAACAAGGATTCGTTTAGTAGGGAAATAGGGGTAAATGAGATTTTATGGTTAGATTTAACGAAACTGTTAGATAGTTGTTTTCCGGAAGCAAAATGAGCAAAATTATGCTTATGCCATTCTCTGGTTTAGTTAAATCAATAAAGCTTGAAAATGTAAGCTAGCAATTTAAAATGCTGGGGATCAGGAGCTGTAAACAGGCACAAAGAACGAAAATTGAAGGTGCTTATTAGATATTCCAGGTGAACTAATCTCCTGACCATACTGACCAATCACACTGAAGAAGGGTGAAGAATATATAAAACAAATTGGCTTTTGTGATGGCTGGGACGGAACCTACAATTACAGTTGACAACGATGATAGGCTCACTCATAGTCTTAAGCCGATGTATAAAGCCTACTCCTCATTCACACCCCTAAAACGTATCATAACCACAAGCCTGACCTTTGATCCTAGCCCCTCTCTCTTACTCTTACTCCTAATCTTCTAACCTTCAACCATGATGCCCTGAATCTAACCCTAATCTTACCCTCTAACCGCACTGGCTAACCCTAGTCCTCACAGTAGCACCTTACCCTAACCTCTAACTCTAACCCTTTCCTCCAGTTTAGGAAACCTTCACTTTCGAGTCCGCACACCTTGCACATTAAACACTGCGGGTCAGTCCACATTCATCACGAGTGAGCAGAAGGACAGTATGTCGGTCAGCCACCCGGCTTTGCGTTTAAGGTTGTCACTTTATTTGTGAACCTAGTAGTTTCTATGCTGATCTTATCCCTGTTTTCCGTTCTTCCTCGTTTTTGTGTTCATTTTCTCTTTTTTCAGATGCTAACTGCTCCCCAACTACTCTGGCCTTCTGCATTTTCTCTGATCCACCATCCTCCTTCCCTCCGAACGTAACCAGCCGTAACCTTACCGTCCCCCCATCCTCACATACCTGAAACCTGTCGTTATCGCTTTGGACACCATCCTACGCCCTCATCTTCTGTTCACATGTTGATAACTGTGCCTTCCTCATTTTCGTTTGACAAACATTCCCAAAGACAGAAAATACAGGAAATCCGGACAAGTGAATGGGTCGGGGAAAAGACGGCAAGACCCTCTCACGGACCACTTCATAACGCTGCCAACAGCTCGAAGTCTCATGCGCGGCCAAACACATGTTGTTTTCCCCCAGAGGTTCACTTAGTCTCGTTCACACGTTTTCGGGACCGTCACTCTCAAGCCTTCGGCTGTAAGTCTAGCGGCGATAATTGTTTTCTGCTCAAGCACACACACAGAGACTTGCTTCCTCGCACAGTGATTTACACTCACCACAGACACACGCACACATACATGGCACTTAGGCCGGGAGCCGTGCGCAGCTCTGAGACTCCCACACGTCTATATCCGCTATTTAACAACCACCGTAGGTATGTGTGAGGCGAGATCTGCATTTCGGTGAATTCCCCTTCATTTGGTGTGGAAGAGATGAGTGTGTGTCGCACGCGCAAACGGCGGCTTTTCATTCTATGTCACGACTTATATCATAACCAGACGGGGAACTCACTGCTGGTATGGGATACTTAGGGGAGACTAAGTGAGATTGGTTCATTAGCTACTCACCATATGCATCAGAACGCGCTTAAATTTGTATAGTGGTGCATTTAGGGTTTTGGCTTCGAAGTTAACCAGCTAACCTCACCCAGAAGCAGACTGCTGCTGCATTTTCTCCTGAATATACTCTGCGCAAGAGACCCGAGACTCCTTTTTATAGTTCAATTAGTATGAATTGGAAGATGCATACACCATATTTGAGGTGGCCTTATCGCAGGGGATTAAGTAATTTAAATCCTATCAACTTACTTGGGAGATAAGAAGATACGGGAGGCCAGAATGATAGGAGCAGTTTATCCTGCAGCGAAGGAATAGAGCATAGATGAGAGGAATTTGACTGTCAGATAAGCAAGCAACCACCAGCCATAGCGCTGTATCTGAAGGGGGGTGAGATGTCCGCGAGAATCACCACAGCACCTAGAGCGGCCTTCGTGTGAGTCGGTCTTGATAGATGATTGGTTAAACGAGTTGGCTAGACGGTCGGGCGTAAGCGGCCGGTGTGTGTGTACTTTTTGGTGATGAGCCTTGACACACGCTTGTCTGCGCTGAGTTAGTCACCACAGCTCGACTCCAGGTGCATGTTGCAACGGTGAACCTCTCGCGACTACTTACACATGCGCGCCAGTGGTGGTTAGTCGCGGTGTGGGAGCCTGCCGCTGTTGATTTATGCTACCTGCCTTTGTTCGCCGCGAACTTGGCAACCGCTGTTAGTACTATCCCTTCTTCTCGCCGCAGCAAGCTTTGCACAAGCGCCAGTCAATCGATGACCGCCTACCCACCTGGTCGGCTATAGCTTCACACTAATCCTCACAACAAGCAAGGCGGACTCACTCGGCCTTCTACCTCGGCTCGAGATGGATGCAACGCTACAGTGCTCTCGCATGGTGCTAATGGCTGAACTCAACGCCAGGCCGAGTCAACCATTTTTCTACTGACTATTCCCCCACTTGTTCTGTACAGAATATAACCTTCTCCTACTCTGCTTCTCCAAGACTTCTCGCTCGTCTTCTAAGGAACCGGGCCTGGAAGATCGCAGTAGTTAGGGTTCAACCGGCTTAGCCTTTACACCTTTGCGATAGCGGCTTTCATAACCAGCCAATCATCTTCAAAGCCGACGCACGCATGACCTCGCTGGAGACGCTGTGACGCCCGTCCAGGGTCTCACATTTCGGACGCTGTTCTCGCGGCTCCGGACGTGCCCTTGTCCGGTTTCCGCCCGAAAATCACATGCTATGATCTTATATCCATCACCCAGAATAGAAAGCTATGTACAGTGGGGATCGGTTAGGATTGTGATGTGTTCATGGTTGCGAATAGGGTTTAGACTTATGAGTATTATTGAAGGATAGTGACATTTTTATGCGAGGAATAATTGCAATTCAGATAAGATCTTGTTTAAAAGGGTTTGGGATATAACTACAGTAATAATTCGGCTTAGTACTAAACCTAACCCTAACGGCAAGTACTTAACCTTCATCCAAGTAGTAACAGTAGCCCGGGCATTAACTCAAACCTTACCGTAGGCCCTTAGCTCTCCTCTTAGAGTGAAGCTAAGTCCCAACTTCAACTTCTATTGTAGTCTTAAAACGGCCAAAACTTTGAAACTAGGGTCGGAATTGTTTAACCACCCGTGCATCCTGGAGGATACCGGAATAGGGACGCCAACCCCCCCCCCTAATTAAATGCAGGTAAATTTGTGCTAAATTAAAGGGATAAAAATTATTGCCATGTCTCAACTCTAGGACTATCCTTAACCCAAGCCCAAAGCCGTCTGCATTATGGGCGATGCATTTACTTCAGGGGGAGAAATATATGCAATTCCCACCGACTCAAGTTTGCCTAGAGGTTCTTAAAGGTGCTTCTTGCGCCCATGCCGCTATAGCTCATTTAGTTATCCAGAGCATACACCAGTAAAGCCTAAAAGTACGCTGCCTGTTCAGATGTGTGGGCTACTGTCTCGTGGCCTGAAGAAGAACCACAAATTCGACAGTGGCGAAGTAGGAAGGCTTGGCAATAAAAACTTGCCTGGCAGTTTGGCCAGTAAAACGGCAAATTTGTCTGCTATCCACCCTACCTTTTCAGATGGCCAGACCTAACTTCCGGACAGAATTCCCTGGGGAGTATGCGTGGGACGCAATAAAACGTCAGCGTACTTATTATTTATTTGTCTCTGCAATGCCGTGCGCATGCCAGTGGGAAGGCTAGAACATAGAACTGTGCTTCTAACCATCGTGTTTTCTGCATCTGGGCTGTAGCATTCACATGCGTTTTATTTTATTGGCTAAAAATAGTTGGACTTCTGTGTATCAACAAAGTAGGTCGCTGCTATTTTCCCGTGGAAACATGCTATCAATAGCAGGACTGTTTTGCTTTTGTGCAATCACTACGACCGCCAGAGTTAATAAATCACGATTGTTGAGGTTCTTCAGTCGTTCACCTTCCACGGTTTAAGAAGATCCTTTAGCAGACGTAGGTGGGAGTGGGGGCTAAAAAACATCACCCTTTCGCATTCCAGTTGTAAGTTATTTCTCTATTTTGCGCAAGTTTGCAGAGTTATCAGAAAGCATTCCGAGAATACATAAAATGATACTTGTCTAATACAGATGATGGTGGCACAAGGAGGGCATTGGGGCACCGGTCGGCGTCTGACAGGGACAAAACGATAAGTTGCAAGCAGTCGGAGGAGTAAACCGAGTGTGCCAGAGTGAACCAGCTATTGGAAGCCATGATGGAACACAAATTTGGATCGGCCGCCATTCTAAAGTGCATCAAGGTGGATATAGTCGAAAATGAAATGGATCCGACAAAGCAAATGGGAGACCAGAATGGCCATTTCTGGCTTATTAAATAAGGTAATAATGAGGAAGCCAGAAAGATTAGAATATAGGGTTCAGATTTACTACTCGTCATCGGCCGGCCCCAACATCACATCAAGCTTCGATAGTTTGGAGTTTGAACCGTGACTATGCAAAGAGCTATGTCGGACGCATCCATTTCGGTGCTCTAAATAAAACAGAAAAATTACATTGCGTTCCACAATTGGATCGGCTAGGCACCCTTTCTAAAAATAACTTCTTACTTATTGCGACCGATAGGTAAACGGCCCCGCATTTGGCGATAGAGAACTCGACGCAATTTTCAAGGGTTATAGAGTTCCGGTTCATTTGACGGTGCATAATGTGGAGATCAACGTCTCTTAGCTGTCATGAAATTGCATGGGAGATTTTTATGTAATACATCGTGAATTGGTTTTTTTTATCACTAACACGTCGTCTATTTTGACTGCTGAACATATCGTTCAGGTCGAAGGCACCTTTTCATGGAGTTCATTGGATATACAGTAGATCTTAGACCGCAGGCACGGAACTAAGCATTCAGTAGACGGCTAACGTGATGATAAGGAAGCGTACGCAAAATAGTGAAAATGTGTGAATTCGTTGGCAATAATATTGAGGAACTGAAGTTGTGTGACCTTTATGAAATTAAATAATGTTCCAGGGAGAACAACCACTCTCCAAACCATTGTCTACCTGCGCGCCCAGCGCTGACTCATCCTCTTATTTCTGCGTGCTCTTGCCTTTTCGCGCCCCTGTTGTCGACGCACGTACGTCCGAAACTAATCGATTCCTCGCAAGCTCTGATTGGCTGTGGACTTAAGAGACCTCACTAAACCCGAGCGCATAGACGCTTTTACACCGACTCGACTGGCTTCTGTACGCGGCGCTTGCAGCAGCTATTATAAAGTTACCTAAGCTCAAGAACGCTATTCCTCTCAAATCCTTCTTGCCTGACTCTTGATTTGGGGATCCTTCTGTTGTCGATACAGCAACTTGCTCTTGATACCCACGTCCACAGAGGCTTTCCGGCGCACAACAGATAGGCTTAATGAGGGGGTGACACGGGCAGCTTGGAGGGCCTCTTCTTTGCGCGCCAATCGAAGAGCATGATCCGTAGTGGAAGGCTGCTAGTGTAAAAGAGCCCGGCAAACTCTGGGTGTGCCATGCCATTTATCACTTGTTCAAGGAGCATCTGCTCCTCTCAGTAGCATCAGCTTCGTCAACTTCTCGAAGGACTACACATGTTTGTGGAAACGGGACAGCCTCCGAAGCATTCGCAGCGACCAATTGAGTGAAGCAGGGTTGCGTACTGGGTTCCAACCTCTTAAGTCTTATGTTCTCCGTTATACTGATGGACGTCTACCCTGCTGGGCACCTTTGGATATGCACGGCATGCATGACTCGCAGTGACCCTGTAGCGTCTTTAACCTTCGGTCCCACGCCATGCATTAGGTCACGTGATTGCATTTTTGGTTGCGTCTGTGACAGCTAATCACAGGTACCACAGACAGCGCTAACGTGCAGCATTTCACGGTGCGCACACACCAAAGTCTGCCTCCGCAACCCGGTCTGACTAATCACCTCCCTGAGAGTGACTCTTAAAGGACCAAACTGCGACGACTGCGGCGCTGAGACACCTCGAACGCCGGTCCTTGCGGCCAGAAGCACGCTATTCTGACTGTCAACTTTTTCTCTACCTACTCAGCTATTCCCTCTACCCGGTGTCTCATTTCTTCTCTTCGGCTACGGAACAAGGGCGTGAAGATCGTAGTGGCAGAAGTTTCAACTGTTAACTTAACCCAATGTGATAAACAGACGGGAAACTCTTCAATAACCGATGCATACAGGCTCCAACGCGTCTATCCAGAACTACTGGCCATTATCTGATCTTCACGGACCACTGCACACTTAACACCTGGTCGGCTTTTCGCCGCCGGCTGCTCAAATTTCGAACTACAACTCAATGCGGACGAATCGGTGGCCATGCATCCACCGTCGCCCAGCACTGCCTACAATTTCCCCAGCATCAATGTCACTGGCACCCAACAGAAGGCTCTTGACAGCTTCATTTATCTCGGGAACACGGTGGCACGAAATATCAGAATTGAGAATTTAGTTGTGCACAAGATCTCGAAGGCCAGCCAAACCTTTAGTCGGCCGCAAGCCTCCGTGCGGCACCGCTATGACCTTCAACTGGACAACAAATTGAAGATTTACAAGGCCATCATCTTGACGAGACTCTTGTACGGAGTTGAGATCTGGAATGTCTACTCACATCAAGTCAGGAAGCTGAATCAATTCCATTCCATTCCAGCTGCATCCACAGAATGCTTAAGCTGAGATGATAGGAGAAGGCCTTAGACACGGACGTCTTCAAGCAGACCGGAATACTTAGCATCCCCGCCATGTTGAAGCAAGTGCAACTGCGATAGGGTAGCCATCTGATGGGGTTGCACGACCAGCAACTACCCAAAAAACGTCTCTCCGGAGATGCCCACATGGGTTCTTGCCGACAGAACGGACAAATACGGCTCTAAAAGGACACCCTAAGAGCTCTCCGAAGCGATTCCAAATCAACCTGGCGATATGAGAAGACCTCGCTCAAGACTGACAGGTCTACAGCTTAGCACAGAAATATACAAATCTAAGCGGATTTCCGCTGCCAAGACTCGCTTGCGGCTCGCCACTCACATGTGCCTCGGATGAGCACCGTAATTACCCAAGCCCTCCCGAACATACACTTACTATCAACCCGCATGTCGCGCGTGAATCAGCCTTGTCGCACACCTTCGCACGCGATGGAGCAGAAACCCAAGCGCATAAATCTCTGCATCCACGAAGCCCCCTGTTGTCACTCATGCTTCAAATCCAAAGGCAAATACGACGATCACCCTCACCATCGGCGATCCCACTGCCGATGTCTCGCCGCCTTCCAACATCACGTTTATTCTCACAGCGACACCATTCCCTCCACTCTGAACACCTCCATCTACTGCTACCTACATACCTGCCGTCCCCTTCTATCGGCAGTGGGTATTCCATTCTAACCCGTTCTCGTGGTGATCGCACATTCACTTCACATATCGGCCTTGTTGGTTACTTGCGGATCCATCGCACAGAAGCGGACAAAACAGTGCCTGAAGCTTCAACATACATCCGCCGCACCCATCCACCAGTTCGACCGACGCTTCTGATAGAGTTCACTGTGTGCTGCACAACGTGGATTATGGCGAAAGTCGACTTTCGCCGCATCTACCTCGCTCTCTGTTCCGCTCCCATCACCGACACGCACACTAGTTTGCAAGCAGCACCTCTCACATGAGAGATAATTATGATCATCGGTTCCCTCTCCATCTGGCTTCACTGTTGCATATGTGATTCAAGCCTGAGAGTATCATTGTGCGTTAACAGTTGTGGCTTGGAGGGTTGCCAACCGAATGGATAACTCCGATCGAATGGTCAGCCCAGTAGGTGTTTGTATGGAGCCTTCCAGCATTCTTGACTCGGTTGACTGGTGGACTGAGAGTCAGACTGCAATGACTCCTTCTTAATGTTGCCTGTATGACACCCGCATTCCGAGGGACTTGAGCCAGGTGTGGCAACACGCTTAGAGGCGGCTCCGAAAGCGCCAGCCAATTGCGCTATCGCCCGCTTTCGGACTTCTTGACTTGGCCATGAAACCCAGACCCCGTGGGGGGGGGAGTGAGGAGGTGCGGTAATAACAACATAAGTCTGTTTTCACTTAAACCTAATCCACGCACAAGGCATCATTCTTGTACCACCTTTTTTGAAGCCCACGGTGGACCTCATTGGATACGATTGTAGAACTGTCGTGTGTGCGATACTGCAATCACCGAGATTCATGACCACAGGACTTTCATACAATTAGGTTTATTCATATTTTATTTAAGAATGAGGAGTACATCTGTGAATATATCAACTTCCAAGAGTCTGTGACTCCAAAGAGTGCATCGCTTTCGTAAAAGGCCAATAGTGCAACTGAGTATGCCGGTTTCAGTTGCTTTAGGCAAAGCAGAAGTAAGCGAAATGGATTGCAGACTGATGAGATACTGCATAGCTCAGAAATGCATGTAGTTGAAGGTAGTTATTCAGGGGGAGAAAATATAGTTTATAAAAGTTAATTAAAGGCCAGTCACGTCCAATACTGTAATTCTTGGGTCAGCTTCTTCTGATAAAAAAATCGATTTCGTCGAGGCGAGTACTTGACTTCCTCATCGCAGTGGCGATCTAGGTAATGATTGTTATTCTCAGTACTTTTTTTATGTAGGTTAACTCTCCTCGTGGATGCTGGCCTCATAGATTGTTTTTACTGTCTCGTTTAGCTAAAAAATTTCGTTGGTCTTAATACTCACGCAAACTAAGAACTATTAAAAAGGTGTCACCAATGCAATCACTTGAAATGCCGATCAAAAATCAACTAGGTCTCAAAATTGAAATTTTAAATTCCGCACACTCTTGCAACATTTGCCATAGAAAAAGTGCTTACCTTTTAGCTGACAACTTGGCACTTCATCAGTTTTTGCCCAAAGAAAGGAATCAGATAGGGAGACACTTTGTGCAAACTCACTTCGGTTCAAAATAAATTTTGTTCGAAGAAAAATATACGTATAGCAACCAACAGCCCCCTGTGGAAATGTTTGTGAGTATTTCTTGCAAGATAACAAAAATAAATTACGCGTCTGGATAGAAATTCATTGGGATTGTATGAAAAACATTCATTGTGTGCTACGGAAATATCGTAGTAACGAGTACCTGTAGCTGAAAATTCCCATATAAAACAGCTATAAGATTCCGCTTAGGAGTAATTATTGAAGCGCACCTTACTGATCAGTTTCAACCCTGCAGCAACAACTAAATTAGATGGACCACCACGCAGGAGCTTGTATGATTTGAGCGTAAAATGAGTGTATCGCCTTCAAGGTCCAACTGTAGTGGCTAGATCAGTTGAAGGTAAACCGGCCTTGTGTGAAATGTCTGCCGTGTAATCGGGTCCGAATAACCTCTCCTAACCAGATCCTATTCTGGTGTTAAATTGAACAAAACTTAGTGTTTCTGCGTCGATTCGGCCTTCAAAGAATGCCCCTTATTTATACGTACATGTGTACGATCATCTGCGTGTAGAGCATTTTTTACATTTTTTCCGATGTAGCTGCTTCGCCTGTAACCGTATTAGATGCGGAAAAGGACTCCAGAGGCTTCCTCCTGTGATATTACTTGGTACCTGACAGTTGCTTCTAGTCGGTAAGCAGCTTCAACTTCCAGAAAACGGCTTCTGAAACGTGCTTCACCTAAGGCAGCGCTTACTAAAATTTGGGGCTGACAGGGATCCATCTTTTGCCTTAACCCATTACCTCTCGGTGATCTCATGTGAGATCACTTAAAAATTAAGAGCTTTCGCAATTATCTGTCTGTATATACGCATGTTTAACCTTCATGCTATATCTATTAGGTATATTTCTCTGATATCCACATGAGATTTTTAAAAAATCGCTCTAATTTAATTTATATGCAAGTTTGAAAAAGTCAACTCTTAATTTTTAAGTGATCTAATATGAGATCACCGAGAGGTAATGGGTTAATTGTGCATGCATCTGTCGTCAACATTACCCAGGTAAGCGTTTGCTTTGATCACTCGCTGAAGGCACGGCAATTCGGCAGCTCCGGCTTCCGGTTCGCTGCCGTGGATCACAACACGCTAATCTCGTGCCCTTATGCAACTGTGCTAGAGTGGCCTGCAGGGCATAAATGAGCATCTGAATCGTGTTCTGGAGTTGAGGCACTAAAGCTAACGTAGACAGAACAATTGGAATTAGTTGGTTGAATGGTTTCTGAGCTGTTGCTTTTACAAAATTGAAGGCGTACCTTTCTGAAGCTGCTGCAAGCTCTTTATCAGACTTAAATCATGTCAATTTCCGCGACCCCAAACGCACGCGTAGATGCTCATGCGAAGTCATAAACTCTTCTGTTTCTTGGCTCGGCTACCCATAAGATGACACGGAAAATGGCACTTTTAAATTTCACGCTAAAATCAACCAGGACCCAGATATACTTTCAACACGCACACGGAGACCAGGATGTTCATTTTTTCGTTTAGTTGCTGTTATTAGTCGACCTTACTGCATATCTTTCATTGAGAAGGCAATCCCTCGGACAAAAAATGATCTGCCAAGCTCGTAACTTTCTGAGTGGATTGGCCGTTTTCGAACCTAAAATATACATTAGTTCTCCAAGTTCATCCCAAATTATGTTTTGGCAAATAGTAAGCATGGTATCTCCGAAAGCATCGTTTAGTAGATAAATAAGTGCGATTTAAATCAATGAAAACGACATGCGAATGTTGGGCTAAGAGCTAACTGGGCAAATTCTGCTCGTTTTACCCTAATTTATATATTATTATGCTCTTTTTTGTATTATCAAGTTCCAGTTGCCTTAAGAAGCCAGTACGTTTACTGGCAAGCTTTACAACAAAACTGCAAGGTCACAGCTAAGACTATACGCTTTAGGTTTACATGTAAACTGAGTCTGATAATTTTCTAAACTTCGGGTGCCAATTCTAAGTGTAAATGCGAAAAACAAGCAATTGATCCCTTTCCCCCCCCCTCCAAAAACGCCGACTAGAAATGTAGAAGCAAAATGTATGAATCGTTTTAAATGTCCATTGTACAAACTAGCCCTCAAGAAAAGGGATAAAAACGGCGTTTAAATGTTTAAAACAGTATTGGACCAAGTCAAGAGCGTAGATTATCAAAATGACGGCTGCGGTATGCAACCAGCTTTCCGACAAGCAAACTGATCCAGTGATGGTGGAAGTCATACTGTGTATTTTGACAGTAAATTATGACCCTTCTCTTGACCTGTCTTGCTCTACACGCACATCACGAGCGCCCTCGAAAGTCAACGACCACTGTGTACATCGAGCTGTACATTACCTAATTGTGGCTACTTACTAAATACAGTAGCAATTTATTAGTTAATAAACAAGAGAGTGGTTAAACCGTATAGCCGTGAGCTGTGACCTGAGTTTGGCCCTCGGGTGCGTCAGCACCTGGGGGTTGGGGCATTCCCGGAAAATGAGGCTCAATAAATTGCAAATTGGCGTTCCACTGCCCGTCCATCACTGCTCGGCAGCAGCTCTCCATCTCTTAGAGTGACCACTACTAGTAGCTTCACCACCTAAACCAACTCTTAGTTCAGCGAAAATTCCCATTTCTATGATTGAAAAGTCGTGTTGGCAAACGATCGTTTTCGGTCATTCATCGTCAGGCCAGTACATGATATGGGGAATAAAATCGGTCAATTAATTACAGCGATTGTATGATCGTCAAATTTATTCCCATGTCATGTACTGGCCTGACGATGAATGACCGAAAACGATCATTTGCCAACACGACTTTTTAAACCAACTTTACAGCCTCCAACCTATCCTGCCCTCATTGCCACAACACATGCACACCAAGCACCGGCCTGATCGGTCACTTGCAAGTCAATCGCACACAGACTGGCTAAATACTGGTGGCGGCCCCCACATACGGGTACCGCAGTAGTTTCTGGCATAATAATTTCAGATATTAAATGGAAAAAATGGTCAAATTGCCTACCACATCACAATGATCGCTGTGTATAATATTCAAAAAATCGACCATTATAGAACGGCCAATATGTACCCATTCTAAAAGCAGGTAAAACTACTGTTCGTCGGACTTCATGAAAGTGGTTTTACCCTGCTACTAGCCTAGCACAAGATAACAGTCAAGACGTGTCACTGAAATCTTTGCAGCTGGACGCTGCAATTGCGAGGGACTCAGCTTTGCAGTGGATACTCTACCATCTTGTATATAGTTTCTGCTAGGGGAATAATCATGCAAGGTACTTGGTTACGATTTAGGGTTGATTCACCTCGATACCTCTTGAGTTCACTCCAAAAAGTAGAATGCATATTTGAGTCGAAAAGTCATCCACGCCTGTGAAATTTTGGCGTACCTATAACTGTAGACGCTGGATAAGGTGGTTCAGACCAGAAGACCCAGTCTACCTGATCAAGCTGGAAGTGACTTCGGCCCCCGTTTTTTGAACCAGGGATAAATCAGAATAGCCTAATTTTGGTAGTCACGATGAAATCTTCAACGGCAACCGTCTGAAAGCTCACATTGCCTCCAGCGATCCATGGCAGATTGAAATGCTGTCAAACACATGTTAGCCTCCCAATGAATCGAGGAATTTTATGGATCGAAACAAAGATTGTCTATTTCTGCCATGTTGCAATATTTTAAAACTGTAGAAAAAAGCGTATTCTAGAGATTTTTACTATGCCTTTAAGGTACACTAGCTGCACCAAAACCTACATGTGGGCACAGATTTAGATTGGAGGTGCAGAAGGCGCGGTCTTAAGCGTCAACGACCGTGTCCAAGAAAGTCATTATTGTCTGTACTTCTCGACACTGAGACTCAAAGTAGGGCTTCGTCAAGCACACTCCTTTGCCGATATCACTCTGCTTGAAAATCCCACCAAGGAAGCACAGCCCACCCTTGCTTCTTCAAATCACCACCTCCCAAAAAACGTAGTTTGGAGATAAAAGCTGAACACCTCATAATAGCTTTCGATGGATCGACGAAGCAATGACGAAATATCCGAACAAATACTCCTCGAATCTGACTGAAAATCATGGCCTCGATCAGATTCTTGCCGCTGGGGCTACTGATAATTTGATTAATGAACCATGTTTCGGATGCTGACCACCGACCCGCCTGTAAGCAATGAAATGTAAGATTATCGTCAAAGAGCGTTCGGCCACGCGCTTCATTATCGTTGTAACAGTCGCTCCAGTGTCTATTTGCCAGTTGGGGGTCCCAAAATCGTAATAATCGGTAGGCACACTGCAAAAGCACGACCAACAGACAGGCTTGATTTGAAGCCCCTTTTCCCCAACTGTGTTTAGGCGCGGCTGCACCCACAACCGGCGCTACCTCACGCGCGTCGGTCGGTATATTTTGTCACCCGTAGGCTCTAATTATTGTGTACCCCCAACTCAGTCCTTGAACCAATTAACCAAATATCCATCACTAGGTAAGTCACTTTGTCATCCTGACACGCGCGAAAACAACTGCCACTCAAGCATCCCCGGGTGGACGCTTTTCTCATACGCGGACAAACAGTCAATTCAAGGCAAAATGCGTCGTCTACAGAATAAATCGGTTGTCACAGCTCGTTGAGTCTTGACATTGCACTTTAAGAAATTAGTGCTCGGTCAAATTAAATCTCATGAGCTTGGCCGCAACAACACTAGGGACTCTCGCCGATAGTACAAAGCGTCAAACCCTCTATGAAAAGCGGTTCGATTTTCGAATTAGCCAACTAGAAAAACTAGCAGATACAGCCATAAAAGACCTGAGAGGTGAGTCAGGGAACAGCTTTGGGGTCCAGCAATCTAAGTCAACGGCTGGGCTTTAATAGTTAGCGATGCCACGAAAAATGGAGACAGATGCATCAGTATTGCTCTCGTTTGAAAAAGTATGTGCAAAGAGAATAATAAAGTTCTGAGAATAAAAGTACAGAAGGACCTCAAATATGCTTCGTGGACATGCAAGTTATAAAAGAAATCGAAATCTCCGATGGATGCAGTCCAGGAATTTTAAGAAAGTCTACACAATCAATAAATGACCGTATTAGTCGACTGTTCAACTGGAAGTCACTGAGTTTAATGGCTGCGATACGTCTTCGACTGTCCCAAGGCAACATTGCAGATAACACGATCGTGCCTAGTTCCGAGAATGGATGATGACGACACCGAAACGAAAGGCTGAAGACGCCTGCTTCGAGCAATGAGTTCACTGTCGGATTTCATTGGCGTGAAACAGGTTTGGTGGGACAAGATAAAATTCGGCGCATGTCCAGGCGAGTAATTACAACAATCTTCCGAAACAAAATATAATATGAAGAACTCCCTGTCTTTTATGTCAACATGTTTCCGTTCGAAGTATGTTCCGATTATAGTTCAGACATCATGACTTTATAAACGTTAATTACTGCCTGCAATCTTCTACAGATGCTAAAGGGGCCCGGAAGCAGGGTACTATAAGTGCGTTATTGTGGAAGACGCCCACAAGAATCAAACGCCAAACAAGTGTAGAAAGTTTATGGCAGATTATAAAATGGGTGTCCAGACAAAAGATGACCCGAGACCACCCCCTGCAAATTGTTACGTAATAGATTAAAATATGGAGTAACAGATTATTAGCGTAGTAATTATCTTTCATTTATCAGTATATTTCGTGCCCGAAAGTGATTATAGCAAAAGACAGTCTTACTGACTGGAGGAGCGTTTATTTTGCGTAGGAAAATTGGACAGAAGAGCTTTGTTGAACTCACGATCCAGGATTTCTTTCGCCGTAGAATTTTTCAACCTAAGTGGTCACATGGTAATTACAAAAACCCACCATCTTCTTTACGTATTCTCTTTCCGATCCAGCTTTATTTGACTCGTTAACTGAGCCTACACAGTTGACTGTGTAGGGTGGCTTTATAACGGTTTGTTCAAAAACGTGAATGTTCGGTTTTTCCCATCGAGGTGGAGTCGGTAGACTACACAAACATAGAAAGTTATAAAAGCAACAGACGTCTTGTAAAAATAATCAAATAGTTCTCTGGCCTCTTTAGAAACGTCGGGTTCATATAGCTTTAAATGCTCCCGCTGTATTTTCTCATTTCTTAATGTGCGCGCGATAATCTAGAATATATACTCGGGGATTAAAGTCACCTTATCAACATCTAGGTCCGGATAACTTGTAATCGGAGTGTTATTCAAAGACTTTAAATTCTTAATGAAGTCCTGTCGATACATAAAAATATCGTATGTGTTTTGGCGTCCACTTTTAGATGGTTTCCCTAAATTGTTGGCTGGCATCTTGAAGAAAACGTACGCAGCAAAACAACTCGCCGGTTTTCATCTAGACAAATAAACTCTCCGTCGACATTTTCATCTGCTTCGTAAATAAACGACACCTCAGTTCCAGGTTGCGGAGTTTTCCACATCTATGGGAGAGAATGCGTTACTGTGGCACCAGCACGCCTAAAGTCCCAATTGAAATTGACGCCGAGGCAGTTCACGATTGACAATGGATATTTCTCAATTGCTTGAAATTCCTACAAACATTTTTCTAAATGCCGTAGTCCTCATTTAACTGGTTGAATTATTCAAAATAATTCCTACAAAAAGACTGTATGGGTGAAATCCTAACTACCAGACACAACTGAAATGGCTAGGATTATTCAGAATAACACACACGAACATACTTGATAAAAACGACCAACATGGCTGTTATGGGATGGTGATATCTAACTTCAATCTGTACAGATAAGATCCGAAACCGAGTCTTTTGTGTACGAGACAACGTTTTAACTGCAGCTACATAGGACAGATGGACATGGAGGCGCAGACATAAGACTTGAAACAAGCGAGTAGTCTTTTGAAATTGTGTCAACGACTTTTTTAGAATGTTCGGCTTTGCCGATGCATTTCTTAAATCCTATGTACCAAGAGGGAGTTCAAAGGCGTTTGCCTATATTTCCTTTAATAAATTTGACTTGACTTGACTTGACTTCATGATCCCAATTCTGCTCACGTGACGCTGCCTTTTTACTGCAGTGGTGTAAGCACAATTACATTATCAAAAGAGTTTTAGCTTAAATCGCATGTAGGTCGCATGTATGAATGCGGCAACTCGGCACGCCAACCACAAAAATCATTAATGCTTGTATTCAACTGAGCATTCAAGCTTATTTTAGTTTTGTTTTAGTGATTTGTTCCCGTTTTAAGGCGAGGTAAATAAATCTGGAATTTCCAATACAGGCGAACATGGGTGTCCCTGGAAGCAGTTTAGAAGAACACTCGATCGCTGGGACAATACGTTTATTTGCCTGACGTTTCAACATCCGTCGCGGATTCAGCATCAGAAACATGAACATTTGCAGAAACGGGTAATGCATGCATAGAAGTTTGCAGTATTTATAGGATACAGTCACTACTGCAAACATACAGGGACAATTAACGTTAATTGCCTTCTTGCGCGTGAGTAGTTTGTTGGACGGCACGCGGGCTCTGGCCTGTTGAAATTTCATCGCGGGCTGTGGGCTCGGGTGGGATGATTGTTCGGCCATCTGGCTCTCCGGTGTTGGCGTAAGATGAGGCGGTGGTCTGCCCGTTCCTTAAGTTATGACTTGCTTTGGCCAAATTGAATCTCAGCATTGAATGTGGGTGGTGAATATCGTTGCAATTGTTTAAGGATAAGGGGTCCGTGAGCCATGACTTATATAGTTCTCGGCTCACTCGATTGTCATCTCTTGCGAGAATTTCGGCTTCATCAAATTTGAACGTGTGGCCGGGTCTCGTCGAATGAGCCGCAACTTGAGAATTGGCATCATTTCACCGCACTGCTGCCAGCTGTTTGTTCTCTTCTTCCTCTATCGTAAATTGGATGTCCGGGAAGATGCTATTGAGACCTTCCTTGAACCTCAGCACCTGATCCCGTTCAATGACGACGAAGGTTTCATCCCCATACCGCGGCCAGAATTTCGGTCTGTGGTGTTGGAAATCCAGCGACTCCAGCCGTTTTAGGACTGCCTCGGCTATGAGTCCCGAAATTAGTGAGCATTTCGGTGTCCCCTTCACCTGCTCGTTGATTGTTCCGTCAAAGGTGAAGTACGACCTGAGACAGAACTTCAGGAGCTGTAGGATTTGCGCATGTCCAAGGCGATTCTCCTTCGCATCGTATTTGTTTCGTAGGAGTAATTCGACGGTCTAGATTGCAAGATCCTGACGGATAGAATTACCTGAATAACTGAATTAACTGAATGCAAACTTATGTTTAAGTGGGTCTTTGGGTTGCTTTCTGTATTATGACTGTATGTAGGCTGATCGACATGAAAGCTGCATTTATGACACTTTGAGAGACCCCAAATTAATAGGACGAACTGCAGACATCCTAATTAATTGCTTTCCATTAGAAGGTGCGCGATAACCCATAGTCGCTGCAACATTATCAGAAGGATATCGCAAGCCATACACGGAGGATAACTGACGAAAACTTGACACGTTTTCTGCCCTAGTAGATTTGCTGTATTACCCAGAACTGGCACTAGAGCTCACCTAAGTGCAGCGAAGATGCCAAGTGAAAAGTTGGCTCGACACTCTGTCATAGACTTTTTGACATGAAATCCGTTCTTGGACCTACGGTCACCATCGCTTGAAAAAGGACTGAGCTCCCCTGATTTTGCTGCCTCTAATCGTCCCGATAACAGGCCCCAGGACTAATGTACCTTCAAGTGCGTGTGTCACACCCGACAAATCTCACATTGGAGTCGACCTAAAAACGATGCCACCAAATTGGAGTTCACCGCAGGTTGAACCCCTCCACAATGTGCTTTTGGTAAGAGTTCCTGGTATGGCCGCCCAATAGCAAAAGGGTAGGGATTCATCGTAGGGCCACCCACTGGCAAACGTCTCCCAGCCCAAGTGTCTTACGAAAGTCACGGTTTAAGTTCTGATGTTTGATTACCGGTAATTAATGCGTGTTTACTGTGTCGTAAGCACACAGTAGGAAATTAATTAAAGCCTTTTTTAATTGTTTGACTGAACTAAACTGTCGGCAAAATGATTGAGGAAGGAACAAAGAAGGTCAATTAAATTTTAAGAGCAACAACTATTGGTTAGCAAAGGAAGCTTATGGACCAAGTAGGATTGTAATAATCGAAGTTCCTGGAGACGGACATACGAGGAACTGTCATCGTGCGTTCATTTTAATCCTCCGCCGATGAATATTGTAATTCCACTTATGCTTAATAAGAAAGGATTTGGCTACAGTAGCGCAGTCCAACAGTGCGAATGCTAGACAACGGGATGATTTACGTTGGATATTCATCAAGGACTAAATTTTCCATCTAAAGTCGATAGGCAGCAGAATGTTGAAGATCGTGGTAAGGTCTGTTTGTCTGACCACCTTGTCAATTGACTCTGTCATCAGCGAGAGCGCGCAGCGTTCGCATCCATGGCACTTCGCTGATGGTTGTAGTGCCTAAGCCCACAAAATGTATAAAAAACATATCAGAAGGGACACAATGAAAACTTCCTACTGTAGGGCTTACTTGCAGTAACTTAAGTACCTCACTTCGCTAATGGAAAAAGATGGAAAATTGTATAAAAGTGATAACGTAAATAAACGATAAGACTCTCTAGATCCCCACGATCTTTGAATGTAGAAGGCAGGAAATTGACTTGCTGAAGGATTGATTTATAGCGTTAGGATCTACGCTTGTCCGTTTAAAGTTGGAATGGTTGCGAAGAAAAACACGCGTTCGAATCACCGTTAGTTGATCTTGAGCCCGGAGATGATCATCAGAAATTTGTGTCGTTGACGGGCGAAGATAACAGCGGCCGGTGAGGTTTGAATACTGTGAGAGGTGCAATAGTGTAAGCAGGAAATATTTAGAACACGCCACGTGCCATGGAAACCGGAAGTTTGTATTTCGAGTCTTACGGCAAAACCAAAAATTGTGTTAATTTAAACAAAAACGTACAGGTGAGGCGAAGGGCCTACATGGTCTTTTTACCTGTGAGATCCTTCCTTGTTTCCAAAATAAGCGCACTGATGATGCCCCCGACGTGCTCCCACTGTCTCGCCTCCTTGATGGTTGCTCTAATAGATATCCGTACGACTATACGGTGATAACCTATGGTCTTGTAGTTATATACTTCCTCTCAAGACAACGAAAGTTTCGAAACCTCTCATAAGCGTGCTGCATATATTTTCCTCCCATAAGCAATAGTTTTTTCTTAGTTTCTCCTTAAAAATCTCAATTCCTATTCAACTTACAGGTGCGAGTTTTTCTAATACATAGCATTAATATTCCCTTATCCATTTATATCTATTTGTGGAGCAGTTTTTCCTGTCGTTTTTTGAAAGTTGGGGTACGCTGTGTACTTATCAACATTATAGTTTTTTCATTGCTTCTTTCTTAGCTCAAAACATTTTCTTAAGATTGTTAACTTTACTTTTGAAATGCCAAATTTCTGGTGGGTTTGAAAGACTGCTTTGCATACTATTCATTTCTGTTTTTTATCTAACTGTTCATACACAGCACAAATATGCACATTATTTTACCAGAGTACTAAGCTTGTTATGACAGACCCCTCTAGGCACCTCATATAAAAGAATATTCTTGATTTAATTATTATAGAGAAAGTATACCTGTGATGCATTTACCCTTTTCACTCCACATACCCCAATTTGGCTCAGTGTAAAGGCCAAGTTGAGAAGACCTGAGATGTGAGGTGGCGTCAAGCATGATTCTGCGTACAGATGTAATGTTCGCGTACGCGCACACATACTGGTAGAAATGGCAATATAAATAGTCTCGATGCACTTGTGGGATACGAAGTTGTCCGACCGAATGATAGCAGATAGAACGTATCCCAACGAATATAAACTAGTTGATAATATAAGGTATGGAAGGCCAGAGTGTTAAAGATAAATTAGTATGTTGTAACAGGAGTAGAATGTAAGTGATAGGTAAGTGACTCCCAGACAAGTGCATTTCAGCCATGAATGGGCCGGAGCCCACAGGCGCTGTCCGCCAAGTAGATCACTGTTCCAGAAAACTACAATTGAACAGTAGGTCGCCGGTTCTGGGAGTAGTTGAGGTTAAACAACCCCACGGAAAGTTCCTTTGTGCACTGGCCTTGAGAAGTTGTTGGCCAGTAAGCCAGGCAGAGGTTGACCTTGAATGGGGGGGTTTTAAAATCGTCTTTAGCGCACGCGTAGTGGACATGCTATACACGGCCAGTCCCCGCGGCGTCCGAAGAAAGTATGGCTAAGAAATACAGGGTCAGTCGGTCAGTCAGTATATTTGAGGGAAAAATAGGCTTGCGCCTTTGAACTCCCTATTTGTCACATCAAACTCTCAAGAGTTATAACCAATTTGAACAAGTTTTCAGTCAGGAAAATATAAACCGTCACATGGTGCCGTGGGGTTTCTAGGCTAATTTGTCCCATAGTACCCGTTGTGCTGCAGCATGTGTGTATCAAGTCGGTTTTTGAGTGTCTACACAGATTGGGACATAGCAATCGCCTCGGGAAAGTTATTCCACGAGTCCACGACCCGATTAGAGAAAAAATACTTCCTCTCGTGCAATCCTCTTTGGAGCACATAGAGTTTGAAGGGATGTCCCCGGAGATTAGTTGTATTGGCAAGTTAGAAGAAATCCTCACACATGAGAGCGCAGTCCAAGCCAAGCACAATACGGAAGGTTTGTATCAAATCTTCGCGTAACTGCCTATAACTCAGACGATAGTGATATTTACATATTATTTAGGCGGATCTCATATGGTAGTGAACCTTGGCCTCTTACTAATTTTGTGGCCCGCCGCTGCAACCTTATAAGTACGTTATAATCCTGCCGCATCCACGGTCTCCAGGCTTGAATTGCGTATTCAAGATGTGGCCTTATGAATGTCCCGAAGATTTTCGAGAAACAGTCTTCGTCAAAAACCCTGAATGCCCGCTCGATGGCGTACAACATTAAAGTTGCAGTTTTAGCGGCCTAATAACATTGTGTAGAAGGTTTTAGGTTGTCTGTCATCTTAATGCCGAGATCTTTCTGCATTTCTGTTTCTTGGAGTGGGATTCTGTTCAGATGGTAGATGCGCGCATCAGGGACCGAATTTTGATTTCCCAGGCGCAGCGGAGTGCAATTGTTTGAATTGAAGGACAGGAGCCATATATGCGACCAATCGTTTCATCGACAAAGATTTTCCTGGAAGTTATCTTCATTGGCAGCACACTTGATGACCTTTCATATTTTTACATCATCTGCAAACATGGCACACTCGCAGTCCAATCCCTGTACACAATCACTAATGAACAAGAGAAAGAGGGTAGGTCCGAGTACTGAACCTTGAGGGACTCCGCTCTCGATGACTGTCGGCCTTGATTGTTGTCGTCCTACACACACCGTTCGGGGACGACCAGCGAGGAAATTCTCAATCAACGTTAGAAGTCTGCCTCCGATACCCATCAGTCTCAACTTATACAGGAGACGTTGGTGTGGAAAACTGTCGAAGGCCTTCTGGAAATTAATGTAGGCTGCATGTACGGTTTCTTTTGCATCAATTGCCCTTGTCCAGCTTTGCATCGTGTAGAGCAAGTTGTTTACACATGACCTACCCCCTGCGAAAGCCATATTGCGCATTCGACAAAATATTGTGAGTTTCACAATATATCATCAATTGCTTCTTGATGATCTTCTCCATTACTTTGCAACATCTGGAGGTCAGACTCACGGGTCTGTAGGTGTTCGCAGATGCACGACTACCGATTTTGTAAAGCGGTGTAATATGCGCTGTTTTCCAATCCGGAGGAAGTACTCCATTACCAAGCGATATCTGGCACATCATGGAAAGCGGTTTAGCCAGCTCTCTAGCAAGTTCCTCAAGCAATTTCGCAGAAATCTCATCTGGACCCGGAGATTTACATTCCTTCAAGCTTTTTTGTTCTTGGAATATCGTCTCTTCTCCAAACAAAATATCCTCAATATTTGGTGCTCCCGCGACATCGTCAACAGTTGCGACGAAGGAAGGTTCTATGGTGAAAACCGACGGAAATGACTCGGCAAAATTTTCTGCTTTGTTTGTACAATCGGAGATTTTGAGACTATCATCATTTTGCATAACAAGAATCGGGTTCCTGTTGCGTGTGCTTTTCCTTGAATAACTGTATAGCAACTTTGGGTTTTTGACAGCTCGACAAATTAAATCGCTCTCAAAGTCCCATCGTCCTTTGAAAACTATTTGTGTTACCTAGTTCCGCTGGAGTTCGTACTGTTCAAAATCTTTGTTGCGGCTTGTTTTACAAAACTTCTTCCAAATCTTTCCTTTTTTATTGATCGCTCTTTTGAGATCTCTTTTCAGCCAGTGAAGTCGGCTAGATATCTTGGGCACTGAAAGTGGATAATGACTGCGCATTAGATGCAACAACCACTCCTTAAATTTATTCCAGACCTCAGTTACATCCTCGGAGAAAAGAAGACCCCACGCCATTTGTAATGCCTCTTCTCTCATTTGAGAGAAGTCGCCTCGCCATATATTCGGCCTTGGTTCGTCTACTTTAGGGGGTTACGAATATAGACCATAATCCTACAAAAGTACAGCGTGATCAGTTCGACCTAGTGGAGATAGGCAGCATACTTCGTCTATACTGTTGGGATGAGTGGTGAAGACTAGATCTTAACACACTTGTCGCAAGTCGCCTTGTCGCCTCATCTTATCTGCTAGTTTATAATTATTGGATACGTCCTATCGTCTGCTATCCGGCCGGATTACTTAGTATCCTACTTCGTTGACCCCGACGTTCTCAATATCCTACGCTGTCGACTCCGACGTTCTTTTTGACCGACGCTGTCAACCACGACGTTTTCTACATCTCATGGTTGTGACCCGACTTTCTTCATTGCGTCTTCAATTCCATTTGCCTGCTAACAGTTACCACGTGGATCTCACACTTCATATCCTACACTGATGATTCATGACAGATAACCAATTCTCAACTTCCGACGCGGCTGCCTTCAATCAATTTACCTCAACCCTCCTTCGACTTAAGCCGCAGATTCCTGTGTTATTTTATGTGACTGTCGCAAGTTGTGGTGTCTACAAATAGAAGGTTATTTCCCAAATCACAAGTCAAGCAAGACGGTATTGGTGGACAGAATTTTTCAGCCAGGAAATAGGCACTACAAAAGCTGAGTTATGCACGCCGAGTCAGTACGCGAAATTGTGTTGGCTGCCGTCTAGCCTTGCCCATGGAACGTTCTAAGTGAACCGGGCAGCCAGCCAGGTGGGCAGGCATCGGTCAATTGGCTGGTGCCTTGAGCTGCGAGCAGACTGGGGAAGCATAGGGCCACTAAGAGCTTGCGTCCTCTCGCAGCGGTTGATAGTGGGAGATTTTGTCACCTGTCAGTAGATAGCTAGCGTGACAATGGAGGCCATCGTGAATCTGCAAAGTGGCAGGCTCCCACAAAAACCCACTACAGTGCAACCATCAGCTTCTGCTGTGAATGCTGCCATTCCCACAATGAGGCACCGCACAGAAACTTGCCTGTGTGCGCTACCACACGGCTGCAATGAGAGTGCGCACCGGAAATGTGGATATTGACTTCTAATCAGCTCTCATCAAGCAGATCAATAAATGTACGCAGCTGTTGTAACCCAGCGTGTTCCTGTGTCAACACCGGTTATGTTCCCCCAGTGCGTGTTAGGAAGAGAAGACAGAATGGGATGACTGATGGTACTTTACTGTCACTGATACTAGTACATCAACTCTGGTTCGTGTGTCCGACAGTAGCCTTCTGTGGTCGTTCTCATTTAGGCAGCAGTCTCGTCTAGGCAACGTGTCCACAACAGAGTCCCCGTTCTGCTAGCGCCTCGCTATTTAAGGGGCAGTCGTCATTGCTCCCTATTGGCTCTCCCAGTGCGCACGCTCGCTTACGCATGTCTGTGTGTCTGTCCTTGCTTGACCTCACTCGGCTCCTGGCCGGCTCCAGCAGCAGTCCGCCTCCAGTGGCCACCTGACTTCGCAAGCCTTCTTTGTCCTGGCCTAATGTCCACCCTTTGACGGTCGTGGGACATGGCCCGTTGTGTATGCATCGGACTGGCGTCACGTGAATTCGTACTGTGTGACGTCTGGCTGACGTGCTTGACCACTCTAACACCTTCCACTGTTGCAAGGGTTGACCTGTGGGGCGTGACGTCGGTTTGTCTGTGTCTTTGTCTGGGTGACATGCTCGAGCCTCTCAACAGCAGCCTTTTGAGGAAGATGACTTGCTGTTAGTTAAAACAGTTCTATGTTTGGGTAACTGTGTTCTTTTTCTCTCCCGTACTGGCTTTGGGAACAACATTCGGGCAATCTCACAGTTTATGCTCATTAAATTTAAGAGATGTGGGGTATGACAGTTTATTGCCGCAGTTTCTCGTCTACGATGGCTGACGAGCAAACTTACCTTCGTAGGACCGCACCTAGAATCCGCTATCCAAGCTTGGAGACCCTGGGCCAGGAAAGACATCAACATCCTGGAAAAGGTACAACGGCGCGCAACCAAACTTGTTATGGGGCAGGGCTCGCAGCCTTATGAAACACGGCTGTCGAATCTCAACCTCTTCCCTTTGCGCTACAGGCAGCTTCGGGGGGACCTGATACTAGCATTCCGCATATTACGTCTTCAAGACTGCTGTCCTATATCAGGGGATTTTTTCGAATTAGCAACGACCACGAATCTGAGGGGTCATCCTCTGAAATTAAAGGTGACAGGGGCCAGGCTGGACGCTCGGAAACACTTCTTTGCAAAAAGGGTGGTCGGAGCGTGGAATGCGCTTCCTCAGGACGTTGTTATGTCGGAATCGCTAGAGAGTTTTAAGCGAAAACTGGATCGATATAGTAGTGCACGGTGGATCGTGACAGACAATTTGCAATAATAATAATAATACTTCCAATTTTTCAGTAGTATTAGTTTTTATATCCATTCACGTTTGCTATTTATAACGCCCTCCCATGCATAGCCTCATGCGAAGGTCTCCGCGGTCTACCCTACTTGGCTATCTGAGTACCGTGATGACCCCGCTAGCGATCTTATCAGCCAGACCTGACGGCCTAAACATTCACCCTTGGTTCGACCCAAAGCGGACTGTCGACGATCTGGACGGGTGCCTCTGTTTTTCCAGTTCCGTTGGCGGACTCTGCAATCAGCAAGGAAGAATCAGGACGTGGCTTCCACACGGTGATGATTCTGGGAACCTTTGCAATGCCCCCCCAGTGGGAACCCCTTTTTTTCTCCTAAATCCCACGCATTACCCCCACAAGGGCGACGGTTTTTCTCCTAAAAATCCCTGAGGAGTTTTTTCACTGTCTGCTCCTATTTTCATCCTATGACACAGGACAACTGGCCTCGCCAACAGTCTAAGCAACAAATTTTTTGCTACCACTGCATATATGTACAAATAGGGCACTCAAAGGAATTTTCCCTACATACCCTCAATATACTGATACTGATACTGAATATGTTGCAGCAGTAGCAACCGGAACTGATGAAGCCTCTCACCGTTAAGCTATAAAATTCATAAATTGGTCAATTAAGCACTGCCGTTGGTTCAACATCCGTCAATCACATCGCCGGCAGCAAGTCTGAGTTCCTGTATGCCCCAAAAGCCCACATCACCTTTAATTCCTTGTACAAACGATAAGAGGACTTGTTCTCGGTCGATCTGGAATGGAAGGTGCGAATCTTATTCCATAATCTGGATCCTGCCGAGCACGAATGGTATGTCAACCTTATTCTTCCCAAGAACCCTCGAGAAATGAATTTTGTGGACACGTAGAAGACTAAAGCACAGATTTTGGGTGAGCCATCGTTTCTGTTCAACATCCGATTCCAATGCTTCAAAATGTGCAAACAGGAATCTAATGACTTCATCAAGTATGTCAGCATTATCGACGGCGAGTATGGGCGATTTCACCTCGGTTTTCTAAAAGAAGACCAGTTTAACTAAGTCATCATATTGAGAGGGCGGAACTTTCGTTCTTGAGATCTCTTCTCATATTAAAAAATCGCAAAATAAAATAAATTTAACATCAGTACATATGACACGTGTAGAGTTGACGTCAGCAATATGTGTGAGCCAGCTACATACTGCAGTTACTGAAAAAATGCGTATTACATGTACAACAGTTTCCCAACAAATGTAAATCGTGTTTGCAGTTAAATGTCGCAACGTTTTCTCAAAGGACCACCTCGTCAGAGAGACCGTTCCACGCTCAAACTACTCTCTGCGAGAAGGCGTTCCGTCAAATGTCTATATAGGACAGCTGCCTCTGAAGTTCAAAAGGGATAACTGTGTCCGCGCAATTTCGAAGAATTCATCAAATTCTAGGGCATTCTCACGGCCTCTGACAATTCATAGGTTTAAATGAGGCTAGTGTGTAGTTGTCTGTAATTGAAAGGAAACAAATCCAGTTCAGCCAGTTCTGGTTTCGTAAGGCAGATGACCAAGATTCTTGACCATCTTCGTAGCCCTCGCCTGCAAACGGTCCAGATGCAGATAATCCTTCTTAAACTACGGTGCCAGGCCTGCAGGGCATACCCCAAGTGCGACCAAACAAACGCTCCGTAGGCTTTTCTGAAGAGTTCCTTGTCTCTGTGGACGAATCCCCGTCTTATCGTAAACAACACCTTTGTAGCGCGTTTAGCTGCATTTAGACATTGTGAAGATGGTTTAACCGAGGAGGCTTAAGCGAGATTCCTCTGTTCATCAGCATTTGACAGGGGTAGCCCATCGAGGACGTATTGGAAGGAATCATCTCCCTCATTGGGCTTTCTAGTACGGAGCCTTAAAACCACACACTTACTAACGTTGACATATAAGAGCCAACGAGCAGACCAACTGCTAATTCGACTAAGACTCTCTTGAAGTGCTTGCCTATCGGTGTCAAAACTGATGGCTCTCCAGAGTTTGATATTGTCAGCAAACATGATGGCGCTGCAACCCAGGTCGTCGACACAGTCGTTGATACATTTTAAGAAGAGCAGTGGCTCTAAGATAGAGCCTTGGGGGACACCACTTAGAACAGATGTAGGGGTTGACTTCGGGTCGCCAGTGCACACAGTTTCCGATCGCCCTGTCAAAAAATCTGCGATCCATGCCAGCAGGTTTCCTCTTATTTCAATTTCCGATAATTTATACAGTAGAGGTTTATGTGGGAGAGCCTGCAGACCCTCGTAGAACTTTATATTCGTCACGTCAGAGCTCATCATCGGAGTGCGTAAACGCTGACGATGGTGGCGAATTTATCATTTCGAAGAGGCCGGCGGAGACTCATCAGCCGATTGTTATTGCCCTTTAGTAAACAGGGCAGACGTCTCACAATGTCTTTTCGCATGGCAAAGGCGACGTCGACCTCGCGTCACCATGCCAGTTGACGGTCACTCCAAAAGAAAATGTAACCGCAACTCACCTCTTCCAGTTGGCCTTGGTCTGCAAATCGAGCTTCGCCGAGCAAGGTGATGTCGACCATGAAACACGCTAGTTTCCGGGTGATAAGCGCTGTCCATTGTTCTGGTGGGCTGCTCCTAGGATGGTCTAAGAAAGAGCCCATATTCCAGACTGCTAGTATGAGAGGACGCAGACTAGCGGCCTGGCCTGTTTGTTGGGACGTAAGACGGTGGAAACAGGAAAGAGGATGTATGTTTCTATTTTTATTTCGAACCTAAGTATGCAGTCTGCGAGCTACGGTCCGCTTGCAGAAGGCGCGAACTCAGTACTTGTTTAGGACATCTTTTCTAGCTCCCTAGACTAAGCAATCTTTCCCTAAATAAAACTGCTATTACTACATATTCGTCTCAGAAAGCTGTCGGACTCCACTATGGGACACAAGCTTAGAGAGTGAATGAAAGGTTTGCTTTAACCTCGATAATTATTTACGTTCGAACGAGATCCTGACTTGAGAACTGGAAAATGGTAGATGTCTTCGATGAGTCAGAAGAGAAACCGTTTAAAAATAGACTAAGAATAAATAGCTAAGCAATCGATGGAGGTCGACACTCTTGATAATCGAGCTTGGAATACCGTCAGTTCCCGAAGAGTGCGAGTCTTTTAGACAAACAATGTGTTGACGAATTAATTCTATCAAGAAATCCAGGGTACTGATAATATTGACTAAGCATGACTGGAACGATGGGACCGGTTCAGATTCTGTCGTAAGATGCTTTGCAAAGAATGCATTAAAAAATTCGGCCTTATCAGACTCATCAAAAACGATTTTTTTATCTTTACTCAGTAATGGGTGATTTCATGACCTCGTTTAGCGGGCCGACGACGGAACAGTTTGGCAATAGATTTTGCAGAGTTTAATTCATTGAGTGCGCAAAATTCCCTCTGTAACGTCCAAGACGAATCTTTGAAGCTAATTCAAAATTTTCTGCGATTTTTAGGTGCACCGGTAGTGAACTACTAGATTGGTCAGACGAAGAAGAAGAAGAAGAAGAAGAAGCGATCACTGAAACAAGAGATTTATTGTCCTGACGTTTCGGATTCTCTCGAGAATCCTTAATCATAGGTTATAGTAGAACAGTCTGAGACATGCACAGATAAGAGTAGATTGGTCTTTCTACTGCCTTTGCCTTTTCTTTAGTCTTGGCAAAAAAAACTGGGAAACGGGGGGGGTTCGAAGTGTAGGGCTTTGCATTTTTATTGGCACAAATTCCAAGATGCTATTTCAAACAGCTGACATGAAGTCACAGAAACTTTTTTGCATGGTTCATGGAGGAGAGGTGCATCCAGCCTACTAAGTCCACAAAATTGTTAATTATGTTAATATCAATGAGGCAAAAGTCATGATAGATACGAATGGTACTAGCCTTTTTCTTAAAGGCAAGCGAAAGACAGCAATGGATTAATGTATGGTCACTGTGGAAGAGGCCCTGCCTATAATCAACGAAAAGAGGAACAATGACGTTCGTGAAAATTAGGCCTAAAATATGTTTAACTATCGTTGGAGAACAGACCAAATCAGACCAGTTTGAAAAATGAGTGGTATCTAGGACGGATTGAAATCTGGGTGGACAACAGTTCGAAAGTCAATCAATTTCAGGAAATTTGAAATCCCCAGCGAAAAATTTTGCGTCGGAGTTGGGCTCCGAAATCAGCCCAAATAAACCAAATTCCTAAAAAAATTATTTTTCGTAATTTCTTGTCAGCGGACATGGAGCAAATTCCTTCGGAAACAAAAGTACAAGTCCGATCATCTAATTTAAAAGTAGACCAGAGTTGAATTAAATCACCGGCAGTCATATAAAGATGTACGTTGCGCACGTCTTAATGTACCAGTCGCTGGAATTTATTTAAAAAATACAGATCAGAATGCTAGAAAATTACCACAACTTCAGCCGTCATTTGGACGTATTTCAACTTTATAAACCTACTAGAGGAGAGGCCGCATTGAAGTCGAAAGACGCTGCCTATCTAGCGCTTCTCCCTTATTTGACCTTTAAGGAGAAACAGAGACAGGAGCCGTATGTTCGCCTATGGCCTGGAGTGTGTGTAAGTTTGACCAGCTCAATCGATGACGTCCACCATATGCCCGACATTAGGACGGTGACTGCGGTCAGGTATAATGAAAGTAGACGCACCGCCATCTATCGCACTCTAAACCCTTTTCCGCTTAAACCGGTGTGAAGACAAATTCGACATGACCGAGTTGGAATCGGGCATAAGCCGCTTTCTACAGATACAATCAGAAACACCGCTTAACTTTGTCTTAATTGACAGTATCCTTTTGTACTGGTACTTCTGCACTATTAAGCCTCCCTCACCCATAGTAGGTACCTAGAGACATTCGAGGAACCAGAGTCTCCTATTTCTACTACTGCAACTACTGCTTTTACTGGTGCTTCTAGCGGTGTATCTGAGTGATTGTAGTGCTGGTGCGATTACTGACGCTAATATTTGGTCAAAAATGACATTGATTGGAGTCATGTCTTGGCCCGTTTCCTTTGTCATAAGGTTTGCCGTCTGTAGGCACCCATAGACTTACTGCAGTATGTAACACTAGCTTTGACTTTACAGAACGTCTACTCATATCTCCTCGATTCTAGCAAGGTGTGAATCTGCGTTTAGGCTATTCCGAGTAACTGCATGTGAGGCTCGGAGCACAGTAGGGCTCCCCTTGCTTTCTGCCCTCTCAACCGTATCCACCCGGCTGCGTGATATTATTGGTTGACGAAACTTTATTAAGTAATAATCCAAGCTTTACCACGCCTTTACGCAGCATAGTGTCCTTTGCCGTTAACAGGTCAACCTTTTTGTACTATCTAAATCCACCTTGAGGTTTAGGCGAGGTCTTCTGTTTAGTAGGGGAGCAATCTGCTCAATAATCAAATGATATTGCGATATCCTAAAACTGTGTCAGTAGCTAAGTAATAAGCAGTCAGCATAACAGATGGGAATGTGAGTTTGCCAAATTTCTCATTTTCACGTGGTGATTCTGTAGGATACTTAGAATTTCTTGCGAGCATGCAGGTCAGCAGATACAGGCAGATTACGCCGGCCTACACGACAGGTTCGAGGTTCTCACGAGCGATGCCTGGATTGTACTGATTTCTTGAATCACGTACACATGTGACTGTCAAGATTACCCTTTTTCACTTCCTACCATGCGTAGATCTCGATTGATGAACGCAAAGAGTCGAATTTTCTCTGGCTAGGACGAGCGTGTTTTGTGCATAAAAGGTTATCCAACCAGACTCAACAGGTAAGTATTATCCACAACAGAAACAGGTCACAAACAAATGACGTGCACCAATTTTTCCTGATCACGGGACTAACCTTATAGCGTTCTATTGAAGTCTACATTCCACACAGGCGGTTATATGATGCCGCTCACATAGGATTTAATGTTTATTCTCTCAGCTGACATGAAATAAGTCCGGTGGTGAGGACCATAGTCAATGGAAATCTGATATAAATTCGAATATTTATGTACAACTTAGGATTGCAATATCATCAACTACTCAACCAACTAACCAAAATTAATTTCTGGACGGGCCATTTAAAGTTAACGGTTATTGTGTGGTCTGCCATAGATACTTCATTGTTACATTAGAAGGGTTTAGTTCTTGCACGAGCTAGTGACAATTCAATCTCATATATCCTTCCTGTAATGAGCTGGGTAATACGCAAAATTCATTCTGAGCCACCTTTGAACTAGGTCAATGCTTATTTGTTTCAAATATCAGAAAAGATAGATCATGATTTTTAGGAAGAAACCCAAGGGGGAGAATTCATGGATACGCGGGCTTTTTTGACCGTTCAATCTGGCTTAATGGGCAACTCAAATAAATTTCTGATAAAGGGGCTTCCAGGTCGTACAGTCTTATTTGTTTTTTTTTCGGTCACGACTATACTAACAGGACAAACAACTCCAAGGGTGACATACACATGGCCTAGATCAGCATGCTCTGATGCTTGCCTTAGAGACACTCGAAGGCATCTTACGGCAGTGTCAGTCATGTATTCTCGTCCGGTCACAATCTTGTCCCATTTTATCCTCCATCTATTATGTATATCATATCATACCCTCCTTACTGGTGTTAATCTCCTTATATTTCTATCCGGGACCGGACCTTAAGCTCGTAAAGGCTAGGGTTTGCTCATGACTTGAGCTGCGGAAACAGAATTTTGCGTATATGGCAAAGCGTTCCGCGCAGCAAGTAGACAGATCCACAACTAAATTAAACCCGCTAAAAGGTCACTGGGACACTGTTCTCTACATGTGAGCATTACTATGACCTCTATAATGCGTTACATGTCTTATTAACAAACAAGTTCGAACCCTTTGCTACCTACGCGAACTTTCAGGAAGGAAGCAAGTGAAAAGAGAGCGTAATTGGATTCCTATCTATTGCAGTAAAAACGGCAGTGGGCAAAATATGTCAGCTAGGCAGCTATGCGCAGAGAGACTTAAAAAATCAACACATGCTCGTTTGAATAGGTAAGACCGATGATTAAATTTGCAACAGATGTTTAGTCTGTGTACACAGGGAAAACTTGTAGATCTCAATTTCGAACCTTCATCAGACAATTTGGCATATTATTACTTGCTATTTTTAGTAATATTTATTTATTACATGGTTCGCAGGGTCAAATTCATAACCTATGCATTCACCTCCCATCTACCCTGTGTCAACCGGCAACGGACTGTTGACAATCGTGGCGGGTTCTTCTGTTTTCGTCACATTGTCGGCAGACTCGGCAATCACCAAAGGCGCTTCGTGATCGTATCTCCGCAATCCGGTCATTATTTTATGACCTCTGCGGTCCCCTCCTCGTTGCGACCCTCAACATACGGAGGATATCCACGATAAGCTCCCTTATCTTGCCTCGCGCCTTCTCGGCAGCAGGACAGTTCTATTTCGCCTATATTTTCCCCCCAAGAGAGACAGTTTTTCTCCTTCAAATCCTTCCAATCGCATTCAAACTTTTGTATTTTCCGAAAAATGCGCCGGGAGTTCTTTGCATTGCCTGTTCTTTTTGTTGTTTTCCCACCTTTTGACTCGTGTCATTTGGCATCGTCAATGGGCCGAGCTACATTACCTATGCACTTCTACTTCTCCAAATAAGTGCGTAGTCATGTATGTTTACTATTTTCCACCAACAGACGGCTACTCACTTGTCACCTGCAATTATGTAAACGACAACTCTCCGACTTTTTCTACTGTATCGATGCATTGTTCATTCACTGTGTCACTAATATGGAGCTCAAATGCGTTTGTCCATCGTTCCCTTAATAAAACTGAACTGAATCCACAGAATTTAAATGATCGCTGGCTAACATCTTTCAGTGTAAAATATTATTGATCAAGAAACAGGAAATACACTTCGACTACAACTTCTCTGAAAATGTTCAATCTTTCTACGGTCAGAAGCGTTCATCAGACCAAAGAGGGGACAACAATATTATAGGATGGTAAGAGCAAACATGCGCTGCAGTTTTAAATTTATTTCGGGAAAGAAGGCATTATTGGCTACTGAATCACATATCGGTGTCGCCTATGCAGAAACTCGATCTGCATGATGTGAAATTGCTAGCCTATTCGTGTAAATTAGACCAAAGTCCATTAAGGTGGATCTTTTTAAAGTGGTCCACTTTGAAGGACTAGGGGTTCACAAGTCTTGGCGAGACCACAGCAATCTGCCAACTTAAACTGCAACACGAGATCATCAGTGGGTCTTCGTTAATTTTATCAATGTAAATATTGGCCGTGTTCGCAGAAATGAGCAAATGCACTTAAGATCATCAGCATGAAGGAGATTCTGTAATTTTTGAATACTGTCTGAATTTCATTTATGCATAGAATGAAGAGAGGAGGACCCAAGACCGTGCCTTGAAAAACGTCACTCTTGATCAGACGAGATGTCGAGTAACTCTTTCGTAGTAGGACCTTTTAGATAAGTAGGAATCAATGAAGTCGAGGAGAGGAGGCTGGGTGTCGAGATCTACTTGTTCCGTTGGAAGTCGTCTGTTCGGCACCTTGTCAAAGACTTTGGTATGGTAAGAGTAGATCACAACCACTGATTGCTGCTCATTAGGAAAGAAATGCTTGGATGTGCTTAGCTCGTTAAATTGACGGTGGCCAAATCTGCCTCTGTCGAATGAAAAACTGAAAATCCATAAATGACAGTTTCTTCTGGATTTAAACTTTTCTTACTACGAAACATTAATACATATAATATACAACTATTCAATTTTATATTTCGCTATTATTTTGCCTTTGAAGTCAGTTTTTTTACTTTAAACTAACTCGCTATTTCGCATACTATTAAACGAGTATAAAACCTAAAGAAAGCCAATATTGGTTGCAAAAGAAGGAGTTTCTTTGAGGTTTTTTCCTGACTTCCAGCGCTTTCTGTCACCCAAGATGTGCATTTCCAATAAATCTTATTATCATAAAAGGACAAGATTTACGTGATCTTTATGTGAACGACCATGCTGAGTAGAACTCAAAGGCTTATTAGCTAGGCCGAACTCGCGAATTTGAGTAAAAATACGTTTCCACGAATTTTGTTAGAGCCTAATTTTTATGAACGCCTCGACAATTATTTAGATCCGAACGATGTCCTGACTTGAAACTGGAGGGATAATAGATATCTTCAGTGAGACAGAAAAGAATCTGTTTGAAAGATAAACTGAAAATACATAAATAAGCAATCAAAGCAAGTTCGTGACCCTCTTGATAACGGAGCTTGAACTACCCAAAGAACGCGAGTTGTAAGACGTATTCTTTGCCTACGTATTAATTTAAAGGAGAAATCAATGAAACTGATAAAACTGACTAAGCGTGGATGGAAAGATGGAACGGTGATAAGATGTTTTGCAGACAATGTGCTAAATAATCTAACTATATCAGGATCTTCGAGAGCGAATCGTTTATTTCTAGTAATGGAGCATTTTCATGACATTGTTTATAGGACGACCGACGGCAGAACAATTGAGAGTCATATTTTGCAGGGTTTAACATGAGCCCCTCTATCGGTGAGGTGCAAAGGGACTCGTCCGGGCTAATTCGAATAACTTCGAGATCCTTAGATGCACGGAGAAAGAACTACTCGACCGAGGTTTTAACTGCTTCCTGAATTTATTTTTCTATGCAAAAGAAAGAAGCCGTGCATTCAGAAGCATAGACCTTGGAAATATTTGTTGGCACAAATTTCAAGATGCTACTGGAAACGGCCCACTAGAAGTCACAAAGACATACTGCGTCTTTCACGGAGGAGAGGTTATGGTAGTCAATTAAGTTGTTTATTAAGTTAATCGCTTCGAGGTCGAAAGCATGCTAGATAAAACTGCTTTGTTTAAAGAGACGGTACCAAAGCTACGGTTAATTAATGCGTGGCCACTTCAACACACTACCCTATTTGGCAGAAGCATCACGGGGCACTATATACAACTGCAGTGAATCACCCCATGCAGACTATCATCAAAGGTTCACCGCTGCCCACGGGTGCATATGTACTGACTGCCTACGCCCGCCTGCCTAGCCAATCACCTGTCAAGGTCGACTCACACAAAGACTGCTCCAGACGCTGAGGTGACTCCCACGGTCACTTCATTTCAGACTAGTCCCTGTGGCGTGTGGCTGCTCGCTCGTCTGACAGTCAATTTTTTCCTACCAATTCTCCATTCATTCTGTACAGAATAGGCTCTCCCTTCCACTCTGGCCTCTCATGACTTCTATGCACTCAAGGAATCGGGCCTGAAGATTTCAGTTGCTAGGGTTTAACTTTCTTAACTCCGAGCGATACAACATCCTATCAACTAGTGCAGCACACCTAATAGACGGCAACTGGACTTGTCGCACTTGCATATAAAAGTTGCGGTAAGACTGTCTTCTAGGGCTATCTTAATATATATTCCCTCCGCTCAACTCTCTTACGCAATTTGTGGTCGAGCAAAAAATTCTTGGCTCGCAAGTGTACAGTAGACGCCGTTGATCATGCAATATTTCGACATATGCGAAAGACTAATACTCTTTCGTTAATCAGAATTGACTGCAGTTGTGATACTGATCATCGTGTAGTGTATTATAAAGTCATTTCAGTCAGGATAGGAAGCCGGCTTTTTAACGAGCTTCGTTTCACTTCCTAGCAAAACATATCGATTTTAAAAACTGACTACTTAAGTAGTATGTCTTTTTATCATAGATTTTGACTGCCTTTATCAATTCAAATATATTTTATGGAAAGCATGCACGAGAAAATTATTTTTTGAACTTGTATGATAGCAAATTGCGCGCTCTGTGAATTTTATACGCAAAGAAAGGGTAGCTTTCGGTTTTAAAAAGTTGCCTAATTGCCGAACAATGTTCTAAACGAGTGAATGTTACAGTGAAATTCAAGGTTTAAAACTGCGCACTGTGTGCATCCTATTTAAGGAAATGTACAGTTTCGCCTACAGTTGGAGGAAGTCGTCACCTAGTAGTCATCAAATACTGAAATAGATTTGGAATATATTTTATGCAGTATAGGCAGCACTAATAAATTGACGGATACGATTTATTATGGATGAAGACCTAACAATTGTAAAAAAGCTCATAATTAGCAACTAATTTAAAACTGAAAGCTACCCTTTCTTTGCGTATAAAATTTAAAGAACGCGCAATTTGCTATCATACAAGTACTAAAAAAAATTTTCTCGTGCATGTTTTCCATAAAATACATTTGAATTGATAAAGGCGGTCAAAATCTATGATAAACAGGCATACTACGTAAGTAGTCAGCTTTTACAATAGATACGTTTTGCTAGGAGGCGGAACGAAGCTCGTTAAAAAGCCGGCTTCCTATCCTGACTGAAATGACTTTAGAATACACTACACGATAATCAGTATCACAACTGCAGTCAATTCTGATTAGCGAACGAGCATTAGTCTTTCGCATGCGTCGAAATATTGCACGATCAACGGCGTCTACTGTAAATGACTATTTAATTGTGTGGGAAATGAAAAACAAATATTAAATTAAAGAAACGTTTGTTTGTTTCAATGTACTCAATAGAATCAAATCCATCAACATAAACTCCTGCCACTCAGGCAACTGATGCCTGTTGACGGAAATTCAACCTTCTATTGGCGGAATTTACCGAAAAAAGGGAGAGTCGGTTTACTAAAAATGTAAAAGCAGATTAGAATTGCAAGTCAAAGGTAAATAGGACCTCTAAAGACAGTCCTGCGAAGGTACCTACGACCGCTGTCTCACTAACTGTCATGGCAGAATGCAGTAAAAACTAGCTCTGGCTTCGCTAGTCGCCACTGCTGCTTGAGACAGCAGTTCAAGTTTCTGTGTCCAACAAACCTCGCATTCTAGTGACTTCTTTCTTTTCTAACATCTTGCTATTTGAGTACATGAACCGATTACACTTTACACATTCTGTTTAATTAGTAACCAAAAAGACTCTTAAAAAGAAGTCAAATAATTCATCAACTGACTAACGTGATTAACCAACTCAAAGAATGAACGTAACGAAATAAATTGTTGGGACGCAGCGCCACTTGTAGGGAGTTCAGCTTGTTTTAGAAATATTGGGGCCTTCTTTTATTCAGCTTCAAGACTAGGTATTCCGCGAATTCAGGAAGGAAAATCCATTCATCTTCCTTTCTTGGTAAACTAGTTCTTAATAGCGTGCTCATAATATGTTTAGAGGTCCCAGCGTCGGTGTTTAGGTGCAGAGTGTGGACATGTCCATTAACTATGCCCTGAAACAATCCGAAAGCATAACTTACATTAAGCGGTTTTCCTTAATATCGAAATAATAGTCAAATCCCATTCATGGTAGTAGTGTATCGAAATTCGTGGTCTAGGAAAACCTTTTTGTGGGCATATTTTAGCTCAAAAGATTTACGCTGTTGACCACCTTAATAGGACTTATATAGACCTTCAATATTTGACAGAAGATAAGGGGCTAGTAGATCTTTTGAGTAAATCGTAAGTTGGTATTCGACGCAGGTAGGCACTGAACCAGCAGATTTAAGAATGGGGACTGTTGATGCTACCCATGCCGAATATTTCGAGGTCTCCATATTGCCTGCTGTCCAAAAGCGATCACTTTTAACTTTTACTTTCGGTGCAACTGCGTGGAGGGGAGACCAAAGGGGATTGACGAACCAGGGTCAACAATCCAAATTTAAATTCGAATTTCACAGGGGGATCGCGGTAGTGGATAATTTAATCGTTACGAGGCATCCCTTCATGATTTATCAATAGCGAATTTAAATTTTTGTCAATAACTTTCTGATTTAAACTAGATAGCGCGAAAGGCATACATATGATTCACTTCCGTCCGAAGATATTTGGTGGTTGACATCAGCTGACTAAATGGATCGGCAAGTATTGGAGTCATCCATTGCGTTCATATTTGACCGTTAAGACCCTCGAGCTGCTAAAATCTGTCTCGTGTAACGATGAAAATTTGAGGGAGTTGGAAGAAGCCAAAGAAAGCTCTGAAGAGGGGGTCGTTAAGGAGAGGAGTAGCTGAACCAGTGTCGACTTAAAACTTAAGGGGCGGTGACAAACCGCAAAAATATTGGTGCATGATGATTGAGGCGTCGTGTTGGCCAAAAACATCCAGAGTATCGCCTCACTGACCCCAGTTGACTGGAGGAAAGGGGCATGCGCGTTAGCTGTCGTCCGTCTTTCGTGACTAGCTCGCATCGAAGCGAACTTTGCCAAAGCTCAGCGCCACTGCTTTCGATTACTAGGAACAACCAATCAAAGATGCCGCAAAGCTGGCCCCTGGCCCGGCAAATAATAGCACGCCTGCATGCGTAGACCGATGCATTCTGCCTGGCCAAAAACCTTCAAATCCAACCCAGATAATAACTGCTGTCACTGGACGCTGGAATGCCTCCTGCTAAGCCCACAATTAGGACCCGGCTAGCCTCCTAGCTGGTCATGCGCTCCGAAGTCAAATTTCTTTCTGCTTATTCTTTAATACTCTGCATACAAAATAAACTATTCCTACTACTCTGGCCTTCACTGACTTCTTCTCTCCTAAGAATTATGGTCTGAAGATTGCAGTTGCTAGGGCTTACCCCACTTAAACCTCTGCGATACGTCTTTCGACGACTCCTATTTGTTTGTTGTGGTGTATTCTTCAGCAAAACTGGTAAAAGCTTTTTGGTGTTAGCAGCCTAACCAACGCATGTAAATTATAACCACAGCAGTAACCTCATGATAGTTGAACATTGTCCACAAGGGAGACTGGGATAGCCATTTCTAGCTAAGCAGCTGTCATCAGTTAGCCATTGCCAACTCAGTGCGATGTACCCCCGGAGGCTTGAATCCGCGACCTGATGAGTAGAGGTCCAAAGCTCCAGCCCACTAAACCACGGACTCACTGTCTTGCCGATTTCAATTGGGAATATTTGATTTTTGGATTAACGCTTACCAACGGATAATACAATTTGTAGTGGTCGCTTCCGACCGACGTCCTCCATAGCTTTGCTCGACGTCATTGTTCAATGCCAGCTGCTTCAAGGTCATACAATATCTCAGTCAGCGCTTACGGACGCGCTGACCTGCAGAGACTTTACCTACTTTCACTCGGACACACACACGTTTGTCTAGGTTCTCGCGGCTGCCCAAGCACCACTCGAACAAGTCCCTTTTTCCCCACCCTCGGCCGCCAGACATCACTTCGGATCACGACGTTCTAGCGGAAGGTCGTGTTCTCCGTAGTCAACCTTCTTCCGTCTATTCTCCATTCCTCTGTGTAGGCAATAAATTATTTCTCCTATTCTGCCCTCCATCGACTTCTTCTCTGCTAAGTAACCATGGTCTGAAGATAGCAGTTGCTAGGGTTTAACTTACTTACCGTCCTGCGATAAATTCATTCATATCGCTCTGTCTTGGGGCTAACTCTCGAGCTCCGCCAGCATTAGCTCGACGGCTAGCCTATTATAGGCATATTAAATTGCTGATGGTAGTTGTTTTGAAAGAGCTTATGGTTCAGTTCGGTTAACGGAATATTGCAATTTATCTGTACTTGTCTCTATATTTACAATACTGAATGGTGAGGATCAGATTCATTATAAAACCTCCGATTCTTTGTCCGAATTCCTGGCTCTTCTCACACAACCGTTGACAGCTCCTAAAGAAGTTGCGTCGCCAATGCCATTTATGTAATATAGAAATTTGCTTGTAGACAGAACGGGTACTGAACACGAGAGGCAGCACATGTGGGAAGTCTTCGAAAACATGACACTTAGGAATGCTGTAGACCACAAGACGGTGAGTCGGCAGATATGAATTCTCGATAATCGACCGTAACCTTGACGCTCACGCGTTAAGTGCATGTCGCGTGATACTAGACAGCCTTAACAGCAGTAAATGCAAAACGTACCTAAATTTTTATTGTTATTCTCAAGGCAAATCGAGCTCATTAACTCCACACCCTACGTATAAGGCTTTCGTGAACATTTCATCATATAGGACCCCAAACTAGACTTTTGGTCCCTTCAAAACCTGCTTAAGCATGCTTCAAGGATAGGTAAATCGTAGGCGATGAGCTTTCCACATCTTGATCTAGTGCGTCGCCAAAAGACTGACAGGCTAAGTATGACGAGTGCTGTATGTAAAATGCCTAAGTTTGTCAAAATTTGCTCATTACTCGCATACAGTCATGAACGCACTTACGAAAGCTCAGAAATAATAATGAACAGCATTAGGCACATGTAGGACTTCAAAGAAGTATAAAGAGTACTAACTGTTTATAAAGAAAAATAAAATTTTCTCGATAATCTCCAAGTTTCGAAGACGTAAAAATAGCTTTAAATTTGAACAATAAATTTAATTTTCTTAATTTAAATACACAACGTAACCACTCTATTTATGTCAAAAACTTTTCTGAAATTCAAAGTTTTATACACAGTAAAATTATTGGATAACTATATACTTAATACCATCCTTTAAATTTCAGCACCTTTTCGAGCGTTATCAGTATCTTCGTGTTTTAGTCCATCAATTGAGATTCTATTCGACTTTTACGGCAAAACCTTTAAAATAAGATAAACGCCAAGAGCATTTACCGAGAAAATGATTTTTTGGATATAAGTTCTTATGAAGATGGTCATGTGGACTATATTTAGAAATGCCTCAAAACAGGAAATCACATTTGCGAGCAAAAAAACGTACGTAGCAGAAGTCTGATGTTGTTATTCCTAAGATAAACCAAAAAACTTTCTATAATAGGGTACATCGTTAAAAACCGCTTTTATTGGATATTCAGCTGACAAATTTCTATCTATATTAACTTCGGCCTAGGTAATGTCAAAATGAAAATCAAGATTTTGACAATTTTTTAATTTATCTGAAGATAATGACTTGATTTGGCTGGAAATTAAAGAACTTTTGGATTATTTTCCGCTATAGAGGATTATTCTCAGGCTGTGATCTAGTTTCCGAATAAAAAAACGAGTGGCCATATGCATAATAAGATATTTCCATAATCATTAATCGTCTGTATGTTCCGTTTCTAAAAAACGCATAACCGGAGATTATTATTTACAAAAGTATATTTATACATGATTTAAATTTAATGAGGCCTGTTTTGCATTACCTGTACGATATCATGTATGGACACTTTGCTTATGTGCCATCTAGGCGATGCAGTAAACCAAAAAGTGGCCAAAACTTTTTGTCACTGCATTTTGTGTAAAAACTTCACAGGTTAGCTGAACAAAATCTTTAAAAGATAAATGTCGCCTTGTTTCTGAAAAAAATGTTTTTCCTTAAACTTCGCTTCGCTTGCATCTCAACAATTTTGGACAAAGTTTTTCGGTTCTGGAAGGCATATGTTTGATACTTTTTAAACTTAATTTGGAAGTTTTCTATAGAATAATGCATATTGATAAAACGTTTGGTTCTGTCCTACTTAATAGCACAGGACACTTCTTTGATAAGAGACAACTCCCAATTTCACCATTATAATGCACATTACTCTGAATAAACTTAACTAAAACGGCGATTTTCCTAATCGAAATGCTTTCGCATAATAAAATCTGCTCTGAGGATCAATATAACGTGAACAAATGTATGCTTCACCACCAAGTTAAATTTCGTTACACATTTTGCATGCAGTACTCGCCATACTGTATAGAGAACTCAACTAAGTTAATTTTGCCTTTCAGGAGATTAACACAGTTGACCCCTCAAAAATTGACCCATTAGTTCAAGGTTGATATCTGGAAAGTAATTGACTCAATGCCACATTTTTCAATTTTGTGTAGTTAACTTGATTTTATCGAACTCGAAAGGGCCATGTTTTTCTTCTAAAATACTTTCAGAAGTGTCATGCAACAACTCGATGTTGTCGCTACCTGCTGATTCCTCGGTCGGTAAGGCAGTCGACTTCACACAGTGGCAATTTATCGTCAGTACTTTCGGCGTTCGTACAATGCTATCACGTGCACCAATTATATTGCTTTAAGGGTTATGAAAATTCCCCACAAATAATTCTAAAAAACACTCGGCAAGCATGCACGTGCTTTAGATAAATTCTTGTAGCGTATTACTTCCGATTTAGAAGACAGCCTAACTTAACTAAAATGTCATGTCAGTCATGTCACACGAAACTGTCTGCAATACCCCGATTCCAACTGTTCAAGAATTATACATCCTGCACAATTTATATCGCATTCCCTTTTAATATGCTGACATGCTTTAATGCTTACTAGTTATAATGGGTGTCAAGTAGTTATCTACCTACAGTCCAATTACCGTTTTTGCAGAATTAGTAGTTGAACTTTCGGTGCTTGCTGAAAGTCCAGATCAGTGTTTTGCCTGTTTTCAGCTGTTTTATGACGCGATCCTGAGAAATGAAATTAATTAGTCAGTCTTTTGATATTCTTCGTGAGGTTTTCGTTTTATACAGCAGATACAAAGGATATGTAATTGTTTCAAAAGTGAAATCTAATTAAAGTCTTCACGACAGCATTCTTCTTCAGCTAGAAATTACACCCTTCACTTTGAAAAGAGTGCCATAAACAAGCAGTTAAATTCTATATACTGATGGACCCACCGAAGCGCCGAACCGCTCGCAGATGGGTCCTGCAGGGAAGGTAAAAAGGGCAAAACGGTTGATTGGTCTGCAGACGTTTTACCAGCAAACATAGAGGTATTGAAATAGTGATTTCTGACTTACCTGCCGGCATAAACCAGACGCGCGCGCTTCAAATTGCGGTTCAAATTTCTCGTCCTCCATGGGAAATACTATTTTCGGGATTTCTGGATTTCGGACCAGCTAGCACTCTCGCGGACACTCGTTATTAGCTATTGGATTCATTTTCACAACATCCCCAGCCTCAGAAGCCACGGCAGGCACTAGTCAAAACGAGCAACCTCTCCGTGATCGCCTTCCGTCAACAATTCTCAGGGATTCCAGGTATCTACAAACGGCTGAGTCATTCCAATATCCTTTCAATACAGTTAATCGTTTTATACATATTGCATAGAGCTTTAATATCGCTTAACTGTACTTCGACCTATGATGGAAAGCAAAACTAAACGTACAGCGCAACGTGTAAAAAATCTGCCGTGAGTAGGATTTAAACCCAAAACCCGTGGTTTGCGGGCATCGGTCGTTACCATCAGACCACGAAGGCGCACGGTTTCCACTGATTTAATTCAGGATATAAGCCCAAATCGCAATTTCGAGGGTAGAAACTGCATGGTTGGCGCAACGAATTCGCGCCCTGCTAAAAGGCCTAGAAATCCTCGGAGCTCAATAGACACAAAGTACGAAGACCGAGATGGCATATCAGACATGGAACTTTCCAAAGTATTTTCCGTCATGCAGAAGGATATGGTATGCCTTAAAACGGAATTAGCAGAACTGAAGTCACTTTTGCATATTCTTACGCATGGCTCGATGTCGGAGACGACTGAAAGCCGAGAAAAGGCCAAGACGAAGAAAACACAGGAGGTTTCCATACTCCATAAGCAAACTACAGCAGAACCAGAAGTGGAACTCGACCTAGTCGAAGAGTCGGAAATCCATGAAAATGTAGAACATCCGGGAGTCGAACTCTATACGTTGGGCCAACAGGCAGACGGTGTCGCCACTAGACTAGCAGACCTCGATGAAGGGACTGAACATTTTGCTTACTCAAAGGCTGTCGTGCTTAACACAGACCCAAAAACCAAGCAGGTGGTGTCTAAGATACCAGTAAAAACTAGTCTGGTTGCGTCTCCCAAAAAGCCCAAGACGCCACCGACTACCACACAAAAAGGTGGCCTTGGCACAAAAAAGGAGCTGTCGGGTCCTCCCAATTATCAAATTCCGGAGCTTAGGGATCTCACAGCCCAAGTCGAGGATCCCCACACGTCGGTAGGGTCCACTAATAAACCTCAGCCTGTTATTAAATCGCAGCCAGTGCATCGTCACACAAGGCATGCCTGAATCTTCTTCGGAGGCCCCAAAGAATAGAATTGACCATGACATGGTTTTATTCTGAGGATACATTAAACTTCTCCTACATGAAAATGAAGAAATTGTGGTCCCCATCCTAAAAGCATTTAGGATGGGCCTGAAGAAGGGTCCATTTACGGACTCGGGTCAACCCACACCAATAAAATTTATACTCAAGCACGAAGAACAAGCGAAGCTATTGTTGAACAGGAAATCGCAACTACGGAACAAGTACCCAACGGTCTTTTTCAGCGGGAGTACTCGCCGGCCAAGAGGGAGAAGTGGCGGGCACTGAAAACCGAACTCCACAGGAGATCCAATGCGGGCGAGAGGAACTTGCGAATAATGAACGGGGAAATCATCACCGCCCAGAGGTCATTCCTCTGGAGACAGCCAATAACGCTGAGTTTTACAGACAAAAAGCAGACCAAAACTCAGGCAATAAAGTAGCTAATTCGCAGAGACCTTCCGGCTCTCTCGACCCACACATCTCTCAGAACTCTATGCCGGGAAGCTGCACTTTCTTTATACGAACGCAGAGAGTTTGCTTCAAAAGATTGACGAGCTCAAAGTTTGTATAGCTGACCTACAGCCGGATGTCATATCCATTACAGAGACCTGACTACAGGCCGACGTAATGGATGCCGAAATTGTACCCGGAGAGTACCAAGTTTTTCGTCGGGACCGGATACCTAGGAGGAGAGGAGGAATAACAGTGTTTGTAAAGAAGGGCATCATTGCGTCAGAACGCAAAAATGGTTCCCCTCATGATTGTGAAGCACTATGGCTTAAAATGAAAACGCGTGGTGCACCCACTTGACATTTCATGACTGTCTATAGACCACCAAATCAATCTCTAGAGGGTGCCGAGACCTTGTTTGGACTAATGCGTGAACTGGCTCAAAATGAAAAAGCGCTGATCACTGGAGATTTTAACGCCCCACTGATTAACTGGGATGAGCTATCAGTTAAGGGTTCTCATGAGTCTTTTAGCTCCAGATTCTTAAAGCTGACGGGGGACCTCTCTCGTGCAGAATGTTGGATTTCCAACGAGAATAAAAGAAACACAAACAGCGAACTGTTTGGACCTCGTAGTATCGAAAAACCCGATTGATACAAGCGAAATCAGGCCAATCGCGTCTCTTGAAAAAAGTGACCATGTCATGATCCTATGAAAATATGCTTCAAACACCAATCAACCGAGAAATACGGAGGTTCGGTTAAACTAATGGCGCGGAAATTACACCACAATTAGAAATGAACTAGCAGCAATAAATTGGTATGACCTTCTAACTGGTAGTCCGGATGCCGACTGGAACACTGTCACGGATCTTATAAGCGAAGTTATGCATCGAAACTGTCCGCTGAAAAAGTACAAAAGGCGAGCAGGCCCCCCTGGTTAACGCAAGGTCTGAAGAGCCAAATAAACCGCAAGAACAAACTCTGGAGAAGGTACGCATCAACACGCCAGTCTTCACACTACGAAGAATTCCGCCAAAAGCGGAACGAGGTAAGATCAAACATTCGAAAAGCGTGGAAAGTCTACGAGGCGAAAATTATCGAGCGGGCCGTAACGAAGCCAAAGGTGCTCTACAGTTACATCAACAGCAGGCAAAAAAAACAAAGACACAGTTGCAGTACTAAAAGGTGAAAATAATGCGGAAATTATAGACAATCTCGAAAAAGCAGAGCACCTTAGCAAGTTTTGTGCATTGGTTTTCACTGAGGAACTGCATTTTAATCCGACAGACTTCCATGCAGAGAGTAATAGCAGAATCATGGAGGACCTCCGTTTCACAGAAGAAGATGTAAGGAATGAACTTCTTGCGCTTAATGAAGCTAAGTCTCCGGGTCCAGACAAAATACCAGCAAAGGTACTCCAAGAGCTGACTTCGGAACTTTCCAGACCGCTTACGCATGTTTTTCAGTTGTCCTTTGATCGAGGCCTCCTCCCATCCGATTGGAAAGTTGCGAACATATACCCTATTCACAAGGGTGGATCCAGAACCAGCGTGAACAACTATCGACCAGTGAGCCTAACTTGCATCTGTTGTAAAGTTATTAAAAGGATCATCAACAAGGCCAATATGAAGTTCCCCGAAGAAAAAGACTTCTCTGATGGTGCCCAACACGGGTTTCGAGGAAACCACTCCTTCCTGACCAGTATGCTTTATTTTATGGAGCAGTGGCTCAAGTCATTAGACGAAAATACCCCCGTAGATGTTGTTTACATAGACTTTAAAAAAGCCTTCGATAGTGTCCCTCACCAACGGCTACTCTACAAGGTTGGCGAATCCGGGATAAGGGGCAATTTACTAAATTGGGTAGGAGATTTTCTCATAGGCCGATCGCAGTCCGTGTGTGCCGGAAACGCAAAATCCTCTTTAGTGCCAGTTATGAGTGAAGTGCCTCAGGGCTCCATTCATGGACCACTATTTTTCCTAATCTACGTCAACGACTGTAGGCACGGACTGGTCAGTAATGGAGTCTTGTTTGCAGATGATATTAAGGTATGGCAACCCATCAGAAACGCTTATGATGAACAAACTCTACAAGAAGGACTTGACCGCCTAGGTGAATGGTCCAAAAAATGGTTAATGCGGTTTAACTTTGAGAAGTGTGTCACATTGCGACTCAAGACAAAGAAAGTGAGCGCGACGGATGACTCACACAACTACGTACTCGATGGAAGGTGCCTGTCAAACGTCAATGAACGAAAAGATCTGGGTATGGCTATTGTGCCTTCCCTGAAGCCGTCTTTACAGTGTGCTAGGGCTGCCAAGAGGGCGAACAGTGTTCTGTTTGCCATTAAGCGAACTTTTTTGACATAGGCAAAAAACTATTCGGCAAAATCTATGGAACATTTATTCGCTCACATTTGGAGTATGGCGTTCAGGCGTGGCAACCATGGATGTACAAAGATAACCAGATGCTGGAAAGAATTCAGCAAAGGGCAACGAAAATTTTGAAGGGCCTAAAGTCTTCATCATAAGAATGCAGACTAGAAGCACTTAACGCTTTCCCTCTTGAGTATAGACAAATCCGCGGCGACCTCATACAGACGTACCGCCTCGTGAGGAATCGGGAGTGTACCCTGAAGTTTGATGACTTCTTCGCCTTCGCCACTTCAAACAACCTCCATGGGAATTCCCCCAAACTGCGAAGTACCTATCCCATCTAGAGGTCCACAAGCAGTCGTTCCCACAACGAGTCATCGGTGTCTGGAACGGACTGCCCGAGGAGGTCGTAATGGCGAACTCCACAGATGCGTTTAAACGGAAACTGGATAAAAATCTACTTAACACTTACCTTTCATATGTACAAGGAAGCAGGAATAATTTACGACCCGGAAATACCTATAGATAAAACTTTACATTTGGATATGCTTCTCACTATTTTACGGTAACACATTTTATGTTGGATATAGTATGTACACAAGAGACTATTCTGACTGCTCACACGCACACATTAAAACTTGTATATGTATATATGTTACCCACTGTTTATAGTGATATATTTTGTTGGATCTTTCTTGCATACTGGTTCCAATAGGGTCTTCAAAGGCATTGACTACTACCCTAAATATACTGAAATATACTGAACTTTACTCCAATACAAAGCCACACACCTGACAATTTGACCCGGCTATCACCGCTGGGCTAACGAGCTTGCGTCATCTCAGTTGTCAAGTATCATATGACTGCCTGTGTAAAATGTGGACTCACCTACAAAGCTACAAGGTCAGTCTTGTGATCACGAAATACCGGTTCACATCACTCTTATGCCACCTGTCTCTACTATGGTTAATACTTGCCTGTGGAGTTTGGTTGGCAACACTTGGTACGCACAGCATGCTTGTCATAGCCACAGACAACTCGACTCTCTGCGTCCATCAAACGAGATCTGCGTACGGTAGGAAGCGAACACGTTACAGATCAATCTTGACCGTCAGGTGCGTGCGTGATTCAACAAATCAGTATACTCCAGTTCATACGCGAACTTCCGGTTCCTGTATTCCTTTCTTGTCAAATGTCAAATAGTTTAGAGGTGCTAGATAGGCAGCGTCCTTGAACTTCAATGCGGCGCCTCGTATAGTATATTTAGAACGTTGAAATACGTGCAAACGGTGGTTTACACAAAAGCACCATATTCTGACATGCAGGCTTTTCTTCTGCTTCATATGACAACTACTTGCCCCTAGCACCCATCACCATACCACAATAAACTTCTCCACGCTTGATGAAGAATGAAGCAAAACTAGGTCAGATTTTGGCATGGCACACGCTAACCAAGCTGCTCAGTCCATGCATTTTATAACAGTAGGCACACTTTTGGGGTTCATATGGTGGTAGACCTAAATGCAGGCCTAAGACGACACTAGTCATCTGCCCTCCGTTCACGCGTCAGGCGGTCGAGGTGCTCGGAAAGCGGACTGATGCCTGGATGAGGGACTAGAGAATGAGGCTGAATCTCGGTGCACCCTTTCGGCGGCACTTCAGCGCATTTGTGCACTACAAAAAATGTCGTGTACTTTTAAGCTCTAACAATGTGCTAGAGGTTGTGGCTTTTAAGACCGCCAACGAACGGGGTAGCTTGGTCATCTCAGGATGGAGAGTTAAGCAGAAATAGCTTCTTTTGAGCGTAGCGTTTATGGCATTCACATTAAGATTGGATCCAACTCAGCCCTACCTTGTTTCTACGGAATCCTGGTCCATTCTGGTTGGACAAGCTCGTATGTGGCACACGTAGATTGGCTGATTAGCTTTCTCAGCCACTGAGCGCGATCTCAACTCTAATCGCCTTGATTCACTTTTGCCACTATATTCAGGTGAGCCAGGGAGGAAACAGTGTGGTATATGCTACGTAAGTCTATCATCAGCATAATCTACGTTATGCGCAATTTCCCATCCTCACTCACACGGTGGACATTAACTCACGCGCCAACCGAACTGTTATAACAAGTAGCGACACAAAAAACAGCACTGGTAGGTTGTAATGTGCTCAAATTACACATTTATTGTGCAACAGTGGCTTCTGTAGGCCCACTCATTAATTCCTACTCCCTGCATGTCTTCCTACGAAAATGGGGATTATAGGGTTTTATGGGTGGAAAATCAGGACACGCAGTGGGATATGCTTTAGTAAATGCTAAATGCATTTTATTTTACTGTATTTAGAAGTGTTTTTGATTTATATCTGTAGATTTTCCTAATCTGTACTATCGTTTAACTTATTGCGGAAAACCCGATTGTCAAACTGCAGGTTTCTTGAATTTCCCAAAAAATTGAAATGGTGGTTGGGAAGTCGTCTACTTCAACTTACCTGAGGTCCTACTTACCTTTCTAAAGTAAGATTAGTATGGACCACGGCGCAAAGCACCGCGCACACTTTCAATTTACATGTGGAACAACCTGCTCCCAGCGGCCACGGGAAGCAAGTTCGACTGCATTTTTTCACTTTACACTTCTAAAAATTTCCTTCCCCGCCTATCTTATTACCCCAGCCCCAAAACTCTATAACCATCGGTTTTGCCGGACAAAATGCTGGGACTAGGGGTATATGAGTGGGCCGGCATTAGCGACTTTTGCCATTTATTGTAACATAGTTTGTAGAATGTAATTCACATACGCATCTTTATGCAGTTTGTGCCTGATTTCGTGAAATTTTAACCAAAACTCTGACTAGGAAGGATTACCCAAACGGGGTTATGATATGGCTTACTATGCGACATGATCCAAAGGCATTTTCGACAGGCCAGTACATACATCAGACTGTAGCGACCTTATATTTCCTAGCTATGCTTTGCCTACATGCCCCGCGTGTCTGGCTCTCGTGTGCACTAGCCCGTGCGCGCCCCAGGTTGTCAAAACCTCCTTTCAAGGTCACCCTCTGTCTGGCTTACTTGCCAACCACTTCCCCAGGCCAGTCCACAACAATGACCATGTTGCGGGGATTGAATACGAGCAGACACTCCCGGAGCAGGTGACCTACTGCTTGTTGCAGACCTCCAAACCCGGTGATTACACCGACCGGAATGCGACTCTGGACTCCGGCCTACTAATGGCTGGAGTGCACTCGTCTGGGATTCACTTACTGATTTACTTATATTCCACTCATTCAACACTTCATTAAATTATCAATAACACTCTGGCCTTCCGTGCCTCATCATATTAACTAGCTTATAACCGCTGGGATACGTTATATCGTCTATTATCTGGTAGGATAACTTCGTATCCCACAAGACTGACGAATGCACTTATTTTCTCGCCCCTGCAAAAACCGCTCTTGGGGAAAGCAGAAGTGAAGAGGCGAGTTCCACGATGCAGTTGTGAAAAAGGAGACATGATCGCTGGAACAATAACCTAACATTTCGGATTCTCACTTGATTATATCATCAGAGACTACTCCAGATAAGGGCAGTAGACTGCACAATTGTTGCAGTATTTACAGAATGTAGTCGCCTAGCCATTTTATGGCTGCACGTGATGCGATAGCTACCCACAGGCGCGCTTTTAATCACCGGAGTTTTGCCCCTCCTCCCTCATGTGGATTATTGAGCAATTTGGCTCGCCGAAACTGGCACCGAGGAAATCACACATCTTACACACCTCATATTACATCTTACCGCCTAGGGCGAGGCAACCTATTCAAATGTTTAGACTCGACAGTGCATGTACGTGTATAAGTGGATGCGCGTTAGGGGAGGGGGGGGGCACAAATGCGAAAAAAGGCAATTGTGAATGGGGGGGGGGGTGAAGTAATGCTGCCGAAGACGAGGGACACTGAACTAGGCTGTCCTGACTTATTTGCTGTTCTCAGCTAGTTATAACCCAGTCCCATGTCATGAAAGCCCGTGGTTATCCCCACCAACTGAGTAAGATCCTCAGAAAAGATGGTCTACGCCCCGACCGTCTCACTCTGTCAAAGATGGAGGAGTGAGAATTTCTGCTCTCGCAACTGCGCTGTCAACTTGACCAATCAAAGCATGTGTAAGACTCAGTGAGCCCCATATGTTGGTTGCTGTTCATCAAATACTTTTTAAACCTTCAAACTAAGATACGACAATCATTCCACGCTGATTTGATCACAATGCTTAACAAACAGTCTCTAGACGAATCCTTTCCTCTAAAGCCATATGACTATATTTCTAACATGTCAGACTTGACACTGACAAAATTGCAAGCCGAAGGCCTCTCCTTAGGGCTCAAATTTTGTGTACGAAGAAAGAAAGTAAATTCGGCAGAGATTAAGGCCCAATTTGAAGATCTATATTACCAGTTATCAGACCTGAAGCTGACGTCAGAAGAATCTGCGAGATGGCTTAAGGCGAAATTTGTAGATATCGCCTATCAAAATAGAACAACCCCAGTTACTCGGCACTCAGTTTTAACTTAGGAACACCTAAGTGCTTTAAATGACCTACGAAAGGACACAGATGTCGTTATCTCGAGACCAGGCAAAGGTAGCGGCCTCGTGATTCTAAACAAAGATGGAAAACATATTCAATGACCCCAGCAAATTCTCTCCTGAAATCCATGGGAAAGAAGAAACAAAAGCACTGGAAGATTGGATTGGGAAAAAGGTCAAATCGCTGTTGGAAAGACAGATAATAGACGAGAACATGGCTGCTCCTCTTAGGCCTGTAGGGTCACAGATTCCTAGGCTATACGGGCTACCAAAATTACACAAGCCTGGAGTGCCATTACGGCCAATTCTATCAATGAGAGGTTCACCGTAGTATCTGCTTCCCAATGGCTAGTCCAAGAAATTGAACCTATCAGACGCAACCTTGCTGTTAATACGACCAAAAACACTTTTCGTTCGTAGGCGAGCTGAAGAACCAAAGTTTATGCAATAAGCACATGATATCGCTCGACGTGCAAAGTCTGTTCACAAACGTGCCAGTGGACGAAACCATTGACATAATTTGTGAGCATGTGGCTGAAACATGCCTGGAAGCAAGCCAACTGCGGGAACTACTACAGATATGCACTAATAATATGCAGTTCCTGTTCAACGGGCAGCTGTATCGACAGATTGACAGCGTAGCTTTGGGCAGTCCATCAGGACCAGTCCTAGCAGAACGAAAAGTGGCCAAACACAGAAAAGACTGCTTTTTATCAACGATACGTGGATGACATTTTTGTCACAGTCGAAAACCCTGAGGAGGACGAATTGCTTCTTAAAGCTATGAACGAGGCACATGCAAAGATCGAATTTACGATCGAGCATGAGAAGGAAGACACACTGGCTTTTTTAGACGTGCTTATCCACAGGCGCGCAGATGATTCCATTCAAAGGTCCATCTATCGGAAAACCACGTGGAAAGGACAATACATGCACTTTTTAGTTTCGTTCCAATTCAGACGAAACGAAACTTTCTGTTGTGCCTTTTCAATAGAGCCGCTAGAATCTGTTCTGCGGATACGATCGATGAGAAGGGGAGTTTTCTTAAGAATGTGCTGCTTGGAAACGGCTACCCTGAGAAGTTCATTGATAAGTATCAAAACCTTAGGCAAGAAATTACTCATGAAATATCAGTATTAAAAAGCCAGTGGGCATTTTCCTCCCTTTCAAGGGTGATAATGTTTCCAACGCGATAAAACGGAGGCTTTGAGGCACAATTAAAAGAACTTATCCTGCCGCTAAATTGTTGTACGTAAGTACAAAAACGACCATTCCAGTTCGACCGACTGAGGACCCTCTGCCTATGCACGCCACTTAAAACTGTGTTTACGAGTTCACATGTAGTTGTGTATGCAAATACATTGGGCGCACGCAAAGGCAGTTGGCAATGCGGTCAGCTGAACACATGCCGAAGTGGTTGCTCAGGGTGGAACATAAAGTACCCAAAAGTTCACGTACTTAGCCCTTAGTGGACACTGGCCATACAGTCGACCAAACAACTGCATTTAAGGTCATACTTCGGGCGACGACCGGGCGTCTCCTAAGTTTTGCGGAGGCCGCTGCAATACGGAGGAGAAAGCTAGAACACTGTAAGCAGCTGGACCATGTGATCGACCTCACATTTCCATGTTAACGATCGATAAACTCACTCTTTCTTACGCTTTCTCGTCACCCTTAGGACTGACTGCTACCCTGTCCCCTGCCCCACCCTCCCTTTTAACCACGTCCTACAGGCTTTCATGCACTGCCATGCTGTGATAATTACCTCCCCCCTCCTCTACCCCTCACCATGCGCCCACATCTATGACTAATTGTTTATATTCCCTTTATCTATCAAGTTTCACCCTTCGAGACTGACACTTAATTGGACAGTTAATTTTCTTATTAATAGGCAATGACTGTCTGCAGCTGATTGAGAGGTCACGAAATTTCATGGCGTCATTAAATCCTGCTCAATTCCTTGTTTTATTTTATGTATAATATGAGCTATGTGTCAATATTTCGATGCAAACTTCCTGATCAGCAAGGCCGAAAATAGTATAATGAAGAATTATGTTCTTAGATTGGTTAGTCGGCTTCTTTCGAGAGAATGACAGCAGCAACTATTGAGAAATCTTTGCTGATTCCAAAACTTGCAAAAGTTCCAAATATATGGACGTTTGACATTTTAGGATGGTAAATTTGCAGGATTGTTGCAGCGTATTTGAGGGAGGTAAATATCTGATAGACTCTGAAGTTTATATTGAGCATACGGAATACTACTAGCAGGTAGTTGTCAGCTGAGTTTTAGAATTCATTTAACAAAGGGTCTTATTGTTCCCTCGTTCTTATGGAACCTAGGAGTACGTTCCAAGTGCACGGATATTGGCAGATTTTATTGCCAGCAAAAAACATCGAGGGCTGGAATGACTATCTGACTTATTAGCCGTCGTCATTCAGTCATACCTAGACCCAAGTGGTGCACCATTCGAACCTCGAACTCGCGACCTTTTTGATCAGAGTCAAAAGTCCTAACCATTGAGCCACAAGCTTGTTGTCTAGTCGGTTTAGGTCAACGGCTATTGACATTCGTTGCCTCTTGTCAAAAAAGGTCTTAAGTTCGAGGCTCAAGTGGGGCTCCACTTAGGTCTGGGTATGACTGACTGATGACGGCCAATAAGCCAGAAATCGACATTCCAGTCTCCCTTGTCTCTGCCGGCAATACTATCTGCCTATATTATCAGCTGTTACAGCTGTCAGGGTCTCTGGTGAGACCCAAGGCAGAGCGGGGCGGATGAGTACAGTTAACAGTCAACTTAACGTTCATCAACGATTGCACGGATAGGCTAGCGGTAAACAAAGAGGATCAAGTAATCAACACCCATTCCAAGAGCATAATTCTCCCACATGCTTAGGGAAGTACGTGTGGCTGAATTTTAGCATTTCTTTCTGTTGGCACATGCTTACTGGTTTTTGTGTAATAAGACATGTCTACTATGGGTTGAAATGTCAATCCCTCGGGCATGCTTGTAAGGGGAGGTCAGTTAACTAAAACGCCTTAGCCTCTCTCTCTCCAGCCTGCAGATTCAGAGGTACTCACCTATCTCATATTATCAGTCGTTAATTTTATGATAAAATGCAAATTATTCTCGTCCTATTCGAATAAGTCTTAAAATTTTTAGTGACTGTGGTTTTATTATAACTTAAGTTGTTACTGCATTGGTAACCCAGACGTGATTGGAACCCAACTGTCAGGTGTGGCTGAGCCAGTCGTCGTAGAATTCCTACTCGACTTCAAATTCCTGTTTTAATTGTGTCATTTATCGCGTCCGTGGATAGGAAATCGCGATTTTTGACACCTTTTTATTTCGAAAGGTAGCGACGTCGACAACTGCAGGCTTCCCAGCTCAGGAGTCAGGGATAACTTAACAGGTTGGACAGTTTTTACGGTGAGAAAGAGCTGGAAAAGTGTTGTTCGAAGCCTCTTCAGACCAGTTCTTCCTGTTCGAGTGTGCACGAGATAACAGGAACCCTGGGACCTTATCTTGTTGCCTGCAGCCAATCAAAAAATGGTGCGCATTGATTGGCTTTAAGTCCTCGTGAGCCTGAGGACAACACGTGTGGCCTTACGGCGGAACGTGGGTGGAAAAGTGCGTGAAGGGTCGATTGTCACGCGCGAGTATGCAAAGCTTGGCCGGCGAAGAAAAGATGAGTCAGCGCGGTGGTACTAACACGGGCTGCCACAGTTACAATTCGGTATCGATATCATCAAAGGCCATTTCCAGGCTGTATCCAATCCAATCCAGCAGAGCAGATCCTCGATCAATGTCAACAGCCAGACGTCCTTGATGATGATGATGATGATGATGATGATGATGATGATGATGATGATGATGAT
>JAYGXS010000002.1:70271594-70339351 GCA_036362985.1 Ligula intestinalis | reverse complement strand
ATGATGATGATGATGATGATGATGATGATGATGATGATGAGAAATGTATTTTGATGGTAATATCAAACTTTCAGCAAAAAATGGCTCCATTCACGGAGAGCAAGAACTAAAGTTATTGAAAGGGTCCAAACACTCAAGAGTAAACGGTCAAGGATCACAGAAAACTCAAAGTAAGAAGTCGACACGGTTACCACATCAGTTATGGAGTCAGGTCAACCTTTAGCTTCTCAATTTCCGTTTCTTCACACGTGAGGAAGCGTGCTAAGAATGGGAGTATCGAGTTCTGGTAGGCTGATGTACGACATGTCAGATGTCAGAAGTTTCGGCGCGTCGTACGAGAAGACTTCGCAGCCATTAGTTCGGAGTGGAGAGGGTGAGTGTCATAACTAAGAATACGGTCCACAAAATTCTTGATCGATTTGAAATGTCGCTGAATTATAAGGTCAGCTTAAAAGCATAGGAATAGCCGGCAGCTGAAGAGAGCATGCGGAGAATACGTTTAATACTAAAGTCTTTTTTGAGTAGTGCTGGCAAGGTTACTGGAGAGCAGTAAAGAATGAGAGGGAGGATACAAGCGTCTATAAAACGCCAGATGAGGGCTAGCGGGGTGCGATAAGAACGCAAGCGGCAAATATAACATAAAAAGTTTGCAGATTTCAATAAAAAGGTCTTCAATATGAAGAGCAAATGAGAGGTTGGAAGCTATTGTTACACCAAGGTATCGGAAGTAGGATACCTTGTTGGGCAGAAAGTCGATGGTTTCAGGACTGGAGGAGGGTCGCAGCCTGAAGATACTCTGGACTGACTTCCGCTCATTAATTAAAAGGCCATTTTCTGACGACCATGCTGTGACATGGTCCAATTCATCCTTCAGTGTTTGAAGATGGGTCTGGCTTTTGGGAGGATGGCCGACAACCATTTCGTCAGCATATTTGACAAACAAACATGCGTTTGGAGATCGTAGGTCATCAGTATGGAGGGAAAAAGATGAGGGGATAATATAGACCCCTGCAGAACTCCACAATTGTTAGGAAGGATCGTGGATTTTCGCTTCCCGCTCTGAAAGAATTGGGTGAGGGAAGTAAAATAGTCCCCGAGCCAAGAGACGGCCCAGCCAGGAGAGCCGCATGCAGAGGTTTTATTGAGAAGAAGCTTTCGCGGGATCGTGTTGAAGGCTGAGGAGTAGTCAAGAAAGGCACATGCGTATGAACGACATCCTTTGTACAAATCTCCAAGAGCAGAGTGGACTACCAGAGCAACGACATCTAGTGGATGAAAAAGGCTTAATGATGTCCAAGCTGCTCGTTCTGTAAGTTTGAGGAGTGCAGAAGAGCAGGCAATTGGGCGAAAGGATTTGGGACCCGTTGAAGTGGTATTTTTCGGGATAGGAGTGATTTCGACCGAACGCCAGCCATCAGGAATCTTGGACTCCATGAAAGATAAATAAATAAGTTGTGCCAAGACAGGAGATAATTGAAAAGAACAAGATTTAAGGAGAAATGGGGAGACGCCATCTGGTCCGGCAGCTGTTGTACCTTTGACTGTTTCCACGGACACTGGAGAGAAATCACTTGGTGGTAAGGAAATATCATTTGTCGGGTGATAGGAGTCGGTGGGAGTGTGGATGAAGTTTGAGTTTAAGCTGTCTAGGTCAGCATCAACATGTGCCAGTGTATTGCATTGACCAGTGAGACGCTTGAGACTCTTTTATATTTCGGAGGAAGTGAGAGGAGCGGAAGATGTAGAAGAAGTAAAAAGCTGACTAACAAAAAGTTCATTCAGCCTCGAAATCTCACGCTTTATCTGGACGTTCAGATCCTTTAGTCTATCTCGCAGACCTAGTTTATAGAGCAATTCCTTTTGACGTCTCAAAGTTTTTAGATGGGCAGAAGATATTCTGTCAGGTCTAACCATGACAGTGTCTAGAGGACAGCAGACGTTAAAAATGTTGTTTAAAAAAGTAGTGAGATGTCTACAGCATGATTCGACATCTGAATACTCTAGAAGGGTAGAAATATTGTCAGATATGACGGTCTGGAGCAAAGAAATATTATGCGGGGAGGTGTCTCGAACCCTTAGTTTCCTCTCGGGAATTACTAACAGCCTTTTGTTAGAGCTACAATAGATGGTTGGCAAGCCCAATAACACAGAATGATCTGAGCCTGCCAACGGTGCTCTATTTTTGGCGACAAAAAGTTTGGGATGGTTGGTCAATATGTGATCCAGAGGGGCGTTGGCACGAGTGTTGAAGGAAACTAAATGGTCTAAACCTAACAGCGTAAGGGGACGAAGATTTACACGGTTGAAATCACCGCTTAAAATTGTGACATGCTCGGAAAACAGTGCAGCAAGTTTTTGGGAAAGAAACTCGAAAAAAGGTGCCTAAAGCACGTTGGCATGTAGAGGGAGGAATGTAAATACTGACAAAAATGATGCCTTTAGAATTGCTTAAAAATCTGGGTTTGCATACTACAGCAATGGCGTCTATTAAGTCGTCTTACCAGCTTTGTCACCAGCGCTAGCTCTAGCCCGAACCAACATTATATATGGATTAGTCGTCAGCATTTATCTAAAGAAACGTAGTTCTTCTGCCGCCCTTATTATCCAAGCTCCTTTCTGTCAGCTGCGGCTGCTCACAGTACCAATACCACAATACCGCTGATGCGTATCTCATTCACTTACTTCAACCATTTTGTCTCCGTCCGAACTTTTCCCCCGAACCCAGGTCTGGGAGGGAGAAGACTGTTGACGTCCTAATCTGTGTGTCTTATGCAATACTGCGTCCTCGCGAGTACTTATACGCGTGTACCAATGACAATACCGTTCTCGGCCAAGCACAGCTATCTAAATTGATCAAATATAAATGCCTTTGCTCAAGACGTTATGGCGACTGCCCCACCCTCACTCAAGACTCCTGGCTTGTCTGAGTGACTCGATTTAATCAGAAGAAATTACAGACGAAGAATTCCTGATCTTGCTAATAGTGACTTATTTGGCTTGCTGCAGAAGCATTTGGGCCTTAAGTGATCTTACGGAACTTCCATTGGTTTATAACCCCTTTAGCATACTAAGCCGGGCAGAATGGACTGGCTTCCGCCAACTCAGTTCTGCTTGTTTACACCGACGAGCTTGTTAAGCGCAGATTTCAAAAGTGTACATAGTAAAGCGTTCGGTTGCCAGCCGAAGTTAATGGTTTTTGTCTCATTTGATTACGTTGTGTGCACACGCCTGTAAATGTGACAGCTGATCATAGTTGTCGATCGGGTCGATACTTGGCCTAGGATTTACTGTAGGTGAAGCAGTCGATTGTGCTTCGTTTGTGCAGTAGCTAGTACTGGAGTAGCCTAAAAATACTAGAAACAGAGTCAACGCTCTGTTTCGAAGGGCATTCATTGTCAACTGGATCCAAGAAAGCATTTCAGGGGACAGAAAAAAATCTAGCTTGCACGACTGTAAGCACCACAATTTTGGCACGGAGGTGAACAAGCCTCAATTTTTCTAGCCAGTGCCGTCGAAGCAACTAATATTTCCTGCACATTTGTCTGGCATGGAATTAAAGCGAACCGGCAGACTAACACCTTTAATGCACTTACTCATTTTGGAGACACAAGTCAACGAGATAATGCATAATACACAAAGACAACTCTAAATTAATTGCTATCAAACGCCTACGACCATACACTTTTTGCTAATTTTAGAGTTACGTGCGCCGTTTTGGACTGCTCTTACGTCAAATTGCGTACGTACTTACTTTAGGTGCCACTGGTAAAATAGAATTTGACATTCCTAGTTTGATGGGTGTAACAGGTGTGAAATGGAGGCTGGAATATCGCATAAATTCATCGGAGTTATTTGATTTTCGTGGGAAATTTCGCGACACATTGTACTTGATTAGACCAATCGTGCAAACAAAACTGAAGAGCCGTGAGTCATAACTGTTGGCGACCGGCCGTGAACGTCGATATCAAGTCTATCGAACACGTTGGTTTTAGGAACCGAATTAATTTCCGACTATCCAAGCGTAGATTAAGCATGAGAGGAGGGAAAGTCAAAGAAGCGAGAAGCATTTCACGTACCTGAGCCCTCGAACGCATAAATTAATCCGTCAGGGCTTTCAAAAAATATAAAAACACCACCCAGAATTTGTGGGACCTTGCAGCCAATCAGAGGTTGATATAGCACAGGGTTCGGTTTACAGGCATGTGATCGATGCGGAAGCTAGATGGGTTCTGGAAAGACGTTGAAGCCTCAGTATTTGTGTGGCTTTCGTTTCCAGACGGGGCAGGTAGCCTTGGTGCTGCGTTTCCGGAATGCGGACAGCAAAGCAATATAACCGGCCTCTTTAAACTCTGCCTGTTCGTGCTTGGTGTGCATGACACCAGACGGCGTGTTTAGTTACTGAGTTTGTCTTACTCAGATCATCCGCTAAAAGGTAAGCTGGGTTCGCGTTATTTCGTTTCGCTCTCTTTGTTTCCTCTCTCGTCTCTGTCCGTTCTTTTCTCTTTCTCCCTCTCCCTCTTCCTTCCTTTTCTCGTCATTAACTTTCGCTCTCCTTCTACCTCGTTTCTTCTCTCCTTCCCCTTCCCCCCCTCTCTCTCTCTTCCTCTTCCCTTTCACAACCTGCTCTACCATGCTCATCTACGATCTGTTTTCATTCCACCTCAGACGACCGACAGCTATACGGTGGCCTGTTGCTTGCGATCCGGAGTAGAGAGTGAGGTCAAGCTTCGGCGCGCTTCTTTCCTCATTATAATGAATCTAATACGCTTTAAACTATTGCAGTGCACCAAAAGCCGTGGCTTGGAGGGTTGCCAGCTGGCGGGGTAACTTGGACACTGCAGTCGGTCCAGTGTGTCTTTTTGTGTGTAGTGGCTTTCTGCGGGCTGAGAGTCAGATTCAATTGCTCCTTCTTTATGTGACCTTTATGGCGCTCCCTGTCGGGAGTCTGCCTAGCGAGGCCTGCTGTAGGTGTGCATGTCGAGGGTTGGTCACGCCAGCCGTCTGCGCCCTCCCTCATCTCCGGCCTGCTTGACTCTGTGTTGACAACCGGCTCCCGGCGTGGGATTGGTCAGAAAGTGGGGTAGATTCGGCTTGTTTACTTCACTATAATCCAGCTGTAGTCACCGCGTCTGCCTCCAGCTTGCTGAAGCTCGTGGTGGACATAATCGAAATCGACGGTCGAACTGTCGCCGTCCATCTTAGAATGTTTCTCACTGTCTGCTCTTTTAATTATGATCCACCTCATTGTCTCATGTCAACTGACTTTGCCAATAAGCTGAGATACTATTTTTATGATACCACAACACGCATGTACAAGTAGAGGATTCAGAGGTAATCCAGCTACATCTCCCTCAAGTATACTGATACGGCTACGGGCAAATTAAGCTACTGATAAAACTGAATGTTTCAGAACGCCAACCCGGATTCAAGTGGGCCTTACCCTGCAAGCACAATACCCAGATTCCCCCGTGCCCTAGACGGGGTAATCTGGGGATGACAAATTTTGATCAACTAATTATATCTACAGAGCCCATTTTTCAAAATCTACTTTTTTTATCAATAAATTATTAATCACATTACCCTCTAACAAAACAATCAACTCGGGATCTAAAAAATGAGAACAAGGGAGCTTCCCACCGAGAAAACATTTTTCAGGTGGCGTGGGGACGGGTTAAAATCTCTGTCCTGAGCCCCGTCCAAACTGGCGATCTTTCCCCAGATTGGACGGGGATTTCAACCCGTTGTCCCCGTCCCCTTTTTCTCATTTTTAGACCCCAAACTGATTGTTTTATTAGCGGATAATGTCATTCATAATTCATTTATAGGAATATGATCCTGAAAAATGGGCTCTGTAAATATAATTCGTTAATCAAAAATTCTTCATCCCCGGATTTCCCCGGGCGCCATCCTCTGCCCAGTCCGGGGATTGTGCTGGCAGAGTAGTTTCATGGTGTGTGTGTGTCGTAGCCCATAGTTGGATCAGGAATCCCCGCCGGAATCCAAACTGGGAGTAGTTGGGAGACGGAGAAAAGCCGCGACCTCGACCGGCTTGAGCCACAGGTCCGTGGGAGTGAGGAGGGTGCCTGGCCGAGAACTGCAGGCGAACAGATGGCGGCAGTCATGCGGCGAGACGCCGCAGTCGGGACAGCAGTCGGGTATGGATGGGTCGAGCCGGTGCTGGTACTGCCGAAGGAGCATACAGTAGCCACTGCGTAGCTGCGCCAGAGTACAGCGAGTAACCCTCGGGAGATGTCGTTCCGAGGCCGCGATCGGAGGCGGATAGCCACCCAAAAGGACCGGGGGACGGTAACCTCGTTTCTCCTCGACAACGACTCTCTGGTGGAGACGCTGGAAGCCTGTCTTGGTGGCAGAGCTATCAACAGGTAGATCCGCGAGAGACGAGGCAACAGCTTCCTTGTGGAGTGCTCGAATAGACGGCCGGACGTTGCGGCAGGGCTCGGGAGCGGTGCAACGGTGATGATTGGGATGGCCGGGTTGCGAACAACTCCACCAGAACTGCTGGCTAAGGAGAGTGTTGTGATTGGCGACCGGTAGAACAGAAGCCTCCGCATGAAGATGATCTATAGGCGACATTTTATAGCAACCCGTGATCGTGCGGAGGGCAGCGTTTTGGGCTGACTGGAGGCGGCGGAGGCTGGAAGAGCTCATCGTAGGAGACCAGATTGATGCCGCATAAGTGAGGTGCGGCTTGGCCAGCGCCTTGAAAGCAGTCGACAGAGTCTCTTTCGCACAGCCCCAGGATGTGCCTGCTAGAGCCTTGAGGACCTTGGTGCAGCGGCTTACTTTGCTTGCGGTCTCCCTGGCATGGTCTGCGAACGTGAAGAGCGGATCAAAACGCACACCAAGGAGTTTGGGCTTGCGGACGAGCGGTAAGGACGCCCCATTGACGGTGATGACCGGGTGACGATTGAACTCCTTCGGATCAAGCGTAAAGACAGTTACGGACGACTTGGCTGCCGAGATCGTCATTCCGCGCTGGGTGAGGAAGTTTTCGACAACAGGCATGAACTCCGTGAGGAGCTGTGCAGCCTGATCGATGTCATGGTGCCGGCAGAAGAACGTAATATCGTCCGCATAGGATATCACTTGCACAGGTGCCCGGGGGAGTGGGAGCTCTCGCATGTAGATGTTAAAGAGCGTCGGGCTGAGCACAGAGCCTTGAGGGACGCTACAGGACTGCTTACGGGGCTTGGATAGAGCGCCCCGGAAGAGGACACGATCGTGACGGCCACGGATGTAAGCCGCCAACCATCGGACCAGGCCAGTCGGGACGTTCAACGAGACCAAGTCCTGCAGGAGCTGATCGTGGCGGACGCAGTCAAAGGCTCGTGACAGGTCAATTGAGACTGCCACGGTCCGCGAAGCGGGCTTCTGTTGATTGAAGCCCTCGAGGATAGCGTCGCTGAGCTCGAAAAGCGCCGTTGTAGTTCCACGACCCGATCGGAAACCATGTTGGTGGCAAGATAGTTCCGCCACAGATGTCAGAATTGGGTGGATGAGCCGTTCCAGGATCTTCGCCAATGGACTGAGGAGGGCGATTGGACGATAAGAGGTCGCTAGGCAGGGGTCCTTACCCGCTTTGACCAGAGGGATGATGATCGACTGGCGCCAGCAATCAGGGATGATTGAAGTTCCCAGTGAAAGGTTGAAGAGGGCGGCAAGGTAGGCAGCCACCTTCGGGCCGATGTGGCGCACATGGATAGGCGCCAGACCATCTGGTCCTAAGGCTTTCGAAGCTCTCATTTTCTTGACGGCGGTGAGGATGGCATCAGCCGAAAAGGAAATATCTGGGGGCGGGGCTTTATGGAGGAGGCGAAGAAGGGGGCGTTGGCTTTTGGGACTGGGCGCCGAGCGGGGTGAGAACAGCTTGTTCATCTTCGCGGCGATCTTACCGTTGTTGGAAATGAACTTACCGTCCCCAAAGCTAATAGACTGGTTTGATGTATCAGCCCGGGGTTTGGTCAGGTTGCGTAAAAGCTTCCAAGTGGCAGCTGAGTTGCCGCTGAAATTACAATCTGAAACTAGTTCATGCCAGCGTTGGCGTTTGCCATAGTTGATAGTCTTAGTGATTAAGCCATTCAGTTCGCCAACGCGCGGGTCACTGGCATCACGCGCTCGTATTTCGTCTCTCTCTCGTTCCAGGCGGGAGGCTTCGGGCGGATAGTTAGGACGAAGAAAGGGAATGCGGCCGTTAGGGATGTGGTGACTTGCTGCTGCCAGGAGTAGTCGACGAAGGGCTCGCTCCGCCATGTGGACACAGGTGGGAGGCGGTAAGCCATCGATCTCGGCTTCGCATTCGGTCGTGAACGCTGCCCAATTGGCTTTCTTGAAATTAATGAAGTGCCGGTTGGGGGCCTTGATACGCTCGGCGGCGGTGGCCAATTCGAGCACAATGGGGAGGTGGTCGCTACCCAGGCTGATTTCCGTCTTCCACATGGTGGAGGCTACCAGACTGAGACTGGCGAGGGAAACATCGGGCGAGCTGGAGGCGCCGTTGGTCGGGAGCCGCGTTTGGCTGTTCTCGTTGAGAACGGCAAAGGGGGCGTGTTCTATTTCATCAGCCAGAGCTTCTCCACGGGAGTCGGCTACCAAGTTAGAGCACCATAGGTCATGGTGAGCGTTGAAGTCACCTAGCACCAGACTGTCTCCAGAAGGTAAGTAGGGAGCGATAGAGGCGGTGAAACCGGGAGAACAACTGGAAGTTGGAGGAATGTACACGTTCACGACGGTTAGCGGCGCCGGGCCAATGTCAAGGGAAATCGCCAGTACTTCCGTGGGATCGGCTCCAAGCAGGGGAAGCTGGTGATGGGCAATGGATTTGTCCACCAGGAAGGCCAAACCTCCGCCTTTGTTGCGGCCGCGGTCGCGACGGACAATCGTGTAATCGGCACAGGAAGGGACCTTAGTGGAGTTAGACCACTTTGTCTCTTGGATAGCCGCCACAGCTATGCTGTGCGAGCGCATGAAGGCCAGGAGCTGGTCAAGCTTCCCAAGGAGGCCGTTGGCGTTGAATTGTAAGATCTTAAGACCAGGTGGTGAGGCAAGGTCGGAGACCAGAAAATTTGGGTTCAGGACTGGACAGGCTGGAGGCATGGAGATCGGTGGGGGCACGGGACAGCTGGGACACGCGAAGGCGGGCGACCAATCGGCAGCCGTGGCGAGGCCACTGCAGCGGAGATGGCACCAGCCATTGCAGGAGCCGCAACGTACAGACCAGTCGCGGCGGCCCAGACGGACTCGGCAGGACGAGCAGTACCAGAGAGGTCCAGGGTTGGCCTCGATTCCGGCGGCGAGGAGGAGGAGTCGGAGCAGCGTGGCCGGGAGGGGCTGTTCCGTCATCAAAAACACGGATTGGGCGGAGGGGAGAGTTGATCCAACGTAGTAGTTTCATGGTAAAAACGCATGGCAGCTTAAAGCTGGGACGCATTCAAATATGGTTCAGTCATCTGATTGGCGCTCACGAGCTGACCGAATGGCGTGATCCTGATGTGCTTACACGAAATACCGGTCACTCCTACTTCGCAGAACCACCAATTGCTACCAGACAGATTTGCACTTCGATAAGGACTGTCTAATCTGCTCTCATCAGCCAAGGATAGCCTAGTCATTGGGGTGCACATAGGATATTCGAACCACGCATTACCCTTGGCTCGAATATTACTGGACGATTACGGCGAATAAGCCGGTCAACCCAGTGTGCCCATATTTGCCGATAAAAAGTATGATTTGCAAGTGAGCATGCGCGACTGCCTGTGTGGTTCGTAGACCCTCAACCTCGAGGTAAAGCAAAAATACACATCTCGGTTCTGCAAGACTAGATGAGTGCACGCCGCTCTGGGGTGCTGCTACTTTTCCGACTTCTCGTGAGCAGTGCACTGCTCGTTTGTTACATTTCTGCCAAATACTCTAGTAACACTAGTAACTTGCACCGAAAACATCGGGTAACTTTGCAACTGCGTTGAACGAAGTGAAATAACGGACACTTTTTATTTTGGATGTGTTATTTCTCAGAACTACGTCCTAGTCAAATATTGCAGGAAGAAATTTTATTCTCTTTGCACTTCTCTGCATAACAGGATTATTGGCAGTTTTTGGATATCGATTAGTTCTAAACTTTGTTAGGAAAAAGAGCAATTGAAATAATTGGATTGGTTGTTCTATTGACAGTAAAGTTGGTTTGTACATGTAATAGTTAGGAGGGCAAAAACACTAGTATTTTTTCAAATACAACATGGTTAGCTCATAGAAGAGTTATTGCTTTCAGGGTCGTTAATTTGTACCCTAATTCCACTATAAGCGTGAAAAGATAGAATGTAGGATAGTTGCAGCGATCAAGGCGTGAAATATTTACCCCGGATGATGTGAATCGACTACCAAGGACGGTAACGTAGTAGAAAAAAAGTTCAAAGACAAGGGAGGCTAGAAATGCCATTTAGTACATATTTCTTGGCGATAAGAAGCAGACGTGATGGTTGGAACTAGAACTCTATTCGCCTGACTTTTCGGATTCCGCCGCGGATGCATCATCAGGGACAGTAATAAAAACCGATAATTCATGCATAGGGATATCGTACGTCAAAACGTCTCAGACCGTTGGCCGCCTTCCCGCACTACTTCTATTCGGAGACGTGCACAGACCGGATGCAACCATAAGGTAATGGAGACAAAAGACTCAATGCCACGGCAAGAAACATCTGGAGTCATCTACAGGATCTGCTGCAGCTGTGGAAACCGTAACTACGTCAGAGAAACCGGAAGACTTCCCAAGACACTAACTGCCAACCACGCGGCAGCAGTGCGGAGAAATGACGCCAATTCCCAAGTCGCGGCTTACTTGACGAGACCCGGCCACAACTTCAAATTTGATCACGCCAAGATTCTCGCGAGGGGTGACAATCATGTGAGACGCAATTTGCTCGAATCATGCTATACGGGCCCTCAGCCTATAAACAAGTGCAATGACCTGGCCAACCCATACTCGGTGCTGAGGCTCAGTTTAGCCAAAACAATTCGCCACTAGAGGAACGCACAGACGAACACGTTGTATAATGCCTGCGCCAGGGAGCCAGATGGCCGTGCAACCATCAAGCCCGAGTCCAACGCGGGTGATGAAAGTTCAGCAGGTCACGACCCGCATATCGGCCACCAAGCTATCAGCACACAAGCAGCCAACTACCCTCGATAAGGGAGAGCCATTAATTGTCATAAGTGTGCAGTAACAGCCACTGTATCCTATAAATACTGCAACTCCCTGTGCATGAATTACCATTTTCTGCTATTTTCTCTGATAATGGATCCGCGGCATAATCTGAGACGTCAGATTAATAAAGGTTTTGTTGTAGCGATCGCATCTGATTCTCCTCAACTACGTCCTGGGACCTAATTTTTGCTTGTGTTGACAATATCCATCGTCTTTACATACGAGACGAGTCGTAAAAAGTACTTTAGAGGGGGCCTCGATTACCAGGACAAACAGTTGCTTGGTGCCCTATATTCGTTCTCGAACCAATAATCCTAGACACTAACAGAAGTGGCGACCACGGGTAGGGAGGCACACTAAATTAACAATGCAACTGCTAAATGACCGTACCACCTGCGATATTCATCGCGGATGGATGTACTCGATGCAATCATGGCTTGGTCACTCGCACTGGAATGGCTAAGCGCGATCATCCGTTCTAGTGGTTGGCGTGATGATTTTTCGGCAAATTGGTATACTATTTTTGGCATCGGAAACACTTTTTGTTCGAATGACTAACTCTCCAGGCCAGGTCAAGTCATCACAGCAAATGGGTATAGGTAGACCTGCGGGTCAGGAGCCATGGTTTGAGCGGCCTGCAATTCGCACGGTTGTTGCAACTCTCCAAAATGTTGACTCCTCCGAGCCTAAAATGTCCAGTGAGCCACGATTTGAGAGTTAGTCACTCCCCCTATCGCGTCAGGAAATATCTTCCCGAATGAGGCTAAACACCTGCCATGACAACGGATATTTCGGCCTCATCACCTAGCGACCGATGACACACTTCAGTTTGAACTCAGATTGGGTCGTGTCATGCGTTGTAATCACACAATTCCGTTTCATCATATTCTACCTATGTAATTAATTCTATACGTTTGGCTACGGGAACACAACTTTCAGTCAGTGAAATGCGTCTACGCTTTAACGCAGTTGTCTAGTGACTTACGACAAGCACATATCCAAAAGACTCATATTTTATTGACACCGTTCAAATAACATACACATTATATCTACGCAATGCAAAGTAGGACAGGAATGATAAATAAAACATCACCCAAATAGGTTTCGAAAGACGGTGAACGTGCACTTTAACAAATCTTGCGGTGGTTTAGGCGGAGGTTGCTCCGCGGACTATTGTGAGCACGTCAGAGTATGTACATGTGAAATTCGTAAGTAAGATTACACTCAAAAGTGTCGCTTGTACACAGTGGGGGGAATGCATTGCAATAAAATGCGATGTGCACGAAGGCGGTAGGAAATAATGATTGCAAGGTAATTGAGTGGAATGGAAGTTTCAGAGAAATCACCTCAAGGCACAAATCAGGGGGGTGTGGATGAGTTTGAAACTAATTGCATAAACTAAAATAAACAGTGCAGTTAAAAACGGAATGGAACCGGTTGGCGCAGCCATCTGGAAATTCATGGGAGAAAAATGCGTGTCTAAGAAATGAAGACTACGACTTAAGTTTTTCGCGAATTTGCTTGGTGAACGCGAAGGGGAGGAAGGAGATCAGGGCGAAGAGAGCAAGTGTGTAGACGGAGGCGATTGAGGTAACGCCAATGTCCGTGAGCTCCTGCAGAATTGTACCGGCTTTCACGAAAAACAATGACAGAGGAACCACACCTGAAACGAGCCAAAAGAAAGGTTGTGTTAAGTTGCAAACGAAAGTGAAACGAAGCAAAGGCTCGCAAGTGTAGACGTGGATGGATGAAATGGAATAAGAGACAACAACTTCGGTTAAATCGCATCTATGAGCTGAACTTCAAGGAGTTGAGCCCCGTGTTCATCGCCGGAAAACAGCTAGTAGCTGTTACGCAAACAGTAGTAAAACAAGAGAGGAAGCCATCGCCAACCAGGTAGGGTTACAAATCTGGCAATAGCTTTATTTATTAAAAGGTCACAATGTAAAGTAATCGTGCGTAGGTATTGTTCCGCACACAACGGAAACCGGGATTTTAAACCTATATACCACAAATTGGGCTGCTGCCCCACCAGTAGAGCATGATTTGAGTATGAAAGCAAGCACTATTATTATTTAACAAAAGCTCATGTCTTTTTAAAAACGCATATACCCCAAAGCGAATACCCACATTTTATGGACGATCCTCACTAACGACATAACTTGGTCATCAAAATTCAGGTTCATTTAAGTAGCCATGAACCTTATTAAGGTCCCGCAGCCAATAGTGGAAGCATGTGATGTTCTGCACTAACTGGAGAAAAAATTGCAGTCAATACAGCACAATAAGATGGTAACACGACTTAAAGCATTAGATATTACCTCAAGCCCAAATAAATACATTCGATAAAGGAATCAGTTACTAGCACTTTCCGCTATCTTATACGCCCAAATTTTAGGCACGGAAGACAAGGACAAGCACGAAGCAAATAATTAGTCGTAACGCCCAATAATGTTCTTTCAGGCCACCTAACAACAGAAATGCAAGGCATCATTCAGGCTTAATTTACAACATTGAATTTTTTTGTCGGTATCTAGCATCGATGGGCTTGGAGAACTTGCAGAAAATAGTCGTCATTAAACTCTTTATAGTATATTAGGTATAGGTAGACTCTGATATATGTTCGATTCCGGGGCCCGAGAGGAAACGTGGTCACAGAGGCTACGCAATAACAAGGCGTGCGGAGAGGATGGTAGTCCTGCAGAAATCTACAAGTCCTTAGTCGACACCCTGGCTCCTCGGCTCCATGAGGTGATTGTACAGGCGTGGCGAGAAGAGACCATTCCTGATGACTGGGGCTCAGGAATTTTTGTACCTGTTCACAAGAAGGGAGATAAGACAAGATGCGAGAACTACCGTCGATTTTGCTGCAAAGATCTACGTTGTTGTTCTTCTCAGGCGCTTCCAGTCTGTACGTGACTCAAGGACACGACCCAACCAAGCCGGATTCCGAGCTGGGCGTGGATGTGCGCATCAAATATTCACACTGAGGTGCATAGCTACCAGCAACAGAAGGCCGTTTGCTTCGTCGACTTTGCCGCCTCATTCGATTCCATCCATCGTGAGTCCCTGTGGCGAATAATGGAACTGGACGGAGTGCCGACCAAACTCATTTCGGTGATTAAGGCTTACTATCGGTCTACCACCGCACGAATCCTGGTCCACAACAATCTCTCTTAGTCGTTTGATATCCGGTCTGGTGTCCGACACGACTGCGTTTTTTTGCCCATTCTGTTTAACTACGTCCTTGACTGGATTCTCGGCAAAGCCCTACATGAAGAGGACGGTGTTGAACTTGCACCCGGACGCCGACAAACTGATCTTGACTACGCCGATGATATTGTGCTGGTAGCCTCAAACTTTGATGGTCTTCAGTCAGTAGTGTCGCGGTTAAATGAGATCGCTATGTAGGTAGGCATGTCCATAAATTCCGGAAAGACGAAGTTGTTCTCGAGCTGCATCCCTGACCAGGAAAAGGCACCTCTGGGGATTAATGGCCATCAACTTGAAGAAGTAGACAGCTTTAAATACCTCGGGGCAAGGCTGCTACCGAATGGGCAGAGCAAGGACGACATTGTCTCCCGTATCGATGCTGCTCGCTGGGTTTTCTCAATCCTTCGAAAGCGCCTATGGATCCGACGTAACATATCTATCGCCACGAAGATTCGTGTATACCGTGCATCAATCCGGTCAGTCCTCCTCTATGGATGTGAATGCTGGGCTGTGCGCGCTGAAGATGAGCGAAGACTGGAGGTCTTTGACCACCAGTGCCTGAGGAACATCCTGCGAGTTAAGTATAGCGACTTCATTTCAAATGAGACAGTCCGCATCCGCTGCGATCGTATCAGGAGGATATCTCAGGCCATTCAAGAAAGGCGACTGAGGTGGTTTGGACACGTTCTCCGTCGTCCGCCCACGAGCTTACCTATGCTGCCCTCGACCCGGCACCGCAGCCCACCTGGAAACGTCGAAGAGGAGGGCAACTGAAAACTTGGCTAGAAACCGTCCATCAAGAAATGGAAGCAGTCCTTGGACCTCCAGTTCTTCGGCCTCCGTCGCTGGAGAAGGGACTGGGTGGAGCTTTCGAGATCCGCTGCTGCCAATCGCCACACATGGAGAGGTACCGTTCGTGACATCATTGAGGCCGGCTAGATCAGGCATGATCACAGCCGTAACAAGTACAAGTAAGTAAGTACGTGGTCACAATTGGCATAAAAATATTGAGAATTCAGCCACCCCTGGCTAAAACACGTCAATAGCTAAACTTTCAAAAATAGATACAGAAATTTTTCGACATAAAAAGATAGAGAGCGTCAGAGGCGTTGCAAAAAAAAACAAGGTAAAAGGCAGCTTGATCGCTTGACAGATTAAACAAGCCATGTATTACCTGTGATAATATGTAACACTGTGCTGGCCTCAATCGAACGTCGTTGTCTGCTTGGAGGCGTTCAAGAATACATCAACACAAGACCTGGCTCGGCACACTTCGGCAAGACATGGGAGTCTTGGGTCTTCGGTCTCTGTCGTTGGAGGAGAGGATGGATTGAGCTTCCAGCTCCAGTGCCGCAAATCGTCAATATGTGACATCATTGAGGCCGGCTAAATCAGGTACGATTGCAGCCGTAACAAGTATAAACGCAAGTAATTAGGTCGTTTTTCTTGGATGACCTGAGATAACGTCGCACATTGTTGCAGTGAGTGCCGACTGCCTCATCTGAAATGAAGGCGGTGGGCAAGTACCGCCAGCCCTCGCTCACTTTCAAGCACAAATTCCAGCGAGCAGTCCGGCGAGCAGCATCAATTCGAGAGACAATGTTACCCTTACTCACCCCCGAAGTATATGAAACTGTTTACTTTGTCAAGTTGGCAGGCATTAATCCCCTGGGGTGCCTTCTTTTGGTGGTGGAATTATTAACACTAGTAGTAGAGAGAGTTTTCGGTTGTAGTAAGTAGATTGAACGTGATTATGCCGTGGTGAATCTCAATGTCGTACTTGAGGGGTGGCTGCGCAACGAGTAGTGCGGTGTAGCAAACTTAAGAACCCATTAGCGTTTCGAAACTTTCAAAATACACATTTGATAGGTCCATGCTAGTGTTTGAAAAAAACATTAAATGCGAGTTAGGTAGGTAACCTGGAGCACACAGTGTGTCGAAAGTCTGGTAATTACGAAAATGAAAGAAAAATAAATAAATACAAGCGCACTTGTGGAGCTGGCCTTCAATTTTTTATTGAAGGAATGATAATTTTAAGTATGCTAAAGGACACTAAAAAAAACACTTAAGAATGAAAATTAATTATTAGGCGACAAGAGTCAAATGAACCCCTAGAACTCTTGGATGAACAAGACTTACCGAAAAATGTACCCCAGAAGAAACCACTTAGGGGCACACCGATAACAGGCGAACAAATATTCACTAGCCAATTGGGGATGATGGGGCTTAGACGAAAGAAGAAAATCGCCAACCCCGACATGCTCTGAAACCGACGCGTCTAAAGCGCATGTAAGTAGAAAATTTAAAAACGTACCATCTTTCGACATGTACTTATCTGATCTGGGAATAGCTTTGCAACAGTCTGAGTGCCAACAAAGTCCGCTAAGACGTAGCAACAGGAAGCGCCTACAGCCGAGCACTACAAGATCAAATTTAAAAATAAGGACTTACAAAGGCTATCACAAACAAGGCCAGTGGAGTTGGGAAGAGGAATCCTAGCAGGATGCTGAAAACAACCGATCCTGGGATCATGAAAGACTGGAGGCTGGATATGAGCCGTTAAGGATAATAAACCAGAACGAAAAAGAAAACGAGATGGAAATACAGTCGACAATGTTGACTCTGGTAGGATCACAGACAGTATTCAGCTTAAAATATTCAGCTTTCAGTTGTTGTTCCCTTTATTTATGAAAAAATGGAGAACATATATATATTACTGATATTTTATTGATTAATTAATTCAATCTACAATTGTAGACCACGATAAAATTAGATGAATGTAGATACGTAGAGAAGAGGAAATGCTTCTTGTTTAATGAATGGAAATTCGCTTTCTCTCTATCATGGTAGGATGGCTGACCCCCGGATTGTAAGAATAAAACACACAAATTGTAAAAAGACTGACGATCTACGCATCCAAATAGTGAAAAGGATACAATATGTAAATGAGCGTAATCGTTAGTAGAATCCGCCAATAACAAATCCCCTTGTACATAGACAGCGTACTGCCGAGAGCTTTAAGATCGGCCAGCGTTTTAGGAAATTTTATGAACTGTTTTTGGTCTCTATTGAAGGTTAATTTTAAAATGTAGAATTACTCCGGCATAGACGGTAGACGAAGTAAAAGAAATCCGAGAATGATCACTGCAAAGCAAAAAGGCATCGCTAGCTTTAAAAAAGATTTTGTAGCCAAGTGCTCAGAGTCCTGCAACAAAGAGGATATGAAAAAAATCACATCGGCCTACATAACCGCCCACTGTCACCTCCATCATCGCAAATGCCCCCCACTCACTTCTGCCGCCACAATGAACGGCATCGCAAAACAACCCCCGCTGTATTCTATGGGTAACATTTGGGCCTATGTCCTGAGTACCAGGACTTTTTAATGCATTTTTGAGTTGCTGCTGAAGTCTTTGTATAATAAACCTCAAAAGAAGCATGAAAGTGCTTAAAGAAAGCCTAGAAAGCGGCCATCGGTGACAGCACAGCCATCAGCACTAAAACAACATGAATAACAAATTCGTTGCAAGTTGCCTAAGAAATCTGTGAATTCGGGCGTAAAAAGTTACCTTAGAAAAATATGGAGCAATAAAAGTTTTTAAAAAACGGCCCAGAAAACACCAAAGCTAGAAGTATGTGAAAGAAAAAAGTGACACCAATCTCAAAAGACACTTAATACTCGCATAACAGTAGTTTTTGATTTCCATGGATGAATCTAGAAGTGTAATCGGTGAGCACACAGATGATGTTAACATGTAAATAGGAAGATGGCCGTGTCAACCTCTTGCCGTATAATAGCATTAGCTTCAGGTAGAAAGTTGAAAACAGAAGACGGCTGGCAACTAGACCCTAGATATCAATAAGCTGCTGTCCAAATATTTGGTAGTACGATTTTTACCGGTTTAAAATTTCTGGAGAAGAAAGTTTTAGGTTGGGTCTGACCTGCAAGACACGCCATCTGCAACCTTGGGGGCGTAAACCATGAGGAAGGTGGGAGTATCAGGGAGTGAATGCAGCAACAGAACGGTGTCGACTTAGGCAGCATCCGCGATGGTTGCCACAATGGCGTGTATACATAGCACGAATGAACATTCTGGAACGGAGAGAAGACTCGTGAGAGGCAGAATGGTGTCGCCACTGTTAGAGGGAGACCGGCGGTAGAAATTAACTATGCTCAGAAATAGCTGAAGATGACGCTTGAAAGAAGGGGCCGGGAATTGACAAATGGCAACAACCGTCGAACATCCAGAATGAAGGCCATTGTTGTCAACTTAAGGAACGTAGAAGAACGCCCAAGGTGCACTTGTGGGGCAAAGGTACATTCAAGGAGGTCAAAAAACGTTGCGAGATGATTTATGTAGTCAGTGGTGGTGGAAATTACAAACAAAAATTCAAAAAAGACTGCGAAGCAATCCATCCTCGAAACTTAAGAAGGTTTATGGGCGTTGCGGAGGCATTGAGAAAGCCAAGCATGTTACCAACTGCCGTCTTTGAATCGTCCTCTGAGGCTATGGTTATCTGATGGATGGCAGGTTGATCTTCGAGAACAGCGATTTGCCGAATAAGGCACCGGCAAAGTTCTAAAGATGCGGAACGTGGTATCGGCCCAGGGTTGTGGCAATGTTCAGATCTCTGAAGTCACCACATGGACACTAGCCAGCAGTGGCGGCCTTTGAGACCGTTTAAAGCGGAAGGAACCATGGGCTTTCATATTGACGGATGATGCCCATGTGAAGCATGTGCTCGAACTCGGTTTGGGGAGCAGACGGTAGTTAAATTGTGAGACGGCGGAGGCAATCAAACACAAGAGGACCCGTGGTTCGGATAATATGCATAACGCCGTTTGGTGCTGTGGAGGCGCTAGACGTGCTGGAGGTAGGACAAGTTGGGCCAGGATACCTGAGAAGAAACTGCCGAAAGAGACTATCGGGGTATGGGTGAAGGACGCGAGCTGGTGGAATATTGCTGATCAGTGGATTCATTGGAAATTCAGCTGGATTGTCCGATCGTGTAGACAGGAATGAAATGACTCGACCATAAGGTCGAAAGTAAAGAAAAAGTCTACACGGAGAAAGGCACAGGGCGCATCAGCAACGATAAAGCCGTAGTTTTTAATGAGGTTCCCGCTCAGATATTCATGATTATCGCTGTGTTAATAAAACGCCCTCTTTGGCTAAATTCTTTGAAAAACTAATTGCCAACAAAATTACAGACTTTTTAAATAAACAATCAAATTTTAAACTCCTCACAACATTGCTTTTTACCGGACCGATCTTGTAAAATATGTTGCATGTCTCAATCTCAATCTTATATTTCTCCCAATGATCTTAAGTGTGTTTATTCTTTCTCTAACTCTACGGCAGTGCGGTGCCTAGAACAAATTCATTAGGATTTGCATACTCTTTCTGCATGGAGCTCAACATGGCAGATGGAGTTCTCACCTTCTAAGTGCTAACACATTTGCTTCGGTCCTGGAAGGCTGCCACAACCTATTATTTTTCCAGGTTGCCCAATGACGGAATGTTCGAACACCAAGGACTTCGGTTTAAGCTACACAAATAAATTAGATCTTTTGCCTCACGCCGATAGAATTTCAGCCAAAGCTGCACAAATTTGCGACTTTATTTCGTATATTTTTTACGACTTTAAGAATTTGTCGTATGTTTGTGTTTCCTGTTCTAGAATACTTTTGCCCATTCTTGGGTCTGATGAACGAATCGAGCCGTTCAAAATTGAAAATGTCCAACGACATTTCACAAGAAAACTCTTTATCCGACATTTTCAAATATCGTCTACTTAAATAGATGCCAATTTCGTCGGGTCAGAAGCTTAGAAGCAGACTTTTGTCTCCCTTACGCCCTTATAATAATACTAATCTCCCAAGATTTCCGTCATTACCCTCGTCAGCCTTTCTTACAACCTAAGAAATTCTGCACTTATTATACCACCTCCAGCGTCCTCCTCATCTAAACGCTCTTCATTCTTTGCTTCCAGATAAAACTAGCTTTAGAATAACTTACTGATTGAGATAAGGTCGTTAACTTCTCTCACTGCCTTCAAGCGAAGACTGCACATTTATCTTAACACTAATTATATAAACCGTTTTTTCTGCTTATCTTTTCCGAGCAGCTTTCTCCAGGACTCCGAGAAAGGACTTTCGGAATGTAGGAGATCCCATTGAAACTATTTTATTCTGCCCCGTGTCCCCTGAGAACCTAGATATCTCCATAAACTGCCAGTCATTCAAACGATTGAATCCATATGGACGTACACATACTAAAAATCTCCCGTTTCGTTGGCTACTAACCATCATCAGAATTCCATTTTGGCCCCTGAGCTGTCGGGGCCCCACGTTAACTGACGCTCCTTCGCGTGAACTTACGTTAAGCATGTTAGCGACCACGAGCGAATTATACACAATTCATTATTCCACTCTGAACCGCTATTGTAGGATAAGCCCACTCTACACACCAACCCTAATTTCCATAGCAATTTTTTCTCCTTCACGCTTTTTGAAAATGGAGGCACGTTGACATCTGCGTCCACTTTCATCGTGAGAGTTTTGTTAACTGCCTATTTTCTAGTTCAAAATTATTTGCAAAACATTGCCAAATATTGCCTTAAGAGGACAATTTCTGCTGAAATTCTGACAACTTTGTCTATTTTTTCTACGCATGTAGCCATTTTTTTACGAAACTCAGTTTGTATAGATAGTGCCTTCCTGGCGCAAAAAAACTATAAATTCCAAAGTGAGGGAATGCCCGAAACTGATGTCCGAAGAGAGGGTTAAGCATCAACAGTGATCATTTGTAAGGTTTTCACAACTTGAAAGAAGAGGCTGGTTATAGGGCACCGAGAGTCTGCTGCTGTGGGAAGGATGACATTCGGTTGAGCGCCAGTATCAACCAGGAAGTCTCGGCCATTAAAAGTGTCGCAGGTGAAAAAGGTGCGACTGGAACTAGGGATGCCACTAAGATAGGTGGTATTCAAATTATTTGGAATGACCTGCCAATCGAGATAACGTTGTCAACGCGTCTTCCTACTTCCATACGAAGACAGTTTATTTATCTGAACAATCATTCGAATAAAAGCAGGCAAAAACAGCAGAATTTATTGATATCAACAAATTTCAAGACAGCTCATCAGCTGCTAGTTGTCGCTGCATAACAAAGATAACGAGGGCATATAGAGTGGTAGTGAATTTCACAGAATTACTGGCAACAGCAAGGAACGTGGGTCAGTGTAAAAAATAATCGATCGAAGACAGGACGTTAAGTCAGCATATGGGAAGTAGTGGGTTAGGGAAGTTTACGAAAAACACTTGGGAATTAAATGAAATGATCAATCATTCGATTAACCTTTCATTTTTTCCCTTTATGACAACGCAGCTTTCCCCACGACTCTGAGAAAGAGCCATCGGAATTTAAGGAAACAAACTCCAAATTAATTTTACATGCATCGTCTGTCAGGAAGCTCATGATATTTCACAGCATTTTCGGTCAATCTATCGGAGTCATACTGACGCGCACGATTTTAACCGCTTCCATTTGGTTTGGCCCTAACCATCATCAGAATTCCATTCTAGCTACTGAGATGCCGAGGCCTCACAACCCTTGAAGACTTTCTCCGATTTATGACTCACACTATATTGGCGTTTCACACTTACTTTGTCGACTGCCACTATAATGCAAGTAGCTCTTCACATATGCAACGAACATTTGGTAATATAGTTTATCACTCTACCACTGGGCCAAGGGTAGGCAGATGCCTACCGATTGGTACGAAACTCGTCCGTCCCTTTATGTCTTGGTGGTTGCTTGCGAGGTCCGCCAATAGCCGTTCAACTGTTAGCTTGTTATCGACAGAAATACATTTCCGATAGGGACAAGGGATACTGGAATGGTCGTTTCTGAGTTATAAGCCGCCGTCAGCTAATAAGCCTCAAACCTAGGGGTGGTCAACTCCAGGGCTCGAACCCCTAACCTTGCTGGCTTAAGGTTCAATACTTTGACCGCTGAGTCACGGGCTCGTTGCTTTGTCGGTTTTGATCGTTAATATACACTACGGTAGGCGGACGCTCACCGATGGCGTATGGAGCTCCTAGTCCCGTTGCGCCTTGGGCACAACATTTAAACTGAAATTTTATTCAAAGAATCTCATGGCAAACAGCGGTAGTTGGGATTTAATAGACTTGTGTAAAGTTGATGCCAATTTTCTAATTTATAGTGAATATTCCTCACGTTTACGAAGGTAATATCTTCAAAGGTAATGCCGTAAAGAGCAGTTATCCGAAGGACGTAGGTATGTTGACTTATGGAATGTATTAACGTAAAAAGGTCAAAACCTAAGGCGTTCAACAAATTCTGGTAAACTGAATCCCGTTTGCTACTCTTTTAAGTTCTTTTGATTTTTCATACTTCCCCTATTTATCCCGACCTGTATGCATATATTTCAAATTATCTTCTGCAAGCGCGTTTTCAAAAACAGGAAACGTCCTCTTAATTATAACCCCAAAATGTGACTTAGTTCAGACCTAGTTAATAGTTATCTCCCCATGTTAATTACAAAATTAAGATATCTACCGGTCAATATGCCCGTAAATGAATGACAGCCTCTGCTGCTATATGATTTCTCCAATAACAAGAAGCGCTTCCAACCCTCATTCGTTCTCATCAACAGTCCTGTCTCATTTGCACTACAATAAATCCTCTCAACCAACCCCCTTAATTTTTGAAGCAGTTTTCTTCTCCTTCGTTTTGTTTTTTTTAAGCGGGGGTTCGCTGAACTCCGCCCCAGCTTAAATGGTAGGAATTCTTTTTCACTGCTTCCTCCTTTGTTCACCATACGTTGAATACTATTCTAAAACGACGATATGTTGGTGAATATGAATTAATCTACCAACATTTCTAAACGCTCTCGCTGTCTATGTGGTTGTTTCATGGAGAGCAGCATTCATCAACTTTGTATTTATTTTTCCACAGCACTAAGTTTGCAATGACGAGGCCCTCCGGGCCTAAAATATAAAATTTATTTATTTATTTATAAAGAAGCAAACGTAGATATACCTACCGTGAGATGGTTTCGAGGACGGGCTATCGTCTTCAACGACAGAATAGCAGATCCAAACATCTGAAGCCGCAATCGCATATGGCCTCAAAATTGGTAAAAATGATCGGCACAGGAGAGAGAAAAACACGGGATAGTGGGCTGAAATATTCTACCAGTATTCTCCGGAAGCGCCGTTTGTTGGAGAGCACGATCCCTACCAGTGCACAGAGATCAAGTGTCTCACTAGCATGGAATGGCTTCATGGATAACATCCTACATCTGCATCTGATCTCCGGTGAACTTCACAAATGGGCAATGGACACCTCCAGCCGATGACAAAACGTATAGTATGCAGAAACCATTTACTCCGTCCTCACAACTGCATGTACATATTGCACGTCGTGGACCCGTGGACTTACCTTCCCGAGGCGATTGTTATGTTGCAATCTGTGGAGACATTCAAACACCGACTTTATATACACACGATGCAGCACAACGGGAACTTTGTGACAACTTAGAGTCGAAATACCACTGCACCATGTGACGGTCTTTATTTTCCTGACTGAAAACTTCTTAATATTGTTTATAACTCTTGAGATTTTGATCTGACAAATAGGGAGTTGAAAGGCGCAAGCCTATTTTTCCCTCAAACATTCTTACTGACTGACTGACATAGGAATCCGAGTAGGTAAAGCAGGAAAGCACCTCACCACTCCAGAAGAAACTGCTTGTGGAGTGAAATCATGAATCTACCTCAGTGCTGTCAAAAAGAGAGAGTAAACCATACCCGCTGAACTGTCTGCTAAAGTCAATCAGAATTATATCGAAAGCATGTTAGACAGTCATTTCTTTACAAATTTTTAAGACGTACACCGAGATTTCCTCCAAAGTCGGCATCAAAATTGTTCAATTATTTTTATCAAACTTTGCGGAAACAGATAAACAACGTTAATGTCGTCCAGAATGGAGGCTTGTTTTATCCCGAGACCATGTTAGATCAGGTCAGGTCTGTTCAGGTGAACGAAGGCAAATGCCTTTGAAGTCCCTATTGGTGCAGCAATACATTTCAAAAGAGTAGGGACACCAGTGGAAGTGAGCAGGAAATGCAGATAGTGAAACATTTCCTTCGGTACTGTTTCAAAATTCTAGAGGTTGCCAATACAAGTGAACATCCGTGTCCCTGGAAGCAATTGACTAGAAGAAGACTCGATCGCTGGGACAATATTTTTATTAACCTGACGTTTCGATATCCGTCGCAGATTCGTCATCAGAGATATGAGTAGCAGAAACAGGTTCTGCTGTTCTGTTCTGCGGTTCTGTTTCTGCTTCTCATGTCTCTGATGAAGAATCCGCGACGGATATCAAAACTTCAGGCAACTAATCGTATTGTCCCAGCGATCGAGTCTTCTTTTTCTCAATTCTAGAGGTAAGACTGCAATTTCAGGGATCCAAAGAAGTAAAAGCTATTGCTCTCCAGGGGAAAGTATATGCTTTATAGGATTGCCTACTGCTGATAGTGTGTGAAGCAAGTCAGGAGGAGCCCATCGTGGTTTTTTTTAATGTGCTTAGGGTCGCATGAGGTGGAGATCGCAGACTTCACGTGAATACCACCGAATTGTTGGAGGTGCGCTTATCATACGCACTTGCTGGTCGTGGAATCTGCCAACCAGGTGACGAAAAGAGAGGGGTCCAACGCGATCCTCAGCAATCTGTTATGGGCCACCATTAGGAAGAACGTTATGTGATCTTAAGGGAAAGTGGGGGTGGTGATTGACGCAATGATCGCAGTTCTCATAGAGACAAAGGGGACAAAGCAAATATACGAGAAAATCATAGACAAACATTATTGAAAAAATATAAGTGATATTTTGTATAAATTGGAAATATTAACCAATGTCTTACAGTGGTAGGTTTGCGCTAGTTTTAGATGATTTTGTGGTCTTACTGCTCTAAATTTGTCTGAAATAGTCCATGGATGGGGCCATGGCAAAGTGCCCGGGCGGGGCCTTCTATAGCTTAAATTCCCTCTTTAGGGAAGAAAAAGTTTATTGGGTCCAATTTTGCCTCGTCACGCGTACTTTCAGAAAATGTTCACCCAAGCTAGTAACACTGTCAAACTGAAAGAAGTCATTGGATGTGATGGAATAAGCCTTAACCAGCAGCATACGAAATGCTTGCATTAGGTCGCAGCGTAGCTGTCTGTCATCCTGAGGCAAGAAATCAAGATCGGACAAGCGTGTCTCATAAGGAAGGTATCCCTGGCCTCGTACTAGCTTGGTTGCGCTTCTTACAAAACCTTCAAGGGTTTTTCGATCATTGGCTGCCCAAGGTCTCCAGGATTGGAGGGCTTATCCCAGTTGGGGTTGCACAAAAGTTCCACTGACCTTACCAAAGCTTAATTCACCGAACTTATAAAAGGCGTTCTTGATAAAACACAAAATGGACATTGCAGATTTGGCAACCTTCAAGTCAGTATTCTTTTCGAAGACTGGCACCGACCGTGTAGTCTAGCAAGGCGGTGCAATGAAGCTTGAGTTCCGCAGCTTCCTAGCACGTCATGTGTTATTTGAGAATAATTTTTGGCCGATACCCAGTCATTGGACATGCATTCGGTAAGGTTTGTGTTTATACATGCATATTGTTCCGAAATTGAAAATGTATAAGGACCGTATGCAAGAAAAATTGCTGTTTCTGACACTTTAAAATATTCCCCACCCAAGAAGATGCCAACGAAGGATACCAAAACTTCCTTGAGCTATGATATTGTAAGCAGGTTTCTGCCTCATTTTGTCTGAAAACACTATTGCTAACATCCAATGATTGCTCTCCCAACCCCCGTTAGTCTTTCTGCATTTACCAGATCTAGTTATGCATCCTAATCGCATAAATGCCCTCCATTCCTTGCTTCCAGACCTAGTTTCAGGACTAACCGGCCAATGGGAAATAAGTTACTAGCTGCTCTATCTGCTTTCGGGAGAAGGCTAAAAATTTATCTTAACATTCATTCGATTTGCCTTAAAGTCTGCGCATCTCTACTGAGCAGCGTCCTCCAGGTCTTTAAGGAACGAACACCGGAACTTTAGGAGCCGTATTCAATTAACTTATACTTGCCTCGTGTTCCCCACGAACCATGACGTCCCCGTAACTCATTCACATTCGATTTGCGGAATTCATATGGACGTGCACAATCTTAACCTCCAGCTTTACCTTGAAACTCTCGCTTAAATACCATATTCTAAATTCTCGTTTGTACTCTGGCTATAAACGTAGGTCTCCTTTACACTGGACTCAGTTGTACGTTCCAACAAGGGTAGTCAAAGGCTCATACCTATTTCTCCCCTCATAAATTTTCCTGAGCTTACGGAAAAATCCAGCCTAGTAATCCAGTCAGTTGCCGACATCCCTTCAATGCTTTAACAACACCTGTCACTCAGTAACACAGCCTTACCAAATCATGCACTTCGATGTATTCCTCAATTGAAATCAACAATTTATCAGCATATGCAGGTAGTTAAGTGCTCTCAGATCCGAGCTTTTTTAGTTTTTTTCGATATCTATGAAACATCATTCAAGAATATGGGAAATAATAAGAATTTAATGAAATTAGCCTTGGCCTTTGGATTCCCAATCACAATCATAACTTGATAAAGACGATTAAAGCCAATGAGAAGCCAGGCTTCGTTCCACAATCTTAAGCGCGTTGGATGCCCAAAGGATCACCTTTCGTGATTAGCGGATCTGGGAGCCTTTTTAAAAAGCCTTCTCTTGTTGATGCTGATTCTCTCCAGCGTGATAACCTCTGGATTCCAATGTCAGAAATGGCTGATGAAGAAAGTACACCGCTGCTGACAGATGAAGGAAACAACTTAGTAGCCAATGGATTCCCGTTTTTTGAGGGATCGCCTCAGAGCATAAAATTCAATGAGATATTGCGTGAAGCGGTGGAGGCCATCAATTCCAATGTCTTTCCAGAGAGAATTTACCAAGGCTCGAGTGGTAGCTATTTTGTGAAAAACAAAGACGGGGTAAGTATACCTCTGTTCTCCCTTACCCAAGTTTCGCTCGAATCCATGCTTTCGTGGGGAAACACTCGCATTGTTCGAACTCTTTTTCTCTTTTTATTTGTTTTCTTTCATAAAAATTCCCCACATCAAAACTGCGTTCGCCAAACTGTTTTAAAATGATCCTTAGATCGGTTAAAATCTTGCAATTAAAGTTTTGCTCAAGCAGCGCTTTACCTGTTAACGGCTTCCTTGCCTTTTAGCGTGTTTTACTTGATATTTAAAAAAGGAAGCCTTCCTAGTGCCATTTTTCCACTATGCATAATGTAATATATATGTTTCTCGGCATGAACCTCCATATTTTGCTTTGTTTGCGTTTCTTACATCGCGCAGTAGCGAGTGCGTTGCTCCCTTTCTTTGACCTTTAAGACACATTAGCTATAATACTGTCACTGTCGGAAAATTTAGCTACTATGTATAACGTATGCATCCGTAGGCGCCGCAAACGGTGGTTTTCACCTCATTATTTGCGAACTGTAAATACCTCCCGGTTCTTGCACGGTGTCTATCTGTATTCATTGAATGCACAACCCTCCCGAAATTCACGCTTCATAGTACCGCCTTGCTAGATCATACGGTCGGCGCCGGTCGTCGAAAAGCTTACTGACCTAACATGGCCTCGGTATAAAAATAGCCTCCATTTCGGACGGCATGAACGTTGTTAATCTGTTTTCGCAAAGTTTGATAAAAATAATTGAATGAATTTAATTAAAATAAAAAGAAACCTTTTTATTACGTTGTTAGAGAAACTCTTGGCAAACGTCTTAAAATTTGTCAATAAATGACTGAAGAACATGCTTTCGATATAATTCTGATTGACTTTAGAAGACAGTTCAGCAGGTATGGTATACTGACAGTTTTTCTCCCAAAGCGACAGTTTTTCTCCTAAAAACCACGAATGTTTGTGCCATGTTAACACTTGCAATTAGTTTATATGATTATTAAACACAGGCAAAAACAGCAGAATTCATTGATATCAACGAATTTACGAATTCACATGTAATTGAGGATGCAAATACATTGGGCGCACGCAAATGCAACTGTCAGCCAGGGCCGCTGAGCACTTGCCCAACTGGCTTTTGAAGCAAGAAGACAGAATACCAAGGTCCTCGTTTACCAAACATTTATTAGACAGTGGTCATTCTGTCGACGTCAAAATAGCGTATAGAGTACTTGTTCGGGCTCGAATAAAGCGAATCCTGCGCTATTTGGAAGCTGGACACATACGATGGGAGAAACCTGACCTATGCAAGCAGCTTGATCATGTCATCAACCTCCAATTGCCCTCGTGATTAGCCATTTAATTTAATTTTCCACGCGTTTTTCGTTAACTTCCCTCATCAACTACTTCCCATTGTTGACTTAACGTTCCCTTCCTTTATCGATTTATTTTAAACTGAGTCAGGTTCCTTGCTGTTGCAAGTAATTCTGTGAAATTCAACACTGCTGTATGTGTCCTCGCTATACTTCTTATGCAACGACAAGAAGCAGCTGGTGAGCTGTCACGAAATTCGTTGATATCAATGAATTCAGCTGTTTTTGCCTGTTTTTAATTTGTACCGAGTAAAAACTGCTTCAAATTATATGATAATATAGTAATAGCGTACACCCTTCACATAAATTCAACTTCTGTAGAGGTATGCCTGCGCTAGTCGTACCCAGCAAGAAATCGAAACTGCTGGCTTTGCCTTTATGCCACCAAAATAACCTTTGCAGCTATCCATATATACATTAACTTTTCTGTAATATTTTGTAATTTTCCTGAACTGATCCCCGAAAAGCCTATGCTGCACATAGCTAAAAGTTAGTATAAGGCCAAATCAACACGCAAATGCGCTACCATTAATACAGTCTGATAGGATTGCGGATGCTACAAGGCGTTTAAACAGAAGCGAACAAACTCAGTTGACAGATCGATAAAAGTTAAAGATTTTTAAAATGCTTTAGATGTAATATTAAGGGAGACATCAATAGTCTTTTACCCCAGTGGCCTACGGTTTTCGCCCTCCACACACAACACTTCAACGTAACCCGCCTCGATTCTGGTTGTTTTCCCGAATGACGTCCCAAGTCATGACGACTTTTAAGTTCTCAATCAATTAAAATTGTAACCTGTAGCTTCGCTGTTAAACTTTCCCGGAAGTATCTCCGTACATCCGATATGCACGTGCCAGAAGGTAAAGAAGTCTGCCTTTTTCCCGTTGCCAGGAGGCCGGGTTACCCGTTAGCCTAACTGGTGGCTAACTGGCGCGTCCACAGGTGGCGGATAGTGGAATGTTCTTTAGTAAAAATTACCTGCGAACTAAGCAGATTCTCGGGTCTGGCGAATAAGCAGTCTTGCACCAGCAGCGACATTGCTACCAGGGCGTGGCGGGCTAAAGTGTGGCACACCAAAAGCCTATAAAGCGTTACCAAGCCTGACGGCGGCACTGTAACATAGCGAGCGTGAACCGCCATTAAACAAGTTCGTTTTCCACCGCTAGCTTGCGGTTAGAATGTTAAGCCAAAGCGCTACAGGAGACAACCGCGTACAAGCAATCCGATTGGCTGTCGGAGACCTGTCATTACTCACAATTTTCAAAATACTGTCTGATAATTGCACTACGATCCATGCTACGGCGTCCGCGAGAACCGACGCGCTCCGCAACCCCGGTAAAGTGATGCAAGCAAATAGTACGCCAGCCAGGGTATTCAATTAGAATCGGACGCATAGTATTGAATGCTAGAATTTGGGAACGTCCCGGGCCCCTGGTATTCAAAGCCTAACGATATGCAGCCTTTATCAGTGCAACGTAGATGCCTGCTGTATTTCCGAAGTCTGAATTCCTGATTCAGGTGCTCGGGAAACAAAGATCCCTGGAGCCAACTCATACTCCAGTATAGACCACAGTGGCCCACAAAAATCCTCCAGTAGACATGTTGTTACATTTGCCTTCTCGTAACAAGCGAACCATGTACCACTTGCCTGAGAACCCGTCACTGAACGGATGGCTTACGTGCGCTTGCAGGGTCGATTCACGAAAATTTCTGTCGTCGCCGTGTACGCACCAACCTCCACTGCTGATCAGCGCGATAAAGATGTTTTATTAGTATTTACAAGCATTAGTTGAAAGGCTCTCTCGCCGCGATCTGCTGATTGTTGCTAGGAGCTGGAATAGCCGGACCGGGCTTGGTGACTCAACAAACAGCCATCTCATCGGCCGCTTTGGGCTGGGTTTTTGACGTGAGAATGGTGAAAGACTTCTGTACTTTGCTGATCGGAACCGGCTGTTTGTTAGCACGTGCTTCCAATGCTGCAACAACCACCTGCTAATCTGGTACTCGAACGATGGCCATAAGGCCAGTCAGATTGATTGAATTTTAGTCAGCTCAAGATTCCGCAGCTGGGTTCATAATAGCAGGTCGCTGCTTGGTGCTGAGACCGGGTAGTGCCAATAGATCTAACCATGTTCTCGTTCGTACACTTTTGAAAGCTCGATTGCCATCCGCGCACAAAAACTACGAGCTAGACGTTTCGATGTCGCCAAAATTTGGCAATCCAACACTGCGGAAGCCCTTAGCAGAGAACTCCGTTCCTGTTTCACGAGCCGAGCAGATGAAGCGGAGAGTGGTCAAAAAACGTCAGTCTATGGTGTCGTTGACAAAATTATTTGGTACACCCAGCGATGCTGCAGTGATTTGATCAGTGGAAGGACCCCGCGGTTGTTTGTTGACAGCTTGAACCAGGTGCCCTTTTTATGAGTCTTTCCGCCAGCTTAGAAAAATTACGGCAAAATAAGATGGAGAGGACCAAAAGAAATACTGGCCTAAAATAGCGACCTTCATGGAACAGCCCTCGAGTGTTGGTGATGCTCGAAAACTCTACCAACTTATTCGCCAGGATAGTGCTAAGTGAATGGCGGCTTTATTGCTGACAACGCGGCCAAGGCCGAGCGCTAGCGTGAGCACTTCGAGCACCTTCTCAACTTCAAAACGGACTCCAGCACCTCCTTGCTCCCATCTATAGTGGAGTCTCCTCCCTCTCTCACTTCTCCAGTGTCATGCGAGTGTCTTCTGAGAGAGAAATCATTGACGCCATAAAAAGGCTGCCCAACAATAAGGCATGTGGAAAAACTGTATTCCCGCTGAATTCTACGGGTATTCTGTCGACACTTGATCCTGAACTCCATGAGGTGATTAGAAAAACGCGGAGAGATGAGGCCGCTCCTGATAACTGCGGTTCAGACATCTTTATATCTGGCCAAAAGAAGGGAGATAAGACAAGGTGCGAGAGCTGCTGTGGCATAAGTCTCAGCAAATTCGCTGCGAAGATCTTCGTTTTTGTTCTTCTCAGGCGATTCCAATCCGTGCACGACTGTAGGACGCGGCCTAACCAAGCCGGATTACGCGCTGTGCTTGGATATGCGGACCAGATATTCATACCGAGACGGATCGTTGCATTCCGCCCTAGCTTCCAACGACCAACCCTCGTCTGCTTTGTTAACTTCGCTGCTACGTTCGATTCCGTCCACCGTGAATCCGTGGTACTAGACGGTGTCTCACCAGATTTATCGCCATGATCAAGGTACACCACCGTTCCAACACTGCGCGGGTTCCTTTCCATAATAACCTTTTAGAATCGTTCGCTTTCCGATCTGGAGTTCAACAAGACTGTCCTGTCACCCATCCTACTTAACTACGCCATTTACCAGATTCTCGGGAAGGCCCTACGTGGAGATGACCGTATTAAGCTTGCATCCGGACGCAAGTTGACTGACCTCGACTATGCCGATAATATCGCTTTAATATCTGCAAGCTTTGGCAATCTACAGTCTATGATGTCGCGGGTGAATAAAGTTGCTAGATCAGTCGTTCTATAAGCACTGGGAAGACCAAATTGTTCTCATGCAGCATCCCTGTTCAAGAGGAAGCCCTCCTCGAGATTATTGACGGTCGATTTGAAGAAGTAGACAGTTTCAAATGCCTCGTTTTGAGGTTGCTGCCGAATAGCGAAATAAACATTGTATCCCGAATTGACGCAGCTCGAAAAGTTTTCTCCAGCCTTCGAAAACGTCTATGGACCCAACACGATATTTCTTTTACCACGAAGGTCCACGTGTTCTGTTAATCCGTGCCGCATGTTCTTCTATACGACTGCGAATGCTGGGCTATGCGCGTGGAAAATGAACGGAAACTGGAGGTATTTGACCACTACTGTTTGAGGACCATCCTCCGACTGAATTACACGAGCTTCGTCTCAAATGAGACAATCCGCACTCGGTGCGACGACGTCTCAAGGGTATCCTAGGCCATTCAAGAAAGACAACTACGGCAGTTTGCACGCGTTCCTCGTCGTAAACCCCACGAGCTTAGTGGACTGCCCTCGACCCGAAACCGTTAACTAATTGGAAACGTCGAAGAGAGGATCAGCTCAAAACCTGCCTCGACTCAGTCAGTCAGGATGTGGAAGTGATTCTTGGACCTTCGGTATACGGTCTCCGGCGCTGGCAAAGAGAACAGATCAAACTGTCCAAGTCCGCTGCCACGGATCGTCATCGGTGTAGAAGTACCGTCCGGGACATCACGAAGGCCCGCTAGATCAGTAATGCTCGCAGCCACAGCAAGTACAAGTACTTTCCCCGGTGACGCTGAATATCGGCTTTCCTCGCGTGCTGCCCGCTCCATTAAACTTTTGGCATATCGTATAATACGATGTAAAATTCCTTTACGGTTTGCAGTTAATGGAGACAAGCTCAATTTTCTCACTCTGTGCTGTTAGAAAAAAAGATTTATACGATGACGCTCTTGCGAGTTTCCTATTTGGTTTCTGTGACTAGTTTTGCCATTCATAATATTTCGGCTATGCGATACCAATTTTCGTTTTTTTCGGTTTTTATCACCTCCTTACCGCCCAGATACATAAAGAATATCATTGTCCCAGTCTGCTGGATTTTACTTGAACAATATAATTCCGTCAACATAAGGGTTGGATCTCATTTACAAGGTATTCTAGTTTAAAAGTACCACTTTTCTCCTTTCTACATAATACGAAACAAAATCATGGTTCACCGCCATTTTCACATTTGAAATTTGATTCACCTCGTAAGCGCTTGAGGTTTTTGCTATTTTCACTCCTAGCGTTCTCCACATTCCTTAATACCATGTGGTTTGCCGTTAACTGGGAACTATAAAATACTACTGAAAGTAGTGTCTAGGGTGTCGCTTATTTTACGGACCACGCCTTTATGGACTGTGGACTGCTTCATGGAAAATGATTGCCATTTTCCCTAGGAAACTATTGCTAGGAGGCTGCGGAATATATTTTGCCCGTGTTGATTGTCGCAGGTATCAAATTTTGCAAATTACCACTTGGTCTATATCAAACTAACTAACGTCGCTTACCTGACCTACGAGAAAATTCAAGCAAACCACGGCACTTCGTCGATTCGGCCCTCATAAAAGGAGGCTGAATTATCCGATAAAGCTTTTTATAGATGAAAACTTTTGCTCCCTGAGAACTCGCCCTCGCATTTTTGGGCTTGCAGCATCCGCTACCTGTGAGCGGCCCATGGGCATTTTTGCTCTTGCAGTAATTTTATCGCCCGTTATTCCGACCCCTGTGTATCTCTGCTCTTGAAAACCTTCCGTTAGCCAGCGCCAGGGCCTTTTGTTAATTGGCTTGCGCCTACGACTTAAAAAGTACGCCGTACTTCAAGGGTAGCTGTATTATTTAACGCTTCGTGATTCGCACAGCAAAAAAAACGGTCAAAAATTTGGATGGGCCTCTGAATTTGCAGCCCCAGAGACGTCTATCTTTTGAGGTTGGCTTTGCAATGTCCAGTTATTGCATTTAAGTAAACCTGACAAACCGCCTGACTTCCATTTTTGTCCTCACAGAGTGCGCATGCAATATTTTCAAGAATCTGAGATCTAAAGGGAAAAATAAGTTTCTCTGGTATGTTTAGGGGGTTCTGTTTATAATCCCATTGGCAATTACACTCGACCGAACTTTGCTGTTGGTTTTCATAAAATATGCAGACAACTATTTATTGATTAAAAGTTACTATCATTCGCTCAAAGTATTAATATCTTATCTGCCCTATCTCCAATAATTTACTGTGAAATTAGTCTAGAATCAGAATTAACGCAGTGCACCTTTCGACCTCCGAAATTTAGGACTAACTGTGCGTGCTTTGCGCGCTGTTGCACGTATTCCAAGAAGGTCTGTGCGTTCTTGTCTGATTAGTCAGTCAGTTTTCACCATATTTTTCTACCAAACTGGACGCGTTGAGCTATTCTGGACTGCTAGACATGTAAAAAGCTTATACTTGTCACCAGCCTGCTTTAAGTTAACGTGTGGCTGAGTAGACCGAAACCCCACTGCTTCTTTCTATTTATCGGGGACATTGTGGGGCAGGCTAAGAAAGGCATTGACGACAGTAACTCGGTTTTGCCTGAGGCTTAGTTTACGAGCACACCGGTCGATACGTTCGAGGCCAACCTGAAGGTACAGTAGTTGTGTTTCAGGCCACGAACTATTGCTGTTGATACAGGTTGATACTCACTATTTTATCTTAACTTAAGGGACTTTCGTAGTAGTTAGGCTCTCCAGGATTTGCGTTCAGTCAACAAAGCCGCTTATGCAGGTCTCTGATTGAGTTGCGTGGATCTGGTTAGAGCATTGCAGTAGTTGCCATCGTTTAAACTTGCTCTCTACCGTTTAATATGCGGCGTAATTAACAGTTCCACAGGCTATTTGATGCGACATTCTTTCGATGCATGTACGTGAATGCCCCCCGCATACGAATTCCTTTCCATGGTCACATAGGCCACACTGACGTATCTGTGTTTCTTCGTTTTCAGAAGAAGATTGGGGTGTTTAAGCCCAAAGATGAGGAACCCTATGGAAAGCTAAATCCAAAATGGACTAAATGGATGCACAAACTGTGTTGTCCCTGCTTCTTTGGTCGCAGCTGCTTGGTGCCGAATCAGGGCTACTTGTCTGAGGTGGCAGCCAGCCTCGTAGATGAGCGGCTTGGTCTCAATATTGTGCCCACTACAAAGGCAAGTAAACTTAGCCCTTTCCTCTGCGGTTCATTCTGCAGTTTTCTTCCTGTCTGTTTTTCAACTCTTATTGTTTCTGGTTGCAGGCATTACAAAGTGCACGCGTTGACTTAATAGTTTACACTCAGACGTTTTTAGGTAGGGCGCCTCCTCGGGAACATTTATTTGCCGAGACGCCTCGCTTTTTTTTTACCTTTCAAGACTCTTCGTGCCAACGTCAGCGTGGTTTTTTTGTGATGAAGTTTTTAGTTTTCTCATGTTAAATTACTGCTCCGACTACTTTGTCCCCATTAATTACTGTTCTGTTTCGCGTTACTTTCGGCACGCCAACTGTAAGAAGAATAAAGTCACATTTCAGGATATTTCCCATACTGTTTTTTTTTCTACACTCAATCTTGTTCGTACTCTCTCACCCGTGTACTTATGGCTTTTTTATTACGACAATTTATCATGCAATTCAACTATTCGTAGATTTCTTAGGCTGAAACGACTCGATATCGATCCAGATGCTTCATGTGTTTCCAAACAGTGGAAATGCCACGCCCAAGCTCTGAAGTCTGGAACCGAACAGATTGAACTTCTTCACAAATCATGCTTCCTCGAGGGTCTGCGAACGCATCGACCAGTACTCTAATTATGAGGGAAGCGTTGGATTGCTACGAGATATCTACTCAACTTCTAAATACGCGGCAATTGCTCGTGAACTTCTAACAGCATGCAAACGAGAATAAGACTTGTCATCCCATTAGGATATCCATGGACGCTACCAGTGATACACAAAAAAACATGTTTTCCTTTCGATCAAATACGAGAGTACCTTTTATAAGAAGGTTAAGCTGTTGGTCTCATCGAATTATTAAGTTTTTTATGCTCAATCATAACGTTCTTCAGCTCCACGAAATGTTTTATGAATCTTGTCATTTCTTTCAGACATAAATAATTGGTTCAAGGGCGAAACTTATTCCCTAAGTAAAGCGACCTACCACCGTGTACTATGGCTTCCGCATCCCCCAGTTTCTTAGTCTAAGACATGACTACAAGTCTGTCTGGCCATGATGTCCGTGACACGCATAGACTGATATTTTGCTCTATAAGCCACTACACCCACGATCATCTCTGTTTGTCCTGACTGTGCCATGCCGCAGGAACATGACGGATGTGTGGAAAGAGAGAGCGGGGGCGGATGCAAGATCAGTGCGCTTCATGATAAACAAATCAACGCGCAAGTCACGAGTGCGTCACCTCATGATTTGGTTATGCACCTCGTCGCTTCAGATTATCGAATCCTAAAACTGCACTGTTATCATCTACATGCTGTTGGGTTCCCAAAATCTGTTCATTCTACCTCAAAATTCAGGAGATGAAACTTGTGTTTCGAGGTCGACCATTATGCAGTCAACAGACCGAGAGTTCTGAGTACTGAAGACCACCAAACGCCCTTTTTCTCTGCTTGTGAATGCTTAACTGTAAATTGCCATAGCTATTTACGTATTGTGGTTCCTTCTGCTGGATTGTCTCACCTAATTAGTAATGCATACTTTAAGGTACGAGAAGCGGAGGCGATCACGATAACAAAGATTTTCAAGTATATTTAGTGATTCACTCCATTTTGAAATGTTCCCTGTTTTCTGTTCATACTTCAGGTTGTTAGGTTAGCCAGTACAACTTTCAACTATCGGGCAGTGGATCGTGCTGCTGCCCGTACGAAACAGCACGTAGCAGAACGCTTTCCAGACATTGGACGGCATTTCCATCGGCTCGGCTTACCTCCAAAAGTGAGTTCCAGGTCTCTTTCTTTTCGCATTATTATGAGGTCGGTGCAAAGGAGACCTAGCTTTCTACCATAATTCAAGCCTGACTGTCTCAGGACGAGTGAATTCGCGAATTCGGAGCCGATGAGTCATTTTAAGTCCTCTCTGGCTGTTGTTGGGTGGTGAGAAATTTTCTCTTTCAAGAAGTTGAGAATAGGTGTGGAAACTAACAGCCAGCTGTCGAGAGTCCTAGTTTATCCGTTTCCTTTTTAGCACAGCCAACTGACGTATTACCAGACACGTACACGCCTAGTTTGTGTTGCGTAAAGTGACTAATGAGGGATCTTGGGAGTCAGGGGGTGCTGGCTCCTTCTAATCCTGTGAATATTCGTGTATGTGTGTGTGTGTGTGTCAAGGGGCCAAGTTATGCCGTGGCGCGCGCAGACGGGTTCGCCGGCACCGTCAGCCAATGCGCCCTTCCCACCTCGAGCGACCGATCAGCTAGGCGGTGGCTTAATGCTGGCGGCAGGAGAGAGAGAGAGAGTGAGGTCAACTCTCAACGCATACCTCTTCTCACTTAAAACAAGCTGTCAAGCTATCACGGTGTGTTAAAAGCCGTGGCTTGGAGGGTTGCCAATTGAAGGGATAACTCGGACACCCCAGTCAACCCAGTGTGTCTTGTTGTGTGGAGTGGCTTACTGCGAGCTGAGCGTCGGGCTGTAATTGCTCCTTCTTAATGTGGCCTTTATGGCGCTCTCACATTCGCAGCAGCCTACCTAGCAAGGCGGTGTTCTTGTAGCGCGTGTTGTATTGTGTTCGCACACCCTCCCCCATCTCCGATCGTCTCGACTATTGTCATGACATCGAGTACAGGTATGAAAGTGATGAGAGAGTGAGGTAGATCCTGCGAGTGTACTTTCGCCATAAAACAGCTATATTCACCGTGTCTGCCTTCAGTTCGCTGAAGGTCGTGGCGGACATCGCCGAGATCTACGGTCGAACTGTGTATACATATGTTTCGTAGCATTATTCGTTCATCTTCTGGATTGTATTTCGTAAAACGTGTGCTCGGACGTCGTCATGTTGATAGACCGGACTTCTCCAAATGCTAATTTTAGATGTCTATTCCATGCTGGCGGTTTACTTCGCTCAGTTTATGGCATTATTTCTTTGTAATGGTGGGTTCACTTAAACTAACTGAATCATAGTGGATGTTGTGGGCTGCAGACCATCAAGCAGTCACTATGGCTCCGGTTTGAAAAGTGTTGCGATGCATCCTTACCATCGAAATAATACTCTGCGCCTCGTTGACAGTCTGACACACTAAAGTTATATTTCCCAATTTGATGAAGAGGTCGATATTTTGAAAAAGAAGTGTAAAGTGCCCCTCATGTCGACTACTTTCTTGATTCTCCTTCAATGTGTGTGCAATTCTCGCATATAAACTGTTCGTCCTTCCAATTTTGTTTACGGTAACGGACAATTTTGAATCACAACCCTTAGCTCTTTCGTTATCTCGTTCGAACAGTTTTGCTCTATCCGTTTAATTAATTGGCTTCGTTTAGACCTCATTAACGGTAAAAGGATACCTCTGACCTTGTTCGTCTGCGTGACTCCAATTATTTTTATCTTTAAACTTTCTGGGGCGGAGTGTTCGTTGGCTGCTCCTCCGAATACATCCTTAAGTTTGTGTGTCTTTCCGCTGCCATTCGTCAAATTTCGAACCCGTAATTTCCTTTCTTCCCATCTTATTAACATTCTGATATGTGAGTGAGTAAGAACTAAATTCTAAGTCCTCAGTGTTTGTAAGTATTTTTTTTTTCATTCAAAATAGTACACAGTATGACTCAGCTGGGTAACAAAGTCGTTATATCGTCAGATTGCAGTGAACGAAACATATAAGCAGCAACTGTTTCTTATACGCCAACCCCTTCCCCTTCTCTCCCTTCCCATCCTCCATGTAGCATAGCTTTCCTCTTCTTTCGTCCTCGTCTATTCATCTTTTTTACGAATGGATCAAGCTCGCTCACCAAAGCGTTCGGAAGCTTTTACATGGTAAACCTTTTCATCTTCACATCCGTGCACCATTCACCACTGAAACTGTCACACCCGCGTTTTGACTATTCAGGTAAACTTTCCGAAACTTAAGCCAAAGAGCATTTACATTACTGCGGGTATTGAGCCAGTTTATAGCCACGCCTTCACTGTCTCAAGAGTGATATACCATTCATTTTTTGAGACAATGTTTATTTACCAGTAAAAGACATGGGTGGTGTGGAACTCTGTAATTGTTAATTTTAGCGATTTCGTGTTTTTGATCCTCCGTCGTTAGTTGGAGGTAAACTCTAATGCCTCCTACAAAGTCTTCCTATTTTTCTGTTTTTAACACATTTAATCGAAAAATGTGTGTAAAAAGACTTTTTTAAACTCCCAGAATCCCTTCGATTCTTGCTCACCCTCATTCTTTAGCGACATGTCACATAACGACCAGAGAATTTGCTAGAGTCTGCGTTCTGTCTTTAAATACTCCTCATACACAGACTTCATCTTAGCGAGAACCTAACCTAGTTTTGCACCGTTTCTTCCGTTTTGTGTAAACTTGGAGAAAACCACACACCGAAGTATCGTCCAGTTTCTGACGGCGCATACCCCCCTCCCATAGGGCCACGCTCGAACGACTGTCGTCGATTAGGGATGCGTCGGCCACCCTCTCTGCGCATGTCTCACACTGTTATTCTATTACCTATGATTAAGGATTCCCGAGGGAATCCTAAACGTCAGGACAATAAAACTATTGTTCCAGTGATTGCTTCTTCTTCCGAATAAAAAGCACGTCAGTAATCAGAACTTTTCTGCTGCCTATTAGGTTGTATTATAAGAGGTATCGTCAACAGTCAGCCGTCTATAGAGCAGGCATTTAATGGATTAGAACTAAGTCCGACTTCAGTTTTACAACGCGTATTTTACTCCATTTTCCAGAAATGCCGCTAGATAAGTCATGTTACATCCTGAATACAGAGGCTTTCGGCGCGGGGAGGGGAGGGGAGGGGTGATCGATTACATGAATTTTCTGGCCACAGTTGACTCTCAACCACCCTCGCAGTTTTCGCTATCTTCGGTCTGTTATCCATAGTCGCTCATATTCATGTGTTATGAATGCCACAGCACTCAAGGCCTTATTGTCTACATTTTATCGTTCAACCCATTATCGTAATTCCTTTTTTCTGATGTCCGGCAGTTTTTTAGACCAGTTAGTGCAAGACCGAGTGAAATCCAAAAGACAGACACTAAAGGCTTCTTTTGGATCATTTTCTCATGCCCTTTTCAGTGCATTTATAACTTTAGACGAGTATCCACTTGCGCGTACTTCATTTTATCCACCCCAACTGGTACTTTGTAATACTATTTTTATGTGCGTTAATTGAATGACCAGTTGGGTGTTTAGTTTCACTCGTATCCCATTTCACTCGAGGATCTATGCTAACTCGCGCAAGCCCTTCTTCCCTGGGTATATTTAAGCTCTTTTCCTGAACTTTGCGCAGTATTATCCTTTGGGTACTTGTTTAGGGGAAAAATGGGAACTATTTGTGTTTACTCCAAGATATTCACTGAGGACACGAGAAGGCGACGATTACTGGAGCCACTGTACTAACTGATTCACGTTTCAAACAGATGGCTCCGCTGGTTGTTGGCACTGGCCGTTTGAACTGTCAGCTGGTCAGTACAGTTCCTCCGGTAGTTAGCCTCTTCACTTTTCGAATTGTCAATCTGAATTTTATAGCTTCCTCCCCCCCCCCCCCACCATAAAATGACGCATGTGGCTCACACTCATCGCATTTTACACTTACAAATCGACTTGTACACACCCGGCGCAAAATATGTGAAAGGAAAACTATAAACAAATCGATTGCTCAGTGCTCGTCTTCATTATTTTTATAAGCGCTGTTAGCCATCTGATCACGTATTGAATGTTATGGATGACGTAAAGCAATTGGCTCAGTTCATTTTTTATAATTTCACCGTTTTTCCCTCTGAAATGATACCAGCGTATTTATTTAGTCTCTAATTCGTCATCCCTCCCCGGCCCCGATCAACGTTAGCTCCTTAGTGTGCATGCCTCGGCTTTCCTCTCATCAGTAACACGACCAACGGACAGCATGCGATGGTTATGTGTTGCCGTTGGTTAGATTTGCTGAAGCCACAAAGGCTATTAGATGCCAGACCGGGAGCAACTCTGTATTGGTGAGACGTTTTATCTAATGCTTAATCAGGCCAAAGTTGTTTGAAGAAAATTGGCTTTGCAACGATAGCAGTTGTGACGCAGAGGCACCACGTGAAGCAGTGCAATGCTAACCCTCTGTTCACTGAAATTCTGAATAAAAGATCGATATGCTTCACGTGAAGCAAGTACTACCCGGGTCGCGTGGCGGTTAGCTGGATCGGTATGACGCGCAGATGGACGACCAACTCACCGAATTAAATGTGCTGACCGGGACCAGCCAACGTCCCTCTGTTTCCAAAATTTGCGCAGACCGAAAGCAGGATGCAACTCGCGCAGTTACCGCTGCAGTGTATAGCTTTATCGACGGCAGCAGTCATGGAACCTCTGTTCTTCTTGTCCTTGACATGAACAATAACAGTGATAGCGAGGACTGGAGCCCCCCTCATTCAGAAGAAATCCACCAGATTTCTGAGGAGGAGTATGGTCCGCCAACTAAACGTTCCACCAAACCCCGGGTCAGCCGCCCACCTCCGCCCTCTGTTAGCCTCTTCCCTCCGACCATCATCAGTACTGCCAACGCTTCACTGAAGGACAGCCAGTATGGACCTCGCTGGAGCTATCCCGCTGCTGACGTGAAGTATTCAGATAAGGAGTATATGATTCAGGTTTCTTTACCCACCTGTGACACCACTTGCCAGCTCATCCTCTCATTCTATCGCCTGTACTCGGATATTCGTAATCGTGACTCCTGGAACAGTTGGTGTAACAGTCACAAAATGCCCGAAATGGGTGCAGCATTTAGGGAATTTCATCACGCGCACAGGATAGGCTGTGAGAAGAGAAATCTGCAGGCTGTACGCCATAAGTACAATGTTGACCTCGCCGTCAGCGATATATTCACCAGTCCCATGTCAACTCGCATGCACAAGATAACAATATTTTCGCAAGCGAAGGATAATGCAGTGACTGCCGTGGCTTCCCTGCTCGATAGCTTGCCTACTGACTTGCAAGGCAAATCCGTGGTGGCTATTGATCATGTTTTTGCTGACACCAAATCCATGCGCCCTCCAATGTTCTCATTTGTGAGCCACTAAACTGTTGTCTCGACCTCTGTGTGTCACTTTTATTCCTTTTCTGCTTTGAGAATGCATTCCCTTCATATTCATTTTCTTTGCATTGTCATTCATTTCCCGTCTTCCTTTCTTTCATTGTCGGTTTGATTTATGTATCCTTTATGAATATGGTCCTCCTTATGGGCTATTTTGGCTGGACACGTGGCTGGTTCCGAAGCCGTTATTGGGGGAAGCAAAGGTGTTTAAGCTTCCACGTAGAACCCCGGAGTATGCGGTAGACAATAAAGGCAACCACTTTATTGGAGGACCATAGGTGATGTGTTGTGGCACGTCAACCGCACTCTCCTCCTATCTCCCATAGCCGATCGGTTTGCAAGTAAGCCAACGACTCCTCGATTTGTGATGAGCTTAGTTATGTCGGATCTTTTATAGCGAGGAATGCGCTCTCTCGCTCTGTTAAGGGATTCTCCAGTATCGAACTTATTCCTATATCTTACTCGCATGTCTGAGTTGGACCTACTAATGTTCAGTGTGTAATACACTCACACGTAGATTTTTACGCCATTACTGGCCGAAATTGCAGCTCCCGAGTACGCATCAGAAAGCACATGATGGACTCTGTGGGGGTCACTGGTGAGGCCAAAACCCTCGTAGTTGTCTTATGCAGCGGTATAAGCGTCTAGGCTTTTCGCTGGCATTTGCGTTGTCAGTATGGGGATTACCGTAGCATGTTATTTCTGGCGTTGGCAAACTCTACAGTAGGCTTTATTACTGGCATGTACGTGTAGAACCGAAAAAAGTGTTGCTGACTGAATTTCTGGCGAGCATGTGACCATGAATGATGCGTGCTGTCTTATCAATCATTGTCGTAGTTATGTGTGGAACTAAATAAAATCACGCGCTTGTTGAATATGCGGGCAAGATGAGCAGGGACGGCATTGGTGCGAGCCTCGTCGCGCGGATTCTAGGCACTGATTCTCTAGCCAAGCTGCGATGGATCTACAGACTTACGACTCGTCGATGTGTGATTGAAATGAGAGGTCACGATGGGGACAAGTCATTGCTGGCGATTATCCTTAGTACCTTGGACGTGGCTGCGACCCTGATTGGATCACTGAAAGGCGATGTTATGGTGAGGGCAGATATGGTATTTCCTTTAGTTATGGCATGCGTTGGTTGGCCTTGTTGACATTGCAATTTGTTCAACAAGGGCCGTCCGACCCCTGGCTAAGAGATGACATTATGTCCTTATTGCAAGCCTTTTACGGGTATTTTGGTCTTGTGTTTGTTTGCAGCGCCTCTTTTGGCCACCTTGTCTGTGAGTGCCCCTAGTGATATTAACATAGAGGAGTTGCTCAGGCAGGTGACCCTTTGTACTTAGAGCTGTTTCGACATGACACCTTTGTTCTGCACTTCAGTCGACTCTAGGACCCGAGCGTTCAGAATCCGTGGCCTTCTCTTTACTTTTATACTTTTTTTCCAGCACAATCTATATATATATATATATATATGTGTGTGTGTGTAGATATATATGTTGGCTTTGCTAGATGATCCGGACCTACAGACAGGTCTCGTACTAAAACAATTTATCGATTTTGTTCTTTGACCAGGAGATTAACAAATAATTTCGAACCTACTAGAGCCATAAGATCTACTTAGAGTATACACGCTTCATTACCCACAAGTACCTCAAGTGGACCGTTTTCTTTTTCGATTAGGTCGGTTCCTTCCAACTTTTCGTTCCTGGATGCCAGGATGCGTACTACTGGCTCAATCGATTCGAATCGGAACCTCTGCCGGAAGCCGTTTCCAAAAGCCTACAGTTTCAGTTTGAAAAACTCGTCGTTCTCGACTACATAATCCGCAATACCGGTGAGTCACCTTTCTTTATTATTTCATTTGGCAACTACCCTTTGACTTCTTGTTGTAAAAAGTCTTTTCTTTTCCTACTCCTCTTCACTGCATTCTATGCCTTTGACGTTTCAGATCGTGGAAACGACAATTGGCTTATACGGTATGATATACCCCCAATGAAAGAGGTGGCAGCGGAAACGGTAAGTCACATTTTTTTCTACTTCGAGTGTTGTCAAGTAATCGTTTTTCTGGCTTCAAAGCCTTAAGCACAATCTTCTTTTACCAGTTTCAATAATCCAGCCTCTCACTTCATGTTGGTATTTATTTATTTTTTACTTATTTTTGGCGAACGCATGTGCTCACTACCTGCCAGTACGACAGTTGCAAGCGATGACCACAATTGCTGCTCGACGAGGTCTCCCGTCCGTGCTTACTTAAACGTTAGTTGGTTTATGGGGAGGCAGACCGTCGAATCATCTACTTCACTTTCCTCCTGCACCCTCCTTGTTACGATAAGTAGACAATGTGAAAGCCGCCGAAGGTGCACGCAGACGCAATGGTTAACAAAGCAAAAAGTCCATCTATGCATGCCACACACGATCTGCTCTTATCATATATGCCAAGCTACGTTTATTGATGGTTCTCAGATCCTACATACGTGAGGATGTCATAAAGTTCAAAGAAAGAAACCACTGCGATCCGACTACAAGTATTGAGAAGTGTCGAGTCATTATGTTAGTTGGCACCATTCCGAGTCAGCAATGATAACGCGTCGTGGCAGATTCAACCACGTTAAAGTAATCATGAAAAAACGCACTGCTATGCCGTGGGGCTGAATTCCTGTTACCGGCCTCACACCCTCTTCACTCCCATGCACTGTTCTTCTGTCCAAGAACTGGTAGAAGCGGAGTCATGTAACTATTCAGTGATTCTTTATGGCAAACATGACAGCCCTCTCGCCGGGTGCTTCCATTTGACGAGAATGACTGCTGCGTCTCCTTTCTGTGTCTTTGCACGTCCGGCAGCCAATGCCTCCAGTTAATTATGTTCGGACAGATCTGACCGAGATCCACAACGCTCGCTTTGTAGCTGGCCGGTTCCAGGTCTACCAGAGCCGTCCCCCTCCGGGTCAGTTCGTCATCGGACCGCCTACAGGCAAGCAAACCTTCCAAATTGTTACAGTGTAAACTGCCCCTCTGAAGGGCCGTGAGTAAGTGTGCGGATGGCAACGGGAATTTACAGCGACGTTTTTATCAGCATGTTTGGGATATCTCTTTTATTCCCTTTCCGACAAGGGAGTACGTAGGGCTCCCCTAAATAGCGTTACTTGCGAATAAGAAAAAAAACAGGTCTAGCACCGGAATAATTTATTTTTCTGAACGTTCTAAATCATGCAGGTTTCCATCTTCAGAGCACAACAGAATAAGTAACAGTTATAGAGGGTGCAAGCCAATTAACGAATAATGACGCAAGTCTAGAGCTGACGTCGCAGAGCTGTGTATGACCTTGCCAGAGCGATACATCGATTGACTGCGTCCTCATCAAAGGCCTAGGCTTCATTCAATTCTCGACTCGTATTCCTTCTTGCGTAGGTGATTATCTTGACGTCCGCGAAGTTGTTTCGTAGGTGTGGACAGCCGACTGCGATACTTCCCGTCTCACAGGCAGCTTATGCTCACTTTTGCGCAATGCGAGCATGTGTTCAGTCTGACCTGTGTAATTATAAAGACATGGCATGGGATGCGATATACTACCCCCGAATGCTTCTTCGGGATTCAATTGGTCCTTGATTTTCTTGAAATTACCGGTGTGCAATTTCAACCTTCCTGCACATAAGACAATGTGCAATTCCGACGTATAGTCTCCCAACAATGCACTCGGTCGCCTCCGCGACATCGTTACTGTTTTTGTTTGGGTCCTCAAATGCGAATCTGTAGGCATCGGTTTACGACCTCTTTTGGATAGTCATTCTGCCTAACTTAGTCGTGAGGATTTCGGGCCCTGTGTACTCCTTCTCCCTCTTTTTTGTAATAAGTTCCGCTCCTCCGGAAGAGTTTTCTCAGCTAGCGCCGTTTTTGAGCCACCGGGTGGTTGCCATGAGAATTACGAAGCTGTATTATGTTCTTTACCTTTCTGTCTCAATTTCATTCTTCGAATTTCGTTTGATGAGCACGTCAAGGTAGGGCGGCTGCTGTAATATTTTCTCCTTCTCTCGTGAATTGTATATCAGAGAAGATCGATTCCAAAAATTTGTGAAAATTCCGCATCCTGTTCTTATTGACGACAACAACCGTGTCATCAACGCAACGGTGCCAAGAAATCGGCTAGTGTTTGTTAAAAACAGTCTTCTTTTAATTCTTGTAGGGCTAGTTCTACTGCCAACCCGGAGACCTCAGAGCCCCGTAAAGCTCCCTAGATTTGCTCAACTTTCTTTAACAAACGTGAAGTTATTTGATGAACTCGGGCCAGTTTTATGAAATGCTTGGTTTTTAGTAGACTTTGAGTCTCGTAGTCTCATAAAGTCTCCTGCGCAAGACCTTGGGCGCCAAATTCGGTGAGATAGATGTGAATAAGGACGTCCCGTCGAAATCGACTATTATTTCGTTCGATTCAATAGTGCGTCCTAGGAAGTCGAGGATGCTAACCGAACCAACATAGTCTGATTTTCCTGGAGGAAATTCAGTTTTGAGTACATCTGTGGTGCTAAAATATAGGCGGGGCTGTTATCTGGGGGTGCGGATTGGCCGCAGGGAAATACTCGGTTTGTGAATCTTACACCGACTACAGAATGTAGTGGGAGCATTTTCCGTTGGTTTCATTTGGCGCCTTTCATATTTTTGAGTTCCAATCCTCTAACTAATTTCTTCAGCCCGTCTGCCACTGCTTTGGATTTTGAGTTCTGTTCTGATATACAAAATTTTTTTGTCACGACTTTTTCATTGTACTTCCCCGATTACTGCTACTTGATAGTCCCATGCGGCTGTGGAACTCCGTTACATTTGGAAGGCGACACTAGTTAGTCCTAAGCGGCCTATTGGAGTGTATTTCTCTCTTTTTTATAGTCCTTTGCGCTTCGTCCTTTTGAGCCTTTATCTGAGCCTGTTTGCATAATAGATGACGCTTCAGTTTGTGGTGTGATAACTCTTAGTATTTGAATGGGCATCGAATTTGCTGCGGGGCTTCATCTGCGGCTACTGCCTTTAAACACGCATTGGCTTGAAAACTACTTTACTCTCCTGTAGTATCCACAACAATGACGCTTCGCTGTAAAATATCCGTTTAGAGCAACACCTTGTGCACCTCGCCCCATCGAGGAAACTACTAAGTACCATTTGTGTTGTTGAGATATTGTTCAATATTTGTTTTAGGACACGAACAAGGAGGCATGTTGGGATATGGTCCCTCTTCCCACAGTGGATGTCGTCGCTATCGATAATGGCCTCGCCTTTCCATTCAAACATCCCGATGAGTGGAGAGCGTGTAAGTGGAGCGTTATGTATTCTGCTTTATTATTCTTGCCCCCTAGGGCCGAGTTCTCGGTCATGCGGAGTTTTTTCACTGTCTGCTCTTTTTGCTCAGTTACACTGCTGGCTCGTGTGAACTGAGTGTGGGTGTATTACTTGAAACAAGCGAGTAGTCGTCTACAATTGTGTCCACGACTTCTTTGAAATATTTGGCTGTGCCGATGCATTTCTTAAATCCTATGTACCAAGAGGGAGTTCAAATGCGTTTGCCTATATTTCCTTTAATAAACTTGACTTGACTTGACTAGGAAGGAGCATGGAAAATTACATCAAACTATCCATATTCTGGCAACATTTATAGCGCACTTTTCTGATACCTCGGTAGTTTCTCCTTTTCAAGCGACGAGGATCAGTTTCTGGAGGCTGCAGTCATGACGTATGATAAGATTGGTTCGCAAATAGGGGAAATTGGGCAGCACCTATGCGCTCTCTCTCTCGAATTCACCGCTTTCAATTTGACGGCAGAGTCAAGCGGACTGCTGATGTGTTTATATCGGACGCAGTGGTCGGCTTACTATAAAGCCGCTGCTTTATCTATCATCGCAGTCCGTTAAGCCGATGTCCTTTCAGAAACAATTGCAGGCATTGCTGTCGCCATGGCTACTGATTTGTATCACTAGTTTATCGGCACTCGCGACCGGACACATTTGACGTCTCCGCTTGTTGGGCTGTTTTTCGGAAATAGCTTCAAGGTCAAATGTTAGTTTCGTGAAACAGCATAGCCCCAAAATAGCTGCGAATTTTCTGCACAACAAAAGCCAAAAAAGTTTCGTTTGCATACCAAAATTGTTCGGAATTTTCAGGAAATTTGAAATAGATAGGTAATTACTGGGTGACTTGGTAAGCTTGAACTTACACGGGAAGTTTAAAATAAAGCTGGCATCGTTAAACTCTGAGGAAATTTTAATTTCCCTTGCATAATGCGCACGTTCATACCTATTTTGGATGCATCGAAGCTTACAGTTACTTCTTATGCTGGATTATTGGCCTTCACACTCTGCATTTTGCCGTGCAAGACCACTCATTGCTGTGTATTACTTGGTTTAAGTGTCACACCTTTGCGACCTAGGGATGGTGTGCGGCTGACCGTTTAGTCAGAAGCAATTTTGTGGGCTCGTCCTCTTTGTCGCCAGCGCTCCTTCAAATTTCGCATATTTCGATGCTTTTATTGCTGGTTGAGACTTTTCTGCTACTCGTATTCTCTCTGGCAATTATAGGACAAGTTCAGTCATCTCCAGTGGCCATCATGCACACGAGTGCTTGTTATTTCACGGCCTTGCCCTCCACCCCCCCCCCCCCCCCCCCGCAAATGTGACATTGCACCTGCCGTGTTTTGTGTTGACAACTCCGCGGTGTACAGCCTTGTTACTTTCAGGGTCATTGAATGACGTTGCCTCTGATAGCGTCTGGCTCCATAATACGTGATGGTTTGCACATTGAAACCTTCCTCACATCAAATTGTGGTAGGCGTGTGGTCTCCGGGGTGCTGCACTTACTTATGATGATGAATTCAACAAATTTTCACCCCTTTGTAATGCCCCCCCATCTAACCTCCATTATGACCGGTCTCGTATTACAGAATTCTGGGGTTTTGTTTGCTGTGGTGATTGTATTTAACTACCTCTACCTCTTCGCGTGTCATGCAGAAAGTTCGATGCATGAAAAACTTTTGGATTTTGAAATTGATTAAGTTTTTCCAAAGTGTTTTAATAAAGCAGTTCGGTATTTGTTTAATATAAATACTCGTGGCAATGAAAAAACAAAGTCATGGCGAATATGGCATTTACTTTTTATAGTAAGGACACGACAGAGCCTGACAGACAGCCAGGCTCCGTCTTCACCATGTCAACCCATTTATTCAGTTGACAGCTTAGATGCTGTCGCTATCGAGTACCTCATACAAGTGACCTGGCGTCACAGAAGCCTTCTACTTCAGAGCAGCTGAAAACGTAATCCGATAATTGCCTGGCGAATGCTCGTTTGGTTTCAAGACTCTCGTCCAGATCTGCCTTGGGGCTCACTCTCGAGTCCCCTCAACAGCCACACGGTGGCTGCTGTTATAGGCAGATGAGCATTGCTGAAAACGACAAGGGAGACTAGGATGGTCACTTCTGGCTCATCGGCCAGTCATACCCAATTCTAGGTGGTGCGCCATACGAGGCTCGAATCTGCGACTTTTTGCTTAGGCGTCTAAATTTCTAACTCACGGTGCCATGGGCACTGCCTTGCCGGTTTAGATCGGGAATATTGGCACCCCTTGACGAACGTTCACCAATCGGTTACAGGACCTTTTCGTCCCATTCTGCCTCGGGACTAACTCCTGAGCCACGCTGGCAGCCGCACAGCTGACTTGTCTTCAACAGGTTGCAAGAAGTAGCCTCTGGTGTTGCGCCACTTGGGTTGGATATGACTGTTTAGTATCGGCTAACGAACTAGAAATGGCCATTCCATTCTCTCTTGTCTTTGTCAGAAGTGTTCCTGATCCGATCATCTTGGTAAGCAATTGCAAAAAACGCAGTTTACAGGATGTGATCTGATGCACCATAAACCCTGCAATGGGAACTCCATCGAAGAGAAGGGTGGGGAAAACCAAATGTAACCGTTGTTGATCATATTCTCCTGGGAAACGATAAATTCTGAATGACTTGGTTTTATTTCACATACATATATAAGCATTTGTATATCTTGTAGATGTGAATCGATCGATACCGTGCATCGGCATCACTCACAGATCATTCCGTAGGACACAGTCAAACGCAGACGTTAACTCCACGAAGCAAATAAGGTTAGGCGGTTGCTAACTGCGACGGCCTTGTTCAAGTATTTGACATCAGGAGACCTGTGCTCCAACACATCCCCGCCCATGCATAAAAACGGGCAGACTCATTCATATGCGCGCATCGCAGTACAAGCGTACGTGATTTAAAAAGACGCCTGTGCAGATATTAATGAAGTTAATGACGCTGTAGTGTTTAATACAGATATCTGACAACTGTGCTGAAAATAGGCTTAACGACACCTTATTTGGCCGGGAAGCCTTGTAGCTTTTATTCTGTACTGTTTTCTAGTGTTTGTTGAAGGCTATAATCCATCTTCCGATCGATTTTTTAAGACAGCATACATTGTGCTAAAATAGGCCCATAACATTGTGGAGTGCATGTCTTGGGCTTGCCCTTTTCAACACCCGTGGTATTTTTCACCGATTTTGTATTCCATTACGACATTGATTTGTCAGTCTGTGTGTCGCAGTTTGTTCTGGCTTTGATGAGTCAGCCAGCCTTTCCTGCACTTCCTATACCCAGACTTTCGAGCCGTTTTTATTATTATGAGGTATAACTTACTCACGTAGGAATGACGTCCGCCTGTCTTTACAGTTAAAATAAGGCCTCGAGTCCCGAGTTTTCGAGGCCGGTGATTAGGGCATAGCTGGCTAGCGACCGTACATAAACCATAACCGGATATTCAAATCGCCCCTGTCTTCGACGGAAGCTCCTATCGATACATTTACTTTAAGATTTTGAACGTGCTTCTAAGTTTCATATAACCCAGTTTTATTTCAACGCAAAGAAGGATTCTTACGAAGTACATTTTTGACCCTAGATCCCTTCTATTGGGCGTGGCTTCCGATGGCCAAAGTTCCTTTTTCAGACGAAATTCGCGATCTTATACTTCCCAAAATTATCGACGCTGAGTTCGTCAATGGACTCGTTCGCGATCTTTACTTTCTCTTTAAAGTGAGTTCGTCCTATTTGACTGTCTTTTCCGAGAGTTGCTCGCCCTTTGCTATTTTTTTTAAATTGCGCACGTTTTGCTGCCGGGCGGCATTTTAATGAGTTTCACTGTGACACTTTCCTATGTCTCCTGTGTATTCCTCTCACGTCTCAGACCGAAAATGACAAGCATGTGAGAATTTTGGGAAGGCCAGCTCCGTGGGCTAGTAATTCGATTCTGTTTCCACTTATATTCGCTTTTACAGCCCCGAGGACTGCTTTTGCTCGCGCTACAGCCTTTTCTGACACATTAAATGAGGTACATAGAATTACGAAACGGTTGAATTGTTTTTTTTTCATGCAGTAACCACGCACTCGGATACTGATTTACCGTTTTAAATTGACAATACCTTCACAGTTGTTCGGCCTGCCGTGTATGCGCGTATCGTTCAGCGCGTATGGAGTAGACTCCATTAATAAGCTATCACATCATTTAGGACTGCTTCGAAGGATAAATTATGTGGCAAGACGTCAGAACAGGGATCAGAAGAAGAAGAAGATGCGACCACTAGAACAAGAGTTCTATTTTCCTGACGTTTCAGATTCCGTCGAGAATCCTTTATCATAGGTAACGGTACAATAGTCTGAGTTATTTCATTACCTATGATTAAGGATTCCCGACGGAATCCGAAACTTCAGGAAAATCAAACTCTTGTTCGAGTGGTCGCATCTTCTTCTGAACTGCTTCTTGGAACTCGCCTATTCACTTCTATTGGCAATCTCTTTAGGCGCGATGCGCTCTAATGAGCTCGACCGTGGGAAAAATTTGCCCTTCGAGAGTCGTCTACTTATGCGCAGCTCCGATTCCTGCACAGGTGCCTCGACAATGATGTATTGCCGAAATGGGTTTCGTACAGACCTCCGATTAATACAGAGTTGGCGAGACGTGAAGAATTTTAGCGCGACCCCTATCTGCGCATGACTCAGACTATTGTACCATTACCTATGATTAAGGATTCTCGACAGAATCTGAAACTTCAGAAAAATAAAACACTTGTTCCGGTGGTCGCATCTTCTTATTCTGAAGTGCTTCCTCGAACTCGCACATTCACTTCTATTGGCAGAATAGGAACCGTCCGCCCTGCACGCAGCTTTGCGTCAACTACCGGTTAAAGTATGGTTAGGTTTTCGGTCTGGTTTGAGATTATCTTCATTGCCAATTCGGGTTGAACTTCAGGTTAGTGGTAACTGTAGGGTTAGGGTTAATACAGTAGTCGCTGGCTATTAAGCCCACGGCCAATAAGCCCAGCCGCATATTAAGCCCAAGTCAGCTTGGGACGGAATTTTACATAGCACAATCCGCCGGCTACAAAGCCGAGTTTGCCAACAGGATCGAGTGAAATTCTCATCTCTCTGCATGCGCAACTGGTTACGGGTCGCAAATATTTTTTTATATTTGTTATTAAGTAAAATACAGACAAACAGCATTCTTTTCTTGTACATAACCAAGCTTTACACATAATGCAGTGCGTATGTAATTTATAGTGCCTATCCTGCGTTTGCTAATAAAGAACTAGGACTCTCCGCCTAATGCGCCCGCCGCTTATCAAGCACAATTTGGTCTGGGCCCAAGACGGGCTTAATAGCCGGTGACGATTGTATTAAGAATCGGCTTTCGGTTAGGGTCCGGTAAAGACATGGGAATATTTGCCCTCCTTGAAATTACTTGCGGGACCACCTTTATTACTTGCGTGGAACATTGCTATTCCTGTGTCCTGTTTGTGGCGCCATATAAGTAATCCTTAACGGATTGCTGGTTAGGCCGTATTAAAGTGAATCAATTATGATCTCGTTCTCAGTTCGCATGACCGAGTTGATTAGGCTCCAAAGCACAACTTTTGGCGTGCTGTTATGGGTCGAAACTACGTCAGCTTTATTCGGATGCGGATCAGTCATTCTTGCATCTGGCCTCATTGTCAGGCGCCACGAATCAGTGGCAAGCCGTTGCCGAGCTAACTGGTTCATGTGGCCTAAAGTCCCTTTCACCTGAGCTGCACGTGTGCTGTTTGCTCACGCAGCCTGCATCACGCTGGGCTACCTCGTAGGTACAAGGTGCCGTAAGGAAGGAAGCCACTCGAAAGTAATCGCCACGTCTAACGACGTGGTTTTGCAGCCTCATTCAGGCTGACTTTAGCACATTTACTGGCATACTTCAATACTCGAAAAGACGCTTGCAAGGATACTTTCAAAGTAGAGCTCATTCTCTGGCGCACTTTCTTTTCAGACAAACTTTTCATCAAATTCATGCAAATATTGCAAGACTGAGACTATGTCTTTCACGATCTACCGTCCTCGCTGTACTCCGGTTATTTTGTAAGCCGAATATTTATTGCCAATGCAAGCGAACATCCGTGTCCCAGGAAGCAATTGAGAAGAAGAAGACTCGATCGCTGGGACAATATGTTTATTCGCCTGACGTCACGATATCCGCGATGGATATCGAAACGTCAGACGCATAAACATATTGTCCCAGCGATCGAGTCTTCTTCTTCTCACAAATATTTATCTACGTAACTGGATTTTGGCAAAGGCTTCTGAGCGCTACTTTCATCCGTCCCCTTTAAGGTAAGGTTTCTTTCATCTCCGCTTCACGTATTGACCTTGGTGGCCTCTCTCGGAAGATGCAATACTGCGCCGTCCGGAAGGGCTGGCACTCCTGCTAAAGTCTACATAAACTTTTTCAACCATGACGGCCTGTAGTGTTGGGTTGATTGAAGAATTTAAGAGAGATAAAGTCCAATCTGGAGCTCATATGTTATCAAGTCGTTCACGTTGCGAGCAGCATCCTTTTCGGATGCAATGTTTTTCTGACTCCCTGCGTTTAACACAGATATAGAAGGGACTTAGTAAGCTAGTTAAGGTGTGAACAAGTTATACGTGACTCCTAAGATACCAGATCGTTGGCGTTTTATTTTTTTCGCTCAAATAGGTGACTTGACTCCGTTTTTATCGTACCCGTCGGTCCTTGAAAAGTACGCAAGACGAAACACGTCGACTGGCTCGTTCTGCTCGGCTAATCTCAGCGTCCGTAGACTTTCTTCTCTCGCTAATTGGTGGGGTAACGCCTACCGATCTGGCTTGACTACAGCAAGAAGCATACTTGCTCCCGTCTCAAATTATTTTCCCAGGCCGTGGTTGCGGCCGTTGTATAGTGCCCAGCCGCTGGCAAGCAAAATATACTAAATAATGAAGACAGAAATTGTAATGATCCTTTGCGGCATCAGTGGACGCCAACCTAAAAACTGACCTCCTACAATCTAGGATTTAGGCTTGGGTCGATTCCACCTGATTATTCCTCACAACAGTACCCAAAAGAGCTTTAACGCGTATTATTTCTTGCCGCAATTTGGGGACAATGACCCAGGTTCTCACTTGATATCTTCCTGACCTGATATTGCTGTTTACGGTCTTCGGGGGTTTTTACCAAGAACTATCCTTGTTTTAAAGATGATCGATGTCCGAATTAGGTCAAAGCAAGTACAGTATTGTCCTTCCTCCTCCGTCGTCAAAACAGGCTTCGCATCGTTCACGTCATCTTATGGTCTTATATGCCCTGTGGAAAGACCTAGTCAAGGGAACCGTAGTCTACTTTGATCAAAGCTGTTGACTGCTTATCTTGCTGCTGCCTGCGCTTCCTCTCCCTGACTTAGAAAAACTGCCTGGTAGCTTACTGTTGCGGATATCGGCGTGTCGGGGTTGCCTTTAAAACGACCATTAGACCAGAAATAGCCGCTCTTTGTTCGCACAACTTCCCAGCCATACAATGTAGCTTGGTTTGTTATTGAAAGATCATTACCCTATAAATGTACAGGCCTAAAGAAAATAAATCGAAAGCTTACGTATGCTCGCAAATTTAGCTTCCGAAACGTCCGTGTAAAAATAGTTCTTTTTCTTTTTCCGCAAATGACACCCTATTCTGCCTGCTACTTACACCCACCCCCATTTCAAAAGGCACGGGGTCATTTTTCATTGTTTAACGGCTCGTTGTTATCAGGGTCGTTTTTACTCCACCCACCTGCGGGCACGTGCTGGCGTCGCGTGACCACCACAGCGGCGGTCAATATGTCTTCTTCAATCTTGCATGCAGCCTGCAAACCTCTCCTACAGACCTCACCCCAACTGACTTACATGCCGGTCCTTGTTTTCGTGAGCTGTTGTCCATTCTAGGACTACCCTTTATGCGGATGGCTACCCTCTGCCCATGTGCTTGTTATTCTAAAGCCAGTATCTGCCAGCCCTGGGAGTAGGGTGGGTCTTGGCTCCGTTGACAGAGTCCGTTCAATGGCATTTCCTTTTCATTTCCATGTTAGGCATAGTTTTAGTGTTCAGCGTACTGGGCTTTAATGACTTATTCTGATCTTTTTTGTCTTCTTTCCCGAGGAAAGCTCTTGGCCGGGGGAGTTTGAATGTAAAATCCACAGAAAATACTGTGAATCAAGCCTACGAATGTCTGTCAATGCAGAATACATCTCCTTTAGGGTTGCATTATTTTATGTGACACCGAATCCGTCTTAAAACACTGATTAGCTTTTTTGACAAGGCATATTCATCATATAATCAAGCTAGAATTACACGTGACTGCTGTCAGGGAAATGCTCCTGTGTGACGACGTGGCATGGCCTTTGGTCCTCTGATATGCATGACCGGTGTATTTTCTCGCTCAGCTGCATCGGGAAGTCGAGGGACTAGGGTAAATTAGCAACGTCTGTTTGGCAGAGCCTAATGTGACCAACGTTGTCAATATGCAAACTATCCTTCTCTGCGATTGAGCAAATTTAAGATTTTGATTGTTTCTCACAGTCGGAATATCCGTGAACAGTATTCAACCTGTATAAACCAAGTGCACCGTTTCTAAAGCTGGTTGTATTTTTTTGCCTGTACAATTCATTCCTGGCGAAATGCCGACAGTAGTTGTAAGTATATGAGCACAATTTTCAATTCTTTCCGATCTGCAATTTAAATGTTCGCGAGAGCTAGCCTGCAAATCACCGGAGGCCCTGATTACTATTTGCAACTAGAGTATTTTGCATTTCATTTGCTCCGTGTAAGGTTCACAACCTGCTTATCCTGGAAACAATGTGCCAGAAAATTACGTTTTAGCTGATTGTGCTATTCTACTCTTTCAGGCTGATCCGGGGTTTGACCGGAGGACATTTGAGAAGCAGATAAGTGTGATGCGAGGACAGGTACGCAGTTTTCTTTCTTCTTTGTTATTTCAATGACAAGGAGTCAGTTCCTACCATTTGTGAATCTGGTCTGCGTGCTTCTTCGTGTTTCCGGAGTTGACACCGGTGAGATGTGCTTCAATAGAAACATTCTTCGAAAGGCTCGCTGTAATGCTAGCGCTCGCGTCACAACCAAGGCCTATCAGGAGGTCCTCTGCGCGTAGCCGACCGCGGTGGCGTCTTTCTTACGAGATCTTCAATTCTAGGTGCTGTGTAATTTAAAACAGGTGTAAGGCCACCACGCTTTGATATCAGGCTTACCAGCAAGTCGAACATTCTTGGTCGGCATGTGGCCTTTTCTGCCCTCTTTGGCATGTCACATGTAACTAGGCGCAAACTGATATTAACCAGTGGCCCAACGCCTGCAGTTTTAGCCTCTTCTCATACGGTCCAACATTCACAACCGTACGAAACTACTGTCCAGATAGGTATTCAATACTCGCGGTATATCGATGAAGTTGTCGTGTTTGGACCATATAATCTTTCTAAGTATGCGAGCAGCATCCTTTTCGGATTTTGTGTCGTCCTTACTCCCTGCATTTTAACCCGAGGTACTAGAGACTCAGAAAGCTCGTTAAGGTACTAACACGTGAGACGCAGACGTTTATTTCACCACACGCCATGACGTGTATAAACTCATCAAAGGACTCCAAGATTCCGACCACAGCAAGGCGAGTGTCATGCGCCCTCTCCTTTGACATATTTAAGTTTTTCGATATGCTCGGGTTCCCAGCCAATAATCCCGAGGGATGCTTTCTCCTGACCAATAATGCAGTTCTAAAACGCGTTGGTTTTTCTAACGCTTTTGCATAAACAGACTGCTTTGGCGACTTCATTCACCCGCAAAATTACCTTCTGCATGTCCCGATCGTTTGACGTTTGCAGGGCGGTATCGTCAATGTATACAAGGTCAGTCATCCGGCATCTAGGTGCAGTTTCACCACCGTCAGAACTAAACAAAGGTCTGCCAGTGACGTAGCAAAACAGGCTAGTTGATAGAATGCAACCTTGTCGACTGTCGGACCGAATATCGAGCAGTTGGGTGAGACTTTTGGGGAACACAATTCTCATGATTAGGAAGCAATCGCCGACGTTGTTAATCACAACGATGCTCGTTGCCAGTACGTTTTCTAACCCCAGTACCCGCAATAGGGATCACAACGAACGAACGTGAAAACCTAACGATGTCCAAAACGCAGCCGGCCGTTTTGTGCTGATGTCTACGGCGTCATTTAGGAATCCGTTCCAATGTGGATGTTCAGTCAATCATTAACTTCGAACCCAGAACGCGGCTTTCTTGCGTCTCTTGCTAGATTCGCGCGCTCCCTGAAAACGGGAATGTCACAGAACTTTACAACGAAGTGGACAAAGCGAGTGCTGCGGTAGTCCTCACACTATGCTATGGAAGATAGGCTGAAGGATAGCTTAGCCCTAGTTCATAAAAATGAACCAATTTCCCATGCAATTTCAATAACCTCGTGTATGGTGGGCGCTAGAGTAGGCATACAAAGCCTGCATATGTCAACAAGGATGCGGCTCTCTTTAGAAGCCCTTGTTTTATGGTCTTTGTTTTGCAGCGATGGCTTCTCTCTGAGAACAGGACTCACACTAAACTCTGTGGGCTGGAGATGTGAAATCTTCAACAGGGTCACTATGCAGAGGTCCTACTGCTAACCTGAAAAGCCAGTGGCGTTTTAAGAGTGTCACCGACGCTTGAGATATGCTATATGAAGGTCACCGCTTCGGTTGATTAACCTTTACAATCCTCTCTAGCTGTTTGTGCCGTAACTTTCCCGCAGTTGGGAGAAAAAATCACTCTTGCAGGACGTAGCCTGCACCGTCTTGTCAGACTATTTTACCTTTCTTAATCTGGTTCAGACATTGTAGCATGGCTGAGTGAATGCAGGGGTTCCCTCCCATGCCCCACCAATTGATGACTATTTCTCGTGTCGGGGTATAAAGCGAAGCCAAATGCCGTCGTTCAAAGTCATAGGTCCGCATGGGTATTCGTACTTTTGCAATCTTCTTTCCTCTTGTAGTAAACAGTGTAATCGCTGGCGTAAACGAACCTCTTCATTCGTCGTACGCGAGTTAGTCGATAATTTATTGCCTCCCGCACGACCATTGCCTGGTTTGCAAGACAGCGGTTGCAAGCAAGCTTATTCAGTAACTGTTCATGATTGTCGCCAGGCGGTTTCGTCATCGGGTTGTGCTTATCCTATAGGACTGCTAGTGTACAAGGTCCCGGTCTAAGGTACCGTAGTATAATTGTTGTTGCTATTACGCACCTTCTTATTCCTCAGTTTCCAGAGACAACTCCCCCACGGAAGTCTATCCCATTCATTACCCCTTGTGAACGCGCTTAATCGCTAACAACCGGGCTACCGGGCAGAGTTGCCTTCCCTTTTTCACTGATGGTACCGTTTTATGCTGCGGGTTGTCTCAAAAAGGTCTTGTGTAAATGTTTATGATGCATTCCATTTCATAGGCTGTTATATGTTTCAGTGGTGTTTAGTTTCTTAAAATCAAGTTACTGTGCAGTAACTGTTTTGCCAACTATATCTACTATAATGAGTTACCACGTTTTTAGGACGTGTTTGCCACCCTGACGCGAAGGTTGCCCTTTTGAGAACAAATTATAACCTGAAAGATTGATATACCAAAAAAGTTGCCATGATATGCTCCCCCGGACTACTTGTATACCTCAATTTTAATACGAGTTCCTGGTCCCTGCCACGTGTGTGTAGTCGTAGAAGTAGTTTTTTGTGTGTTAGGATGACTTGCATGGCTGCCTAAGCAGACATGGGAACAAGAACCGCCCCCAGTACATTTGGCTTTCCGCCAAATTCCGATAAAATTAAATATAGAATGAAGGTCAGGATTTTGTTAACGGTGCAGTTTTGAGTTCCCGCTAACTGAAGTGTCCACCTTCAGGGTGGGTCTAGGCTTACAGTTAAGGTTTATCTTAAGACATGGGAATATTTGCTCTTTTTGGAATCGCAAAACCACCTATGTAAACTGGGCGGGGCGTACCTATTCCTGTGCCTTGTTCAGGTGGCCATACAAGTTGTCCTTGTTCTCGTTTCTGCTGGTAGTGTTTTTTACCGCACGTGTATTCAGCGCGTTTGCGACCTCCAGTTTAGTGTACTTCTTCTTTCTTCCACTCTGACCTTAGCGTTCGAGGTCAGTCCGCCGTGCCAGGACGAATCTAACCTCATTTTGCCATCAGATAAGTCCTGGCGCAAAGACTTAGAGTTTGTATAAATTGGAATTCACGCATCCCAATAAATTTTAATTCGAAAAAAGATTTTCTTTGGGTTAAAAAGTAACTTTAATGAGTGAATTTCCGAGTTTTGCGCCCCAACTCGTCTTTGGACTAAGTGGAATAGTGCAATGAACTACTAAAACTGTCGAAAATATCAATAGTTATATGAGATGAGACGTGATTGGTAGGTGTGGTCTCAGTTAGTCTCTGTAGTGCGGCCTCAGTCTTTTCCGTCATTCTTTGACGTGCGTATGAATACCATCCAACTCTACGTGCCGGTTGATACCTCACTCCCGCGAACCTTTGGCTGAAGTCGGTCACGGTCTCGGCTCTTCTCCGTCTCCCAACTACTGCCCGTTTGGATTCCGGCGGGGATTCCTGATCTAACTATGGGCTACGACACACACACACGTGCCGGTTGATGCATGAATCGTCGGAGTGCACGGATTCGAGGAATTCTCGGCCATTTTCGGAGGGGCAAACTCCGACGATGCGTGTTTTATCCCATGCAACGGTGTCTCCTGTCGAGGAAATGCATAGTCGAGAATTCCTCGAAGCCGTGCACTCCAACGATTCATTTATCAGCCGGCAAGTAGAGTTGGATGGTATTCATACGCAGAATAGAAAAGACTGAGGCCACACCTACCAATTACGTCTCACTTCATATAACTATTGATTTTTTCGGTGGTTTTAAAATTTTAGTTGTTCATTGCACTTTTCCTGTTAGTCCGAAGACGATTTGAGGCGCCAAACTCGAAAATTAACTCATTAAAGTTACTTTTGATCCCTAAGAATACCTTCAAATCAACTTATATTTTATTTCTAGCCGCCTTGTTCCAAACTTGGCAAAAAATCCGAGTTAATATCACTGCTCTTTTTCAATATACCAAAACGAGCTGCTGCAATCCACCCTCAATTTACCTGTATTAACTACGATCGACTGTAAAACTCCTTTAGACTTTTAGAAGTTCTCCAATCACAGAGAAAGGGAGAAAGGAGTTTGAAGTAATCGGGATTTTATACGTGGCATCTCTGTGTTCAGCTATATGGAGTCTTAAAAACGATAATATAATTCCTCGTTTTTTTCTTATATGTGCGGACTCATTTGTTCCCCACTTGATACGCATTGACCCTCCTTACTGTTTCAGATTCTGAACCTGAGCAGTGCTCTTCGCGACTCCAAGACACCCCTCCAGCTAGTACAGCTCCCTGTAGTGACTGTTGAACGCCACCGGCCCACACTCTCTCACCGGATTCAGCGCGCCGCGATGGATCTATTCCCACCCCATGCGGCCGACCGCCGGGGCGGCGGCAACACCTCTCCTGACATCCCCGGCACTACTGCAAACCGCAGTCGGTCTAATATGCCTTCTTCGCCGACATGTAGCGAAAACGATGGCCTTGCCAGTCCGTCTGGGGAGGACTTTGATCCGGCATCTGGTGATCAGTTTTTTACACGCTACTACAGACGACCCTTCTTCACGCGGTTTTAGCCAACTCGATGATAGGGGTGGTTGAAGTCGGAGCTTTCTGCAGTCTTCTGGTGGCATTTTGAACTTGCGTCTTCCCCGTATTTTTTCCCCGCTGAACGAGGAGCTGTATCCCTCCATTGGCCTCCCTCGTATCTCCTCAGCAATAGGTCTTTCACCGTACTTTTTACCGCCATTTTGTTCAAAGTGCGTTGTCTAGTCGTTTCTTCATGACTGGACCGCTCTTTGCACACTCCCTATCTCAACTTCCTCCCTGTTTGTCTGTCCTGACGCTCGCCTATTGTCGTGGTTGTTTTGAAACCTGGTTGCCTTAGCCCTCCCGGGCCTGCGAAGTAGCGCAACCAGAGCTACCTCGCGGTCTGTTCCCGTCCACTCTTCCTTTCTTTTCTTGTGTCATCATCTAACATGACCTGTCTTCTCTGTTGACTAGAGTGCAAAAACTGTCTTCAATGTACAGAGCCGTTAATACTTGACGATGATCAAGCCCAGCAGTTATTTTCACTACCCATCCCTTTTTTAATCGAAATCATCATTCGAGCGATTTAATAAATTGCACAAGTTTTGCCAACATCTCTGGGAATCGGCTCTGGCGCCGGCTTTCTTTTTTGAAACCAAAACCTCATTTTGTCCCTATAAGGCCTTGTTAAGGTGCTTTTGTCTGGCGACCGATCTGCTAGGCAGTGACTTGTTGCGGGCGGTGAGGGAGGGAGGGAGGTCGACCGTCAACGAATTTCATTCCTCACTTAAAATCGTCTGATGTGCTTGAAGCTATGGCGGTGCGCTAAAAGCCGTGGCTTGGAGGGTTGCCAACTGACGGGATAACTTGGACACCGTAGTCGGCCCAGTATGTGTCTTCTTCTTCTGTGAAGTGGCTTATTGTGGGTTGAGAGTCAGGCTGCAATGGCTCCTTCTTAATGTGGCCTTTATGGCGCTCTCCGGCGGGAGCCTTCCTAGCGAGTTGTACTGTTGGTACGCGTGTTGATTGTTGGTTGCGCCAGCCGCCTGTGCACTCTGCCATCTCCGGTCTTCTTAACTTTTTTCTTGACATCGGATCCCGGTGTGGAAGTGATGAGAGAGTGGGTTGGATTCTGCGCAAGTCTACTTTTACTATAATCCCGCGGAAGTCTCCGCGTTCCTTTAGCTTACGGAGGCTCCTGGGGGACAAACTGTCTTGTCATGCAGGCTTCTTGTCCTGCGTTCAGTCTAATGGAAACCGTTTTGGCACCTCAACATTCTTTGCGTAACGGCCCCATACGAGTGTGGCCCACAACTAGATTGTTTCATTTATCTACCTCTGAGTATCTAGCTTCCTGATTGTCTTACGCCTAGTCGTGAAGGTATGCATCCGTGAATGTGCTTTCGGTTGGTTTTCGGATGTTTCTCTTATTAGATACCTGTGTTCTTCATCACTGTCAACCAGATTGTTCGGGGCCTGTGTCTCTGATCACCCCAAAAGACGCGTCGGTAACAATTGGATATGTGGCTCTACCAAGTACTTTTTTATGACATGCCTAATTGTGAAATGTGTGGTGGCTTAATTCAATCCCTTCATTTCATTCCTCCTCACGCCAGCCTTTGATGTTACCTTTACGATTACTGTCCTGCTTAGGGTTAGGTTGCACCGACGCGTTTGCTAGCCAGGTCTCATAATGCAGGTCAGTGGTATGCAAACTTAACTACTTGGTCGATAAAAAGTCTTGGTTTGAGATTCTGCGACATGCGAGTAGCCTTCGACTCTCCCAATGACGTTTTGATGACCAGCAGTCTATCAGCGTAAGCTGAATATTCCGTACATGTGCCGACTAGCTATCCACATGTGAGCCATTCTTAAATGTCGCCGTGATCACGAGCCACGCGCCACGCGTATCGATCTTGAACAGGATCCTGCCAGCTCTGTAAGTTGATTTGCGTGTGCTTCAGACATTTGTACAAGGTGCCTTTACGCTTAAATTTGTTCACATTGCGAATACCCGTAACAACCTTGCAGTAGGATATCCTTTGGGCGCGCTATCTTCAAGTTGCAGCTTCTCTTTTGTATTTATATCCGCCCTACTATTGCGTGGATAGTTGGTTCTTCCACGATCTCAGTGTCGGGGCTCCTTTCCTGCAAATTAAGAGGCAGCCTTGGTGAAAAAGCCGTGACCTTTGGTCTCCATAAGCAGTCCAGGTCTACGCCCCGTAAAAAAGCGTTGTCAGGTTGACAGCCTTTTACATCCTCATTTTCGTGTTTAGTAAGAGGTTGCGATGGTTCTAAGCGAAATGCTTCAGCGGGCCAAGGACTTGGCTGTTTTTGGACACTCACATTTATATTTCGTCATCTATCTCGATGTTTCTTGCTATATCAATATCGATGTATGCTCTTCGGCATGGCGCATGGCTGTTGTCTTCTCGGTACTGAATCTGGGGTCGGAATCTGGGTGGAAGAAGTCCACAATCGGCTGCATATCCTTTTCGGTTGTGCTTTTTAGGATACAGTCGTCTTTAAACAATAGATTCCGTATAATGATCTTGCATACTCTCAAAAACACATGCATGTGACCGATTTCGGCAGTTTCCTGCCCGTCCGCTACCGAAGGTCTATTCATAAGCGCTCGTCACGGTATGCCTTTATAATTATAGCGTAGAACGTGAAGTTGAACAGGACGAGAGCGAATACCCAGCATTGCTGCAATCCACTGCTCACTAAGAATGTTTCAGTAATTGTTCCATATCTCTTGAAGTTAACTAAATTGTTTCAAGACACCCAAATTGCAGCGTGATCGGTCAGAATCCATCGGGCTCTGCTGTGTCTAGGGCCTTTATTAGCTCTACTGAGTTGGTGAATAAGTTGGACCTAATTTCCCAGTACTTATTCTGCATCGACCGATGAAAGAACTCCTGTCTGTAGGTTCACTGTTTTCGTGTCCCAGCTCATGTGATTGAGTAGGTGATTTTCCTCTGGTTACCACAAATTTGAACATTTCCTTTGCGTTTGTATAATGGTAGCCGCGTTAAAATCCTGTAGAATATGCAATTGCGTCACCTTTCTTGGGACCACGTGATAAGATTTTCATGAGCAGTGGGCTACTATGGGCTAGACTTTGGCCAGAAGCGCGTCGTCTCGTGGTACTTTTCGATTGGACAGCTCTTATTGTTTCAGTAAACAGGGCGAGCGAGCGGATGACGCCGTCGTTGTCCACCCATGGAAGACGGCTGCCGTTTTTTCGTTGTTTGCATATTGCTGATGGGTGGTTTTAGACTCCTGGAGGTGTGCGCTTCAAGGTCTGCTTTTTCTCTATCTAGAGGATCGTTCTATCCTGGCTCAGCTAAGCCCTACCCAAGTAGATTAGATAATCGTGGTAGAGCATCAGTATCTCATCACGGTCGACACATTTGATATATCGTCTCCTGTTTGCGCCTCCGCTAATAATTATGCGTTACTGATAATCCTCGCAATGTTTGCCGTCGGCAGTTGAAGTATGCCGTTGTGTTGGAATCTATACACTTGACGGCGTAGGTCATGTGCGGGTTGTGTTTCTTTGAGGAAGGAGTACCGATTTATGAATCACTATCACCAACTCAGTCCCTCTGTCGATGTCGTGCTTGGCCAACTGCTTCCAGTTCTCTGGCTGGCATAGTATTCTGCAACTAAAGACCAGAAAATTTTCGAACGATGGCAAGGGAGAGCAGTCAGGAATGGTTAAGTGTCAGAACTCCGTGTTATATGCAATAAGCCCAAAACAATTTCTTCGGTTCCCTTTTAATTATCAACAAATTCGCGGATCTCCTACAAGCCTTCCGCATTATACAGAGATTGGGTTGTTGCCTGGCTTTTGAGGACTTTTTGAATTTGCTACCATGCACAATCTCCGACGTCCATCTGTCAGTATATTTGAGGAAAATATGGGCTTGCGCCTTTTGACTCTCTTTTTGTCACATCAAATCTCAAGAATTAGAAACAATGTAAAAAAATTTCAGTCACATCGTTTTTTAGTGTTTCAAGGTTTATTTGTCACATAGTTCACGTTGTGCTGTAACATATGGAGATAAAGTCGGTGTATTAATTTTTTCACAGATTGACACATAACAACCGCCTCAGGTATGTTACTTCAAGGGTCCACGACCGGATGAGTGAGAAAATACTTCCTCACATTCAATCGTCCTCGGGGCACATACAGTTTGAAGGGATATCCCCGGAGATTAGTTATAGTAATCGGTTGGAAATTTAATCGCACATGAGAGCGCAATCCAAGCCACGCATTTTACGGGAGGTTTGTTTCAAATCTCCGCGTAAATGCCTATAACTCAGAGGATAGAGATAAAGGTTATTTAGGCAAATCTCATATGGTACTGCACTTTGGTATCTCACTACTTTTGTGGTCCGCCACTGCACCCTTTTGAGAACGTTATGATCCTGCCGCTTCCTCGGTCTCCGGGCTAGAATTGCGTATTCAAGATATGGCCTTATGAAGGTATCGAAGATGTTCGAGAAACAGTTTTCATCAAAAACGGTGAATATCCGCCCGAAGGCGTGCAAGATTTAAGTTGCAGTTTTAGCTGCCTCACAACACTGTGTAGAATGCTTGAGGTTGTCTGTCATCCAGATACCAAGATCTTTCCGTATTTCTGCTTCTTGGAATGAGATTCCATTCAGATATCAGGATCGCGCGTCAGTAAGCGCACTTCGAGTACCCATATGTAGCAGAGTGAATTTGTTCGAATAGAAGGACAGGAGGCATCTGCGTGAGCAATCGTTTCAACGACAAAGATTTTACTGAAAGTCATCTTCATCGGCAGCAGTTCTGATGAACTGCCTTATACAGGGTGTCCCAAAAAAATGTATACAAATTTCGAGCAATTGTAACTTTGAGCTTTATTATAATTTTATAATTTCAAAAATTCAAAGGAATTAAGAAGTATTATTTGATTGTTTTTCCACTGAATTTTCACTTTATTTCAAATAACTGAGGATGAGAAAAGCCATTGAACATGAATGGGCCCAAATACAAATGGAATTGTTTGCTGATGAGTGCGATTCCATTGCGTCACACTGCCAGTGGCGTGTGGATTAAGTGGATGCCAGTTTGAGAACATACCTTTGAAGCACGTGGCCCCGCCGGCTCGGAAGGGGCTCAGGAGAGGATGGCCCCATCAGAATTTAATAAAGGCCAATTACTACTCCAGAAGTTATTTCCTGGTAAAAATCTGTATATTTGAGGGATCAAAGAAGAAAAGTAAGCCAAAATGTATAATATTTGGTGGATAAAAGTGATCTTTAAGCTAATTTTAGTAAATATGGTACATGGGGTATGGTTGGGCTCAGGCGAGGCAAGAGGGGGCTCAGGTGGGGCAAGTCAGCCCTTTGGCCCCTGGCTGCCCCCCCCCCCCATGCAAATAGTTTCGCAGGGGACGCCTATTTTCGCGATATTGCTAGCCCGGCCGTACATCTGTATACTTGAGGTATCAGAGAAGAAGAGTATACCAAACTTTATAAGATTCGGTGGATAAAGTTTATCTTTAAGCTAATTTTATTAATTATATTGAGTGAAGGGGCTCTTAGTGGGCCAGGCGGTGATTGGCCCCGTTAATATTCATGGTAGTTGACTACCATGAATATTCAGTGGCCGCAGCTCGGGAGCCCAAATTGAAAATTATCCAGAAGAGTGCTGAGGCACTATAAGGTTTCTATACGCGTATTTTATTGATTATTGAAGCAAATTAATCCAAAATACATAAGATTTACTGAATAAATTTACCTTTGGGGGAAAATTGAATGAGCTTAGTAAATGGTTTTGTTTAAATAGGTATATTTCGGCATCCAGGTGACCTGACGCCTTTAAATTATGATAAAATTACCACTTAGATTCCGATCCCGGCGCTATGTGATGCATTGTCTACATGCGGGGATGAAGGACAAGACAACACATCTGATGCATATGCGCTATGCATATGGGATGACCATGAAAATATGAGTGCATTTCAAAATTTAGTTTAAATAGTTATTACCTGTAAGGATAA
>JAYGXS010000002.1:70228106-70271584 GCA_036362985.1 Ligula intestinalis | reverse complement strand
TTATCCTTACAGGTAATAACTATTTAAACTAAATTTTGAAATGCACTCATATTTTCATGGTCATCCCATATGCATAGCGCATATGCATCAGATGTGTTGTCTTGTCCTTCATCCCCGCATGTAGACAATGCATCACATAGCGCCGGGATCGGAATCTAAGTGGTAATTTTATCATAATTTAAAGGCGTCAGGTCACCTGGATGCCGAAATATACCTATTTAAACAAAACCATTTACTAAGCTCATTCAATTTTCCCCCAAAGGTAAATTTATTCAGTAAATCTTATGTATTTTGGATTAATTTGCTTCAATAATCAATAAAATACGCGTATAGAAACCTTATAGTGCCTCAGCACTCTTCTGGATAATTTTCAATTTGGGCTCCCGAGCTGCGGCCACTGAATATTCATGGTAGTCAACTACCATGAATATTAACGGGGCCAATCACCGCCTGGCCCACTAAGAGCCCCTTCACTCAATATAATTAATAAAATTAGCTTAAAGATAAACTTTATCCACCGAATCTTATAAAGTTTGGTATACTCTTCTTCTCTGATACCTCAAGTATACAGATGTACGGCCGGGCTAGCAATATCGCGAAAATAGGCGTCCCCTGCGAAACTATTTGCATGGGGGGGGGGGGCAGCCAGGGGCCAAAGGGCTGACTTGCCCCACCTGAGCCCCCTCTTGCCTCGCCTGAGCCCCACCATACCCCATGTACCATATTTACTAAAATTAGCTTAAAGATCACTTTTATCCACCAAATATTATACATTTTGGCTTACTTTTCTTCTTTGATCCCTCAAATATACAGATGTTTACCAGGAAATAATTTCTGGAATTTTAATTGGCCTTTATTAAATTCTGATGGGGCCATCCTCTCCTGAGCCCCTTCCGAGCCGGCGGGGCCACGTGTTTCAAGGGTGTGATGTCACCATCGCTAGAAAACATTAATAGCAACCTCGACAACCTTATTTTCCAAAATGAACCCGAGCCATAAGGGATTTAACTCACCTCAAAGTTCGTCTCTTATAGTCTTCTTTGAAATATGGTAACCAAAATGGTTTATATTTAAGCTATCATCAATTTTACCATGCAAATGGGATAATCGGGAACTCATGTCTATTCTTCTCACTAAAGTTGACTAAGCTGAGCACCTTCTAACTTCCCTGCAAACACATGGCCGCGCTCACTTGGTGTGGCCAGACTAGGCCAAACGTGGCCCTGGCCATTTCAATTTTGCAGAAATACTCGGAAATTCCCTTAATGGTTTAAATGACCATTTATATATAAAAACGTACTGCCCGTCTGAGTGGGCGACTGGACGCCATATTGTTTTTTTATGTGGCCTCAGTGAATATAGATCACTCATTATGGCCAATCTATGAGATTTCCTAGGATTTATTGGAGTATTTGTTGTTTATTATGATAAGGGCAGTACGTTTTTATATATAAATGGTCATTTAAACCATGAAGGGAATTTCGAGATGCCCTAATCGTACAACACACGACTGTTTTGTTGAAACACTATATCAGCAGATAGGATCGGTGCATCAGCAGATGTGGACGCCATCACTACTCACGTGCAAATGTTCGAATAGTGCGCAAACCGAAAACTTGATACCTAATCTGCCAATCATAAACCGAAAACTAAATAAGTTACCAACCAATCAGAAACCAAAGACTCATCCAATCATATCACAAAACGAAAACCACAAAAACCAACAAAATTAGTCGTGTATGGGACTCCATAATTCATTGCTACTTAGACGCCTCATTACTGTTTGGTTTGTGGTAAGTGTCGTTGTCTTCTTATCCGGCTTCCGTTTGTGCGGCCTTTGATGTGTTATTCTGTGTCTTTTTCTTGTTCATTTTATATTAATTAATTATGTTATGCCATTATTCGTTTATTATACGATTATTAAGGTATAAACAGGCATATATATACCTGTGATAATCTGTTAATATATGAACAGATTATCAATTCTACTGCCTAAAAGTACAGATAAACCGTTTCTGTATCATATTTTATTGTTGGTGGGAAGCAATGGTTAAACGTAAGTATTACGGTTTTCACCCGAGCACTGTATACAAATGGATTGTACGCCGGAGGGCGGCATATGATGCTGAGATGGAGAACGCTTCTGTTCTCCCAACGTCGTCGGTGGTTAATCAATCATCAGAATTGGAAAAGCCCAAACTAAGCCCGGACATTTCTATGAGTATGAGTTTTATGATTGTTCTTAACGACAAATTAAAGCTCACAATGGCTTTTATGCGTGTGAAAGGTATGTTGCATTCGACATTCAATTTCAACCACTACAGGTGTTGTCATAAGGGCAAACATTGTGCAAACCACATGACAATTCCATTGCACAGTGAGCGTCTGCAAAACGACAGGTCGTTTCGATTACAAGAGCAGCAACAGCATCACAAGGGCATGTCTCCGTTCCTAGAGTTGCCCATCGACATGATTGCTATATATCCACTCCACTATATGCACCTTGTTTGCCTGGGTGTCATGCGTAAATTGCTCTATTCGTGGTAACTGGAACGGAACGAATCTGCGGTTTCGCTAAACGCATGTATTAATACATGCAGTAAATGCATATCAGCTGAAGTTTCACGCAAGTGTAGATCACTTGAATTTCTGTCATTATGGAAAGCTGCTGAATACAGACAATTTTTGCCCTGTCATTTTATCATCCTATCTTGACGACCCCCACTACAAACATTTTTTTAAAATATTTAATTGCGATATACATATTTTGTCATTCGACATTGCACATATCCTGTGTTGAGTATGCCCGTGACCTTTTAAAAACGTTTGTTTCCCATTATCGTACTTTTTATAGCCGTTGTGATATTGTATATAATGTGCATGGTCTCCTTCATCTGCATGAGGCTGTTGCCCGTTTTGGAATGCTGAATAATTATTCGGCATTTCTATTCGAGTCTTTTTTACGAAGTGTTCGCGAAAACATTGAAGGGTCCACTCACGTAGCCTCACAGGTGTTCAGACGCTTTCCTGAAAAACGGCTCGCTAAGTTACGGCCAGCTTCACTATTGTTAGAAGATGATGAGAGAGTCGCACGGCCTTTCAAACTGCCCAAGCGATCCACCGCAATTTCTCACAAGGGCTATTTTCTGTCCACAGAGTCACCCAATCATGTCATACTTATTGGACATAAGCCGTGCATCTTAAGCAGTTAAGGTGCTGAAAAGCGGACTTACATTGCAGCAGGCCCGAGTCGGCACCTGAAAGGTGAAAACACACGAGAACATCTCTAGTTCCGAGCCGCACGGATTGGGCAGGGGCAGGAGAACCAGGTATGCATCCCTTGAGGTATATACAGTTAATCTTCTATTGCAGATGTAAACACGTACTTACGTCTGACTCAGAAGACGATGAGTATTCGCAGCAGCTGCCCGATTCGCCAAGACCAGCCGAAATACTACTGTAAGTCTGATTATCATCTTTATGTTGTGGGCCTAGTACAGAGGCCGATGTGCCGCACATTTTCAAGGCAAAGTCGCACAGACCAATGCAGCCAACACCACCAGCCTCGATCCAGTAGCCAACTTTTATTATTTATTACTTAAGGCTATCTATGGAGATGCCGGTGCCCGCCTGCAAGTCAGCTGCGGAAAACGTATGTTGCCGGCAAATGTTGAAGGATATCAGCGACATCAAGGAAACACTGCTGGCAATGACCACATCGTTAGAGCAAGTCCATTTACCACCTTCCAAAAAATCCTGTAGAAAGAGAGATGCATACCTTTCCTAGGAAGTTGTTGCATTGAACGGTTAGATTGAACAAGTGCGGGCGACACTGGCAAATATCGCTAGGACACTGGAGAGGAATAGAGCCGATGCTCATATCCAGTCTTCCTCTCTAAACTTCCCATTATGCATGGCGAAAGCCTACGACAATTTTGATTGTCGACTAAGTAACGAGGAAGGTCTAGCAGACGAGGCTGTATGTGTATATTCATTTCATTATTTTCAGGTCAAGCACCTGGCCGTGGTAGGCGGTCGATCAGAGGCAGATTTTATTCGAAATCTCCTAAAATTCCTACTAGGCCCACCGCTTTGCCAGACATTCTGCTGGGCCGGGGGATCAAAAGACAAGAACTCATTTGTTTCTTGTCCTTTGTTTCCCATCCGCAAAGGTAGGTCTAATTTATAGTTACTGACCCACACGGATTCTATTGCACGTAATGGCCAGTATAGTGACTGCAATATAGTTGTAGTACTGCAAACGACCATTAGCTGGTTCCGTGGATTATCGGACCGGCATGGCGCACGGTCGAAACGTCGGCGCGACATGAATAAGGTACCAAATGTTTCATTGAATTATCGTTCGCATGCATTCAGATTACAAGCATCACCACCGACAATTCTGCATGCCCACAATTATCCCCGGCCAAGGAATCATTAAGCTGACTTATTAAATTACTGTGCATTTATATATTAATGTAATAGGTTATGATTACTTTTTGTCATTAACTGTCTCTTTTTTCCTCTCTAATTACGTATGACTTACAACGTTTTCTTCCTCTGCAGGTACAACCGGTGGCAATTGGAAGTAAACCCCCTTCTTCAATTCAGAAACGATAAGGATTCGAATATAGCTGTGTACAATTTTTCTATAGCTTCTACTCAATTAACTTTTCATTTTATAAAATTGCTCTTCACTTCCTTTTATGCCCCGCTGAGGTTATCTATAAGTGCTAAGGGTTGTTCGATACGCTACACACACTATGAGAACGCGGCAAGGAGAACTCGCAGGAACGAAAACCGTAATATGGAAAAGCCCTTTCTATATTTTTTAACCGTGGTGTAGCCAAACGGCGCGATCGATGAGAAAGCCGCGGCGGCTGGCCACGGCATCGCGCCGTCGCGCCACGCGTGGCTAGACGTGGCTGGCGTTGGCAGGGTAGTTTCAACAGTGGTATGCACCTGCAGGGTTCTTCTTCATTCCAATTTGTAGTCCAAACAGCTGTTAATTTTCAATCGGATTGCCACCGCTAGCTCCAGCCTCCATTCATTAATTGCCTCCCACCTACAAGACAAGGATGCGCCTTCAAGTTCGCCGAGAATCTCTAGGTAACTGTTCCCCAGGCAAGTGGATGCTGTTCTTGCTGAAGTAGTCTACTAATATTTTGCATTATTTTACCTAATTATGGTATCTCCTGCACTATGATTACTAAGCTTGCTCTCTAGTACTAGCATTAACAGTCTCAGCGTATGATTGCTTTCAACAGATCCTTAGCGCCAGCTTCTAGACAAATCAGTTTTACTAGCTGCTACCCGTTTTCCTTAGTAGAAGTACTGTTCCTTTCGCCGTCCCTCAACGGAGACTTCAGCTCAGCATCAGAAAATTATCCTTGAAAGCAGTCATTCGGTATTGGACCGCAGACAAATCTAGTCTGATATCTGCTACAAGGAGCCAGCCACCTGCAGTACATTCCTTCCACGTCGCCTGACATGTGTGATAGTCTCACGGCGTAGTCTGAAATAATCGATATCACGCTCGTCCAACAGGCGGTGATGGGGGAAAGTTGTCGAGTACCGTCTTGCAGCTGGTGTGGAATAAACGCACTACTCGATATTGTGACTACCACGGTCTTCGCGTACACTTCCAACGCGACGTAAGCGATAGTCACCAAGGGGGGCGTTAAGGGTGTTGACTGAGTTGGATTAACGACATAACCACCCTGCCCGTTAGCCTCTCGGTGTTTTGCTTTGCAACACTATTACCCTATGGCAATCACACTTATAACAGTCGCACCTCCAGCTCAGTCTTTTAGCACCAACGTAAGCCTCAGCAGTCCCTGAAGATTCTCCGCTGCAAGGTAAGCTGAGTTCTTTGTCCTTCGTTCTTGCCCTCGTGATTTCGCGTCGCTCTTCACTTCCGCTTCGTTCTCCCTGTTTCCTCTCTCGTTGCCTGTTCATTCCTCTTCCTATCTCCTCTCTTCCTTTCTTTTCTCGCTATAGCTTTCGATCTCCTCCTTTTCACCCGTTTCTCCCCTCCTTCCCCATCTCCCTCTTACTCTTTTCTTGCACAACCCGCTCTACCATGATCACCTTCGATCTTTTTTCCTTTTCAGCCTTGTGCCCATCCCAACTCAGGCGGCCGACAGATGGGCAGTTGCCTGTTGCTGTGGTGGGGGAGCGATTGAGGATGACCCTTGGCACACTTCTTTCATCATTATAATGAGGATTCCTTGCAACAATAAATCCAATGTGCTTGAATATATCGCGTTGCGCTGAAGGCCGTGGCTTGGATGGTTGCCAGATAGCGGGTTAACTCGGATACCGCAGTTTGTCTAGTGTGTCTTGTTGTGTGTTGTATCTGTCTGCGGGCTGAGAGTCAGATGCAATTACTTCATCGTAATGTGGCCTTTATGGCGTCACCTGTCGGAAGCAGACCTAGCGAGACGTGCTGTTGGTACGCGTGTTGAGTGTTTGTCGCGCTAGCCGCCTGCGACACGTGCACTACATTTCCGGCCTTCTTTAATCTGTCTTGACAACCGGAATTAGGTGTTGCAATGTTCAGAGAGTGGGGTAGACCCGGCCAGTTTGTCCTCACAATGTTTTTCTTTTTGGTTAGAGTTTCCGCGTGCTTCAATTCGTTGAAACCCGTAGTGGATATCACCAAACATGACGGTCGAACTATCGCTATAAATTTCAATCGGATTTACGCCATGTAAAGTAATACAGCAGTTACATATTTTGATACTGACTTACCATGCGATCGCCTTCGCATTTGCGATGGGAAGCTGTGGCGCCTTACAATTTTAGTGCCACACTCGGGTAGGAGTCACGTGATTGTGGTTCTCGGTCTGCATCTAGGACTGTTTTAGCTGCCACTCTACTCTCTCCTTTTTCTTTGGCGTCCCATCTGCTGCGATAGGTCGGCTAATCAATGGGCGCTCCGCCAAAAAAACGGCCGCCACCAGACTTATTCTCAGCTTAGTCTCGATCGCGCATGCAGATAATGATATTTTACGCGCATTCTGCCGGGATCAACGACAGTAACAATTTTACATCGATCACACTTAAGACGCAACTTCATAAAATGTTCGTTTTAACTATCTTGGACTACTGTTCTTTTGTTTAGGCATCATGTCGTCAGCTGGTCGAAAGAAACTAGAAGGCATTCAGCGGCGCTTTACCAGATTTTTATATAAATATGATTCCTACATTGAACAATATAATAGATATGGTCTCCGACCCCTCTGGATTCGCAGACTCCAAAATGGTCTAACTTTCCTATTCAAAGTCATGCACGACGAAGGAATTCTCAGCACACACATACTACCATATCAAAATGGTCCTTGAGACACTAGAAATAATTTACATACGATCAAAATCCCAAAATTCAAAAAGGCTCAACGGTCTAATGTCTACTCTGTTCGATATGCGAAAAAATGGAATACCCTTCCTATATCTATTCGGAAAAGTCGAACTCTCGTAGAATTCAAAACAAAAATAAAAAAAAGTTTCTGTTGAGTAGCACGACACACCTTTTCTTGAATAAGATAGGATACTTTTGAAGTTAGTTCTTTGATAGAGAAATAGGGCCTTAGGGCCTCTTATAACATCCTGTCCAAGAGCCTCAAATTCTGTCACTAAATCACGAGCTTTGCACAGGCTGATTTCTCCTGATGCCAAGTTCCCGATACAAATCATCCGCCTGGATCAGTGCGTGGAATTTGTATTAAACTAGCAAATAATGATTTCACACCTACGTTATGGGTAATGGAATCTCAAATCGAATCGTCCTGTCCTCCATATTCCACTACAATTTTCCGACGGGAAGTTTCCATTCATCGAATATACTTTTCGAGTCCTAGACCTAGAAACACATCAGGAAATGGCGTTACTAGATGGCAGACAAAGACCATAGTACTATTATATGCCTTAAGACCTATGGTTTGCAAAAAGCACTATACCTATTTTGTAAAAGTGCGTTTTTGTACCGACTTAAAAATAAAAAATTCAGTTAAATAAAATTGCACATTTCTTAGTGTTTTCTGGTAGCAAAAAATTTCGTATATAATTCGATGAGGTTTAAGGGATAGAATCAAACCATAAGTGCAAAAGGGCGTTTTTGTGTCTCATTTATTAGCAGTATAGTATATATAAATATAGCATGGGAAATTGTTTGTTGTCCTTACCCAGTTTTAGGCCCTAGTGGCATTTCTCTAGAGCGATGCTCTTCATCAGCAAATGTTTCAAATTCGTTATACTAGTAAGTCAGCTGATTGGTTGATCGTTACGGCCTCTTTCTGTATGCATACGCGTGTTACTTGCACGCGCGCACCATGCATTGTAGCCGTCTTCCCTGCCGTTAACTAGTGCCTGCGCTTATTGGCCGAAAGGAAATGTGGGCGCCTAGGGTTGTATGCATTCGCGTGTTGCAGGGATGCACCATGTTTGCGATTGCTGATTGGTCGCTTTCGCTTGTATGCTGTCACTAGCCCTACGCATGTGCTGTCCTCCTCGTGGTGCTCGCATACACCTCCCCCGTTCCCAGTTTAGCTTCCCCTGGTGCCTGCATGTTTCGCGTAGCCTCCGGTCCTTTCGGCGATGTACCCCCCCCCCCCCCCCCCCCCCTACGTTCCATGATTCGCAAGGTCCGCAGCCCTTTTTCGCGTGTGCCTCCTACCCTCCCACCAGCAGCTGATATTAAAATAAGTGGTTCGTAGCATAGAAACGATGGTTATTTATTTACAAAATATTGGTAATATGTACAGGGGAAGCAGTATTTAACTAATCACTGGCACTGCGAAGTTCTGCAATGATGATGATAATGGGAACTTTATTTTAATGGTAATATCAAACTTCAAGCAAAAAATGGCTCCATTCATGGAGAGCAAGAATTAAAGTAATTTAAAGGGTCCAAACACTCAAGAGTAAACGGCCAAAGATCACAGAAAACTCAAAGTAAGAAGTTGACACGGTTACCACATCAGTTATGGAGTTAGGTCGGCCTTCAGCTTCTCAATTTCCGTTTCTTCACACGTGAGGAAGCGTGCTAAGAATGGGAGCATCGAGTTCTGGTAGGCTGATGTACGACATGTCATATGTCAGAAGTTTCGGCGCGTTTAACAAGAAGACTTCGCAGCCATTAGTTCGGATTGAAGAGGGTGAGCGTCCTCACTAAGACTACGGTCCACGAAATTTTTGACCGATTTGAAATGTCACTGAATTATAAGGTCAGCTAAACTAGCATAGGAATAGCCGGCAGCTGAAGAGAGCATGCGGAAAATACGTTTAATACTAAAGTCTTTTTTGAGTAGTGCTGGCAAGGTTACTGGAAAGCAGTAAATAATGAGAGGGAGGATACAAGCGTCTTTAAAACGCCAGATGAGGGCTTGCGGGGTGCGATAAGAAGGCAAGCGATGGATATAATATGCAAGTGTGCGGATTTTAATAAGAGGGTCTTCAAAATGAAGAGTAAATGAGAGGTTGGAAGCTATTGTTAGACCAAGGTATCGGAAGGAGGATACCTTGTTGGACAGAAAGTCGATGGTTTCAGGACTGGAGGAGGGTCGCAGCCTGAAGATACTCTGTACTGACTTCCGCTCATTAAGTAAAAGGCCATTTTCTGACGACCACGCTGTGATATGGTCCAGTCCATCCTCTAGTGTTTGAAGATGGGTCTGGCTTTTGAGAGGATGGCCGACAACCATTTCGTCAGCATATTTGACAAACAAACATGCGTTCGGAGATCGTAGGTCATCAGTATGTAGGGAGAAAAGATAAGGGATAATATAGACCCCTGCAGATCTCCACAATTGTTGGGAAGGATCGTGGATTTTCGCTTCCCGCTCTGAACTAATTGGGTGCGGGAAGTAAAATAGTCTCCAAGCCAAAAGACGGCCCAGCCAGGAGAGCCGAAGCAGAGGTTTTATTCAGAATAAGATTTCGCGGGATCGTGTTGAAGGGTGAGGAATAGTCGAGAAAGGCACATGCGTATAGAAGATATCTTTTGCCCAAGTCTCTAAGAGCAGAGTGGACTACCAGAGCAACAGCAAACTACAAATGATCAGAAAAATAGGATGAAAACGGCTTAATGATGTCCAAAGCTGCTCGTTCTGTAAGTTTGAGGAGTGCAGACGAGGAGACAATTGGGCGAAAGGATTTGGAACCCGTTGAAGTGGGTTTTTTCGGGATAGGATGGATTTTGACCAAACGCCAGCCGTCAAGAATCTTGGACCCTATGAAGGATAAATTAATAAGATGTGCCAAGACAGTAGCTCATTGAAAAGAGCAAGATTTAAGGAGAAATGGGGAGACGCCATCTGGTCTGGCAGCTGTTGTACCATTAACCTTGTTTAGATGTTTCATGGCGGTTACTCGTTAGCCAAGCTGCAGGCTACCTGGCGCGTCCACGGGTGGCGGATAATGGCGCGGCCTTCAGTGAAGGTTAGCTGCAAAATAAGCAGGCTCCCGGGTCTGGCGAATAAGCAGTCGCGGACGCAGCAGCGACAGTGTTACCAGGGCACGGTCGGCTGATATCTGCCGCACCGACTGCCTTCGAAAATGCCGCAAGGCCCAATGACGACACTGTGACATGGCGAGCATGAACCGCCATTAAATAGGTTTGCTTGCCACCAACACCACTACCTTGTGGTTAGGTTCTTGAGCCAAAGTGCTAGAGGAGACAACCTCGAACAAAGAATCCGAGCGGCCGTTGGGGACCCGTCTGTATTCAAAATTCCCAAGAAAACTTATGAGGTCTCCTTACCTTACTATGACCACTGCTATAGCGTCCGCTGGAACCGACGCGCTCCACATCCCTTGTCCGGTGGTGCAGGCGAATAATGTGCAAGCTAAAATGCTATAAAAAACGAACTCTAGGTATTGGATGCTGGACTGTGCGAACATTTCTGGAACCTGGTACCCAAAGTCTGACAGCGCACAGTCTCCATGAATATCACGTGGATGTTTGTTGCTTTTCAGAGGTCCGACTTCTCGACTCAGGCACCCGAGAAATCAAAAGCCCGGGGGTCGATTCTCATTTCACCTTGTATCACAGCGGTCCGAGTGACTCATCTGGTAGACACGGTGTGGCTATTGCCCTCTCGGAAGAAGCTAAACGTGCACTACTAGCATGGGAACCAGTCAACGACCGAATGGCCTTTGTTCGACTAAAAGTCCATTTTACGAACGTCTCGGTCGTATCTGTGTATGCACCTACGTCGGCGGCTGAACAGCGAGAGAACGATAATTTCGATTCGCAGCTGCAGGAACTAGCCGAACGACTCCCTCGTCGAGATCTGCTAATTGTTGCCGGGGACTGGAATGGCCGGACTGGGCCCGGTGACCCGGCAAACAGCCACCTTCTTGGTCGTTTTGGGCTTGGCTCTCGAACGGACAATGGTGAGAGGATGCTGCAGTTTGCCGAACAGAACCGACTGTTTGTTACCAACACATGCTTTCAGCATCATCACAAACATTTACTGACTTGGTATTCGAACGATGGCCGTACGGCCAGTCAGATCGATTACATTCTAGTTGGTTCATGGTTTCGCAGCTGGGTCCACGATAGCAGGTCGATGCGAGGTGCCGAAACTGGTAACGTCCACGGGTCTGACCATGTTCTCGTTCGCACGCGCCTGAAGGTTCACCTCTCATCTGTGCCCAAAACTGCCGCGTGCGAGACACCTTGATGTCGCAAAGCTCCGGCAAACCAATACTACCGAGGCTCTAAGCACAGAAATCCAGTCCCGTATTATGACCCAGGCTGACAAATAGGGCAGTAGCAAGTGGCTATCACTGAAGACATCCATCTATGAGGCAGCTGAGAAGATTCTCGGATTCACTCAGCGGTGCCGCAGTGACTGGATCAGCGGAAGAATCCTGCAGATATCGGCCGAGACGACTCGAGCCAGGTCCCGGAACGATGCCTCCTTCCGCCAATTTCGAAAGCTGACAGCAAAGTCGGCTAGAGATTATCGGCAGAAGTATTGGTCCGAAACGGCGACTTCTATGGAGCAGGCTTATAATGTTGGTGACACCCGAAAATTGTACCAAATCATGCGCCAGGTTAGTGGTAAGCTCCCGACACTCTGTGATTCTGTTCGCGATGTGAATGGAGGATTTATTGCCGACAACTCGGCCAAGGTCGATCGCTGGCGTGAACACTTCGAGCACCTACTCAACTTTGACGAACAACCCATCACACCCTCCCTCTCCTCCACAGCGAAGTTTCAATCCTCTCCTGCCTACGCAGTGTCGTGTGACATCCCTTCCGGTGACGAAGTTACCGATGCAATGCAGAGGCTACGCAACAACAAGGCGTGCGGAGAGGACAATATTCCTGCAGAAATCTACAAATCCTATGTCGACACCCTGGCTCCTTGGCTCCATGAGGTGATTGTACAGGCGTGGCGCGAAGAGACCGTTCCCGATGACTGGGGCTCTGATATCATTGTACCTGTCCACAAGAAGGGAGATAAGACAACATGCGAGAACTACCGTGGCATAAGTCTTATCGATGTTGATGCAAAGATCTTCGTTGCTGTTCTTCTCAGGTGCTTCCAGTCTGTACGTGACTCAAGGACACGACCCAACCAAGCCGGATTCCGAGCTGGGCGTGGATGTGCGGATCAAATATTCACACTGAGGCGCACTCTATAATTCCGCCATAGCTACCAGCAACCGACGGCCGTTTGCTTCGTCGACTTTGCCGCCGCATTTGATTCGATCCATCATGAGTCCCTGTGGCGAATAATGGAGCTGGATGGAGTGCCGACCAAACTCATTGCGATAATTAAAGCCTACTATCGGTCTACCACCACACGAGTCCTGGTCTACAACAATCTCTCTTAGTCGTTTGATATCCGGTCTGGTGTCCGACAGGGCTGCGTCCTTTCGCCCGTTCTGTTTAACTACGTCCTTGACTGGATTCTCGGCAAAGCCCTACATGAAGAGGACGGTGTTTAACTTGCATCCGGACGCCGACAAACTGATCTTGACTATGCCGATGATATTTTGCTGGTAGCCGCAAACTTTGATGGTCTACAGTCAGTAGCGTCGCGGTTAAATGAGATCGCTATGTAGGTAGGCATGTCCATAAATTCCGCAAAGACGAAGTTGTTCTCGAGCTGCATCCCTGACCAGGAAAAGGCACCTCTGGGTATTAATGGCCATCAACTTGAAGAAGTAGACAGCTTTAAATACCTCGGGGCGAGGCTGCTACCGAATGGGCAGAGCAAGGACGATATTGTCTCCCGTATCGATGCTGCTCGCTGGGTTTTCTCAATCCTTCGAAAGCGCCTATGGATCCGACGTAACATCTCTATCGCCACGAAGATTCGTGTAAACCGTGCATCCATCCGGTCAGTCCTCCTCTATGGATGTGAATGCTGGGCTGTGCGTGCTGAAGATGAGCGAAGACTGGAGGTCTTTGACCACCAGTGCCTGAGGACGCTCCTGCGAGTTAAGTATAGCGACTTCATTTCAAATGAGACAGTCCGCATCCGCTGCGATCGTATCACGAGGATATCTCAAGCCATTCAAGAAAGGCGACTGAGATGGTTTGGACACGTTCTCCGTCGTCCGCCCACGAGCTTATCTATGCTGCCTTCGACCCGGCACCGCAGCCCACCTGGAAACGTCGAAGAGGAGGGCAACTGAAGTCTTGGCTAGACACCGTCCGTCAAGCCATGGAAGCAGTTCTTGGACCTCCAGTTCTTCGGCATCCGTGGCTGGAAAAGAGACTGGGTGGAGCATTCAAGATCCGCTGCCGCCAATCGCCACGCACGGAGCGGTAACGTTCGTGACATCATTGAGGCCGGCTAGATCAAGCATGATCACAGCCATAACAAGTAAGTACTGTAGCCACGGACACTGGAGAGAAATCACTTGGTGGTAAAGAAATATCATTTGTCGGGAGATAGGAGTTGGTGGGAGTGTGGATGAAGTTTGAGTTTAAGCTTTCTAGGTCAGCATCAACATGTGCCAGTGTATTGCGTTGACCAGTGAGATATTTGAGACTCTTACATATTTCGGAGGAATTGAGAGGAGCGGAATATGTAGAAGAAGTAAAAAGCTGACTAAAGAAAGCTCATTCAGCCTGGAAATCTCACGCTTTATCTGGACGTTCAGATCCTTTAACCTATCTCGCAGACCTAGTGTATAGAACAATTCCTTTTGACGTCTCAAAGTTTTAGGTGGGGAGAAGATATTCTGTCAGGTCTAACCATGACAGTGTCAAGAGGATAGCAGACATTAAAAATGTTGTTTAAAAAAGTAGTGAGATGTCTACAGCATGATTCGACATCTGAGTACTCTAGAAGAGTCGAAATATTGTCAGATATGATGGTCTGGAGCAAAGAAATATTATGCGGGGAGGTGTCTCAAACCCTTAGTTTCCTCTCGTTAATTACTATCAGCCCTTTGTTAGAGCTATAATGGATGGTTGGAAAGCCCAATAACACAGAATGATCTGAGCCTGCAAACGATGCTCTATTTTTGGCGACAAAAAGTTTGTGATGGTAAGTCAATAAAGAAAATTCTGCCAATACAAGCGAACATCCGTGTCCCAGGAAGCAATTGAGAATAAGAAGACTCGATCGCTGGGACAATATGTTTATTCGCCTGACGTTTCGATATCCGTCTCGGATTCGTCATCAGAGAAATGAGTAGCAGTCTCATGTCTCATGATGTCTCTGATGACGAATCCGCGACGGATATCGAAACGTCAGGCGAATAAACATATTGTCCCAGCGATCGAGTCTTCTTCTTCTTCTCAAAGAAAATTCTTTTTCTCTAAGAAGGTAATCCAGGCATGGAATGCCCTTCCTGCGGATATTGTCACGTCCCCTTCCGTGGATGTTTTTAAGGCAAACCTAGACCGACATAATGAGTATCGTCACGATTAAGTACTCCAAATCCAATCACTGAAGTATTCCGATTCTAAAAATTGAAGCGCTCTACATCCAAAACCTGAAATGCTAGAAATGCTATAAATATATACTAATAGTAATTTGTAAGTAGTATTATTATTAGTACTTAACCAAATGAGTTTCTGACATTATCTAGCTATGACGTCCCTACTCACTATGCGATCTGCACCGATCATGTCTGGGGACGCATCTACCGCACCCATGGTCCTAGGCTATGCGGCCCTGTCACACCCTTTCTCGTATCGACCGACTGCCGACGACGTGGTGGGTTCCTCGGCTCTTGGCACAGCAAAGGCGTATCATGGTCGCATCTCCGGTCTTCGGGACGTTCTCGTGACTCCGAGGTCTCCTCCTCGTATGGTCCTTCGGGTGTAGATATTACTCGTCATGGACGCCATGGCTACCGTCAACATTCACAGAAGCATCATGCCCCTATCATTCACATGCTTCCCCACGAGCGACAATTTTTCTCCTAAAAACCAAAAATGACATTCCATTTTGAATTATGAGCCGGCCTTAGGAGTTTTTTCACTGTCTGCTATTCTTCCTCAGTTACACTGCTGCTTCGTGTAAACTGCGTGTGAGTTTATTACTTGAAACAAGCGAGTAGTCGTTTGAAATTGTGTCAACGACTTCGTTAGAATGTTCGGCTTTGCCGATGCATTTCTTAAATCCTATGTACCAAGAGGGAGTTCAAAGGCGTTTGCCTATGTTTCCTTCAATAAATTTGACTTGACTTGACTTGACTGTGATCCAGAGGGGCGTTGGCACGAGTGTTAAAGGAAACTTAATCATCGAAACCAAACAGTGTAAAAGAACGAAGATTTACACGGTTGAAATCACCACTTAAAATTAAAACATACTTGCAAGACAGTGCAGAAAGTTTTTGGGAAAGAAAATCAGAAAAGGTTTCTAAAGCACGTCGGCATGTAGACGGAGGAATGTAAATGCTGACAAAAATGAGGGCTGTAGAATTGCTTAAAATTCTGGACTTGCATACTACCGCAATGGTGTCTATAAATTCGTCTGAATAAGAGAATAAGGACTAAAAATTTTGCACCATTGCTGGTTTTCAAAGACTGCCACCCCACCACCTCTGCCGCTGGTTAAGGATTTTCTGTCTGAGCGATAGGCGTAAAAATATTGTGTGGTGATGATTTCCGACTCAATATCGCTGTTTAGCCAAGTTTCTTGCAGACAGATGACTGAAGAGTTTTTATGTTCTCTTTTAAACATGAGTTCCGATAATTCGACGCGGGAAGCGTGGAGGGCGCACGATCTCGTCAGAGACCTCATGCGACCCCTCTTCGACAGCCGCCTGCTCGCTAAATTTAATCTAACGGGCGGCTACCAACGACAGAATTTCCAGCTCACCAGAGCATACGCCCTGCTTGCTGGTAAGCGTTTGATTCTTCCTTAATATTCGTCAACCCCTAGATGTGTATGGAACGTGGGCGGAGGGCCGCCCAACACTGCCGACGGATTTCGAGGAGGCCGTCCGCTCCGTGCTAAAGTCTGCTGTTACCAAGCATACTCGCTTACAACAACGGCATGACGGGAGTGTTGATCAGGACAGTTCCACGGAATAGTTGAAGCCTCCCTCCCTTGTACATAATTCCCGTATCTTTGTAAATAAATCCCCCTTGTTTATGTACTACGAATCACTTATTTCTATGCTATGTGCTTGTGGGAGGGGAGGGACGTTCACGCGGGGAAGGGCTGTGCAGGTGAAGGGGGCGGGGCAGCATAACTCGTCGTGCCGGCCGGCCAGCTACGCTAATAACGCACTTACCTGGGGGAGGGCAGCGCCAGTGGGTGAGGGGGAAGGACCGTAGGCGTATGCATATGCCCAAAACTTGGTGGGGGGAGGTGTACGCGAGCACAAAGGGAACCACTGTACATGCGTTGGGTGGGAAACACCGTACAAGCAAAAGCCTACAATCAGCGCTCAAGTAGATGGTGCGTCCATGTAACCACTGGGCACGCCTATGCATACACCCACAGGCGCGGACATTCATATTAAACCAATCAGCGCACACTACAGTTAACGGCAAGGCAGACAGCGACATGAAATGGTGCGCGCGTACCAGTAACACGCGTACGCATGGAGGGAGAAGCATTAACGATCAGCCAATCATGTGAAGCACAGATATGTTCACCTTTTACGTCTACTGCTGAAGCGCATGACGCTAGCGAAATGCTACTAGGGAGGGATCAGCAATTTGTCGACATGAAACCTGGAAGTGTTAATTCCTGTAGATGCTTACGTTTGTTACCTTGTTGCCAACCTGATTTTTGTGTTCTTTTCCTTGTGGTTAAGAGAATCGTCGAAGATATTGAATTGCAAATGCGACAGATTGGCCTCATTTGACAAATATTGAAATAACTTGTTTTCGTGCATTTAAAAAGGTAGCAATGTACTGTAGAAATGACCTCATGATCACGTATGCAGACAAACAAATCAGCGGATTGGAGAGGATGGTATAGAATAATAAATTCCCGCGTGAATGGAGTGCAAAAAATGGGTAATTCAATTTTTAAAGCCGTGCCGACTTGTTGCAATCCTCCAGTTTTTGTAAGCGGTGGTGTCTAGCAACTGCCCATTTCAGCAAGGAGCGGATGGCCACCTCGAAGTCCATTGGCCGTGTGGGGTGGGTCTCCGCCCACGTTCCAAAACATCTAGGGGTGGAGGATAATTATGGCAAAATGAAATGCTTACCTTCAAGCAGAGCGTACACTCTTGTGTGCCAAAAATTTCGGCCATTATAGCCACCTGTTAGGTTGAATTCTGCCAGCAGACGGCTGTCAAATATTTGATGCATGAGACCCTTGATGAGTTCATGTGCCCTCCATGCTTCCCGTGTACGCAGGAAGGCAACTTTACAAGCAAATTATTAAAAGAGTGAAAAGGCCTGCCGCCTGCTGTCAACAATTCGCGTCTAGCAGGTGTTCCTCGAAGAGATTAAAATCCTCCATTGAGGTAATCGGTGAGGCCATCGGGCACTCCGTCCGGGGTGGCGGCATTTATGTAGGTGGTTTTTACGGGTCTACCCGCCACACACCCCTCTGGGAAATGGGGATGGCCACTTGAGATTTAAGATCTCGTAAATGATTATCTATCTCGCACATCCAAGCCAGCAGATGATCTGGAGTGCCCCTGTGGTGTGACATGGACGGAGCTAGAGAGGCCGCTGCCGAGTTCAAGCCTAATTTATGTCTTTAAAGAAGGGTAATGTCCAGTTTACCTGCTGGGGTCCCTAGAAGTATATCATTCAAAGTACTTCGCAAGGAAGGTGGTGGGGGCCCAGGTCAAAGTCAAAATTAGGCATCCCCTCCTCCACGTTTACAGGACCTGGGGTCTTGCGTTTTATAAGCTGTCCGCTCCGACTGTAATCAACTTGTTTCGGCATATCAGACATTGCTGCAATCTAAAATGTAAAAAAGGAACCCCTGAAGTGGGTAATGGGGGAGGCACTTACCTCATCCTATATGCCTGCGTTTGCAAAATGGTAATGGCGACGTAAGAAGTGAAAAATTAATATAGGCTAGAAGCTGACGTTTCTACGTTTCTACATGCAGCGTGTACGGTGGAGGACGGCGAGTTCTAACGCTGTATCCCGGTTTTATTCCTCGAGGGAGTATAATTACAGAAGCTGCATGTGGATGATGAAATCCTCATCTGGAAATCCCATGGACTTTTCAAAGAGTTCCCGAACCTCTACCTGGGAAACATTACTTGAAAAATTAACCCTATAAATACATAGTCCTGATGACTTTATGGGATCTCTGAAAACCTCAGATATCTCCCTGGCGTATGATACAGTCAACTTATAATACGATGCATCACTATAAATAAGTTGCCTTACCCACATAAATCTCGAGCGAAGGCAGAAGTACGCATCTTTTGAATTACCAGCTAAAACTGGTAGGCGAGGAGTTAGAGCAGACGTTTTCAAGTGCCCTTCACTTAGGTGCCGAGCTATCTGCTCAAGGGGCTGGTACCCCGTTGAAGCAAGCTCCCTTACCTGTCTTAAAAAACTTTCGAAAGGGAACGCTGAAAAGGTATTCAGGGTACCGTGGTTTTTGTAATCTACTGGTAGGTGTATAATGCCTTGCACATTATACACCATGTACTCCTCACCATACATATTATGAATGCCCTGATTGAAGAACTTCAGTGCTTTCGAGCAAAAATTGAGTGTATCCTTACCGTTGCCTGCTGTATGCAGTGTCCTTACTGCTACAACTAGATACATAAAATGCTTATGTAAATCATCAGGCAGGATATCCCTGAGGACTAGAAAACCGGTGTACAACAGGAACATTCGTAGTTCCGTTGCTTTCCACGTTTCAAAAATGTCTACGCTCCTTGGTGTCTGTGTAATATCTGTAGGTAGGCAACTCCCAATCGATATTAATCTATCATTTATATCATGAAATATCTGCGGCGGAAGCCTAAACCCAAACGTTATCTGGTATTCAAGCCATAACTGGATAAACTTACTCATTACACCTAAGGAAACTAGGTGCATGGGGTCTAATGGAAATCCTTTTACTAACCCAGCAGGAGTGCGAAGGAAAGGTGACCGTCCCACTATGTGCCTAGTGGGCTCATATACCATAAATGTGCGTCATCACGCAGGCTATGGTCCGTCCCTAAATAAACTACCTTTGACCTGTTTGCACCATTAAGCTGATAGCGATACCCATGCCCTGGATTCCTACATTTTTCAAAGCCGTCGTAAGCATCTATATTTCTTATTTGTTTTAAAAACGCCCTCGCAGGTGAATCAGACATTCTTGCTTTAACATTAAAGCTTTTACTTCGCCCAACATCGAGGAGTACTAAACCCTCCGCTGTCAGGCTATTAATCTCACCAATTAGCCGACTGCACTTCTCATGAACATTTACGGGTTTAATACCACAGCAGTATGCTCCGACTACAAAAACGGTAAGGCTAAAGGGTTCAATTATCCTAGCCAAAAACGGCCATAAATGGACCGGATTTTTCTTAAATATAGTCATGCCGTCGCAATGCAGTTGCACAACCACTGCATCCGACGGCACAACTGCGCTTAATTTGTCCCTGACTAAGTTCATGACATGAGTCCCCAAACCCACGTGCAGGTACCTTCGCTCACCCATACTAACTACCGGATACTTATTAATGGTGCCTAAAAGGGTCCTGGTGACCACCCGGATAACCGGATAACCTGAGACCACATTCTTAGCATAGGATTTGAAGCCCTATGCCTCAAATGGTTGTCAACACACCACTTAGTTTAAGCCTTCTCATAAGTCTTTCCTACCGAAGACGAGGACCTACTACTACTACTACTACTACTACTACTACTACTACTACTACTACTACTACTACTACTACTACTACTACTACTACTACTACCACTACTACTACTACTACTACTACTACTACTTCTACTACTACTACTACTACTACTACTACTTCTACTAGGAAATCATAATAAACATTGATGACAATACGAACCACCATCCGACGATGAGGCCGTCCTCGGTTGCCGCCAAGACTCATTTCCAAACGCAGTCGATCGGGACTCAAAAAAGCCTCACCGAAACGTTATCAGTATGTCTTCATTGCTGTAAAAAAATTTATTGTCAAATGGTAACAGAAACACAAGAGGAAAATTCTTGCCGCAGAAGCGCAAATGTTTCTCCAGTCACAATCGATGCCGAACTGACAAATTCTGCAAATGACCAGGACGTAAAGATTGCAGGAAATCAATGAAGCCGGTCCCATGATCAAAAGCACTTTCATCAGTCCTGGCCTCCAGGTTTCCTATGTAATTCACTCAAACCAAACCTGACCCCAATTCGGACCGTGTGATGGCTGCGTGCGCTCGCCGAGTCCGCAGCCTTATTGTCCTCTTCGCGCGGGCCAGCGTGCAGGCGCAAGCGAGCGCGAAATAAGGGGGGAGGGGGTGCGAGTGCAGATACTGCTAGGAGGAGGGCGGCGTTCGCGCAGCCGGGTACCAGTTAAGTTGACAGGCATGACCAGCAGTGCGTCACGGCCTAAACAGCGGGCCTAATGGGAATGGATCGCTATTTTTATGTGATAAGGCCTGCGCACTGAAGCCATACGAAGGCTGCGCTGCGGGGAGAGAGGGGTAGGAAAACCTTAGAGCAAACGCGCGCGTTCGGTGCCTACGTTTGCGTGGGTACACAGAATGGCCTGGTAGAGGATTATTGGACTTCTTAGAAAACTTCCAAAGTGATCTCTAGAGAATTGCTACTGGGGTGTTGGCGTTTTCGGTATTCGATGCGGAATGACGATGATGCTCCGCAAATATTTCTTAGATGTCCGTACTGCCCTTAAAGATAGTTGCCGAAATTTTACAATGCGCAATACTGCAAAGTAGGGAGAATACCGAATCTCACCCTGGATTAATGCCTGTCTGATGAGGATAATTTTTCGAACTGACCTCGGCTGAATATACCTCTGAAGAAGGAGCAATCACAAATCCAAAAATGCTAAACTGTTTCCAGACCTCAAATATTCTTACTCTGAAACCTTTAATATATGTATTGTATGGATATTATTTTTCAATTTTGATCTTATCGTACCTTTGCAGACAGGTTTTTTTCACATAGAACAAACTCCTTATCATGCACACTATTAAGTCAGCGTAAAACAAAAACAGAGCCAATATCAGTGTGCAAAAAGATGTTTGTTTTAGTTTTTTTCCTGTTTTCCAAGGTTTTTGACGGTGCCCAAGAGGTGTCTTACCAATAAACCTTATTATTAGGTGTATTGACATGACCCCGTTGTTTGTACTTTTCCAAAAGCATGTTCTGTTTAGACACGCAGGCGAACACTTAATCACAGGTTCCATAAATCTGCTACTGACCAGCATCTGATGAAGAAGTCAGAAGCTCATTCTCGCATGCAGTTTGCGCCTTTACGCTATAAAAACAGAAGCGATCGCAGGCCCAGACCCTGCAGTGCATCGGGAAACTCTAAACATCATAAAGTTTATGTATACGATAAACTATTACTGCGGGTTTTTCCCATTCTCCGCTTATAAGGAAATTCACCATTTCGTTTTTTACAGAATAAAATGTGCCTCTCACACGGTGTCTTAAATCCTTTCCAGTCACACAGAACATTCCTTGCGATTGCAGCGGCAAGGGTTCTATCTAAGTCAAACCAATGCCAATAGGCTTATGAAGGCCGAAGTATATCTATTACTACTAGGGGGAGAAGGAAGGAAACCCAGAATTGAATGCAGTTTCCTTAGCGTATGCAATGTTACCTGCGAATCCCTCACGAAAATGTGCTCTGCCTGGAAGACGGTACTCAGTAACCTGGTTGCAGTCCATTTTGCCACTGCTGCCGTCACAGTTGCTAATAAACTTCGACTCAGTTGCTACAGGTGATTTGCTGGGACATTCTACAATCAAGCAAAGGACATCATTAGGCGAAAGAATGGTAATATTTAAACTTATATTTTCGTCTTTCTACCACCATGCGTTTTGGAGTCTATGCAGAGCACCAAGTAATTAGACCACGATGCTATTGCCTATTTGCTGTTGCTTCTGCTCCTTTCATATTCTTCAATGCTATTTATCCAATTGGTAAAGCCACCGCCAATCCATTCTAGCTTTTTGCCCAACAGATGTGACAGGGATGTGACTGTAGCCATTCGTCGTTATCGTCAATCCTATAGTCCAGGACCAGATGGCGTCCCAGTTAGCCTACTAAAAGCTGAAGCGAATGATATCTTTCCGTCTATTCTTTGTAAGGTATTTAATCTTGCTCTTGAGAGCGAAACCTTTCCTTCGTTGTGGAAGGAATCGCACATAATGCCTATTCGCAAGCATGGCCGATCGACATCATTCGACAACTTTAGGCCAATAAATACACTTCCCGCAGCATCGAAGATCTTGGAGACTTTAATCAAAGAAAAGATGATGCGTCACTTGACAGAGAACAACCTGCTCAGTACAGCTCAACATGGCTTTCTCGAGAAACGATCTTGTGACACCTGCCAGCTCTCTTTCTTTGATTATGTGCTGCAATCTAGAGACAGTGGTTTTGCCACTTATAGCGTCTATTTTGATTTTACTAAGGCCTTTGATCGGGTCGATCATAACCTCCTCCTTCTGAAACTGGCCTCCTTCGGCATAGGTAGCAAGCCTCTGAACTTCATATCTTCCTATTTGGATGCTCGCACACAACGAGTAAAAATTTCCAATGTTATCTCCAACCCCACGCATGTGAGGAGTGGAGTTATACAGGGTAGTGTACTGGGTCCGCTCCTATTTTGCCTTTTTGTCAACGACGTTTCAGATTGTTTTCAGTATGGCAGACCCTTCATGTACGCTGATGATTTAAAAGTCGCTTATCGATATAAACCGGCAGATCGCAACATCGTGCTCGAGCTGATAAAAAAGGATCTTCAGGCCTTCGCCCAGTGGTGTTGCACATGGCGCCTCACCCTTTCATGGCACAAATGTTCCGTTATGGTTGTTGGCGACGATCATCAACCGGAATTAAGCATTGACGGCCACGAACTAAATGTTCCAGCAGTTATCAAGGATTTGGGCATATCCTACTCTAATAGTCTCAATTTGTCAGAGCACTGTGCCCTGATAGTCTCGAAAGCACGCCGAACAACCGGATTTATCCTTAGAAATTTTAAGACTATCAATGTTAGAACTAGCCTTTATAATATGTACGTGAGACCTAGTCTTGAATACTGCTCGCCTCTGTTCAGTCTTCTGCGCACTAGTGAACGGAAGAAAATAGAATCGGTGCAGCACTTCTTCACTAGAAGAGTTTTCACTACAGAACACCGTAACTTAACCTACCAACAAAGGTGCGAACTTATAAAGCTGGATCCCCTATGGCTTCGTCGATTGCAGAAGGGTCTATTTTTACTGTTTAAACTTTTGAATGGTCAAACCTTTAATCCTCTTAGTACAATAAGGCAGCTTGAGCACTCTCGTCGCGCCAGTCATCGAGACGTATTTTTATTTCTTCCTATGGCACGCACAGTTAAGTACCGGCAATTCTTTTCAGTAAATGCCATATCAATCTGGAATAAGCTGCCCAAAAGTATTAAAACCCAGCAAAACTACCCTATGTTTAAGAGAGCTGTAACTAGTTTTCTACATTCAGGACAACTTTCCCGAATTTTGGGTGCTGACTCGGTGGAATCTCTCTTTCACTCTGATGGCGTTCGTGGACTTTGAACCCCGCCAGGCTTCACTGCTGAAGATAATGCGGCTGAAGCAGCAACCCGCAGTCTGCTAACCCTTCAGCCGATAGCTCGCAACTTTTGCCGACAACCATTGATGAAAGACTGAGAACACTGTGTTCTTGTGCCAACCCTCTCCGTCTGGAACTTATGTTTTTAAACGATATGAAACAGTTCTCCTGCTGATGAGTCAACTCAGCTTACAACTGTACATTTATTCCGTTTGTATCATACCTTTGAAGGCAGGTTTTTTTCACTTGAAACAAACTCCTAATCTCGCCCAGTATTGACGAAACAAAAAACCTGAAACAAAACCAATACTGGCTGCAACATAAGGAGTTTGTTTTAGGTTTTTTCCGGTCTTCGAGGTGTTGGAAGGCGCCCAAGAGGTGCATTACCAACTCTTTACAATTGCCTGTAAACTGGCATAATAAACATATTATTATTATTAAATACTGTTGTCTAAGCAACATGGATGTTTTCTATTTCCAGGATCTCGATAGCATAACGATAACATAGTGACTCCAATGCATCTAAATATGCCTTTAAAATTGATTATTAACTAAATTATAGATTTTGAAGGATATTTTGCTTTTACTCTACATTATAAATTCACATTTTGCTGTTTTCTTGTCCGAATTGCCATTTGTTTTACTATATCATCTAGGTTTTTACTGTTGTTGGTTTATTTACTGGTAAATGGTGTAATTGTCTTCTCCCCTCATTAGTTTCGTGCATTGCGATTCGTTATGTCCCAAATTCGCGAGAAGATACTTGAGATCGAAAAAAATATAAGCGACGGGGAAATGATGCTTCGAGTTCTTCGCCAGCTGCCTGAGTCTGAGGTTTTTTCTGTTCTTCATCTAAATTGTATATTAAAGGAGACCAATGCGCAGATTCAGCGTTTTGAAGAGCTCGTAACGAAGTTGCAGGAATATCACAACAGATATCGAAATTTGGAGGTGCGTTGGTGGACAGAATTTTCTAGTCTTCTTAGGCTTCATCTCACCAGGATCTGGACCATCAACTTCGTGCCCTGAGCGACCAACAAGAGCGCATAAAAGAATTATTGGAACAGACGGCTTTGGAGGCAAGAATCTCTAAGTCTATTCCGTGAAAGTTAATTCGGGTTACTTAAGCTGTATGGCTTCTGAAATTTTTTCTCTTGTCATTGAACGGCGCTTAACTGTTTCGTACGTCATAACTACCCTGCCAGCACAGGTGACGGGGATAAACGGGGGATACTCCGGCCTAAACGGGGATGAAAATTGTGATTAAATGAATTATATTGAGAGAACGCATTTATAAAAATCTAATTTTTTATCAATAAATTATTAATAACTTTATTCTTTAACATACTTTTAAACTTGGAGGCATAAGAATGAGAAAAAGGTGGTGTCTCGCTGCGCAAACGCTTTTCCGGCCAGCGTGTGACGGGTTGAAATCCCTGTCATTTATCCCCATCGCCTGTGCTGGCAGGTTAAGTTGCACCGACGTACTAACAGATGAACATTCGGTATTTAGTCAGTATTTATACAAAGTAATAAGACGCTCAAGCCTGGTTAGTGTTTGAAGTCGATACACTGAAGTGGAAAGCCGCTACGGAGGTCGACTGAGATTGCGACTTTTATTATCCATCGCATCTCAGCCTGGCATCCTGTTTCGTCTGTCTGCTTAAGTAGACTACTCACGTATAGTGGCAGCGAATGTGGTAATTGTGTTTTTAAGTTATATTTCATGGCTATTTGCTTCGTTATCTCCTTCTGAGGATTTTTATTTAACTTCCAATTATCCTGACTTTTCAAAAAATTTCAATGGCCAATTTAATGCAATTTCCTGCTCTCGTAAATGCTGCCTTGAGGTGGTGGGAAAAATTAGACGTTCCCATCTGGGTCGTTATGTACGTTCTAACACACCATACGTCTCTCTAAAAATCTTAGTGGATCAACCAATATTTCTTTAAACAATTAGGACATCCATTTCAGCAACATGGTTCAGCACAAACCTACTTTATGAACAAAATTCTTCCTGAACTTAGCAATATAAGCATTATGACCTGTAATTGCAAAATGCAATGAACCCATGGATATATGACAATCGTACAGCATTATTTGGCTATTATTTTTAGTTTTCCCTTAACGTTCTTCTACTAGTTCGTTGTGGTCCTTCTAAAATAGATTTAAACGCCACAGGCGTGACTGTTGAACTACTTTTGGAATTGCCTTTAATTCCTCTTTAGGTTATTATATTCTCAGTTTTTAAATTAAAGATATGCGCTGTATTGCCTGTTCATCGTATACGCGAACTTCGCTCAGAAGTTTCGTGTTTGTACCATTTGCAGATGCCGTTTAGTCTATGTTGATATTGTTAGCTTTTCTTAATGCAATGCTAGTTTCGTCACCTGAATAGGCGTACCCGAGATCAGAAGTTATGTCGAAAGACAGTCAGATAATTCGGACATTCTTTATCTGGTTCTGTGGAAATAAACAGTAAGGTTAACAGTGTACGATAGGTAAAAGATGCTAGGTAGAAATCAAAAGGTGGATGGACGTAAATTCGAGGTGCTTAGACAAGCTGTCGTGTGAATGGCACACAAGCGTTGCCAGCAGTTTATAAGGGGATAAGCACACAATGTGGGGAATAAAAACCACAGGAGTGATGACTGAGCATACAGGCATAAATATCGCAGTGTGTCAACGAATGAGAGGGCAATCAACGAGGCCAAAGGTCTAGAATATGGGATAAAACACGTAGGCGCATGGTGGACACAAAGCACGTAGGCACATGGTGGGACGAAGAACATGGCTCATCAGTGGATGACTAAGCGAGCTTAAGGACACATGCTTCGGTCAAGTCCTAACACGCAGTTGATGGCAAACAAATCCGAATATAACATTGACGTGATGAATTTCACAGTTTATATTGGCACTTTTTTCAGAAAGTTCGCATGCCGTTTTCACACTACTTTTATTATTATACAAACAGACCTTTCACCTTTACCTAGCAACCAGTTTATAAGTCAGAATTATTCAAACGGTATACTTGTTTAATATTGTACTGCAACTAAACTACATAACGGGTTACTTTGATCGTTGCCAATGCTTTCACAAAGGTAGCATACTCTGAAAAATCGTATGCTGCCTGCCTCTGATTTGTTTTATGAAACTCTTCAAGCGAATTTTCAGAAAGTTATTATGCTGTTATCACAATTGCTTTCTCTATTCACTGCCCTTTTGTTCGAGTCTAAATATTCTCTTAAAATGCTCATGTTCATCTATCGTCCGCTTGATTAGGCATTTTTGAGCTGGTCCATTGAGTTGCATAAAGTTGTTGGCCTTCATCTGCAAAACATTTAACAGGACATTTATTTAAGATCTCGATTTCTCCTCGCTTCATCGCATGAGCAGCTGCTTCTAGACAAGTCAAGTCAAATTTATTAAAGAAAATATAGGCAAACGCCTTTGAACTTCCTCTTGGTATATATGATTTACGAAATGCATCGGCACAGCCGAACATTCCACCGTACACACTGTTTTCTCTTCATCACATACACTGCCGTATTCATGTTTTAACTCTCGAAAAACACTCCCTTTTTATTTCTTTCCGATTCTATTTCCACTTTTCCGCATAATTTTATTTATCATTGTTTTCATTGGCTTTAAACCTACTGTCAAAACCCCTTTTCAGCAAGCTGACTCACTTAAAGCAACGTCGCCAGATGCTACGCAATCTAGCTTCACAGGAGAGTCGGCTCCCCCAGTAGTACTTCCTCGACGTGACTCTGATGCCGACAGTGATGAGACGGAAGGCCAAAGTCTACCTGCCGGCAAGAAAGATACTTCTGTCGGTAATGCATCTGCCGTCCAGGGGAGTAGCCAAGTGGCTGCTGATGGTACGCAGGACGAACATGCGACAGTTGTTATTGACCCCGCCGATTGGCCACTCCATTTTAAGGTACTATGACTCTTCAAGGATTTTTTAATTGCGTATGTTATAAATTATTTCATTTATGGGGTCCGCATTTTGAGTCTAGACTTCATTTGGGCTACCTTTCTGGCATGTTATGTCTTCCAAACCGAGTGTCTAAGCCAGCTTCACGTAAACAGTGGGTTCGCAGAAATGTTGGCCTTGCTCTGCTTAGGTACCTGCTTCCGGTGGTACACACTTTTCATTTGACGTGCTTGTTCATATCAGCAAGCGTTGCCTTTTTAACGATCTACATGCTGTCAGCAAATGCTCTTGGTGCCTTTCAGTAGTTCGTGTAACAGAATCTGAGTGGTTTTAATTAGAAGTGAGGTTGCAATGCACCAGTTCTTGTTGCCGCTACTAAACTGTTGTTTTCCCACTATAGTGGTCATAACTCTACTGTGGGCAAAACATGAAAAGCTTTTTATGATCTTTATTCCGTTATACCTTATTCAACTCTTACGTGTTTCTTTTCTTTGGTTGGTCACAGGCACAGGTTTGCCAGCTCTCGCACATGTACACCCAAGTGGATCGTTTTGAGGACATGCTTAACCGCCTGCTTGTTCTTGTGAAGGCTCTGGTAGTTCCTATATCGCGTCGGCAAATTTATTTCATGCATTCAGAATTTGACCCCGCAAGAAGACCTCTTAAACGACGTTTCTAGTCGTTTCATCGAATTAAAGTCAAGTCTGACTTCCCTAAAAAAAGCCTACGACGTGAGTTATTGATCCAGTTTTACTTACTTCATACATGCTCTTAGTTTATGTGTCTAGTCTATTTCAGAAAGGCCTCTTTTAATTTAAATCTTGTTAGTTAGTTAGTTAGTTTTTGTCCCCGCTAAAAGCCCAGTTAATCCAGTGACTGTCTGTCTTGATCAAGAATTTAGTAAATGTATCGGTCTGTATAACGGCAGTTTGACTATATTTTCTCGTCAATCTTGCTGATCTTTATGAGAGGCTGAGTTCGTTGACTTTAATGAGCAGGTCACCCCAATATTACAGTAGGAATGCTGTTCTGGGTATTGCCAGTCTTGATTACGCCGATGGTTTTGCAGTGCCGACGAGTCCTTTTAAAGAGATACAACATGAATTTCCCCTGGTGGATCCGAAGGCAGTATGTGGGTCTGAAAGCGCAATGAAGTGGCACTGATATTTAGTTGGTGGAAAGATCTTTCATTTGTGAACTGAAATATCCTTCAAGCACACAATTTAAGGGTATAATCGACTATCAATTCAACCTGGTCTATTTGAATTTCATCTAACTCTGCGTATGATCGGCCAAAAGACCAATCCAAGCCAAAAATCCGTATAATCTAATGCTAAAAGACAGAATCCACCCAGAAGTAGCCTACTAAGAGGTTGAATGCTAAACCTTTTCTCTCTGACGCCTCTCTTACGGATAACTATAGCCCACTGCAAATGCAACCAGCCATTTGCCTTCCTCTTATTGATCAACTAAAATCACTGTGTTATTTTGACATAAAGGCATTTTGTCTGAGTTCAGCTCCAGTTCAGCCTCAGTTGATTTGGGAAAACTTACTCAAAGTTGCTATTAAAAACTACAAGTAGGATCTCTTTCTCGTCTGCAGAGTGGTTTCATTTCGCTTGGTAGTCTGCTGTCAACCGACTGTAGTTGTAACCCAATCATTCGTAGCAGACCCACAGTATGGTGCTGGCGAAATCAGTAAATAATGCCTTCATAAGTCCGGTAACTACGCGGACATGGTCTTTTCTGTTAAATAGTACAGTACTGATTGCATGCATACTTTCGCTGGTAGTATTTCGTGTTAGTTATCTTCATCACCATGGATTTCGAGTTTGTCTGGTGAACGGAATGTTTGGGTGATCAGTGTGCTGTTGCATCCGAAGGTGTACGAGTTCACCTCTGACCATATTAAAAGTTATATGCGTAAGTGTGTTCTTGTTGTTTGGCGGTAAACACCGCTGTTGAAGACAAAGGTGGTGGTTCGAGTTTCGCTAGACGTCTGTCGGGTGTGTAAGACCGAGGAAGCGAATGTGTTGGACATCGAGGCGAACTAGGTGTGACTGGCCTGCTTTACAGCTGCTATGTGGATCACGCCATCTACTATTGTCGTGGGACTCGCTGGGGCTTAGGGGTAGGCGAGTCGGTGTAGGTTTCTCCTTTTTGAGTACTGTTACATTAACTGAGTTTGTGGAATTTCTAACGCTGGAGGATTTTGCACGATGATCTCATGATTTGTTAACACTTGCCCTAATAGACGCTAAATTGTTCCATATTGGCGCGAGTAGGATTGGCTAAGCATTGAATTGTACATAAAGAGAACTTTCTACCTAGTATTTAGCGACTTTTAGTATCGCCTGCCAGGCATTTGACGTGATACGTCCCAACAAGTAATCACATATCAAATGCATCATTTTTGGAAGACTGGGTGGCGCTAGTAGTGTTCCAAACAACAAGAACATAGATATGATATATCAGGTCACCTGTGGAATGACAAGCAAATACCTACTTGTAGTCGGTGCGGTCGTCATAATGCCTAATCAAGCCGGCCTCCATGATATTACGGACTGCACCTTTCCACGTTTGACGATCTGCGGTTGCGAATTTTGAGATTTTAATTCACTTAAGATGGCAGTGATCGGACACCATCTCCACGTCCTTTCTGACTCTGTTTACCAGATTTCTAACTAGTGGCCCTTCTACGCCTCCAGGTGGGCATCAGCACCGAATTAAGGGCAGCAAGTCATGGGGCGAACGATAAAACCGTGCCTATACCACCTAAATTTTCCTTCTTGGATGCTATCAGTAGCCTCCTGATTGCGTGGCGAGTGCGGGCAGTTTCATTCAAGATGAAATTGGTGTATTTCATTCGGAAGTGGTCATACATTCCCAGTTTCCGCTAATATGTTACGTGTGTGGCTCAGCTTTTTATACCAAACAGGAGCACTGAACAACCAGATTCTTAGCACACGCAGATTTTTGTACCAATGGAGGTATCTCGACAGGTCCATATCCCTCGAATATTCGCGAATATCCACGAATTGATGCCGTGGTCCGCAAATTATCAATTTCGCGCCGAATTATCTGAGGCTTCACAGCTATTAACATCTGGAAGTGCAGTCTCCCAGCCTTGGTGACCTCATTCGCCGGCCAAATTATCTTCTGCGGGTCACGATAGCTTGACGTTCGCAGGATGGTATCGTCGGCGCATACAAGGTCAGTCATCCGGCGTGCGGGTGCAGGTTCTACACCATCAGAACTAAACAGGGGTCTGCCAATAACCGAGCCAGTGACGTAGCAAGGCAGACTGGTTGACAGAATATTACCTTGTCCAATGCTGGACCGGATATCGAGCAGTTGGATGAGACTTTTGTGGAACAGAACTCTCGCGATGGCGAAGCGATCGCAGACTACGGTAACCAAAGCGATGCTTGTCGTCGGTACGTTTTCTAAACCCCAGTGTCCGTAACAGGGGTCACAGTGGAAGCAATCAAAAATTTCTGAAAGATCAAAAACGCAGACAGCAGTCGGGTGCTGGTATCCACAGCGCCATTTTAAAATGCGTCTCAGCGTGGATGGCCACCCAGCACATCTACGTCCAACTCGGCACCCGGCTGTCTTGTGTCTCGTCCTGGAGTCATGCACACCCTGAAAATGGAAAAGGGAAAACTGTCGTTGGCGTTGTTGGTTTCAGCACCTCGCACATATCTGGTGTTACGAGCTGTGAGCTAACTAGAGTGTAGTCCATTTGGTGCCTTCATAAGTGTCCCGTCGTTTTGCTTTTGTAGTACCTTCAATTTAAACTGATTTTGTCATACTTTCCATTCTGGTCGAGTTACTTGTTATGCTCATCTTTTTGCAAGTAAACCTCATTCGCATTCATTTTACGACCTCTGCTTGATCAAAAAATTAATTGTGGACTTTCTTTTTTAGTGTTATGATGTTTGTATTGGCATGCCTTTTTGTGGTCTTATATTGTTCTTTTCTAATTTTAGGGTCTTTCTGCCCACGATACCGCATCGGACGCTTTCAGGGCTCGGCAGGTAAATTTATTTTGAGTTATTAACTGATACCCTTATGTTTGTGCACCATCTTTCCGAGTTTTGTGACCCCATTTAGCTGTTCTGCTTGAAATTTTTGCTCCTTTCTTATGTACTTGCTGTAGTGGATTCAAAGCCCTAATTTAAAGCCTTCTGACGTGATACACTGCTTACATTCATAGAACAAGTTGAAAGTACGTAAGGTTTATGCTAACCGGGCTTCATTTTAGGTTATGGTAGGAAACTGCAAACTGCTTGAATCGTCAAAAGATTGACACTCACTTGTCTTCTCAGTTTTGGCTATGGCTTATCGAGCACCTGGGTATTTTTAGAGCAGCAACGTTTTTACCGTTAAGTCAGATTTGCAGTATGCTCCCTCCCAATCTCATGTAGGGTTAGTCAAAAACGGTCAGTATGCATTCTGTGGGAAAAGACTAGCAAGTTGGGGTTACAGCACTGATTAATTGTAAGGACGCGGACACTCGTTGATTAATGTTCACCGATCGCTAACGGAGCTCAATCGGCCCGCTCTGTATTTAGGCACATTCTCAAGCACAGTGGCTAGATATCTAAGCAAACAGCATTGCCGGCAATACTGTCTGTTAAGGATACTCCCAAGTCTGTTCACGTATGATGACATTCAGATCTTTTAATGTGGGGTCTTTGTTATCGCTTTCTAAATATATCGCGTGCTCATTTATTTTTGAAACAACGATAGATTTTGGCTGTTTTATGGACAAAATTAGTAACTTTAGTCTTTGCATCCGTTTTATAGTCGATTATTTCCTCTTAAAATCCCGTATTTGAAGAACTGCCATTCTTCGTCCATAAAAGGTATACAATTATGATAATTTTAAGACGCCCGCATGATTCCTCCTGTAGCCTACTGTCGTCGAGTACACTATTGCTGCCCACAGGGCATTCAAAATTATTCGCTTCTGTTGCACAATTACCCAAATACAAGAAGGCCTGTTTATAAGCACTTTAGGTACACATTGTAAGAGCTAGGTGGGGAGCAACAATTGAGATTTATTGACAATTAATTCCACTTTCGAGAGCCCATCCGTGCCTAACGTGCACATGCATGCCAACTTTAGTTCACAGCGAACTAATTGTTTTGCTTTTTACGCTGCCCTTGATAAAATAAAACTGCTGCTTACTTGCCAAAAGACGTTAAATTATACGCAGGTTTTGAGGTCTTCTTGACTGCACTCCTTTCCTTTGGTAGGCTGCATTGCCATTGCCCGAAAGTAACTACCAATCTTGATGAGTACTTTCGTAAACAGGTGCAGAGGCCTGGAAAATTTCATAACAATTGGCTAGGGACTAGAGTATAATCGCCTTCGATTCGTTCCTATAACAAAAGATAATGCAATACGTAAGTTCCTTTACAATGTGCTTCTTAGACTGTTCTTTACTTGACGTATAAATGGCATTTATTGTTTCTCACATGCATTCGTATTTAACGGTACGTTGTAACTCTTCCTGATGGTATTCACTATTCGCCTGCTTCTCAGATCCGATGCATTTTTGCATGTTCGCCGGAAAAGTCACTGTATTTCCTAATCTACCGAAAAAGATGATTTAGGTATCCGTTGCGTGCCAGTCGGTCTGCTAGTCCTGACGGCACCTACTCACGCGTAACTACACTCTAGGTTGTGCTTCTGCTTTTGTATCCCGTGCTTGCTCTTTATTGGTGCACCGCCGTTTTTTCACCGAAATAAAACTGTAACAGAGTTCCTACCATCGAATCCTCCTCAGTTTAGGGACTCCAGAATTGGTGGTAAATTCACTTGCTACACGCGTTGCATACGAATTCTGGATTAAGGAGTGTTTCCAATCCTAACCTATTGGTGTTGGTCTATTTAGTTGCCCGTTCTGCTCAAATATGTGATTGAAGGCTATGTTAATGCTTCAAAACTCATCTTCTGAATGCCGTATGAGTTGGAGCAGTGATGTTTTTTACGCTGGACATTATGCAGCCCTACATCCCTGGAGCGTTAAGCTTATTGCCGTTTTTACAGTCGATTAGATCTTCGACTTTTGCCAATCTTTATGCGAAATTATTTCGTGTCCCTCCATCTCCAGTCTCCTTAATCAGACTTCAGATGTTATAACTTCTTCCTCACACAAGTAGCGTTTATTCAGATCTCTTCACAGAAAGGCCGGAAGTGGACGATTCTTCGTGTCTTAAGAGTAATATTTCAGGCTCTAAACACCCTGTGCATCCCAAATATCTTTTTGCGTGACGTTTTTTGCTCAGATTTCCCTGGATAAGAGGTTATTTCAGCACTGCCCTTGGTATTTTTAAAAGTTTCCATCAATATGAAGCGTCAATTAGCATTTGAAACTTAATTAAGTATTAACCTTTTATAATATTATCGAATAAGATCGGTATTGTCTGTTAAAAATTTCGCCCGCGCAGTGTAGACAGCCTCATTAAAATCGGCCTGCTCAGACTACAACAAGGCACACGCTTGGTCGGTTTCATTCTACTGATGCTCGCACGTACATCAGTCTTTGATCCATTTGCCCTCAGGCAGGCACGCGCTGTGTTTGACAGGGCCACGGTAACGTTATCTTACCGACCTTTGAATTTCCTGCTGTAATTTTATCCGTTGTGTCCACGGTGGCTGTCACAGGTATACGAACAGCGCAACCTCTATAGGAGCCTTGCAGTTGTCTTCATTCGATGCATATTCGCCCGCCTTTAGACCGTCGTACGTGCCTGTTGATTGAGTAGTAAAAATACTGTTGTGTCTCTAAGCGTTATTTCTGTTAACAGGCTGGGTGCCTGTAACTTTCGTTCATGCACCCTGATCTCGAAGCAAGGGAGGTTGCGATCACCATGTAGCATTTGCGACAAGCTCTTCAGAATAAGCAGTCCTATTCTTCCAAGCTCAGACCTGATGTTTTCCTTGGATAGAGCTTGCACAGTTTCTCTCTTTTAACTTGGGGTTTTACTCACTTTCTTGTCTAGTTCGACAGTTTCACGAATTCGCATACTGTGCTTTTTTTCTTTTGAGCCTTTACTACTTTGATTGCTATAACAATAGCTTCTTTTGCTTTACATTTCCGATTTATGCTCGAACTAACTACCGACAGTTCGGCTATCAGCATCGAAAAGGCCCACCGCTTATCTATGAGCTGCGTCTAACAGTGACTTGAATGAATTGGTTTGTGGTGAAGCATACTTTTGCCGCATCTTCCCACACTCACTGTCCTTCAGTGAAATGTGTGCAGTGGCGGACGAAGCCAAACATTTGATTTCAAGAACCACCTACGACCAAGTTTCCAACTGCACGCGTCCCGGGCTTCATTGAGAGGCTGTCGGATCTCGCGTAGATGAGAATGCCATGAAGGCTTCATTAAGAGAACGCCATTATAGTCTGACCGAAAGTTCTGATTAGGCCCTTGTGACCGCTTCAATTGGCAACTTTTAATGGTCAGACTAATAGCACATCATGGTAGGCAACGTGCTGGCTACTCTGTCGGAGCAAAGTATTATAATTTCCTTTTTAAGGAACAGTCAGTGTATTCATTGATAAACTTCTATCCGGGGGGAGGGTGGAGGCATTAATCGACCAGTTAGCTACCCGCGGTTCTCCCTCGCGGGTAAATTGACCTCACGAGAAAGAAGGTAAACCCGACAAAAAAATAACCTCAGCCAACTAAAAAGTCTTGTGGTCTCCGGTCAGGTGGACCATGACCTGTGGACGAGCCTTGCAATCTATAATTTGCTGCCATTTTACTAAAGTACTTATGAGATCCGCCTACATGAGTTGAATAAACCCTTTATTACATTTTCAAACTTAATTTCTTGCATACCCTCCTCTCTCACTGTATAAGCCTTGCGATTTTTCAGTGCGTTTTTGCCTTTGTAAAAAAATTTTCGCGCCCCTCTGACCGTTTTCTACGGTATGCAAATATGTGAATTTTCCTCGTTTGTATGTTGTGCCTCAAGAGGAAGTACCAGCGCAGTTTACCCACGAAGCCAAGTGGGTTTTACGGTAGTTTTGGAACCTGTGGCAACTGTTCAGATTATGTATGCAGGCTTTAATCCATAAGTGATACCGAAAAGATTTCAGTTGTCAGGTCTTTGAAGGGCTGCCTCATTACTATTCCTAAGTCTCTGTTTTATGCACGTCAGTTTATAGTGAAGTCTCCAGTGTGGCACCATTGAATAACGCTTTAGTTTGTAAGGGCTACCTGATGGCCCTAGTTCAATTGTCTTTTGATTCCGACTGCTCTGTATCCGCCAAAATGCTGCCTCACGTGCAGAAATCGCAAGCGCATATTTCCTCTTCCTGCCTGCACTTTTTCTACCCAATGTGCCACTTTTAGGTAGCTTTGTGAACAAGATTACCAATAGCAATGCTACCGGGCAGTTGTCGCTGTCGTTCGCTGAACTGTCAGCCTACCACTCCCCTCCCAACCCCCCTGTGTTTATCGAATCCCTCGATGCATACCATCAGCATCGGTAAAGATAGTGCATGCGCAGGAAGTGTTTTGGAGCGGCGCGTTTACTGGTCTACTTGGCTTTTGTCCAATTAGATATGGTGGCTACCCGAAGTTGAGGAATCGCAATTTGTGGCCTTGGAACAGCAGCTTGCCCACGCCTTCCCTGCCGAAAACCTATGCACTTGTATCCACTAGGAGGAGGGAAAATAATCAAGTAGAATGTCCGATGCTGATACGGCGGCTTTAGGCTTGTACGGCTGCTGAGGCAAAAATATTATTTCTGTCAGTATTGTTAAACGGTTGACCCTATGCTGTCCATCCAAACATTTCACGCGTTGCCCTGTGTAATCTGGCCACTATCTCCCGCCGTGTCTGAAGTGTTAAGGAATGGGTTAATTTTATGTCAGTCAGTTTAGCGCTGTTGCATTTATTGCAGTGCTGCTATAGCTCGTACTGGTAGTCTTTGTTAAAATTATTATTGAACCCATGAGGCTTTTGTAAATGTGTAAGATAATTGTACTGATAAGGCGATGTCCCCCAGCTGCAGAGTGAACTCGGAATCTATTATCTCACTGATCGAAGTCCTATCACCGCATTGCATTAGCAACCGCTAGAGCATTCAGGCCATTTCTCCATCTAGATCATTAAGATTGCTTTAGCGTTTTTTCCTGCTTAAAATGTGTTGACCTTCGCTTACAGAAGCATGCAGCAAGTACTTTTAATTTACATACACCAACCAAAGGCTGCCTGTCATTTCTGATACGGTTTGATTCATTTGTTTCATTACCGCATCTTATTGCCTACCATCTTAATTGAACAGTCCTTCTGTTGTGGTATGCGCTTTTTTATGTTCTTCTACCATTCACCGCACCAGACCGGACAACTGGCCGGTCTTGACGGTAGCTGGAGCCTGGGGATGGGGGTGGGGGTGGCGAGTGAGATCAATGCTTCCGCGCGTTTCGCCCACTATACATGGTACGACAGACGTTGTGCTAAAATACGTGGTTTGGTACATTGCCAACTAAAAGGCAGACTGAGAGTCGGGCTCCAATGGCTCCTCCTTACTTCGGCCTTAATGGCTTTCCCATTCCGTGGGATCTGAACCAGGTGTAGTGGCACGTCAGCTATTTGTGCCCCCTCTTGCTTCCTGACTTGGTCATGACACCGGGCTCAGGTGTGAGAGGGAGAGAGTGCAGTAGCTGCAGCGCGTTCTCGCGCAAGTCGCCGTCCATGCATCACCTAGCTTTGGGGTAAACGGTGAGCCTCGTCGGAATTGACGGTCGAACTGTTGGTGGGTTGTTTAAGTTCATTCCATTTAAACTTGCGAACAGCTTGCCTTTACGGTCAAACAATTCCAGGTTTCCTCTGTGACTCCCCCGTCCTTATTTATTTTCGAAATAAAGAAAAAGCTATCTACTAATTTTGTTTCATACAAAGGTTCTGCAATCTTTCCTAACGCAGGTTTCGACAGATTGTCAGCACTCATACTTGTAAAAAAAAAACCAGCCTCGTTTCCTACACCTGTTTTTTTTTTTAATGAATCAGGGCTCACTTTCCTTTAGGGCGAAAAAGTTGCAAAATTTTTCCTCGTTCACTTTTTCTGAGCGTCACCTGAACGTTTTTAAGTCTGCAGTTAGCAATGATCAGTCAATTCCTGCGGTCTAGGACTTGTGTCATCCAAATTGCAGGAGTTCGGTCCTCGCCGTTTTCGGCTTTCCTCCGCTGGTCACAAGTTTCCTGTGGTCAGAATGCCCCAATGCATAGTACATTTAATACTTTTACTAGCTAGATTTAAGTAGCATATAATTTCTTGATTTTTGGACAGAAGTGTATTCCTTTTTATAGGTGCCCGGCAAGCGCTGCAATGTGCCTTACTGGAGTTGACTCCTTTTTTGCAAACTTCCAAGTCTGGCTTTTTGCTCGTTTTCCCAAGTTACTCTTTCCTCTTATACTTTCTCATTACAGCTTGGCAACCTGCGGGGGTTCCTCGTCGACCTGGGCCGCAATTTGGAGTCGACCAAGGAGTGCTTCTTCTCGGTTGCAAACATAGTTAAACAGGCCATCAGCGATCATGGGGTAACATTTGACTGCATAACTATTAAATATTTCGTCCTTTTTACTCCCTAGTCTAGAAGCTTGTTATGCTTTTTATATGTCCACCAACGCTAGCGTCTCTACACACACACACATGCTGTATTGATTCGCTTTGTGCTCTTGCACTGTGTTTTCCAGCCGACTGCTTTATCCCGAATAAGGCGATGCGCAATAGCCTCCCTTTCGCATGCCGAAGGCTCTGAATTGTATTGCCAGTACCGTCACTCAAATTTCCTGTTTCAACAAAAATGTTCGTAGTTTTTGACTCACTGCGCCCTAGTACAAACCGCGTCGCCGTTGAATCGCAGTCTCGTTTAGCTCTCCGAGTCCTTATCCTCCTCCCGCTCTCCAAGTCTACAATTTATTTTGCAATTTATTCCTTCTGACTTCCCCCCCCTGTTGGTAAATTTTAATATCTCTTCCTTCTTTTCTTCCAGTCTTTTTAACTGCTCACCGTGGCTGAATATTTGGTATCCGTTTTCTTCTATTTTCTCCAGACCCCCGAAGACGAAGATGAAAGAAAGCCGTCGGCATCAAACGAAGGCAACGAGGAGGCCTCACATGTTAATCCAGGTGTGTTGTATAACCTTCCTATAGCCTTTTTAGGGCTTTTTTCGTCGAAAGATTTTGAGTAAATTTTTTTCCTATCAATCAGCCCTGTTTTTAACGTGATTTCCCGAAAACAACCGTATCTTTTTGCCGGGCGCTCTTACCCGGCAACTTCGCCAAATTATTAAACCAGATACGTGGTTTGCTTTACTACTGGTATGATCTGACACAGTCATCTACTAGTAGGCTGTAGTATGTTGTAGCGATGAATGGCATCCGATCTTCAGATCTTTGATTGCTGAATAAATTATTCTCTAAGGAAGTCAAGTTAAGCGAGCGAACTTTTTGATTAATTCATCATCAGGCAATACAGTAATATAAGGGAGGGTAGAGTTAACGAAAGTTTTAGGCAAACCAATCAGTAGGAACAAGGGGGAGAGAGGTGTAAAAGGATGCAGGGGATCAGATTCTATTCTTATTTGGGGACAGAGAAATAAGGGTGGGGCGGCATCAAGCATCCAAAGGCCACCGACACGGTCTCAAGACGTTGACACCTTGCGTCCTTACACAACCCAACAAAACCCGAGACGATGACCACTGGATGACATTAACTAATCTTCTGACCCCTTCCCCTCTCCCCCCACCCCCATTTCTCTGTCCCCAATTAGGACTAGAATCTGATCCCCTTGATCCTTTTACACCTCTCTCCCCCTTGTTACTACTGCTTGGTTTGCCTAAAACTTTTGTTCACTCTACCCTCCCTTATATTACTGTATTGCCTGATGATGAATTAATCGAAAACGTTCGTTCGCTTAACTTGACTTCCTTAATGCTTGCATGGGTATCATCGCTGAATTTAAATTCTTCTCTGCTTAAAGAACATCGTGCACATTACCATCGGTGCTCAGGTCTGTGTCAAAGGGGACTCTCTGATATGATCTCCTACAGGCTGCATGCATGGTTTGCCATATAATTTGCCTCATCGTCCATCGTTTATCATGTGGCGCAGGCTAGGCATATGAAATACGTTCACTCTTTCTAACTAAACCTGTTTGTGCTGTAGAGCAGGCACTGTGAAGCATTTTAAGCATAATAGCCACTTCTGAAATATTTAGATGTCTGTACCCATTGATCATTGGCTTAGGTGAGACTGTTTCCCGTATTAACTAAACATTTTTCTAAAGCCTGCCGTGGTGATTTTTTCTGGCATTTCGTTAATCTGGTCATTTGGTCAAGAACCATGAAAGTATCCCATGATCGCGCTTTGTCTACATTTTTTTCATTTGTACAACTTCTAGAAACGTCTGCTTCCTGTGTGGGTGATACCGTATCCGCTGAGGATAAAAATGATGAAGACGTCCCAACTGCTGAGGATACCGAACCACCGGCACAGCCTACACAACAGATAGAAGTAGAACTCATGGCGCTTTGCACACAACGCGATGCCCTGCTGCACCAGTTGGCGGAGGCCCGAGCTCGTGAGTTTCGTGAGTTTATTGAATACTAACAGCATACTCCCACGCTATCCTAGGCTCCACAGTTGTCCGTGGTCTTCCGCTTCATAGTCGTGGCTTGCCCTTTTCATTCCCACTCTTTTATTTACTCTCATTTGCACTGTCTATTTGGCCGACATTATGTTCTCTCGGTCCGTACGCTGCGAATGTCAAACTATACTATTATCCTCTTACCTCGTCTATTCAGCTGAAGTTATGGCTGGAAGAAGTACCATAAGTAACTGGGAAAACTTGTGAGATTGTTTTCTTTGTCACTGTTCTCCGTCAATGCCTCCATTTTTTGCGTCATGCTAGCCCTGACCTCGGATTGTTTTCAGTTCCGTCAGTGTCTGGGCTGCTGCGAGAATGAGGGTCATTCTGGTAAATTGACTACCGCTCCAAATTCACAGTAAGACGAGGCAGTTATTCCACCATTTGTGGTTCCGCGAAACCGTTTTTAAAGGTAGCAGCCATCGGCATTTTCCCGACTTGACTGACGGTAGAAACTAGGCGCCTAATGCCGACTACTTCATGCTCTAGTTATGAGAGGACCATCAACCTTGCCGTGCCTCGAGTATATTGGGCTTTTAAAGCCAGGTTGGTCATCAAGCTTTAAGTCATCTTATACATCTTTACTTGTCCTATCGTTGAGGTGCGATAGCTTTGAGTAGAGCGAAAGTTTGCCCTTGCGTAAGTTCATCACATTCTAACCCAGTTTACGCGCAATTCGCCAATATTTGTCGGGGTAGTGATGGTCATCTTTATATTCGATGAACCAACTATAAAATTGCTACCTAAGTTGGTGACGACATGTTTTATGGTTACGTTTTGGCACTTTCACACAGCCACCGAGTAGCACTACCCAGAAGTGGCCTTTTCACCAACTTAAATCTAGTAAACAATCTTTTTTACTACGACGTTATGTCCTATTAATGCTCCACTGTAGGGTGCACATCGTCTGTGTTCGACCGGTATTGCTTTTCACACCAGGCCCTGTCTCCAAAAGCGTAAAACAAAAAAGGCTCTTCTTAGTTACTTCTACCAAACAGAGATATTGGACCATTACTGTACATCACGCCAACTGATTCATATTTTTCAGAAAGCCTTCTCTGCCCGAAAAAAAATCGTTGGGTTTACTTTTAGACTAGATGAATAAACGATAACACGAACTCAGTAGATAAACCTTTGCGCCTGACTGGGTCACCACTCAGTCCGAATCCGTGTCGATGCCGGTGGGGTATTTTATTCAACCGTTGCTGTTGTTTGTTGTTCATTTACCAAAATGGTCTGCTTAACCCATCCTCGCGTACTCCTTCTATGGAAAAAAGTAGCCATTTTTAGAAGAGAGTGAAGTAACTGCAACGTTAGTCCACTTCGTTATAGACAAATTCGTGCGCCCGCCATCACTGCACCTTATTCATGCCTAGCCATTCTCATTGCTCGTGACGAACTTACTGTCATATCTACGTAAACGTACCGGAGAAGGTAACCTGTTCTTTCATTTGGAACGTTTCAGCTTTGTATGTGTGAGTGCTCAATGGAAATAATTCATCGTTTCTACTGCAAAAATAAATGGTCTTCTTTTCTACTTCTGCGTGGTTTAAACAGTAGTTTGCGTGGCAAACGGTGACTAACAAGGTGATCTTTGTTACTAAACTTAAGTTGTACGACAGAAGTCGCATGAATTATGATTAGGCACCCAAAATAAGTTCAAATCGAGCAAAGGATGTCATCCTTTCATTTCTAATGTCGACAAAAGACGCTTGGTGGTTTGAATATTTTCTCTTTCTTATAGAGTCGTGAGAAAGTTATAATTTTGAGACAGGGTCTACTATCAGTATTACATTTAAGGCTCATGTCTTTCTTGGTGTTAACCTTTTTTTCAAATCTTTAGTTTGTGCTATAGATTTAAACATTGTTTTCCCCGAATAGGTTTAAACATGATAAGGGCAATGAACTATGCCGAATTTAATGATCATACAATTTAATGATTGCTTATTTAACTTCTGAGGATCATGTCCATTACTATGGTTAATTGTTCCATAAAAAGTGACCTTGGGAGATCAAACGTCATAATTCAACAAAAGCAGGGAGTTTTGCCCACACCCGTAGGTGGGTATGATGTGAGAGAGGAGGAGGGGATTTGTATAGGTAAGCAAGTTTAGGTTACAGCGAAACCTCGTCAAGCCTGATTGCGGCCGCATAGCATAAGACATCAATCATGTGGAGAAAGGCGACTAGAACAGTTACTTCCCTCACAGGTCCCTACTATGGCGGTGCGCGGTAGACCACCTAGTCCTAATGCTTACATAGTTCTGGTTTTCGCATCTGTACTTCTGCAGCGTCTAGATAGTCTAATACATTTAGCCGTTTGTATATTACTTGCATTTCAAGCATCGATTTTGCCTTTTTCCCAGCCAGGTTTTCCAATTTTTCTTGTTTCGTTTTTCCTTGAGTTTCGCAAGAAAATGTTCTGATGTCGCTCAACACTTGTTCCATCTTACTCATTTAATCGATCTTTTTAGCATTACGATTTCACTTCCTTGGTCATGCCTCGAGATGACACCATTGTAAGCTTTACGTAGGTCACTCAGAGCTGAGGGGTGTTGCCCACTCACCAGTGAGCATAGAGTAACTGAAAATATCCTGTTCTGATGGGTAGTGTAAACTAATTTCGCTTTTAGCCCTCCCAGTTGTCCTCATGTCAGCGCTACGTCTGATAGCTGTTG
>JAYGXS010000002.1:70142695-70228096 GCA_036362985.1 Ligula intestinalis | reverse complement strand
CTATAAATCGTCCTGTCTGGTCTTTTTTCTGCTGATCCTGCATCCCAGTTGGGTGATCTATTCTCCCGGTGACAGGACCCGGCAGGCGTATGGTTAGGAAGTTGAAGCATTGTTTTCTCTAGGTTAATGTGAACAAGATAAAGGCAACCGACCACGCATAATTCTATGATTTCATAGCTAATCAATAAGGAAGTCACTGTCCCTGAACCACCAAGCTGTGCAGCATACGATGGTGGACATAATTAAAATTTGACGGTCAACCTATCGTGTCACTAATTCTGCGTTCTACTTTGATATGAGCAATTCATACTTTTAAATAATCGAAATTTTCGGCAATAGCTGTTTCAAATGCTATGGCCCACAAAATACATGCAAAATCTCATCTCAACTTAAAGCATTGTTTCTCGGAAGAAATTTGAACAAGATCAGGGCAACTAGAATTCGTAGTTGCCGCAAATATTTTATATTCTAAGAATTTGCAGATTATTCTCGTTTTGGCAATGTCTTCGACTAGCAAGAAGGAAAGAATCCAGCTAATTGCTCTGAAAGAAAATAGCCTGGTTCTTGCACTTATGCATCTGTCCACGAGTAGAAGTTTAGCGTGTTCACTCGATTTAAACATTTTACTTGCCTTCTACCAATGCCATTAAAACCCGTACACAGAAGCTTTTACGTTTGTTTACGTCTGTATCGAGCCATTTTATTTCCTAAAAATCCAGGTCCTGTCCATGTCCCTCTCAAGGTCATGCTGTGCCTTGCCGCGGCATGTCGGTGCAAGCACACACTAAGTGATAGTCACGTACATAACTATTGTGGGACCGGTAATGTTGTCAGTCAATCTAAAAAAACTTGATTATATGCATCCATTTGCACCTGGAAAATCTGCGCCTACCCAGTCAAACACAATCATCAGAACCATGTATAACGCTGAAATTTAAACGCTTCCAGAATTAGCACATCGTGTCTCTATGGCTAAGATTCTCGTATTAGGGCGGGAATGTTTAGCAAATCCCACATGCTACCAAAAAGGCTTGGGGAGAAAGCACCCCACCACCCCCGGATGCTGATGCTTTCATTTTGGTTAACTTATGTTGCTGTTTTATCACGCAATATCTGTATAACCATTTTATGTGCAACTACGTATAGTAAGGTTTAATTTTTATAGCTAAAACGCAAAGGCTCTTGTAGAGTATAATATGTTATTCCGTAACATTACAACTTTGAAAATCAGCAACGAAAATTGAAAGGATTTTTCTACGCCAGTATTCGTAGTGTTGTTTTCACTATATGTCTTCTGTACTGCGCTGGTTCATTTTCATTAAAACCTTTTTTCCATACTGTGCCTCCCAAATAATAACTACTTGGCGAGAAAATAACGCAGTATCACCATCAGAATCCTAAATCATACGTGAAAAAGCCCTCTTTCTTCTCATCTTCCATCGTAATTTTGTTGCTGAGATTTAACCGTCTATGCGCCGGACTGCGAAAACCCGCGAACCGATACCCCGAGTTTAAGGCTTTGTTGATGTTCCTACCTATGCTCGTTTATGCGTCTTTCGACAGCTACTGAACTGGCCAGACTCGGCACCTCCAAGTTTGCAGTTTACATTTTAAACAAGACCAAATATACCAGTAAACATTACCGACAAAGACAAGGGATACTCGGACGGCAATTTCTGGCTTGTTAGCCATCACCAGCTAGTCCTACGGGGGACTCGAACCCGCAACCTGTTCATCAGAAGCCCAACGTTTTAACCATTGAGCCACCGGCGCGGTTTCCTGCCAGTGTCGATCGGGAATATTAAACAGCGGTGGATTGGAGCTCACAGATCGGGTACGGGACTCACCCACTCGATGACGTCTAATAAACCAGGTGTGGCCATTCCAGACTCTCTTGTCTTTGCCGGAAATTTTTATCTGACTAATTTACTAGCTGTTGTGCGGCAGTGAACTTCAAGGCAACACAGGACGAGTGAGTTCCGTAACCGATCAGTGAGTGTCCATCCACCAAAAGTAAATTGATCGCTATGGTTCCAAGGCCCCAGCATCACGAAAAATGCTACTGTTTGCTAGCAATCACTATAGTAGCCAACCGTCCCATGTGGTTAGCAAATTGGGTAGGCCTCATCTATCCCTCCTCTTGTCTATCTGTTATAACTGTCTTGTATAAAATCGTCCTCAACTCTGTTTTTTAGGGGCTACAAATAAATAATAGATAGCATTTCCTGCTTTGAAATATTCCGGTTTGTAGTAGGACATTCAAACACTTATCAACATTTTTCTGTTCCTGAACCACGTCTTTTTCTTATCCAGAGACAATCGATAGTATCTCCGCTGCTCAAAAAAAGCTCAATGGCATTTCAGGATTTCTCGCCGCGCATGGCAAGGCCTCAAGCTCCGAACCACCGGCACCCGTGGATGTGCCTCCTGTCTCCTTGTACGTTTTATACACATAATGTTTTTTTCTACTCAACAGCGTTACTTTGCTGAGGGATCCAACTCGTCAGACATAAATCTAGGAAAACATGCTTGACTGTACGAAGAAATCTTGCCAACTAATAGGGGTAACTAGAGAAATTGAAAATAACGGTAGTTATAGAGCGTTAGCTTTGTGAACCTTTTGTAACTTTCAGAGCCTTTTTTCGGACGAAAACGCGGAATTATTATTACTATCTTAGAAATGACGCGTCTTACAAAACAGCAGAGGGACTATGGGTGAATTCTCACGTCTGTCTAGATAACCAAGGCCTGATTGCAAGTCACATTTGTTCATTCTCATATTTAGTACATCCGCAGGCCGATCTTGGCGCAGATTGGGTTGAAATTTGTTATTCAAACTATCATTTTCTGACAAAATTAAAACTCTTGTAAACTAGCATATTCTTCGCCAGCGGTGCTGTTTAAACAAAGGTTTGCATCCTAAGATGGTCAGTCTAAAGTAAGTCGCAACGCATAGGCGTTTTTCAAGTACTAACTTTAGCCTGAAAATAAGGGCTGCAGACAGGCGCGGGTGAGGCAAGAGTTGAAACTGGTGGTGCTGCTGGAGACGGACTCCGCGGCATTTAAGCATTTCACATCCAGAGAGTGCACAATTGTCACATTTTTCGTGGGCACTCCGATATCTCCTTGGGGTTTAGATATGGTTTCATAATATACACTTTCTGTATGTTCTCTCAAAAGTCCCGGAGTAACTCATTAATGAGGAACCTTAATTTTGGATTCACAATGCGCATACTTCTGATTAAGACATCCACTGTTTTGTGCATTGGCAGATTGCAGAATGCTAGCCTTACCGCCTCTTCAAACATTCGTTTTCTACCCTTCTTCGGTGTCCTAAAGATCCGCGAATACCCTAGATGAGGCCTTGCCGATCCTTCGGAAGTTGCGTGCTCGTCAAAACCAACTCGAAGAGATGCGTGAGGAACTTCGCAATCTCTGTGTAGGCACTGACCACGTTTGTGAACCCACAGAAGCTGATGAGGAGTCATCTTCGGCTCCTATTCATCAGAATAACCCGACAAGCAGCCAAAAGACAGCCGTCCGTGTTGCGGAATCTGCGGCCCTAGTCTCTAACAGTGACCTCAGGACTGCACCGGCTCGCCCTCAATCAGACCCAAAGTCATCACTTTCCCCTCGCCAGAAAGAAAGTACCAGATTGGAGTCGTCCTCTCGAACGATGGGCTATCGCAACATCCCTGCCACACAGGGCCTGGACACAGGGCCAACGAAAGTGGGGGGCGCCCATCCTGCTGGCAATGCGTCAGGTGACTCATCTCGATGCCTCCTCGATGTCGGTTCTGTCCATGGTCGAAAGACAGAAGAGGCCATGACCGATGTGAGCAGCCTTAGACAGTGGATTTTTACTTGCTCATTTCGAATAGTAAACTTTATTTTTGTTCCTACTTGCCTCCTCCTGCATTCTGTTCTCTTGAAATTCGGTAAGCTTGGTTGATTCTTAACTGTGGTCATTTTCAAGGAATCTTAACTCTGGCTAACGAGGGTTATAAAACAGTATTTTAGCAACTGAAGACGCAAAGTGACGCTATCTTTTATGTATTTATCCTGGTGAAATGACTTCCATCTACTCAGTATTCCTTGCTTATGACTATTGTCGAGCTTTTCTATGGTTATCAATTTAGGTTCTCTCTTACACCGTTCTCAACTAATCAACCAGACCTGTTATTTTTTTCCTTTCGATATTACCGCATTTTCCGCACTATAGAGCGCACTGTCAATTAATGATTTATCTTCGAAATGTTATCTTCTATAAAATGCAGAAAGAGAAACAAATAGGCTGCATAAGTCAGTGAGTCCAACTCTATTGAACGCATTCACAATAACTCTTATTATTGTTCAGTTATAACATGTAGAAATGTGAACAGAGCCTCGTCCATGTTTGTGATGTACTCTGACATAATCTTATTTTGAATAATCTTGTTTTTGCAGTATGCGCGGAAATTGGCTAGCTTCCTTCCATAATTTTTTGGCAGTCGCTGCGAGACGGTAGATCGTGTGCGGTTGGAGAGCTTACGTCTTTTCGTAAAGCGAAAGGAACAAGAAGTACCACCTCGAAAGTCATTAATATTCATGTCCCATGCTAAAGTTGTTGCCTTCATTTGAATAGAGCCTGTAGAGGTGCTTCTACTTGCTACTCTGTGCAAAAACTCACAGTTAAATTTGCTCCTCTAACTGTGGTCATTCCGCTTTGTTCCCTCTGAAACTGTTTGGTTTTATTTACTTGGCGCGGGCAATCTTGTCTCCTCCACTTCCGTACCATTGATTCATTCGTGTTTAATTCTCTGGCAGCTGCTCTGTTCCCATGTTCTATTACGAGACTGATAGCCTACAGTTTTATGTCCGCGCCCTAAGCGTGTGTTTTGGCAGGTGCCATTTTAGGATCCATACCCACATTATCATAAGACACACTATATATTACTCCTGGGCGCTCCCGACGACGAATAAGCGCAGCGCCGTGTACCACACAAAATCGCTTCGAGGTCAGTACCCAGTATTAATCGATATATAATGCGCTCTGGGTTAAAACGCGCACCGTCGTTTTTGAGAAAATTAAAAGCCTTCACGTGCGCCCAGTGGTCTGTAAAATAGGGTACCCATGTTTTGTTTTTTAAGATACTCACCAGTGTGGTGTATTTCTGGTGTTGTCTCTCTAGGAATCAGTCGTTTTCAACTGTTTTTCAACTCTTTTCCCCTAGCCTCCGGCCTAATGACATTTGGCAAGAGTGTCTTGTAGGGCCCCGCAATATCTATTCCCCACGCCGACCTATGTAACTTTTTTGTGGTCAAACATTTAATTGCGAAGACGACTCGATCGCTGGAAAAATACTTTTATTCGCCTGACGTCTCGAGATCCATCGCGGATTCGTCATCAGAGACATAGTCAAAAAGCAGTAGCAGAACATTATCGGTTGGCGTGTGTAAATGAATATTTAATTATGGTTGAAGTGATCGAAAATATTAAATTTAAGAAAATTAAATTTGTCTCAATGTTATAAAGTTAATCAAACTCATCAAAATAAACTCCTGTTGCTCTGGATACTGATGCCAATTGAAGGAAATTCAATCTTATATTGGCGGACTCAACGAAAAAAGGCAAAACCGGGTTACTGAAAATGTAGATGTAGGTTATTGTTATAAGTCAAACGCAAAAAGTCCTCTAAAGACAGTTTTGTCTGACATTTCAACTTGTAGGATCATCAAACCACCTACACAGACAACACAGAGCCCCTGTACAGAAGTGCACGCGATAAAAATAATTGGCATGAACAGCGGCGCAAACATTCGGATCCGTCAAAGCTTATAGGATTGAAGATCCCCGGAACCGTGGCTGAACTACTCGCAAGACAGCTGACTAATGTTTCCGCCTCTGAGTCCAATAGCCACGACCAGACGTGTATGGCTACCTGGGGCGGGTCACTTGAAGAAGATGATCTGAACGATGCCGGTTTATACGCAGAGTTCCTGGATGTGGATGAAAATCTCCCAACAGCCAATCGCCAGTCTACTTCTTCAAAGTCAACACCCTTTTTAAGCACTACCTCACATCTCACTATCGGTAGGTTCTTAACCAACCTAAGGCTATTCAGTTACCACTTACGCCTCTTTCCAATCTAACATAACGCAACACTGACCGTGTCAAGAGATTTTGTAAAACGCGGTTATCGCAAAACAAATGCCTTCCATTGGTCCATGTTTATCTATGGAGAGGTCTAGTGCTGATAGAGACTCATTACTCACCGATTTTCGACTTTTATTAGTCAGTCGTTAGAGGTAAGAGGCTAGCAATCGGACGGCTAGGTGTAGTGTTGAATCTGTTCTGCCAGCTCATCGTGCACCTTCGACTGACCTTAGTATCAAGAGCCTACTGGCAAGATAACTCGGTTTCACAGACCGAGTCTTACTTAATTGTACTTTTATGTGGTACGGTGATGACGTCCTGATCCGTACCTGTCCACACGTGAGGATCCGCGGCAGTAGATCTGGACGGTTCAATCACCTCGCTTTGCCAACGAAGGAGACAGAATATCAAAGGTCTAAAAGGTATTTCCACGTCTTTACGAACTGTGTCCAGCTTCCAGTTCTATGCCTTTAATTTAGTAATGATGGCCAATTGAGGGCAATAACACTGAGCTCGTGAGATGTACGTCGAAGAATGTGCCCAAACCACTTTAATTGTCTTCCTTATATGTCCTGGGACTTAAGTTCGATGTAATAACAGTAATTGTAGACCGTTTTATTTGAGACGAAGTTGGTTTACTTCACTCGAAGAATGACCGCCATGCTCGATTCCGTCCATTGGGAGCCCCTGTTGTAGATACTGGCACTATCGCCAAAATCCTCGTCATAATTAAGGTTTATTACTAACCCGAGTCAGAGTTCAACGCTTTCTTCCTGATATGTTTCCCATGACACACGCTGTGAGATTTGAGGCACCTTCGGCAAAGCCTAGTACGTATGAAGAAACTAGGTCATGAGGGGCGCGCGTCAACGGCCTGTTTCTCTCTAAAACTAACTATATTGACGTTCAACTGCATTTGTATTAATATTTTCTTGTCATCAGGATATGGTAGACGCAAGAGGAGAGGTAAATCCTACGAACGTGTATTATTTAATGCACTAGTCACTCCTGCACCCACCCTTATAGTTTTCGCTTGCATGGGAAGAGCTACCAGCAAACTCTAATGTTGTAGCTGGTCCAAATATTTTAGCCCTAGTAGACGGGTGGGTGGGTACGGCTTGGCACATTTGTCCCACTCTTCCCCCTCTATTAGTGTCTCATTTTGCGCATCCTTCTCAGGGTTTTGTGGCTTTCCCCAGATAAGCATTTTTCCTACTGAGAAGAAGAAGGCTCGATCGCTGGGACACTATGTTTATTCGCCTGACGTTTCGACATCCGTCGCGGATTCATCATCAGAGACATGAACAGTAGCAGCATCAGCGTGGTTGTTATCTTTAAACTGCACTGCCCCCCCCCCAGTCGCCGCGCCCCTTTGTCGTTTTGTTAGCCCTCCTCGTGCAGCTTATGACACACACGCACACGCGAAACGGTCACTATTTGTTTGTTTGCTGTCGTCAGGCAGTCGTATCTCACCCCCAAGTTGACTCAGATATCATTTTTTTTCAACACAATGCTTTAGGCTTAGGTTTACCGTCTAATGCATCTCTGCACCTTGTCTAGACAAGACTACTGCAAATACCATACGCGGTTGTCCAGTCGGACTCGCCAACGGCGACCTGGATGGTCCTACCTCCAAAACGCCGACAGCGCGTGGAAAGTTTGATGGGGACTGCTGTTCAGAGCCTGTTGACATCGCTCTGCCTCGTTTGGGGCACAGCCCATCGCCGCTCTCTCAGGCAGCACACTATGACAGGATCAGAAACCCTACTAGCGGATATGGGACCCTCAAGTCTGGCCGTGCCAACGCCACCATAATACCCGAGAAGATTGTAGGCGGTGATTACGTGGACGCTATCGGTTCGCGTAAGCTCTTCAATTCCCCTCTTTCCATCTGGAGAGGTCGAATATTTGGTTGTGCAACAGCCTTCTTGTTACTGCCCTTTATAGGGGATCAGCCAAATACAGATCTTAGTTGTGATAGGACTTCTTGTATTCTTAGGGGCAGACTTCCTGGCTGCCGATTTAGAGTTCGAGCTTATCAGAATTATATTTCTTATTTTCTTGACATTGTGTCCAGTTGACGTGCGAAAACTCCCTAAGGGAGACCCAATCTGAGATTTTTGCTTTTGGGCTGCTGTGTACGCACACTTCCGCTATTCAGGACTACCGTTCGATAGCAGTTTTCTGTATGAACTAAATGTACTTATTTTCAAGATCAGACGAAGTGAAGTTAGATTTAGATTCTGCAGATTCACATCCTCGAGAGTTGATTTTATTCAGCTAGTATTATTTAGAGGTTCGCTTTTTAAGCACAGCACACCGCACCTTCACTATTAGGCTTGAAAAGCTATGGAAATCATGTTCTACAACTATGGCTGCTAAACCTGATTATCATAGGCTTTCTGAACCGATTGGTCCTCGTAACGCCTCCCCTAGCGTGAGGCTTTCTGAGGCTCGTGTAACACATTTGCCATCCTTCAAATGCTTGTCTCAGACCCGCCGGGCTCGCTCCGGTTTTAGTTGAAATATGCGCCATGTATGGTCCATGCGTCCGGATGTCGAGGACAGGCTCGAAAATCTGATTTTATCTCTTCTTCCTTATGTCTAAACATTCTAGCTAAGCGTTTATATTCCTTCACATTTAGCTCACAGATGGGCCTCTCCCTCTTTCAAATGTAACTTAAAGGATCGTAAGTGCAACAACTTCACTCATCAGAAGAGGGCTTTATTTTCCTGACGTTTCAGATTCCCTCAGGAATCTTTAATCATAGGTGATGAGAACACAGTCATGGTCTGCGCATAACTTCCCTCATGCTTGCTAACCTCTCTTATAGTTCTTTGTATTTCTTTCTGAAATCTCTGCAGACCTGGTTTCTTTGGAGAAGAAAGTAGACCACTTGACGCAGACATGTCAGCTGTTAGTATCAGAGAATCTACGTCTCAATTCAAATCTAGCCTCTGTTATGATGAGCCAGGCCCTCAATCGACCCTTCTTCATTCCCGGCGTCGTCGGTCAGGAGTGGAGTCCCGCGGCAACCCCGCTGTCCACTTGCCTCATACCGCCCTTTAACGGCTCCAATGAAATCGGCCGGCCCTCCGGTTCAAGTGTTCTTCAGTTCGCCTCCCCGACCACCCTTATCGCAACTTCAGCGGCTTCTTTGCCCTCCATGTCACCAATACCCTTCGCCGGCTTCTCTAGTTATATACCATTTCATGGTGGTGTCCGAAACACTGAACCGGCGGTTGTTAATACGGAGCAACGAGTTTCGATGGCATTTACCGCTCCATCTGCCAGACAGTCGCTTTCGTCAATAGAGATGGTTCAGAATGAAATCCAGGTTCGTATCTGCCCGTACTATTTCGACAATTTATGTCTATTTAGAGCAAGACCGCTGGACACTAGTGTCTTTCGTTGTATTTTTTCTCGACCTAAGCGTCTTAGAATTCCAGTGCATCTCCAAGGCCAAGGAAGTAGCTCTCAGATACTAACTCCTCCATGTTCTTAGTTAATTTTTTGATTCATTGCAGTAGTCTCACGGATGGGACGGTTATACCGCGTGTCACACCCCTTTCGAACATAGTCTCCTGTACAATGCCAATTTAATATAATACTTAAACACAAGTAACCTGGTTGATGTACTGTATTTAGCCTTAGGCGTATCTACTGACAAATTGAGATGGCCGCTTCCGACTTATCTGCATTTGTCCTAGCCAGACTCACAATATATATGCCACTTGCCCATTTTTTCCTTAAAGCTTACCCATTCTTGCTTCCTTGTCGCCGTATGACCATCTGTGAGGGCCTCGGCATGGACCCAAAAGCGAGACATAACGCCCGTATTCCGTTGCGCAATTAAGATGTGTCGACAAGCGCAACTCTTGCACGATGGCCTTAAAAATGACGGTTGACTGTGCGGTTCCATCGTATCTTTCTAGCGTGACTTGTGCATCATCAATCGCAGAAACTGTGTAGCTAATTAGGGAAGTGTCTGGCGTTATTGCTACCGTGGACGCCTTGGTGCAATCAGAATTGCTCGCAGGTTGCCACATGACCGGTGGTCCTAGCAACAAGTAGGGAGGAACCCATTGCACTCTATTCCCATTTGTCTGTTCTACTGACCCTTTTGACACCATAAAGGATTGGAGCCCATCTCAACAAAACCCCATCTGTGCGAGACTTATTTCTAGACATTTCATTTCAAACGCCTCATTATTATCTAACTTGTCCTCCACGGTCACAGGCCCCGTACAATAGCAACTTTCCGTCTTGTACACTTTTTCTAGTCAAAACAACTGTACGTAAGCTATCGACTTTCGTCTTTTAGACGCTGTCATCGCAGATCATGCAGCAACAGTTGAGGGTGGCCCAACTCCAGAAGGAAATGCATGCTATGCAGGTCCAGCGCACATCTGACTTCAGCCAACCTACCTACCTCCAGGCACCGCAACCGGTCACGGCAGCGGCGTGCGGCGGCCGGATGATTGCTGCCCACTGCGTCACTTGTCAGGCGAGCTACCAACAGGCACCGATTTTACCTCAAGCTGCCAAGCCACTCATGCCACCTCAGGCCTGGGAACCAAGAATACCTCCATCCTCTACTTTCATGTCCGTCACACGTGATGCTCGTCAGGGTTTGTTTGATTATATTGCTACTCGATAAAGATTTCATAAGGTATTACCGTTGACCAATAGACATGAGTTATGGCAGATGACATTAACCCAAGCCTGGTAATCCATGAAATTGCAATTGCACGAAGCTACCTTACAGTGGAGGTAGCCCGGCTGTACCAACCATCGGGTGGACTGATGTCAGTCCTTTGATTAGCTTTTTTGTTAACTGATGTCTGCTAATGCATTTTCTCAGAGGCATTTTCTTTATTGTAGGCGAGTCTTGAAACCTCCTGATGGATACCGGCCTCTCTGATCAGCACGCCAACGGCATTTGGATCGCGATCTCATAGCATGTTGACTGCTTCCTTTCTGTTCACTTAGCTTAAATACATACGTCATAACCGTCATAGCCGTTTTCCTTTTATAAGAAAGTAGAAGGACCTAGACAATATATTGGTCGAAATCAAATGCAGAAAACTAAACAGAAAAACGGCGCTCTCCTCCATAAGCCTGCGCAAACGTTTATGCGTCCGAAAGCGCAGCAACACCGGGCAGCACCTTGCCCTCAAGAAGCTCCAAACTGGCACCACCTCCTGTACTGACATGGCTGACTTTGTCTTCAGTGTGCCACTTCGCACAGCATGTGGCCGTGTCGCCACCGCCTACATTGGGATAAGACGACATTGTTTAAATGCAATCGTATCGATAACGTAAATACCGGCAGGAAGAAAACTAATAGATTTCAATTAAAACAGCGCGCAGTGTGTAATAGATTCACTGCTGCAGACTAAACTGAAAAATTAAGATGCCTGGGTATACTTACCAATTATAGTGATAGCACCATTGGCGGTTGCTTGGACGACAGCGTCCATCACAGCTTTCGTGCCTTTCGCAAAGTTCTCCCACTCAAATACGCCCGCGGGCCCGTTCCAAATGATAGTCTTCGCTCTAGAAATGGCTTCGGCAAATTCCTTCGACGACTTTGGTCCACAGTCGAGTCCCTTAAAAATACTTTAATATAATCAAAGAGGACGTACCATCCATCCATCTTCAATGCCAGATTCCACGGTAGCCGTTCCCGTGGCAGCATTTTCTGCGAATTTATCTCCAGTCACAAAGTCGCACGGCAAATGCACCTTGATATTTTTCGACTTTGCCTTCTCCATGACACCCTTTACCGTTTGGGCTCCCGGTTCATCATAGAGACTGTTGCCAATCTGAAAAAAGCATAAATTTATGATTTATCACGAACAAGACTGGGGCCTTCGGGAGCGATTATACTTTAAATTTAAATGGCTTGCCTTCATATTGTTGAGAACTTTCAAGAATGTGAAAGCCATTCCTCCACCGATTATGAGTTCGTCAACCTTGTCCAGCATATTGTTGATCAGTTGTATTTTGTCACTAACTTTGGCACTAAAAATTATGGAAGTTTTAGTAATCGTAAGGCTCCAAAAGGTTAATTGTTAAATCGAGAGACCAATGGGACAAAAATGCCTTACTGTTTCACAAGTTAGAAATGACATGAAAGAGAACTTACCCTCCAAGAATGGCCAAAAATGGTCGCACAGGATTATCAAGGGCCTTCGCAAAATATTCCAATTCTTTGCTCATCAGGAAGCCAGCAGCGCGAATTGGGAGTTTACACCCAACCATGGAACTGTTGTGTTTAAAGGAAGAGATAAATTAATTTGCATCTGATATCTTCGGGTGTTTTTGGGGATTTAAGTTGTTTAAGACGTACGCGTGTGCACGGTGAGCGGTACCAAAAGCGTCATTGATATAAACGTCCCCGAGACTGGTTAGTGCTTCGCTGAACTTCGCAACAGCTTCGGGTGAAGCCTTAACCTACAAAACGATTAGATAACGGTATGTTCAGTCCAGTTCGGCTATTAAAAAATATGACCAATATTCTAAACTGTGTTATTGTTGGATAAAGCTGTCGGCTATTACAAAAAAGGTGGGAAGCTTTTAGGAATGGACAACGGGCAACAATTAGTGAGATTTGGACTGTAGTATCATGTGCACACAATGGAAAAAACGAAACCGTGTTGAAGTTGACGTGAATTTAAAAATAGGCTCCTCACAAGCAACGTTTCACTTGCCTCTATTAGATGTAAATGAGCAGCTGTCTGACAAGCACACTGGTCAACAGCCTGAGCCTACAAAGGTGAGGCAGCTTACCGAGGATTATGTGGTAAGGGCCAGTAACGTTTGTCGAAAGGTAGTTAATACGATGCGGAAATGGGGTCCGCCCCGATAGGACCAATACCGGAAGGTCAGTGGGCACGACTTAAAGTGCAGACAACTCCTACTTGAGCAGCTCCAGTTGTTTTCTGACAATTAAACCGACATAATCTACATATAGCATATTCCTCCTTTCGAAGGTGAATGGCTTGCGTAGTCAAGATGGTGCTCTCGTGTGAACAGGCGCAAGATCGACGCGCCTGGACAGCTGTGATTCATGATGCAGTCAACGTCAAAACTGATGCCGGCTCAACCCGCCCGAGGTGAATGCCGTTACAAGTACAAGTAAGTAAGGCTTGCGTAGGTAGCAGAAAAAAGTATGCTATCGGTGAACAGTTCAAGGGAAGCATGTTAGCGCGGTCGATCTAAAATACCGGAACCCAGCAGTAGTCCCAAAAGGAACACAAATCCCTAGCAGTAGTTAAGTGTAAATTTAACCTGCTTGATTTCGCAGATCGCACGTCGTCGAAAGGCAGCATATAAAGAGATTACGGGGGCCAAATTATTAACTATGCAAAGCAGTAGACTGCGAGCGCGTTGTGGTTGAACATATTTTATCGATTTGAGTAATTTACGACAAAACAATCTGACACGAAGCAATGCTCCAGAGGTCGGGGGAAATTGCAGGAGTTGAGAAGATCTAGCAGGGACATTCAAGTTTCATATTTAACTAATTTTGTATTTAAGTTTATGACACGAGCAGCGAAAAATTAATAAATATGCAAAAAAAACTTTTGCTGAGAGGACAAACAGCATAAAGCAGCATTTACCTTCTCGCCATTCGGTCCCAGACCTTTGCCCTCCTCCTCCACGTGGAACCGCAAATTCTCCAGAAGAAAGACGGACCCGGGCTCGGGATCTCTGCAGGCGTTTGAGACCTCTTCCCCCACACAGTCGGGCAGGAATTTAACGGGTCTGCCAAGCTGTTTTGAAACCTCGTCGACTATGTGTTTTAGAGAATATTTCTCATTTGGCTGCCCATCAGGCCGACCCATGTGGGACATCAAAACGACGCTTTTAGCACCTTGGTCTAGGCAGTACTTTACTGTCGGCATAGCCGCAACGATTCTGATATAAAAATAACGGTCAGGCGCAAGTGATATACCTCTGATTATTCGTGCATTTTCCGTCCTTCATAGGAACATTGAAATCAACCCTATTACGAAACAAAATCAATCATATTACCATTAACAAACCTGATTAGCACCCGCTTGCAACAAAAAGAGACTTCTGAAACGCTCAATTTGTTCAGACTCATTGTTGTAAAGAATTGACAAAACAACAACCGAGGAGCGACGATGTCACGTACACCAAAATGGCTGACGGCAAGCGGTAACTATGATAGTATCGGCAGTGACCTTAAAACTCGTTTCTGGCGATTCAAAGTATTGTAGCGCTTGTTTCGAATTGTGCCTGACGCGAGTGTCATATGCAAAAACACAGGCGAATAATGCTTGAGGTGAGGGATTTCATTAAAATAGCTATCACGGGCGTGTTGTCCTATCTGCCTGGCTGATTATGAGTGTCAATTTATATCTTTTTTAATTATTGTGAACTGCGCAGGAGAGCATACACGTAACCAGATAAAAAATTCAGATAACATGTGGTAGACAAAAAGATAAGAACACTTTTTTACCATCCTTCAAAACACTTGCAAGCTTGACAGACCCTGCCTATGAAAAATGCATTTTTAAATGCTAATGCTCGCCGTGGATTCTAAACTAAAGTATCACTTTCCCTATTGTCTACACAAATTACTGGGATTTTACCGTATTAAAAGAGAAACAGCAGGTATTTGCCAGGATATCGATTTGAGATTAGTTCTAAGCTCTATATCTGTCAGCGTTTTTCACATTCATCTTTTTGCTTTTAGTCCACCTTTTATCCTTATTTACGTTCTTTTTTTCGATTTTGCAATAAAATTACGCTGATTTAAACCACGAGACAATTGAACATGCACACCTTTATTCTATCGAATAAATTACATACCTGTGTTTCATTACTCGATGTGGCGTCACCCACCGCAAACAACTTGACAATTAAATTCCTTGGATTGTTTAAATTCAGCGATGATACCCATTTAAGCATTAAGGAAGTCAAGTTAAGCGAACGAACGTTTTCGATTAATTCATCATCAGGCAATGCAGTAACATAAGGGAGGGTAGAGTTAACGAAAGTTTTAGGCAAACCAATCAGTAGTAACAAGGGGGAGAGAGGTGTAACAGGATCAAGGGGGATCAAGGGGATCAGATTCTAGTCTTAATTGGGGACAGAGAAATGGGGGTGGGGGGAGAGGGGAAGGAGTCAGAAAATTAGTTAATGTCACCCAGTGGTCCTCGTCTCGGGTTTTGTCGGGTTGTGTGACGACGCAAGTTGTCAACGTCTTGAGACTGTGTCGGTGACCTTTGGATGCTTGATGCCGCTGTCTCATCATTGTTTCGCGACGTAGTAAGAGGCGTGAGGGCGGATGTCGAAAGGGCTTTGGCCACGGGAGCCTTAGAGCCGCTACAAATGCTTTCTGCGCACATAAAACTGGGTTTGTGAGGCGAATGGCGACTGCTTCTGCCGTCGCAAATATCCGCTGACGCAGGAACTTAGAGTGTTTAGCCGGAACTTTATAGACGACTCTAAATGCTTGGTTGACGTCTACCCGATGACCGCTGTCTACCAAGTGAGCCAGAATTGCGCTTGATATCGACTTAGTTTCGCCTCTGTTTAACCACGCAGGGTGATGCTCTCGCATGCGCTTGGATAGACGTCTAATCGTTCAACCAATGTAACTTGCCCCACAGGAGCATGTAAAGTTGTAGATACACATTGATGTGGTCTGGAACGGCAGTCTATCCTTGCCTTCAAGGCGAAGAAGTGGAGTGCTTGAGAACAATAATCTTAACTTTGCTGCTGGATATGTACGCGCGATTGCAGCGTTCAGACGAAGCTGTAGAAGTTCGCTTGCTGGATCTCCTTGAAAAGGCAATGTAAGAAATACGGTTTTCTTCTCAGCCGTCGGTACCTCCGGTCTTGCTGGACGTTCCTCCATAAACTTATCGATGAACTTATCAGGAAACCCATTTTCTTGTAAGGTATTTTTAAGCAGTATGAGTTCATCTTCCAGTGTCTCTGGAGAACATATTCTCCTAGCTCGGTTCGTGAGGCAGCGTACGAGGCCTCGTTTCTGACTTAGTGGCACAAAACTGTAGAAGTTAGTGTATTGCCCTGTCCAGGTATTCTTACGAAATACACTTCTAATCATTGATCCATCAGATCCTCTACTAAGGAGGACGTCCAGAAAGGGGAGGCACTGTCTGTCCTCTTTTTCCAAAGTGAAGGTTAACGCTGAGTGCACCTGATTCACTTTATCTAAGAATGTGTCAAGCTCAAGTCTTCTGTCTGCTATTATAAATATATCATCCACATAGCGAGCATAGGCTGAAAGGTCTTTTATAATAGGAGAAAGTTTGTTGCTCTCCATTTTGCCCATGAAAGTATCCGCTAAAAGAGGTCCAAGCGGTGATCCCATCGCTACCCCATCTATTTGGCGGTAAAATTGGCCATTAAAGCTGAATTGCACGTTTAAATCGCAGCTTAAGAGTAATTGCTTTATGTCTCCGATTGGCATGCCGATTGGGAACTCTTTTTTAACAATCTTGTCACACAAAAATTCTATGGTTTCTGTGAGGGGAATGTTGGTAAACAGTGACGCGACATCTAGGGATAACATCTTTTTACCGTTGATATTAGTGTTTCTTATGGATTCGACGAATTCAAACGTGTCCCGTAGGCTATGCGGTGCTATTTGGTGCCGAATCGGTTTCAACTTTTCTGCCAGTCACTTTGCAATTGCATGATAAGGTCCTGTTACACCTCTCTCCCCCTTGTTACTACTGATTGGTTTGCCTAAAACATTCGTTAACTCTACCCTCCCTTATATTACTGTATTGCCTGATGATGAATTAATCGAAAACGTTCGTTCGCTTAACTTGACTTCCTTAATTAAATTCCTGTCCCGCTGGTGATTTAGCTGTTCGGTTTGATTTCAAAGTGACGCTGACTTTATTTTTATCTTTGCTCTCTGGCCACATACCCGTGTGTATGCTAAAATATTGTGCAGTTACATATCATGCTTCCCAATTTAAAATATTCTCTCCCATTCTTTGGTCTGGTGAATGTATGTAGCCGTTCAAAAATTGAAAGAGTACAAAAAGAGTTCACACGAAAACTGCTTTATCCAACATTTTGTAGTACTTCTTATTCAAATAAATAGCTTTTAACGAAACTAAGGTAAATTTGGTTCAGGAGATTGAAAGCAGGCTTTTGTCTACTTTTTCGCCTTAATAATAGCAGAAATTTTACCAAACTTTCTGCCAGTACCCCTGTCTGCCGTCTCTAAAACCTAAGAAACTGGGCACAGGTTATACCCCCGCTCCTGCATCCTCTTCATCTAATAGCTCTTTGCTTTTTGCTGTTAGATATAACTTTCTTTGGAAAGACTTACCAATTGAAATTAGACTGCTTGCTTTCAAACGAAGACTGTGCATATATATACATATATATATATATTAACATGACTAAAGATAAGATGAGTTGTTGTTCATCTTCCTCGTACTTTTCCTGAAGAAGTTCATCGATAGTGCTGACGGCGAGACCGGTTGGAATGGAGGTGAATAATGACACCACATCAAACGACACCATTACCTCGTCTGCATCTATTTCTAGATGTTTGATGTTCCTCAGAAATTCTTCAACAGCCTTCACTGTATATTCGGACCTGGATCGGACCTGTATCTGGACCTCGTATCTTTAGTCGTGTTAATTCATACTATGGGCGCTCAGCCCTCCGCTCAGCACGCAGATGGGAGACATTTGCCAAACGAGAGTCGTCCACCTACGCTCAGCTGAAGTTCCTGCACCGTTGCCTTGATGAGAACGTCTTGCCGAAATATCTGCGTTATAGCCTGCCGGTCAAAACTGACCTCTGCCAACCAACAATGGCTGAATTCAAGAAGAAGATTATCATGGTCTTAATACAAGACTGTCACTCTCGTATCCATAAATGCAAACGAGAGATACAACAGCTCTCCACTTCTTGCCGGTCCAATATTACTGCACTGGAGCTGAAAACCCTGGAAGCGACGATAACCAGCAACGCGCAGTGTCCCCGCCGGCTACGTGACAGTCAACTGCTTCAAAAGTTCGCAAAAATAAGTCCACCAAGTCGGTCCTCTACTGATGGTACTCTGGTCCACAACCTCTCATTTCGGCCTCTCACGCAACAGCAGCTGGCCGTTTTATCCTACGATACTAAGTTCAACACGAGAGATGCTCGACCAGTGGACTTTATCGCATCATTCGAGTCAGCTCTTCAGCAGTGTGTAGCAAACGAAGAGAGTAAGAATGCCATGTGGCAACAAGTGTCAACTCTTCTCCTTCACCACAAACCTCAGACGACTATTTCCGAAGCAGAAAGCCGAGAGCTTATGCGAATCCGAAAGATGAAAGATATCGTCACCCTGCCAGCCGACAAGGGACGCTCGACAGTGGTCATGAATAAGACCGAGTACACGGCAAAGCTACAAAGGCTGCTGGGGGACGAAGATGCCTACCAGCTTTCGGAAGCTGGAGAGTTCAAAAAGCATGTGAACGTCATCAACCGGGCGATTGACAAGCTGAAGAAGGCAGGAGCCCTCAAACGAAAGGATGCACTGACCACTGGGGTCTACCAGATGGGTCAGAAGCACTTCATCAAACCACAATTCATCAGCGCCTCGCCACCTGCCATTTGCTATCGCTGCCGATTGGGTGTATATTCACTCAGGAAGGTGCGAACTCCGATTGAATAGGCTTCCAGACTAAACAAAATTCATGTGGTGGTCAGAGGTCCCCAACGGGTGACCGCCTGCCAGGCCGATTCCAGCCAAGTCATAAGAGCTGTAAGGGGGGTGTGACATATACATATATACTAGAGCGTAATTTCGGCTTCGCCTTGGGCCTCCTTGTATGATGTTGATCCTTAGGTAGGCAAACCGCATACGCGAACTTCTTAAAATGATTATGTCCTGTTAATTTCAGCTTTATTCGGGAAATTCATACGTAAATACCTTTGAACTCCCTCTTTGTATATACTTCTGATGCAGAACCGGTGGCGCTGCCAGAAATGGACCAGCGTTGAAAGGCATACTTAAAAATTGAGAAACCATTGGTGTTGCTTTCCATTTCCTGTACTCTTGTGGCTTAAACATTTAGGTTGCCGAAACTAACGGGTTTTTACCTCGGAGCAAAACCAACTATTTTAGTTCCGATATTCAAAATTATCGCAGTTTTGACAAAAAACCTTTTTCTTGATGAAATGCTTGAAAACCCATTACCATAAAATACCATATTTCTGCAGAACGAATTGGATAATTAGCTATTCCTAACTCAAATTTTTCCCTGATCACCCGCTATGGAACATAATAATAATATAATATGTTTATTATGCCAGTTTACAGGCAATTGTAAAGAGTTGGTTATGCACCTCTTGGGCGCCTTCCAACACCTCGAAGACCGGAAAAAACCTAAAACAAACTCCCTATGTTGCGGCCAGTATTGGTTTTGTTTCAGGTTTTTTGTTTTGTCAATACTGGGCGAGATAGGGAGTTTGTTTCAAGTGAAAAAAACCTGCCTTCAAAGGTATGATACAAAAGGAATAAATGTACAGTTGTAAGCTGAGTTGACTCATCAGCAGGAGATCTGTTTCCTATCGTTTAAAAACATTAGTTCCAGACGGAGAGGGTTGGCACAAGAACACAGTGTTCTCAGTCTTCCTTCAATGGTTGTCGGCAAAAGTTGCGCGCTATCGGCTGAAGGGTTAGCAGACTGCGGGCTGCTGCTTCAGCAGCATTATCTTCAGCATGAAGCCTGGCGGGGTTCAAAATCCACGAACGCCATCAGAGTGAAAGAGAGATTCCACCGAGTCAGCACCCAAAGTTCGTGAAAGTTGTCCTGAATGTAGAAAACTAGTTATAGCTCTCTTAAACATAGGGTAGTTTTGCTGGGTTTTAATACTTTTGGGCAGCTTATTCCAGATTGATATGGCATTTACTGAAAAGAATTGCCGGTACTTAACTGTACGTGCCATAGGAAGAAATAAAAATACGTTTCGATGACTGGCGCGTCGAGAGTGCTCAAGCTGTCTTATTGTACTAAGGGGATTAAAGGTTTGACCATTCAAAAGTTTAAACAGTAAAAAAAGACCCTTCTGCAATCGACGAAGCCATAGGGGATCCAGCTTTATAAGTTCGCACCTTTGTTGGTAGGTTAAGTTACGGTGTTCTGTAGTGAAAACTCTTCTAGTGAAGAAGTGTTTCAAACACGGACACACACACAGCAGTGGCAATGCTCGCATACACGAGCACACACACATACTGGTGGGACCGGCAACAGCAACAGCCCCGCGATGTACACAGGTACACACGCACACACAAAAGGGACTGCCGCCGCCAGTTTACCGCTCCGCATCCTTCCAGGACTGCGTGAGCAGCATGCCACGTGTCTTTTCTAAATCTATCTGTGGTTAGTACCTGTTTGATCTATTCAAAGCCTACGAGTAAGTGCCTTATATGCGACTTGTAGGAAAAAGTAGAAGTTCTACTATCTCCTAGTCCACTTAATCACTGCATTCATTGAGTTAATTGGTGGAAGTAGACATGAGTGTTTGAGTACCCTATTGGCAACATAAAACCGAATTTACTGAGTGGACTAAGAAACCATGTAGGTTGCCAGAATTTGAAGGGCCCTATAGCATATGAAAATTTGGACCAGAGTTTTAGGGATAAAATTAAATTTCTTATGTCTCCAGCTCTTTTTAGAACCTATGTTCATCAAGGTTACTTTAAAATCACGCCAGTGGTGATGACATCACCGCATCCATGAGGAGGACGCTTCATGATCTGACCGAACTCACAGAAAAGGATAACTTGTGCACCTGATAATGAAGGTTTTTACGACAATCGGAGAAGAAAACATTCTCTTTGATAATTCCGCGGATAACATACAGATTTACGTGTCATCGGCAAGCGTAACTGTGTTACACAATCGTCCCCATAAACTGGGCACTTCATTTTAAACCACAGCAGAATTTGGCTTCTCTTAGCCGATACACAGCCTGACGGCAACCAACAAGGAACTTTTCGATCAACTTGAGGGAGTGACCTGTAATTTCTTTTCGGTCTAGATTGTAAAGCAACCTCTAGTCCGGCACAGTGTTGCAGGACTTTTGAAGTTCAATGAATAGGCTTTGAACCACATGCTTGTCCTTGAGAGTACGGGACCAGTTCTGTAGGCGTTCGAGTAAATTTGGCTTGCAGGAAGTTTCTTTTCGGAACCGGTGTTGGCACAATGATAACAGGTTATACGTTTCTAGGAATTAAACAATTTGTCCATATTGATTTTCTCCGTGCACTTGCCGAGGATTTATATCAAATTTATGGGCCTGTAATTATTCACGAACGCTCAGGTACCACTTCCATGTACGAGAGTTAGATGCACCAAATGCCAATCGAGAGGAAGTGTTCCAGGTTCAAATGAAATTTGAAGAGCATTAACAGGGTTTCACAAAGTTCACTGGCACATTTTTGGGAGGTTTTGGTGGAATATGGTCCATCATAGTTTAACAAATGTATGTTTAACCTTAGTTTATTTTCTTTGGGTTTAGTTTTAATTCAGTTTACTATTAAGTTATATCGGTTTTGGTTTGGCATTCAGGTCACACAATTTGCTTTAGTTTACCTTACTTTTGGTACACTTACAATGTTTTTCAGATTAGTTTTAAAGAAGTTTTCGTTTATTGATGAGTTTTAGGTTTCTTCTAGGTTACATTTATTTTTAGTTTAGTTGGTTAAGGTTAGGTTGGTTTATCTTGGTTTATTAACAATATGCGGTTGCTTTAAGGATTTAAAAAGGTTGACTTAGGCCCATCTTTCGTTATTTATTTTAAAAACTTCAATTGTTTGATCGCATTTCGCATTTCAATTACAGTGGAGTCCGGTTAATGTGGACACCTCCGTTCCAGGCTAACTGTCCATATTAACCGGTTATCCACATTAAGCGAACTGACCCCAAACCAGTCGTTTCTACGTATAAAAAACAGAATTTTGCATCTGAATGAAGTTGTATTGAAAGAACATGCTCAGTTTTGATTGCTTTGGTGGAAACTTTTCTCTTAAAGCTCCCCTAAAGTTCTTTATCACAGTGTCAAAATTTTCCACATCAAAACCTTGTTGTCGATGCCCCGTTTCGAGTACGGCCAATGAAGCCCTCATTTCTTTTGATGAGACTGGGGGCTCGACTTCTTCATCTTCCTCTTCAGACTCTTCTTCATGCTCGTCTGGTACCTTCTTGGCATCTGCAACTGCTTCGGTGAGTTCACTTGCCACCTCCTTCAGTGTTGCCTCCTCGGCGACTTTGGCATCGTCGTCGATTGAAACCCACTCTAGAAAACTCTCGATCCTGTCCTCTGACAAAATCTGTGGGAAAGCAGATAAGGAAGACAAGGGTGAGGATACGGGGGCAGGGCAGGGGGAGTGGGAATAGCCTAGATGACGTATTGGCGGCCTCCTTCGACAAATGCACCTCCCAACTGTGGCGAACAGGACGCGGGAATTCCCCGCCGCGGGCGATTTGGACTGGATTTTTGACAAAATCTGTGGGTCGACCGACCGGTTGACAGCTTGGTGCTGTCCACATTAAGCGGTGGCTGTCCAGATTAACCGGAGGATTTTACCATGGAGAAATTCCGTTCCTGGCCAACTGTCCACATTAAGCGGTTGTCCCCATTAACCGTGTCCACATTAACCGGACTCCACTGTACCACCCACTTTTTGCTGCCAAACATCAAGTTATTTCATTAATTCTTGCAATTATGTTCTATTTTTTTCGCTCAAATATTTTAATAACTTTTCCATTTTACTGATATGCCCCATCAATAAAAAAATCCTAGAAACAGCGGTCCTGGGTTTTTTTTGCTGGACTATTCCATATATGGGATCTTAGCCAACATATTCCCAGAGCGTACGTCCGCTTACTAAGTTTTGTAATTCCATGCGGTCTCCCAAATGAAATTGAGGAGTGTGCTGTCCTCCTTCGAATGGAACCAAAAAAATCAATTAAAGAAGGAGATTCACATAATCTAGGGATTTCCATCACCCAAGATAGACCAGCAAGCTGGGATTTTTTTTGAGTTCACTGACTACGTTCCGTTATGGTTTGGTCCGGATATCAGCGGAAAGTTCCACTTCCAAGACAACATTCTAGCCATGGCAATAAGAGCGAACATTTTAAAATTGTGGGGGTGTTGTGTTCATGCAAAAGTGGGTAAGTGGGCTTAACTTACGTACATAAGTTATAAAAATTAGCCCCGATTGAATGATAAAGTACGAGTTCCAGGTATCTGCATCGATAAGGAAGAAGACATGTCGAACACCAGATCAATTGAGTTATTGTCCCGAACTTTCAAACTCTTACAGGAGTTCATCTCCAGAGATTAGAAGCAACAACGAAAAGGAGGGTAATTAAAGAAGTTATAAAAATTTTAGAAATTAAATTGAAATATCCTCCAATGCATATCCCATTCTTCAAACCTAATCCATATATAATAATAATAATAAGTTGTATATTTCAGGCCCAGTGGGCCTCATCAATAAACCAAAAATTCGATAACACGAAGAACTAGAAATAATTGGTTTCACAAAGTATCCGTAGTCTATAGCTATAAGACGAGTATAACTGTTTAGAAGCGAATTTGTTAGATTCTACAAAAATGAATATAGCAGTGTTATGCGGAAGGTGAAATTCAAGGGCACACACAGATGAGCCACATCGTTATCTAGAATTCTGACATATGTATTCTGGTACCCACTGCCTCTGTTAGTAAGGGGGAAGGGCTTGGAAGCAAACTCAGTCGAAGCTGAGTGTGGGGCAGAACAATAGGTATTAACGAAACATTACTGGTATAGACGGGTTCCCGGCACTACACTCGGGTTCCCAAACCGATGCGGCATAATGGAACATAGGGAACCCACCAGTTTATGATCGTGATGGGCACCGCTGTATGATATCCAAAAGTCCGTCAAATCTACAAGACGATTGTTGTGGATGTCTGAGATGTGACCAAATATAAGGCCCTGATGATGGTTGATGACCAGCGAAACGAGAGCCGTCAAGACTGCGTCCTGATTCCGGGGTACATGAGTCAGAGGAAGGTAGTTTCAAGAAGGGATCCTAAATTCCTGATGGTCCTTTCTCCGAATTGTGGAGAAAGCTGCCCGGAAAAGATGAGGAAAACAAAAGGTTAATAGATTCAGTGTTAAGATAAATGTGCAGTTTTCGCTTGAATGCACATAGACGAGTCAACGTCCGAATATCAATCGGCAAATTATTCCAAAGATAGCTATACCTAGAAGCAAAAAATAGAGATCGCTTAAAAGTGGAAGAAGCAGGAGGAGGTATAATCAACGTTGAATTTCTTAGGTTGTAAGGGCGAGTAACGGGAGTAAGGGCAGAAATCTTGGGGAGATTTGAACTATTATCAAGGCGAAACAGGAGACAAAACCCTGCTTCCAGTCTCCTGACCCAAAGAAATTTCAGTTTTGTTATCTCACATCTATCTGAGTATGAAGCATCTGAAAATGCCGGATAGAGGACCTTTTTAGTGAATCTTCTTTCGACACTTTAAATTTTGAACGGCTAGATTCATTCATTAGACCAAAGAATGGACAACAGTATTTGAGAATAGGAAGCACATACATACGATAAAGTCTTAGCTTCATTTCGGGAAGGTAGAAATCATAAGAGATGAAGCCGCATATCTGAGCAGCTTTTGCTGTAATTCTATCAGCGTGAGGTGAAAGATCTAATTTATTGGTGTAACTTAAACCTAAGTCCTTAATGTTAGAACATTCAGTCATGGGGCAACCTTGAAAAATGATAGGCTGTGGCAGCCTTTCAGGTCCAAAACACATGAACTGGCACTTAGAAGGCGAGAACTCCATCTGCCAAGTGGAGCTCCACGCAGATAGAGCGTCCAAATCCGAATGAATGCGTTCTAAGCATTCCTCAGCCGTAGAATTAGAGAAGGAGTATACAGATTTCAAGTCGTCCGCGTATATATACGATTGAGAGTGTTTAACTTTTGTTGAAATATCATTTATATAAAGCAGGAACAACAGGGGGCCCAGAACGGTACCTTGAAGGATACCGCTTAAAATAGCGGTAGGGGTAGAGTATGAGGACCCCACTAAGACCTGTTGTTTCCGATTAGAAAGATATGATCTAATAAAGTCAATGAGAGGACTACAAAATCCTATAGCCTCTAGTTTGGCTAGTAGTCTCCTATGAGGTACTTTATCAAATGCCTTACTAAGATCAAAATAGATGACCACCACAGATAAATGGTCGTTACGAAGAGAAGTGAGGAGATTACGAAAAGACATATGATATGTTTCAAAAGATCGGTCCGGTAAAAAACCATGCTGAGATATATTTAATATTTGATTGCTTATGCAAAAATCTGTAATTTTATTGGCGATTAATTTTTCAAACAGTTTAGCTAAGGAAGGTGTTTTATGAACACCGCGATAATGTTTAATGTCAGATCTGGAACCAGATTTAAAAACTGGAATTACAATAGAAGTTTTCCAAGAATCAGGAAAAAAACCGTTTTCGAGAAATATTGTAAATAATTTGCTCAGTAAAGGAGGAAAATCTCTTAGTTGCTTAATAAATGAGTTTGGAATGTTATCCGTCCCGACTGAATGTGAATAGTTGAGACGAGCTATTTCTTTATGAATACTTGTAGGTGAAAAATTCATTGAAGTGAGATTTGCATCACACATCAGAGGTATTTCGGGTGTTGGACTAGTCTCAATTGTAAAGAACTTGGCGAAGAAAGAATTTAACATTTCTGCTTTGGCCAAATTCTCTGTAACAAAATGATTACTACTATCGAGTAAAGGCGGAATGAATTTCTGAAGCTTAGCGGATGACCGAAAACGGAAGACTTGAGCAACGGATTTGGAAGAGTTAGCATCATTTAGTGCCAGGGATTCTCTACGCCTATCTCGTGCAAGCCTTATTTTTAGCACTTATTCAAATATTTGTGCTATCATTAAGTGCACCGACAAAGAGCTATTAGACGGATCCTTAAGTAGCTTCCGTAATTTTTTAAGTCTATTTTGGAGAAAATGTGGAACGGTAGAGGAAGCTGAATTTGATTTAATAGGCTTAAGTGGGATAAAAGTCTGAATTTTTTTTGTAAGGTTTTGTAAAAGTTCATTGAAAAAGATTGGATCATTAGTTGAAAAAATAGTATGCCAATCTAGAGTACTTACGAAGTCATTTATGGGTTCAAGGTTTGCGTTAGCAAAATCGAGGTTATTGCATTTTACCTCAGGCTTTTTTGAAAGAGAGACTGGAAAACAACACTGAATTAATGCGTGGTCACTTGTAAAGAGATCACGATGAAAATTCATAAAGAGAGGGTGGACGTCATTTGTTAAAATTAAATCTAATATGCTCGCATTTCTAGTCACTGAACTGACCAGTTGTGACAGGTTTGCAAAGTTAATAGTTTCTACCAATTTTTGAAATTTTGGCGGGCAAGTATTTGCCTCCCAGTCAACGTCTGGCAGATTGAAATCACCTACGATTATTATGACATCAACTTCAGCTTCTGCAACTTTTGCAAACAGTTCGCAGAGCGCACTTTCATTACCAGAATAACATGGGGGATTATAAACACAGCCAATTACGGCTTTTTTATTGTGCGGGAGGATGACTGAAATAAAGCAAACATCTCCCGAAAACGATGAAATGCTCAGATGAAACGGGAAATGTACAAAAGATGATTTGATATAAAGAAGGCAACCACCGCCACGTTTTTCAATGCGGTCTTGTCGGCACAAACTAAAATTATCTATAGCGAGCGTTGAGTCAGGGATAAGAGAGTGAGCCCAAAATTCAGTGATACAAATAACATCTTGATCAAGCTCAAAAGCTACTGTTCTGAGCTCTGTCATTTTATTTACAACTGATCTCGCATTCAGAGAAACTATACTGAGCGTATCCCTGAGATGCAGGTTACGCTCATCCGTATTTATAAAAAAAGAAAACTTGGTGACGGAAAGGGAACTGGAATGTTAGAAACAAAAGGCGAAAAGCAAGATTGCTGTGGTCTACAATTAGCTGAAATATAATTGTCAAATATATTAGGATTATTGTATGGTGGCAGATTTGCTTGAAAATTGAGGAAAGGGTGCCCGTTTTGTGGAGTAAGAAAAGTAGGAGGCGGTCGTAAAAAATGATTATGATAGGAGTTAGCATAATTCTTCGGAAAACGCACGTTTGGAAATGACCTAAATGGGTATGGAATACTATGATCATAATTAGTGGTTTTGATAATGTGTTGATTTTGGTCATTTTGCGGGTTTGGAAAATAACTAACGCGAGTATTTACATCTGCTATAGGTGCTGAAGTGTCAGCATAATTTGTCGGAGGACGGGCATTCGAAAATGGCATTGAAGGTTGCGAGAAGCTATTCATAGTATTATTAGAGTGAATTAATTGTGGATTGTGGGCCATTTTGGGGATTGGAAAATTAAAAACATGAGGGTTGACATCTGGTGTAGATGCTGAAATGTTAATATTGTTCCCATAATTATGTAAATTACTGATTTTTGCAATTGGCTTCGATTTACGGGGTGCACTTTTAGGTCTATTAGGTTTAGCCTCTTTAGCAGGCGAGGTTCGCTCGGAAGGCGATGGAATTTCACTCGTGCCAGGAGTAAAGATTGCAGGTGAGTTTTCGGGTGAAATTATCGTTGTCCCTGATCCGGAGGGACGTGAACTTGCGTCTGCCTCAGGAGTAAGGACTGCGAGTGAGGTTTCGGGTGAACTTAACGTTGTCGCTGATCCGGAGGGACGTGAACTTGCGTTGACCTCAGATACCACATTTGGAATAGTAGGGGTAGGATTGGGCCTAGTTTTTTTAGATGCAGGCGAAATCCTACGTTCCATTGGGGTTTTATCCCTACATATAAAAAGCTTATGTTTTTTCAGGCATTGAGCTGAACGCTCATGCTGAGAGAAGAGGTTGTCAACTTCTATCGCCGAAAAAAGTTTTACCAAAATCGGCGGATTTTTGCTTCGAGAGGACAATCTTTTAGCTTCTGCGACCTTAAAGTTAAAGCCACACGAGTAAAGGAATTGACAGGCGACGTCTAGAGGAATTTTACTTTTTGGGACATTCTTTAAAAGAAAATTATAACTTCTTTTTTGCCGGTCACAGGTCTCAGTAGACACCAAATTGATCAAGGGCTCTAATACCTCACATTGCTGAGAAGTGAGCGAAGAGACATTTCCATCAAAGATGGTACTGAGAACCGTAAGCAAACATCCATATTGAGACATGAAATTATTAAAAGTGTCCAAAGCGTCAAGATTCAGTTTTTTCATATTTAAGACGGGTTGATCTTGGAAAAATTTAACATCAAGAGGGTCGTTAAGGGGGGATTTTCGGCTAAAAACTGACTGTATTTTCATATTGAAGTTTAAAATATCAGAAGGATATGCAGTTAGATATATTTTTAATCAAGGCTATGCAAGAAAGTTTCTCTTATACAGAGAATAAAATTGACGAGTCTACGCTGGATGAACACTCACTCAATTGATATTGCAACAAGTGTAAACTGAATCTTGTTGGAAATTGCGAAATCTTTTGAAAATTCGCAATCTAAAATAAACGTTCAGATGAGGCTCTGTCGGTTGAAATTATGAGGCTATGTAGGGTGAAAAATATCTAGATTTATATTTCGACCAGTGTACTCTATTTCTTGTTGGGAAAAGAGTATTCTTTCAAAATATACAATCTGATTTAATATTCACGCAATTAATTACGTGTTATTCAACTGAATCTTAGAGAATTCCTAGGAGGCTATGTCGGTTGAAACAGTAGAAAACTGTATATTTCCACCTATAGACAAAGAAAATGACCACCGGTTTGTGGAGTGGCTTAGGGGTTAAAAATTTGAATTATGAACAACAATTATGCTAATAAAGTCGACAGGATGCGATAAAATCCTATTAAAATTTGAAAATTCACTTAGCTGCGAAAAATCGAGTTGCGCGCCACAGAGGGAAAGTGAGATTTTCCGAATGTGCGAGGTCCTGTCTGAGCAAAAACATGGACATGCGAGAAGAGATCCGACTGTGTGCTCAGGAATTCAACTTTTTCAGATATCGATGACATTGACTTGAAAAACCTTGAAAGGATACAAAGACGCGCAACAAAACTAGAACGAGGCCAACGGAACCTCCCTTATGAGACCCGACTGGTAAATCTTGACATGTTTCCTCTGGATTACAGGCAGCTACGTGGGGACCTAATCCAGGCATTTCGCATGTTGCGTGGTCAGGTTTGCTGCCTCCAAGCAAATGACTTCTTTGAGCGGGCCACCACCTCTAGGCTGCGAGGACACCCCCTAGAATTACGTGGGACTGGGGCAAGACTTGACCCAAGAAAATTCTTTTTCTCTAGGAGGGTAATCCAAGCATGGAATGCCCTTCCTGCGGATATTGTTATGTCCCCTTCCGTGGATGTTTTTAAGGCAAACCTAGGCTGATTAAATGAGTATCGCCGCGATTAAGACTTCAAATTCAATCACTGAAGTGTTCCGAATCCAAAAATGGAAGCACTCTGCATCCCAAGCCCGAAATGCAAGAAATGCTATAAATATATACTATTAGTAATTTTTAAGTAGTATTATTATCATTAGTATTAGCAAAATGCGTTAAGACATTGCCTAGCTCAGACGTCTCTGCTCACTATGTGAACTGAGCTGATCGCATTTGAGGTCGCATCTACAGCACCCATGGTCCTAGGCTACGCGGCCCTGCCACACCCTTTCTCGTATCGATCGACTGTTGACGACGTGGCGGGTTCCTCGGCTCTTAGCACAGCAAAGGCTTATCATGGCGCATCTCCGGGTCTTCAGGACGTTCTCGTGACTCCAAGGTCTCCTTCTCGTATGGTCCTTCGGATGTAGCTATTACTCGTCATGGACGCCATCGCTGCCTTCAACATTCACAGAAGCATCATAAATAAATAAATAAATAAATTTTATATTTTAGGCCCGGAGGGCCTCGTCATTGCCCCTATCATTCACATACTTCCCCCACGAGCGACAGTTTTTCTCCTAAAAACCACAAATGACATTCCATTTTGAATTAGGAGTTTTTTCTCTGTCTGCTCTTCTTCCTCAGTTACACTACTGGCTTGTGTAAACTGTGTGTGTGTGTGTATTACTTGAAACAAGCGAGTAGTCGTCTGAAATTGTGTCAACGACTTCTTTGGAATGTTCAGCTATGCCCTTAAATTTCTGAAATCCTATGTACCAAGAGGGAGTTTAAAGGCGTTTGCCTATATTTCCTTGAATAACTGTGACTTGACTTGACTACACAAACTCGTGGGAGCATGATCATTAAATTCTTAGCCTCAGCTCTAGAAAATGTTTCTTTGGGGGGGAACACCATATATATGCTAAATATTTAGCATACATTTTCCCTTGAAAGGTAACTGCAAAGTAACTGAGGTCTCGTTCAGCTCGATGTTTGTATACTTTAACTTCACTGACGGCTCTGGCGGATTTATAAAAGATCACAGCTGGTATTCATTGGTATGGGCGACGAAAGGTTCGGATTCAGGGCTCAAGAGTGGAAACATGTTCCTTCTGATTGCCTGAGGTTCCACATACCCTTCAACAAACTTTGCCAAGAGTGCTTTCTTATTAGCCAGCGTCTGAAACAGGATGCTGAAGTTCGAAGTCAAGCTAGTGAGCGACACTTTCATAAAACCCTGGAGGCTACTTTGAAGATGTACCAAGGTTTTAGGTCTCTTTATCTTAAAACTCGTATATTTAGACCACTCTAAGTTCGAGACTTGGGAAAAATTCAGGAAGGTTGCTGATATGTTGGCGGCAATGCATCAAGCCGCTAAGAGAAGACTCTTTGAGGAGTTTGCAGCGGGTTACGATGCCGGGGCCGCAAAGTTTTCTAGGGACTTTTTAATGGAAGTTGAAGGCCTTTATGGTCAACGTAAACTTCCGGCTTGCGGAGCGGTATGTCAATCGTTTTTTTATTTACTTCTGCATATGTGCATCCGCTTACTTGAACAAAGACATACACGGTCTTCTGTTCCGTTTATTTTTGGACATATTCTTTTTTCAAATCAACTGCCTGCCTTCTTAGTTTAAGATTATGCTTGTTCCTGTCAACTCGCTCATTAGAAACTTTGAAGTCCGAACAGTGATCATCAGGCGTATATTTTTTTAGGTATTTGTTGCTTGCAGAGAAGGTGGTCACTACGAATGGACAGTTTATGCAAAATTATGGCGATAGGAAGCCAGATCTCTTGCAACTAAATGTAGAGTAAACTGGATAAATGCATAAGTTTTGAGGCCCAGGAAGATTGCCGTGGGTTGCTTGGTCCTTTTCGGAAACACAAGTGCGATAACAATAAATGCCAGTCTTGTAGAACTTAGGTTTTCAACCTGTGCGGCGTTTTATCTGAATGATTTCATGGACCACGCCCCTTATATGCGGCATTACTAGAATTCTTTTAACTTTACCCCCTGTAACGTAACTGCTATTCTTTATCACCCGATGCACGCATAACTCCCACCGTAGTCGCGCGTTCGCTCATTGGTATATCGAGCGCAAGGAATGCAAAACTTTGAAGCACTTTAGAGACTGTGGACGAAGCGGCCAGCAGTACCAGTATGTATTTCCTTATCCATAATTTCCTTGCAGACGGCCCATGTAGGACCATAGTCAGCCTTATACCTACAGTTGGCACGTCATCGCTCTGTTTACTAGACGACAAGCCCCATCCAAATTGTATCTATTCATACCAAAGGGTGTCTTCTTCCGTCCTGAATTCAGTTCAAAGACACTAGCCTTCTCGGTGTATTTATATTTTGAATTTATTTATCTGAGGCATGAAATTCCGCATGTCATCGTAACAAGGTGATATTATCATTGTGTTTAAGGGCATGTCCGGGCGCATTTCCGACAACATGAAAACTACATAAGGTTCTCCCAATTATTGAGTCAATGGTCTAGTCAAACAAGATTATTAGTAAACTAAATTTGTCAAACATCGAGCCGAACTTCAAATGATTGGGCGGAGTTGTCGTCGAACGGAACTCCCACAGTGGCGGAATGATAACAGGCCCTGATATTTGCGTAACGGTTGTTGCAGGTATGCCTTCTAATTCCAGAATCCACAGTCACAAGCGCAGATAGCTTTTGTGTGCTGTTAATAATGGCTGCATTTATGGACGTGTTCTAGTGTATGTTGTTAGTCTGTACGTCTATTTCCAACTATGAACCCGGCTTTTTGTGTCTCGTATTAGAGTTAAGTATAATGAAATTTCACAGAAAACGGCAATGGTAAAGACCTTTGCAACAAAATGGGTAAGATCTAACCGCAGTAGTCCCTGAAATTTGCCCTACCCGCGTCTTGGGGAGAGGCGCAAAAAGATAATTGAGCCCCAGTCAACAAGAAGGGGTCCATTTGCCTATGACTGCTTAGTCGGCTCTGGACCCGGAGCACCAGAATGCCTTCGTGGAATTCATGAATTTCAGCGGAGGTACTGTCCTCTCCGCATACCTTGTAGTTGCGCATTCTCTTTACCACATCGACGATTTCTTTCGGAGAAGGCACAAACAAATATGATTAGAGGCTCATGGGAGGCCACTTTATCAACAGGGCGAGATGATGGCAGAGTCTTCGAAGGTGCTCGCTGCTCGACCTTGATTCAAGTCAGCATTAAAGCTATCACTGGCATCGCTAGTGGAGCCGCTATGTGCCGAGGGTTTACAACTTACTTAGAGAATAAGCTAGGGGAGCTTTAGAGTGTAACCGACGCTGGGAGTTTGCTGCCGGGACCGCTTGGTCACTCCAACTTATTTTGTGGTTATCTTTGACGTCATTTGCCAGAGTTGGCGAAGGTTTTGAACCATTTGGCCAGAGAGCTGCAATATCCTTTAGCTGCTTCAGTACTTGTAGCGCTACGGAGTGAATCCAAGCTTTCTCTCGTTTGCTTCACGAACTGAGGGCATAACCACACAATTTGATCCTGCTTTTGCTCTCGACTTGGGTTGCAATTTAATGCTGGATTTCTGTTTTCAGACACTTGCCTATGTTGCGCTATCATAGTTTTGTTATTCCAGAGTTTATTACATAAGACATTTCTACGCTGATGAGATGTTGACTTTCAGTCGTGTGCGAAGGAAGACTTGTTTGAACCTTCAGGTCTTGCCAGTTTTCGCATTACCCATCAGCCTATCACCACAAACTGACTTGCGGAACTTTAAACTGAATAGAGTGTAGCTAATGCAACTGGTTGTAGAACTGTCGTTAGAGTATTATGTCAGCGGATGTCTTCTGTGATGCTAAAAAACGGTACTGGTGACAGCCAATTGGTTGCGTTCGGGAAAACTCTACATTTTTGTTGCAAAACTGTATGGCTGCTGACTCTGTTTTGTATGTATCCGCTGACTAACCCGACCTTAATTTCGTAAAAAAGGTGTTCACTCAAGCCTTCCACCTACTTTGACCCAAGCTTGACATACAATGTTCCTGCCCGCATTCTACCACATCATAGTTCACTGACGAAACGCAAACACATCAACTGACAGCTGTCTTTTGGATTGCGGACTAGGTCGTAGTTCCCACCTCCCCCACATGTTTTGCAATTTTCGGACATCCTTAATTCCTCATCCAATAATACCAACAGCAAGTGTTCATTTCGGAAGCCAACGGGGCAACTATAAGAACTCTTGAATTCACGCTCTAGTACCCCAGTGACTGAATCAGCGCAGAACCATATAGTTGTCTGCCCAGGCTGCTCGAGCTAAATCTCGCATTGATTTCTTCCGTCAGAAGATACATTGTTACACTGTCTATGCAACACACCACAAACACGAATAGCGCCTGAAGCCTGTGTTAGCTCATTTGCCCCGTTAGTGAGAATTTCCCCCCAAGTGAGTAGGTGTTGGCGATGGTAATTATCGCTAACAACTCGGCCAAACCTGAGCATTGAAATGGACTTTTCAAGGGCATCATTATTAACGAACAATCAGTCACTATCTCTATTCCCAGGAGCAGATATTTATCCTTCCCTGGCCTGTGCATCCTTGTGTGACTCACAGGAAGAGATTCCTGGACCTTTTGGTGCCCTGACTCCGGGATATGGTTGAAAAAAATGGAAAACTGATATTGTTTTTATTAACCGGCGTTCAGTCGTCCTTGCGTTTGTTCTAGAAAGGTGATAGTTTTTTTGCTGTTCCCCCAATTATATAGAATTTACCTTACTTACAAGATTAAGTTCGATCAAGTTGCACCATTAGTTGAATGTAAATACTTCACACTGAGATATGTATACCACTTCTTTCTTGACAATCAGCAGTTGCCCTCTTTTTGACTTTGCTGTTTAGTCCATTTTACTTAACCTTTCCTGCACATCGTCGCCTATCTTATTTAATTAGACCGCTAGCTGTCTTTCGGGAAAACCGAACTGTTTTGACAGATGTGCATACGTACGCGCGTGCCGGCTGACTGATTTTGACTACTCCGGAAATATATCTTTGCTAGTTGGTTGGTTAGTAGCCCTTGTTGAATCAGAGGTTCCCACCGGAGTCCAAACTGGGTGCAGTTGGGAGACGGAGAAAAGCCACGAACTCGGCTGGCTTGAGCCAAAGGTCCTCGGGGGGTGAGTTGGGTTCCTGGCCGGGAACTGCAGGCGAAGAGATGACGGCAGTCATGCGGTGAGATGCCACATTCGGGACAGCAGTCGGGTATAGACGGGTCCAGCCGGTGTTGGTACTGGTGAAGGAGCATGCAGTAGCCACTGCGTAGCTGCGCCAAGGTACAGCGAGTCACCCTTGGGAGATGATGTTCTAAGGTGGCAATCGGAGGTGGATAGCCACCCAGAAGGACCGGGGGATGGTAGCTGAATTTCGCGTCCACAACGGCCCTCTGGTGAAGGCGCTGGTAGCCTGTCCTGGAGGCAGAGGCATCAACGGGTAGATCCGAGAGAAACGAGGCGACAGCTGCCTTGTAGAGACCTCGGATAGACGCCCGAACGTTACGGCTACGCTCGGGAGCGTTGCAACGATGGTGGTTTGGATGGCCGGGTTGTGAACAAGTCCATCAGAACTGCTGGCCGAGGAGTTGATTGTGTGCGGCGACCGGCAGGACAGAAGCCTCTGTATGAAGGTGATCGATGGGCGACATTTTATAGCAGCCCGTTATCGTGCGGAGGGCACCGTTCTGTGTGGACTGAAGGTGGCGGAGGCTAGAGGAGCTGATTGTGGGAGACCAGATTGGTGCCGCATAGGTGAGATGCGGCTTGGCCAGCGCATTGAATGTGGTCTCCAGCGTCTCTTTCGAGCAGCCCCAGGATGTGCCCGCGAGAGCCTTGAGGACCTTAGTGCACCGGCTCACTTTGCTTGCGACCTCCCTCGCATGGTCCGCGAACGTGAAGAGCGGATCTAGACGGACGCCAAGGAGCTTGGGCTTACGGACCAGCGGTAAAGCCTCACCATTGACGATGATAGCCGGGTGACGATTGAACTCCTTCGGGTCCAGCGTGAAAGCAGTGAGGGATGACTTAGCCGCTGAGATCGCCAACCCGCGCTGAGTGAGGTAGTCCACAATGTTAGGCATGAATTCCGAGAGGACCTGTGCAGCCTGATCAATGTTATGGTGCTGGCAGAAGAAGGTGACATCATCCGCGTATGATACCGTTTTGGCGGGTGCCGGAGGGAGTGGGAGTTCCCGCATGTAAATGTTGAACAGCGTCGGGCTGAGCACAGAGCCTTGAGGAACACTGCAGGTCTGCCTACGGGGCTTGGAGAGAGCTTTGACCAGTGGAATGCTGACACTAGCAAAGAGATAGGGAGAGATGCTATATCTTTGCTAGTATCAAGGTGTGATGGCCAACTGAATGTAATATCTCGAGTAGGAGATTTGGATTATCAAGTCGGTTAATTCGTAAACTTTCCGCGGAAAAAAATTATGATTGAACTACATCGCCGGTCAGGAAACACACCCCTTGTCTCGAGTGGATCTAAAAAGCTTTCCACTGGTGGGGCTTGTGATCATATTGTATTGCTCTGTGACAATTAAGTATTCTAAATAAGATTAATTCAATCCAGCCGTGAGTAAGAGTGCCGTAAAAATCGCGTTCAAAGTAACCGCTGTAGCACGAATCTCAGTCTTACAAAAGACCAAATTATCTCTCCATTTGACTGTGTTCTCAGCCACAACTCTTACTGCGTCTTGATAAATTCACGTGTGTCAGGTTTATTTCAGTGTGGTGCGCGCTAATCTGCCACGGGGCAGTATTTTCCCGTATCAGCTCCACACTTTTCCCTGTCCCATGCATCATTTGATTAGTGGCTGACGCGGTGTAAGGGTGTACTTCTATGGCGTATCATACCCGCCTGTAAGGTAGCAGCAATGGACTTGTACAGACGTTTCTCAACCCGATTAACGTAAGCCAGTCTGAACTCCGTTCCGGTTTGGCGCATCTGCAGCACAGTTTGTTGTGAGAGCCCAAAAGAATTAGCTTGAGCACGAGAACAAGGTCGAATTACTTTCAGTTATACCTCTACATGCATCTGGCTGTATTTGTCTCCTAGCAGCCCAGACGATACGCTGCTATAACAGTCGGTACTTCTGCCGCAATTGAAGTATTAATTTCATGAGTGGAGAATATCCAACTCCGTGCGGGAGTCTGCTGCCTACTGACCGCAATATATAGACTAGGCAAGATACGGTGAACTTATAACAACCAATGCTCTGTTTACCCATAAAATTTCGCCTTTCTAGGTCGATGCTTAATTGAACAGTTTGTTTTCTTTATGAACAATGACCGTATGCAGTTAAATAAGAGGTCAAAAATTGTATGACGTCATTCAATTCTGCAGACCTCGTTGCCTTTGCGTTGTTCAAAAAGACATTTACTGTTCGACTGCTCTGGACCCTCTCCTAGGTGGCGAGGGATCGACTCGGTCGACTATTTTTTCTGATTCCACTTCTCCCCACTTCACGCGAACCAAAGTCACAGGCGATTAGATTGTCAAAAAGCTGCTCACACCGCCACCTATCTGTCTTGAATTGCTTCTGCTTGCAGAAGCCAGTTGTCGCAACATAAATGATTGGAGACGCCGCCCTCCTCCCCCCAGTACAAGCATTGGCAGTACCTTCAAACGATTCTAAATTTTAACTTTCGACGTGAGCGTGTGATTTCCGAGATCTTTGTTCTGCAGTACCTAGTGGTGACTGTATAACCTTGTTCTTACAGATGTCGATGTTCGAATTCCTGCAAAAATACGTAGTTTGCATGTGTGTCCTCTCTCCAGCCTTCTTTGGTCAGGTCAGCATCAGACGTGCCTCGAGGAAAAGAGTGAAACATTTTGGTACAGGTAGAACAGTGCACCTCTAAGTGCAACCTCGAACATGAAATTTCATGTGTACATGAGCACACAACTGCTCACTCTTGTGATTTTTCCACCCAACATTTTTAGAAGATCTTTTCTCCCTGGCACGCCTTAGTTCCATAAACAAAATCAGGCAGACAGCATCCTCTATCTCCGTGTCACTTGTAAATCAAGATTTCAACCAAACTTGTATGACTACTTATAAGCATTATTATTGTATATATAATACACCCGACAGGTATCGCTAACCTTGAACCATTGCATTATGCTCGATGTTTTAACTTCGCTCATGCACCAGGTCACACAGATTGTTTTTACTCTCAGTTGTGCCCTTGAGGGGCTATGACGCGTAGTCGGCGACCAGTGTATACCATCGATTTTTCACCTGAAGCGATCTAAGTCTCTACATTCACTCCTTCATTCGAAAATGCCGTAATCGTGTTATATGTCACTCACTTTGAGAGAATTACTTTTGCTTCTGCTGCAACAAGCCCCATATTTTTTAATAAAGTTATCGTTCTTTTATCTACTTGTGTTCCCCATATTCCCTCCCCCTACTTATGTGATTGATCTAATCACTGGTATGCTTTACTCGATCCTTTTCCCATATACCTGTACTGGCCTAACGAGAACTTATCGAAATCAAACGTATGCTTGCCAACGAAGTCTCAGAATCCTAGATATTGACTTGCTTGCACTTTCAGCCCTTTCCTGCAAGGCTACTGGAACCGGTTCTCTGTGCCCCCTCTGATCCCCCAATGCACACTTTTTCACCTCGGAGACGAATTTTAAAGGCTCGCCGCAGAATCCGCCTGCAGCCTCTGCCGAACCACAAACACCACCCCTCCTCGTCCAGTGACGAAGAGGGCTCGGCACTGCAGCCTGTCCAATCACGCCTCAGCCAAGCTGATGAGGTGGTTGCTGATAACAGTGAGCCCTTGGAGACACCATCCTCGTATAAGCGTGCCAGAATAGCCTCACCAGCTTCTGTTAATGGCTCGCCTTCAGATTCCAGCTGCGGTGCTGATGGTGGTTCCTACTCCTCGTCAACCTGCTCCGTTTGCTCCGACGAAGATAGCTCAGATGATGGTACTAGATGCTGCTGCGCTGATGCTTTTGACGCTGATTCCGTGCCAAGGTCGTCCGACCCAGAGTCTACCGCTCCAACCAGACAGCCAAATCACCCTAGCCCCAAATGCGAACGCAAGTAGTGTCCTGTTGCACTTACTCGCTGATGCAGACACTTTTCGCCCTTCTTTGCGACCTCATCCGTCAGTGCCTCCACTTCTTCTCCCTCACCTCTGCCCCTTCAGTGATTCTCCATGTGTGCGTTTACGAATGAGCGGATTTATTTTTTGCGCAAAAAGAGTAATGATAATTTGATGAGTTCACTTCTCTCCTTAGTGTGCACCTCTTCGTTTTTGCCGATTTCTAATCGGAGTCTTTCCCATTACTTTTTTTTATCCGTACTTAGGCAATGCCGTATCACTACATACGCTTGTATTGTTTTTTTGACCCCACTCTCACATTTTTAGTCGTGAGACTTAAAGCAATTATGCAGTCTGTACAAACTATGTAGGCTTCCATTTTCCCCTTATACTGTCTGCTTGTTCATTGTTCTTTTTCCCTGTCTGCTGTTTACCCTGTTTTTGTTTTCCATCCGGAATTTAGGTTTTTGTTCTGAACGCATCAGAAATCCGTATTATACGTGATATTGGTAACGTCTGCTGTTTTCACAGCTATAGTGGGGTTGTTGTATTTGTTTTGTGTTTGTTCTCGCTATCGATCTCATGTCGTGCTATTAGTCGAGGCTTCTACCGTATCTTTGAGGTACGTGAGACATTTGTTGCTCAAGCAACCCATGGTATGAACTGCGTGAGAGAGTTGGAGTAAATTAGACGCATCTGTTGATGTTTTTTGTCCAGTGACCAATACCTGTGGTGCCACAGCAGACGCGTCTTCGACCGCGTTCCCACCCGCCCTCAGGGCGGCCAAGGTCTGCTACACCAAACCTCCCTATGGTGGATCCATCTCTTCTCCTCTCCATCTGTTTTTTTTTATGACAGAGCAGCCCCTCTTGGCTATGCACCTCCGACTCCTCCTCGCCGCCGGGATCGAGGTCCACCCGGCGGAGTTCCGGATCCACCAAGGGCTACTTGCCTGCCTACCTGTGGTGCCAAATCCCAATATCCTTTACATAGCTCGTTGTCGCATACTTTCCAGACACGTGAAATTCAGAAGACAATTTTATTCTTAACGCGTGCAGGACAGTTCTGCTGCTGTTGCCAACGATGTTTAAAATATGTTGCATGCAGTTGTTGGCAGGGGGTTAGCGACTTGCGCTGCATCTACGGCACATTCCTCTTATGGGTCGGTTGTCATTAGCAAGACTGGTCGGGCGCAGGCGCCTGGTATGGCGTGAACCCACGCATAGACATGCCACGACACCCCTGGTCCACTTACGAAGGACCAGATTTTCATTCAACAAGAAAAGTGAACGGCTCCGGTCCCGACTGCATGGGAGTACCATAGGGGCCAGATTAAGAGGCAGCCTGACTCTCAGTCCACCAGTCGACCACTGCGCGCGAACATAGACTGGATCGACTGCGGCGGCAGAGTTATAATAATAATAATATGTTTATTATGCCAGTTTACAGGCAATTGTAAAGAGCTGGTCATGCACCTCTTGGGCGCCTTCCAACACCTCGAAGACCGGAAAAAACCTAAAACAAACTCCCTATGTTGCAGCCAGTATTGGTTTTGTTTCAGGTTTTGTGTTTTGTCAATACTGGGCGAGATAGGGAGTTTGTTTCAAGTGAAAAAAACTGCCTTCAAAGGTATGATACAAACGGAATAAATGTACAGTTGTAAGCTGAGTTAACTCGTCAGCAGGAGAAATGTTTCATATCGTTTAAAGACATTAGTTCGAGACGGAGAGGGTTGGCACAAGAACACGGTGTTCTCAGTCTTCCTTCAATGGTTGTCGGCAAAAGTTGCGCGCTATCGGCTGAAGGGTTAGTAGACTGCGGGCTGCTGCTTCAGCAGCATTATCTTCAGCATGAAGCCTGACGGGGTTCAAAGTCCAGGAACGCCATCAGAGTGAAAGAGAGATTCCACCGAGTCAGCACCCAAAATTCGTGAAAGTTGTCCTGAATGTAGAAAACTAGTTATAGCTCTCTTAAACATAGGTCGCTTTGTTGGGTTTTAATACTTTTGGACAACTTATTCCAGATTGATATGGCGTTTACTGAAAAGAATTGCCGGTACTTAACTGTACGTGCCATAGGAAGAAATAAAAATACGTCTCGATGACTGGCGCGTCGAGAGTGCTCAAGCTGCCTTATTGTACTAAGAGGATAAAAGGTTTGACCATTCAAAAGTTTTAACAGTAAAAATAGACCCATCTGCAATCTACGAAGTCACAGGGGATCCAGCTTTATAAGTTCGCACCTTTGTTGGTCGGCTAAGTTACGGTGTTTTCTGTAGTGAAAACTCTTCTAGTGAAGAAGTGCTGCACCGATTCTATTTTCTTCCGTTCACTAGTGTGCAGAAGACTGAATAGGGGCGAGCAGTATTCAAGACTAGGTCTCACGTACGTGTTATAAAGGCTAGTTCTAACCTTGATAGTCCTAAAATTTCTTAGGATAAATCCGGTGGTTCGGCGTGCTTTCGAGAATATCAGGGCACAGTGCTCTGACAAATTGAGACTTAGAGAAGGATATGCCCAAGTCTTTGATAACTCCTGGGACATTTAGTTCGTAGCCGTCAATGCTTAATTCTGGTTGATGATCGTCGCCAACAACCATAACGGAACATTTTTGACATGAAAGGGTGAGGTGCCATTTGCAACACCACTGGGCGAAGGCCTGAAGATCCTTTTTTATCAGCTCGAGCACGATGTTGCGATCTGCCGGTTTATATCGATAAGCGACTTTTAAATCATCAGCGTACATAAAGGGTCTACCATACTGAAAACAATCTGAAACGTCGTTGACAAAGAGGCATACGGCGGTGCCCATCACGATCATAAACTGCTTTCTCCACTATCCAGAGAAAGGATCATCGGGAATTTAGGATCCCTTCTTGAAGCTACCTTTATCTGACTCGTGTCCTTCGGAAACAGGACGCAGTCTTCACGGCTCTCGTTTCGCTGGTCATCAACCATCATCAGGGCCTTATATTTGGTCACATCTCAGACATCCCCAACGATGGTCTTGTAGATTTGACGGACTTTTGGATCTCATACGGCGTTGCCCATCATGATCATAAACTGGTGGGTTCCCTATGTTCTATTATGCCGCACCGGTTTGGGAACCCGAGTGTAGTGCCGGGAACCCGTCTATACCAGTAATGTTTCGTTAATACCTATTGTTTTGCCCCACGCTCAGCTTCGACTGAGTTTGCTTCCAAGCCCCTTTCCCCTACTAACAGAGGCAGTGGGTATCAGAATGCATAGTCAGAATATAGACAACGATGTGTTTTATCTGTGTGTGCCCTTGAATTTCACCTTCCGCATGACACTGCTATGTGACGGTCATTGAGGGTTTGCGTTGCGAGCTCCTTGGCAAAGCGGAACTTAGTTGTTCCTTGACTAGGTCGGTGAAAAACCTGCATTCATTCACTGCTATATTCATTTTTTTAATCTAACAAATTCACTTCTAAACAGTTATACTCGTCTTATAGCTCTAGACTAGGTCTCACGTCATTTGGCAGCCTTTCAAGCCATCGGTTTTACTGCACCGTGATAGCTTCAGGCACGTTAGATTGTTTATAGTGGAGAGTATGTGCTGTGAGTCAACTTCACTCCCAACCAATACACGATCAGAGCCGGTCAATTTTGTTGATGGACGTTTTGGCCGCATTAGTTGACAGCTAAGGAGTTCGTCTGTGCGTGCCACAAGCACGATCTGCTCCCCTTCACACGCACAACACCAGCATTTCACAGCTGGAGTAGGCTGCTGGTAAGAGTGCAATAGAGGCTTCTTGGAGAAAGAGCAGAATTCGCACTTGCATGCGAGTTGTTCATTCCTTCCTTGTGGTAGGTGATGAGGGACCGGGATTTGGGTGTTGTATGCCTTGGTGACGATACATGTAGTTATAGAGTTTGGTCGGTAGTGTTTCGCCACAGGCTTTTGTGGCTGCCCATATGTCTATGAAGACCTATACTGTGACTGAATGTGCGAAAGTAGTTGAGGCGGGTGCGCTTGGTGTGTGCTGGTGCTGCAGCACTTGCGATGGATCCCCAAGTGACCGACTAGGTCAATACGATATGTGCACGTGCGATGACCAAGTGGACAAGATAAGTTATAAGTCATTGAGTCGGTTGAAGTGATAATACTGTCGGCGTTCGCTAGGTTGGTGGAGCGGCGGGGGAGTTGGTAATGTTGAAGATGGAGAGTTGTCGGGTGTGCTTCCTGTGACGATATTGTGGTGAATCCCGCTGTCGTGGATGAGCGCGTGGCCTAATATAATCCGGTGGTAAGTTAACGTGTGATGGATTCGCTTGTTTGTGGAGTTAACAAGCCATGGGGACTGGTTGGGATCGAGACCATATCGCTATTTGTGGGGATGACAGTGGTGAGGGCAGCTGTCGACGGGGCACTAGCGTTGGAGTTGTGGGGTTTTCGACTTTGCCTGCGGTGGCGGGATACTTAGCATGTGATCACCAATAAATATAGTGATAGGTGATTCCGTTCACGCGGTGGGAGTTGGTGCAGGGATGAAGAATAGGGGCGTTTGCGGAGACAGCAGATAGAGTAGTCCGGTTGTTGTTGCTGTATTGGGACAGAAGGAGACCGACGAAGCTAATCGGTGCGCAGAATATTCACTGGCAGCATTGACACATAGGAGATTAGGTATTTATGGTGTAGGTCGGAGGCGCTGGAATCTTCGGAGTCGCTCTTTTGGCCTTTGTGGCGGCGATCGTGTTGGTCTCATAGGTTGTTGGTCCTGTCTTAACGACTTTTCCAGACCGGTCAGTCATGCGTAAGGTCCTCTCAGGTCTTTGGGCTGATTAGCAGAGAGCTCATAAATATGTCCCTGTGATTGCTTGCTCAATGGTAGTTGCTATACTTTGACCATTTATAATAATGCATACCTAACTTTGGCTGTATCTCGTTGTTTCCTTCCTCTGAATTCGGACAGTGTCCTCTCTGTTACTTACTAACTCAAGGCACACAGCGGTTCGAACATCATCGAGTGTAGAGTGTTTACCAATACAGCGTTGATCCTATTTATGTTGTGATTTGGGCATCAACTGGGGTCGTCATTATGGTATATATTTTAACCTAAATGTTTACTACTCGTCACCTATTAGCAATTTATGCCTATTACGCTGTTATACCACTGTTATTGATGGATTACACTCCAACTATTAATATGATCTTTCGAAATGAATCCCAAAAGCTTAATTTAGACGGATTTATGCCAACTTAGCGATAATTATAAACCACCAGTTTTAAAGCTGGAAAGATTGGGAAGCTTAAGGACCCACTGATCAGCCGGACGTCTGGCAGTTGTGGTATGCACTGACATCCTATCAGTTAGACGGGTGTCTAAGCTTTTGGTCAGTACCTGTAGGGTCACTATGATGTGCGATTCGACCTGTAAAATTCCGCTTAATCAACTGCCCATAAAATGTAAATAGTTCTTACAGGGGAGGCCTCTTAAAGAGGAAGTGCAGTAACATGCAGCGTTAATTGTAACGTTATTGAATTTCTGATTTAAAAACTCGGACTGTAAGAACATATTTTATTGGAACCAAAACGCGTAGAAAGACAAGCGGGATTTGAAAATATGAACTCGAAATAGTTTCGAATACAATATCCTAGAATCTAATTGCACGAATTCAGTACTCGAATGTTAAGATGTAGCGGCTCGGTAGCCCTATTACCTTCTAACGCGTCAGGTCACACACGAAGTCACGTGATGGTAGCCGGTCGCCCGCCCCCGTGGACCGCAGCCTGCGTCAACGCTCGATCCGCCATGACGACCAACGCGCGCACACACCGACGCTCAACCTTTGGGCTCACACAACTGCAGTGCACTCCAGCCCGGTCTGGTTCAAAACCTCCCTCGGTCTGATCAATCACCTTCCGGGCGGACTAAGTCAAAGACCGCTCTTGGTCGCCACTGGAATGACAGCCGCCATGCTAAGACTTCGGACACTGTCCCGTGTGGGCGAAGACCTACGCTCGTTTGATAGTTGATAAATTCCTACCTATTCTCCGTTCCTTCTGTACAGAATACACTCTTCCCACCACTCTGGCCTCCCACCGTCTTCTCTTCTCCTAAGGAACTGAGCCTAAAGATCTTAGTGAGAAGGGTTTTCTCTATTAGCCTTTATTATCCGATAGGCTTGTCGTTGGTGAACTTTTAGTTATTAAGACACCGGATACGGCGTCATATGTCTTATACACTCGCACAGCGGTATAAGGACCTAGCAAGAAAAAAGCAGGAGTCATAGCAGAAACAAACAATTTGAAGCTAGTTCAAAAAACCTCACCTCAGCTCATAATCTCATATTCCCCAACTATTATAGTAAATTGGAAAACATAGGATGCATGTCATACTTCTGAACTATCAATACTGAAACAGGAATTGACTAAGCCAAGCGGTGAGACCGAGGCCAAACCTTTATCTGGCCTATCTTACTAATACAGGAAGCTCACTGCGTACTATATCCACACAGATGCACGAAAATCAAGCTAAACCCTAAGTGAGTAAAAACTGGGCTCCCATTTAGTGGGCTTCCCAAATGAACTTGCATTACAATTTACTCTGTTGCCATACATAGGTACGACAACTATTATTAACCACCCAAGCATTCACATACTACATCCAACAGCAGTTCCTAGTTCTCCTAGCCGAAAATCCAGTTGACATGAATCTCAGCGATGACTCAAATCAGCATCTACTCTGACAATACACTCGACAGGTATAGTTCAGTACTACTAGCGCTCTTAGCAGTCAGATACTATTACCGTATAAGAAATACCATCTTGGCATGAATAGCTAATTCCTGAACGTGCCGTGGCCCAAGTTGGACAAGATTGGGGGGATAAATGCCTCCCCCTCACTCCGCCACAGCCACTGCCGTCATTCCGCGAGTGCAGGAAGCCAAAGTTGCATAGCCTACCCCCAAGCGGGGTACATATGGTTAAACGACTACCCACCCCCCCCCCCCCCCCGCTGCGCCGAGGTCTACAGGGAACAGGTATATAAGAAGAATCAGGTCACTCAAAGCTTCACTTCGCCTTTGCAGGTTGAAACTTTACTTCCAGCTCTCACTTACGGCTCCGGCATCACACGATCCACCTGGAATCCTATAGACAACTTTTTTCCTGTCTAAATAGTTCACCCTATCCTTAGGATGTACCAATTGGGTGCGTAGTGTGGTTTGGGTTTATGGGCCGCCCGGATGTGACGCTTCCTCAAATGGCGGAATAACTGGCATCACTGAGGGCACGGGAGTCAAGTGGGCCAGCTGTGTCACACAGCTCCCTTGAGGGGGGGGACATGACATGACACGACATCTCCAAGCTACGGTTGCGCAAGCCACGGCAATCATAATCACCATACGCGGACAGCTTATAGACGATTACAATTTATATCGCCAGATGACAGTCTTGACACCGAGGCCCGTTGTTACGACTATAAGTTTTCCTGATGACAGTCGTATCTGCCTCGCGGACGTGCATTCTCACCGGATGTCTAACAAATCAGCCCGGATGAAAGCTTTGGACGCGTGTAAGCTCATTTCTTTTAAATTGTTTGATTTTAGCTTAGTTCTCCTAACAGCAGCATTAAAATTGCTTTATTAGCCACACATGATTCCAGTCTACCGTACCATAAACTCTAATTGGCTGTTACTTCATTACCAAGTTTTTACACTAATGTACCCCTTAATGCATGCTGTCGAGTCTCTTAGTTTCGACTTGCTTAGCTTTCATAGTGCAGTCGAGTCCTTAAAGCTCAGTCCAAGCTTTCTAGCCTATTGCAGTCTCAGCAACACTGTTGTCTTCCATTACCGGTACTTGTAGCCCACCTATTTAGAAAGATGGTGGTCTGACCTCCGACAAATGGTAGCGTCAGAGCTAGCGCAAGTTCTACTAAACTTATTACTGGCATGTGGAGATAGGAGCCCAGAGCTGACTTTAATCACTACTCTACAGACGCTTTGTTACTGTCCAAATGCTAATCACTATTACATCCCACAGATTGGGAGTGCATACTGGGTGCGACTCCTAAAAAAGTACACACAGACAGTACTAATAGCATACTGAGTACTGACCGTACTTGAACTAGCACTTCTACCATAGACATGTAACTATATCGGCATCTTCCTAGTGCTTACAGTTCCATGGATAGGGATGAAAATGCGGAAACCATGACAAACACAGCCTTTCTGATGACCCCAAGCATGTACTTACCCGAAATAGCTAAACCCAAAGTCACACACCTTGTCGAGACCAATGGGATATGAGCTATAGCGTTGGCTTAATCAGCGTCACCTCTAATAAATGATGGCGTCAGTGCCAGCACCAGTACTTCTAGTCATGAGTCCAGTGCTAACCTTAATCAGCGTCACTTCTGACTTGCACAACAGTCAGTACCAGTATCAACAAGTATTATCACTAAGCTACACCCTAGTGCGTAGTATTAGAAGAAAGCAGTACCAGTCCTGGTTTACCTAAGTCTGACCAGACACCTACTATAGGTGAGTGAGGATAGATAGCACAGTAGCACCCGTGCAAAGTCCAAGTTAGCTAAGACGACGAAAACACAATACAAAACTTCGGAGTCATAGATCCGCCCTCTCAAAGGGGGATATAATTTTATCGCTATCAACCGCTCCTTTTTTAGGTCTGCTTGCATTTCTCTAACCGCTGGCTGGAACTCTAAACTACTTAGTTTTCGCGAAGAAGCTACAAGTGCACGACCAGCAGTGACCATCAACTGCCACTTCTAACTTCTCGCTGCTGCCACCGGGAAAGTTTGGAAAACAAAAAAAAATGTGTTAGGCTGTAGCATTAGAAATCGAAGTACAGAGAATGCTGGGGGACCTTCTGACGAACCGAATCATTCGCAGTTGTGCCACGCAGAGGCCGAATACCGGCAAGAAGCACGTCCGGGCTTTTAGCTAGTACCTACGATGCCAGCATGGCAAGTAGTTACCTAGGTTATAGAACTGCCTACCTACAGTGGCTGGTGGACTTCGGACCAAATATTTACATCAAATTTTGGTCTGCGTCAGAAGGCCCTTAAATGTATTGATCTTCTACGAGTTCAAAATCGACATTCGAGGAAATTAAAAAAAGCTGCAAATAGAAAAGTAGAGTATCTATTAGAAAGCGCACTGATAATGCTTTTGGAAACACTGATGATGAAACGCGCATCTGGGCTTTTAGCTAGTAACTGTCCTGCAAGTAGACTAAATAATTACACTAAGACCTTCTTCCTTTCGGTGGTCTGTTTTTCTTAAACCCTCAACTGAGCAAACTTCAACAGTTTTAAATGGAATCAAGACGTCATTCAATGGGTCGATCCACAAATTATCTTCGTTTGTCGACGATGGTGTGTGCGCGGCCCAGAACCGGAAACGAACATGAACAGTTCCATTCGTCATCCGGTAATGGCACATTTCCTAATACAGTAGTCGCCGGCTATTAAGCACACCTCGGGCCCAGACCCAATTGGGCTTAATAAACGGCGGGTGCATTAAACGGAGAGTCCTAGTTCTTGATTAGCAAACGCAGGATAGGCACTATACATTACATACGTACTGTAGTATGTGTAGAGCTTGGTTACGTACAAGAAAAGAATGGTATGTGTCTGTGTTTTCGAGACCTAGGGAGGCTAGCCAGACGACCTTGGTATGCTTTGGGGTCACGCCTGTCGGCATCGTCTAGCGTGAGCCTGAACGCGTTGTTCCCTTTTTGTGTGTGTGTGTGTGTCCTCAGCGCTGCGGTTCGGGTGCGTTAGCCTTTTGCGCCTGCGGCTTTCTGGTGTTAGGGATTTGTCCTTTTCACCCCTCATGTCTGCTGCTGTCCGAAAAGGGTGTCGCCAAATTTAATTTGAAAAATGAAAGCAAATCACATCCGGCAAATTGGGCTTTGTAGCCGGTGACTGGGCTTATAGTCGGTGGATTTTGCTACGCAAAATTCCGTCCCAAGCTGATGTGGGCTTAATATGCGGCTGGGCTTATTAGCCGTGGGCTTAATAGCCGGCGACTACTGTACTACGGTCAACACTACTCTCGATCATTTGCTCATACGGTTTGTGCTAAGAGTTATTTTCCGAGCGCTTTATGCTTCTGTCAGGTTGGGCCAGACTGACTATAGATGTCCTTTTTACCATTGAGTTATAACAATAAACTACTTTTATATTTTCAGGGACCCGACTTTCCCTTTCTTTCGTTAATTTCCACCAATAATAGGTCGATTTTCGCTTTTCGTTAACTTTCGCCAATGTAAGATTGAATTTTCTTCAATCAGCATCAGTATCCTACGCAACAGGAGTTTATGTTGATTGAATTGGATTCTATTTCAGTATATTGAACTAAAAATATAATTTTATTGAATTGAATATTTTTGATAATTTCCACCACAATTAAATATTCATTTACACTCAATAACCGCAAATTAAACGTTTGAACACAAACTACGTTAGGCAGTTGGGTAGGGGGAATCTATATTAGGAGTGCCCCATAAGACCTTTTTGCCTCAGGTTAAAATTCAGATAGGGACTGATCCCTTCCTAGACCGGTGTTTTGGGGCTAAGTCTGAAAATAGAGAGAATTGTCTAACGAAATAAAGGATGTGCCTATCTTTCGATTGATCCAATACATTTAGATATCTTCATCACAGTTCATGCTATCGGCAACGTTGGTGATTGCGTCTGGCAGAAACCACCCAGGATGATGGAAGTCGACGAAGACTTTGTGTGCCGAAACTGTGTTTGTGAGTCTGAAAAAGTACAGTAGATTGCCTAACTGCTCAAGTATTAATTTGGGTTTATGATCAAGGGCAGGGACAAAGGCGAACTTAGTTTTGTAGGCAAGGAAAAATTATGTTTAGGTTTACAACTGTACTTGCGATTTGAATTAAGTTTTGGGTACGACTACTGGTGAGGATCAAAGAAAGGGCTGCTGGAAGGAACTGGCGAGTATTTTAGGCAAGCGTAGTTGATTCGCAATCATAAGATGGAGGAATTGAGACTATAATTTTATTATGATGACTCGACGCAAATCCTCTTCTGCAATGAGTTTCTTCGCGATGAGGGTTTTCTGGTTGGACTGCTATCTTCTCAAGCTTATAGTTAAACAAATGGATTTGGATATGGGAGAACCAATCGCTCAACAAAGAGATTTGACGTTCACCTTGGTAACGTGGCCTAGGGGATGCAGGTGGAACGACGCTTACTCAAGGAGTGACTTTTGGTAGGGCTTTCTTGTGAGGCTGCCTAATGGCAAGAGGAGTTGCTCTAATAGTCCTCTTGGTCTACGGGCTTTCTTTATAGATCAATAGGATTTGCTCTAGTAGTTATTTTTGGTACGTGGGCTTGCTTTTTGATCGTTAATTTCTTTCTATTTGTGCATTTTTCACGCACCCAAAAGGCCCCTGGTTTACGACATCCCTTTAATTACTTCTTACCACGAATTCCTTAGGAAACTTGGGCGGGATAACTTTTTTCATACGGCCTCACAAGAAAGCCCTACCTGAATTTCTTTGAACAGAGTCCTATCTTACAATGCTTATAAAACCCGCAAATAATAAAACAGTTGATACTGCAGTGGCTTACCTATCTTATGAAACATCACCGGAAATTTTGAAATCTGTTCTTGAATGGAACAAAATACTTAAGTAGAGTTATAATATTAATTATCTTACAGCTGAATTTGAAAAAAACATCAGTCAGGAAAGGATGCCGGCTCTTGATTGAGCTTTTTTGTCATTGCCTGCAAGAGATTGTATAGTGTAAATAAATAATTACTTGAGTAATATGCATTTTTTCTTACTTATTTTAATGCGCTTAGAAATTTAAGTATATTTTATAGAGAAAATGCACAAAAAAATTATTTTTGTGCTCGTTTGGTAATCAAATATACCTTCTTCCAATTTTATAGGTGAAGACATGGTTTCGTTCGGATTTAGAAAATTTTCTAAATTGCTGAATAATTTTGAACTATTCCGGAAATCGCTCTCGAATTCAAGGTCAGTCAGCGGATTTGAAAAAAATAGGCTTATGACTTTGTGCCCCCTATTTTCACATCAAAATCCCAAGAAGTAGGAACAGTGTGCTGCAGCATATGGATTTAAATTCAGTGTTTGAATTTTCTCCCAGATTAGGACACTAAAATTGCCTTGGGTATGTTATTTCACGGTTTCACGACCCGGTTAGAGAAAAGATATCTCCTCACATCCAGTCGTCCTTGGGGCACATGCATTTTGAAAGGATGTCCCCAAAGCTAAGTTGTAGGGGCGAATTGGAACAAGTCGTCACAGAGCAGGTGGTAAATGTGTGCGTTATGTGTGATAATCAGACAAAAAATGAATAAAAGTCGTTTTACTGAACATAAGTGTGGGTGAAAAGGTTGGTAAAAAGACCAAAAATACTGGGGAAGCATATAGACCACGAAAACTATCAAATCAATTCCTGTTGGTCAACATAATCAAAAAATATTTGGATGGGCAACAATTCGACCTTGTGAAAGTCCACAAGTAGTTTTTATTATAAGCATCTTCCCCCAGAAGACCCTACTATAAATCCCCACTATTCTACCTAAGGAAAAGTACATATTTCCCCACGGTATAAGAAATAGGTCACATAATTCCCTTAAAATTTTACACTTTGTATGAATCAGGTTGTAAAGTTCATAGACAGAAAGCGGCTTGGATGACAGTTATATTTAGGGTCCACTAGAGCTTTTTTCACATAACCGTCTACCTACTTCGCAGCAATAGGCATGCTTTGTTTTGCTACTTTGGCATCGTCTCTTTCCCAAGTATGAAACAGTTCTTTTTATTTCGTTTATTTTTAGTGAATTTACTCTGTGTGTTAGGACTTTCTTTTGAGGTCCTATTCGCCTTTGACTCATATTACTAACCTACTTGTACATTTGCGATAGCCCGAATTTCCAATTTTCATTAAATTCTACCCATACAGCGTCAAATTTATTTTTTCGTTGAATTCTGCCAATATAAGGTCGAATTACCATCAACAAGCATCAGTTAGCTTAGCACCAGGAGTTAATGTTGATGAAGTTGATTCTGTTCAGCTCATTAAAACAATCATATATGGCTTTAATTTGAGAGAACGTGCCCAGCGCCGAAATGGCGTAAAACAATGAAGGGCCTGGTCTCGCGAATACCCATAGCAATAGCAATGAAACCCATGCGGGTAAAGCATCTACACCTGCCAGTCAGAGGTTGAGGCCTACAGTAGAAAAGGTGTCTACAACTGTAACAAAAAGGAAATAGGCCTGAAGATACTACAGGTACGCTACAACCACGATCTTTCAAAATTTTGCTGGAAAACAAGGAACATGTCAAGGTGATTCTCCCAAAAAACCCTCGTCACTCTCATAAAGAGCTTTTATAACCCGACTTCTCCCCAGTGGAACGGCTGAAATGCCGGGAACTTATCTGAGAATTACAATCTAGAGTAAAGAATGGCGAGACAAGTCTGGTAATCTCCAACGGGAAGATAGTTCAAAAGCATATGAGGTTCACGAACCAGCCCGTAATACTATGAACGACAGCCAGAACTTTACCAACACAGCCGAATTCCAACAAACAATGCAACTTAAATGTATGTACACCAAAACCCAAAGCCCGCTTTCTAACTTAGACGAATTTAGGATCCACGGATGCCAAGTAGTGCCAAATGTTATCTCTAAAACAGAAATGTGACTGTTAACGAAGATAGACGATCAGGAAGTTGCTCTCTCCGGTTTTCATTTGTTCCGAAAAGATAGGGCCGGGCGTCAAGGTGGGAGTGTGTTCACTTTTGTTCGACATGACTTGCTCGTGTCAGGCAAAACTGAAAAACTTGCTTGCAATGTACAGGCCAAATAGCTCACCGTTAGAACGCCAGGGTCACAAGTCCTTGAACTCATGATGGTTTATCGTTCGCCATTGAGAAACCCACAGTCAGACACTACTTTAGTAAAGGATGTCGAAGCATTTGCTATGAGATCCGATGTTATGATTATTGGCGACTTTAACGCTCCACATAACAACTGCAATCTGAGTTCTGCGCCCAGCTCAGAAGTAACCTTTGGTTGCCGAATCCTACGCACAGCAAAGAAATCCTTCCTAACGCAGCACGTTTTATATCCGATAAAACTACAGGAAGGGCAACAGGCCAATTGCTTGGACCTTGTACTCACAAAAGCGTCTGACCGCGTAGATATCGTAAATTGCTTACATCCTCTTGGCAAAAGTGACCACGTAGTACTGCAGTGGGATTATTCACTCGTCTCTGTGCCTGATCGTAGCACACGTGGCGCGGAGATTTTACACAGATGAATACCACAGTGCGCAGGATACAGTGGAAAGAAACATTAACCGGATGCGTTCTCGGGAATGAGTCGGCGTTTAACGCCGTATTTCTTTGGAATATTATCGAAGTTCGCTTTATCCCGGGAACGAAAGTTACAACCAGGTCCCGGTGGCTAGCAACATCACTGAAGGCAGAGGTTAAACGCAAACGAAGGATGTGGCAAACCTATCTCAGAAAGAAGACCCCGAGTCACACAATAATTATGAGGCGCAGATAAATAGGATAAATGGTCTTGCACAAAAAAACACCGAAGTTTCGAGCGTGAACTAATAGACCCTGCAGTAGGAAACCCAAAACATTTCTACAGCTACGTTAGACAATGCACTCGAAATAGTCACCCCATTTCTTTGCTAAAAACAGATGATGGTGTAGAACTTTGCAAGAACAACCAAAAGGCTGAAAACCTATCCCGCCTCTTTCAGTCAGTTATTACGAGAGAGAGAGAGGCCGAGCTAACTGCCATCACCTTCAATGTAGATGACATTCCATCCATTGGCTCAGTTGCCTTCACGGAAGATACTGTTATGTGAAAACTTCTACAGCTCCAAGAAACGAAGTCGTCAGGTCTGGATGGAATACGTGCAAAGCTATTGAAAGAGCTAGCCGTAGCTTTGACAGAACCCCCGCACTTACTGTTCCGAGCTTCCCTTATTACGGACCAATTGCCACCCGATTAGAAAACAGTGTGGATCTCACTCATTCGTAACAATGGGGGTCAGGCGTCTGCAAACAACTACAAACCAGTCAGTCTCTTTTAAATATCTAGCAAACTAATGGAGGGAATAATCAAAATCGAGCTGGTGCAATTTTCTGAGCATCATTGACTCCTTTCTGACAAGTAGCACGGATTGCGCAGACGAAGGTCTCGCTTGACAAATTTGCTTTGTTTTATGAAGCGGTCTTTGTCAAGGTCTTTGGCATTTTCGTGCGACTCCAATTTGAATTTGATATCCATGCCTAAATACCTTTGACAGTCAAAGACGTTTAAACCCTTTAGAGGGTTCAACGACGTGCACCCAAGCTCGTACGACGCCAGGGCTACCTGCCATACGAGACATGTTTGTCCAATCTTGACTAGACTCCCCTGGAATTGAAGTAGCTACGCGACGACGTTATAATAATAATAAGGTTTATTGGTAAGACACCTCTTGGGCACCGTAAAAAATATACAGGCATTTCACATTCTGCGGGATAAGGATTGTTGCTTCGCATTCAAAGATTTCTTTGAGCTGGCTATTACCACTAGGTTGCGAGGACACCCTCTCAAATTACGTGTGACTGGGGCAATACTGGAAAAAACAGAAAGAGATCGGAGTAGAATTACACAATAAAATAAGATTCTCCTTCGCTAAGAGGGTAATTCAGATATGGAATGCACTGCCTGCGGAAGTTGTCATTTCTTCATCTGCGGACATCTTTAAGATGAATTTTGATCAGCCAAGCCTTACGTACTACCACGTTTTTTGAAACTACCATCAGCTCACCTGAAACCAAGCATTCACATGCTACAAATATGCTACTAGCTATTTTGCAGTAATATTATTGTTTACTAAAAATATTTCCCATAATACATAGCCCAATTACCTCGCGCTGCCTCCTTGTATAAGATCACGTTGGCGGTCGCCCCTCTCGTACCAATGACCCTATGATACGCGACATTGTAACATTCTTCCTCATATCGACCTGGAACCGACCGTGGCGGGTTACTCTGTTCTCGTCACCTTATCGGCAGACGCGGCAAACAGCAAGGGCGTACCATGTTTATATCTCCGGCCTTCCGGAATGTTCTCGTGACTCTGCGGTCTCCTCTTGGTGTGACCTTTTGGCTAAAGATATAAATCGCGATCGGTTCCCCCTGGCTTGTCGCAGAAATTTTCAGCAGCTTGCAAGTCCTATTTTGCGCACACTTTCCGCAAACGAGCGACAGCTTTTTCTCCTTAAAGTACCTCAAATGGCATTCCAATTTCTAGAATTTCTGAGCCATTCCTGAGGCCTTTTTCACTGTTTGCTCCTTTTGCTCTGTTATACCTGCTGGCTCCTGTTAGCGGACATCACAAAATTTAATTGCGTTAATTAGAAGAAATGGGTAGCCATTTACAAATATATAAAAGACCTCGTAAAATATTCTGCTGTACCGATGCATTTCTTCACTACTGTGTACTGATAGGGAGTTCAAAGGCATTTGACTATACTCGCTTTCAACACAATTAATATTCAATTGCACTCGTTAGCAAAGATTTAAATGTTTAACAATCGATTCTGTAAGACTGCTGGGCGGGGGAGTATATATTTCGGCGACCCTACAATACAGTTTTGCCTTTTTTGTTTACTCTTGTTTGGCTTTTCGGCGACATGCGGTTGCCGTTTGGCTTAAAAGCTAATAAGAAATGGAAAAAAGGCAACATAGACGAAGATTTGATATAGAGTTATTGTAGCAAATACCCTTAAGATGGCCTCAATTTTTGTTCATTTTGCACTATATTAAAGATGGCGGCGTACCGTGTCACGACTTGGTTATTTCAAGCGGACATAATCCTATTGGCTAACTGATCGGCTATTTTATGTCGGCGAGTTTATGCTATTGGCTATTGTATAAATTAAGCATTCCCATTGGCTTATCTTCTATAATATAGACTTAATCCTGCTGTCGCTTACTATATATAGACGGCCCTATGGAAGGTTGATCATCTCTCTCGGCAGCCGCCTCCAAACGCCTCCCAGAAGTAATCTCCGGCCAGGACCAGGACCAGGACAGTCAATCATCCCAGCCAAAGGACGACTTTACTGATTGTTCCGATTGTTGTAGCCAGGACTAATAAATTAGTCCTTCAAATAGTAGTAAAGCTTAAGAGTAGCAGTCTTTGTTTAAACGGTCTTGTTCTTCTTTGGGTTCGGTTCGGTCATTTTCATCTAGTAATCGCATTCGTTGTTCTGTTTCGGGTTATAGTCGCACGAGATCGCCCGTCAGTCGTCTCGGTTTGTTACATTATCGACTGTATTCAGTTGCGCTCTATTGGACTCCCTTGCTTCCTATTGGTTTATTTTATCACTCATTTGCCAAATCGCTCGCAAACTTTGGTTATTTGAATGGTTATTCCTACTATTTTACTTCTTTATATGCTCTACTTTTTAATTATTTTTTTATTTCTCTGATATTCTCCACCCATTTAACCCCTATTACCAAGGACGGGATTTTTGCGTGCTGTTGTGGACCCGAAATGTAATATTAATGAAGATTTTTCAGAAGTCGAAAATCTGATATACCTAGCATATTTTTGGATGATAGGACTTTGTCTGTAAATAATGATAAAAAACTACGGAAAACTCTATCGGGTCCGATTTCCGCCTATCAAAAATATTGTTTAGGTATGCTAAGCAATATGAAATGTTCTTATATTTTTATCGGTCTATGGGAAAATTTTGCTGACCAATAGAGGTTCATATCTGTCAATTTTATTAATAATGCATGCTCTTCCCTCATATTTTCAGTTCAGTAAATAATTTCAAATGGTCTGCTTCTCCCCATTTTACACTTACCATGCATTAAATACGCCTTACTTAACCATTGCAACTTATGCCGCGATTTCCGCAAAAAAAGTTGCCAATAGGCGGCCTCAAATGAAATCTATTCTTTTGGATTGCATCAAGTGACAATTAAGCTGAGTAACCTTTCAAACTAAAAATACGTCTCAGAAGTTTGGTTAAAATAACATGAGTTGCGCACTCCGCTGTTTATTTGCCTATGACACGGATTGTCTTAGTGATTGCACTTTCTGGATACCTCGCTTGTGAATTAAAAGCAATTTAACACTGAGGGACAAAAAATGAGGATGTCAAGTCTCCTCTTTTTGTGGGTTTAATATTATCCTCAGCTCACAGTTCATCATAGGGAGTAACATAACCAACGCATTTTCCATGAACCTGTGTAACTATTTCTTCGACTTAAATATTGCATTTTGTTGTTTATATACAACCCACAACACACAGGCTGAGATTTTCCTGACATAAAGAAAGTGAATAAAAAATGTTGGCAGAGGATTTTCTAAAGCTGATTTGAACTGAATTCATGAGTATTGGGAGAAGTAATCTAATGTCCTGCATTCGCTAAAACCTATACAAGAAACCCCGAGAGCGCAGCCGAGCCCCATGGATGGCCTTGGCCAGAGTTGATACAAATATTACTGAAACAGAAGCAATAATTGTATTTAGGGTTTGTCGGTTCAGAAAACCTGCTTTGTTGCTTTGCAATGAGCCTGATAATTCGAAAAAAGTCGAAATCTAAAGTTTCAAATTAACGGTTCGGTAGATGGACCTGTCTATTTCGCCCACCTTCCAGCATCACCAATAAATACATTGTATAAAATTTATGTATGATGATTCCCTAGGAGAAATTGCAAAATAATTTGAATAATCCTATCGGTTATTTAGTGGTAGGGTGAAACGCATATTTCTTTACTATATTCTGGCGTTGATCAGCCCTTTCAAATTGCTTATGATGCTGATCGGAAAGTTCGCCTGTTGTGAAACGGAACATGACAACTGAGCTTGCCACGCGATAATTGTGTAAAACTATCCATCAGCTAAAGTGTAATCTGACCAGAAAGCTGATCTGCTTTCTCTATTTATAGTAATTGTCAGCACATTCAGACCTCACCGAATAAAGTACTTCGTATTCAGCATGCCTTGAAGCAAATACTCACATCGTAGTTTGGGGTTCATAAATAATACGGCTCTTTGCTTGCTGGAATGCTGGATTTAGCGGATTCAGATTTCGGACGCTTTAGTGGACTCCAGTGCCAGAGATAAAGGTGCGAACAAAAGCCTAAATAACTCCTTCTTTGCAGTCACTATAGGCTTTATTTTTATTTTATGCTTGTAATATGTGTCAGCGCCAGATCGATTAATGGATTGACGGAGTTCTTATCGGGGGTCCAGCTTGTCTTGTTGCTGGTGTGGACGATTAAATAAACGGCTCCACATACCGTTTTATAGACGGCTTTTTCCCTTGCATGCGCGCAGTCTATCCTGTGTAGTTTAAGAACAGTTTTGGACGAGGATGGGATTCTCTTCACCCGATAACTCAGTGTTCACGCATAAACAAACATAAGGTTGACGTTAACGATTAAAGGCTTAGCCATGAAGGTAATCAGGCACCCCAGAAAGAGACAAGCCGGGAAATTTTTGAGTCATGGTCATTCTACAAGAATGGATTCAATTCATGTACCCCTCTGGTGACGACATACAGAGCCCTGTGCAGTCACATCAGGGCTGGTGTCACAGAGTTTTAATCGGCCCTTGCCCCCCATAATGGGTGCTGAATATTTATCGCCCATTATATGTCTAACGATGAATTCCGGTATGATTTATTAACCTCAAACGAAAAAACCGTAATTTAAGCGATTGAAGGGTCCTATCCTCCTTGTCCTTTACTCATGCAACGTGTTCGAATTCCGTAAAATGCTAAATTTGCATACCAATGGTTAATTTTCTTTTCTAATTGGACTGATCTCCATAAATGGGATAGCAGGTTGTTCGCAACCGTAAGATTTTATCCCAGAAAACAGGTATTAACACATTTACTGTACGATCTCAGTGACTCGACAGGGAAAAATTCAAAACTTGACGTTGGCGGCAATTTATATTTCGTCACTTTCTTTTGGCAATCTAGTGCCCACTTCGAGTTTTATTTCCACGTATATTTCTGCAAAAACGAAACAAACCCTCCTAGACTTTATTTGTAGCATAAATACCAATTAGTACGAAAACTTTGAAAATAAGTCACCTCCCGTGCTTCAAATTCATCAGTAAACTGGCGACTTTTGGAAATCGAGTGGCTGTGGGTAATTGGGATTCGGACGACGATGGGTCGGTGTGTGCCTTGCACTTTAGTGGTTCTGACTGTAGTTAAAGTGGTATGTGGTTTCGTGTTTTTGTACTATTTAGAAGGCTTCTGCGATCGTCCGGATTGTTTTTGATGCCCTTGGTAGTATGTGGCTACCGTTATCAGTAAATTTATTGGATCTCTTGCTCTCGCTCCTGGCTGTACATGGTATAGTGTCTAAGAAAATGTGGCCTTTTGCTCTGGTAAGGGTGATAATTTTAGTTACTTATTTGTTCAGTGGATCCCATGGTCGATAATTTGGATTATGTGGAATTTTATCGTTTGTCTAGCATATCAAAATGTACTCAATCTAAACTTGGTAAGTTATGTTCAAGGTGCTTATTTTTACTTTTTATATTGCCATTCACATCGTTTATCATGCATGCTTTACGCCTGTGTTCTAACTTCATTCCTGCCAAAGGCAGCTAATTTAATATAAATTAGGTCAGCTGCCACTAGACTTCTTTCCTGCAGTGCTGTATTTCAAAAGCTGTAGCATTTGTATACCGCTAATAAACTTTTCATAAGTCGGTTGTCAAAGTAAAGGACGTGTTTTGTGAACCGCTTCCATCACACGTAATACCTATTGACGTCTAAGCGTATTTATCCTTCTGTACCGGTTCTTGTCGTCGCGTGATATCTACATTTCACAGTGCTTTACTATCACATCCTCGCCTTGGTTATTAGCGTAATTTGCCTTATTCAACCAAACCTCCTGTTCCTTTAATCTTCGAACTTTCCGTTCGCCTATACTGTTTGTAATGCATCCTTTCGGATCGCTTTTTAACGGTTTGCGCACATTGCATACGACAATCAGAACAGCGTTTTAAAGCTGTCTTTGGCATTCATTCTTCTTGTCAGTTTTAGGCTGTATTATTTGCTGCTAGAATTGGCCTGGTTCGACTGTTAGGAGCAGGATTCGGTACATGATTTTGGAATTAGCCAATAATACCGAACGTATTCGCTGACAATCAACAGAAAGGGCGGTCTTTCTAGAAAATGTGGAGCCACCTCAGAATACCGAAGGATATAGGACATAAAAACGTCAAGGCCGCTGGGGGTCGTATGGAAGTAGCGTCATGACCGTCTCACCCCGTGTAGTTTTTTGCTTTTGCTAACATGCATTCTGGATAAAAAGTAGCTTATTTGAACATGCGTATATTAACCGATTCGCCCACATGCGCTACGTTAATGACGTTCACCCATACCATTGGGAAAGTAGTCATAGCCAGAAACAGCGAAGTAAGAAGTAATCAATAGAAGTGATTGTGCGAATTCCAGGAAGCAGTTCAGAAGAGGAAGGTGCGACCACTGGAACAAAAGTTTGATTATCCTGATGTTTCGGATTCCGTCGAGAATCCCTAATCATAGATAGTATTAGGATAGTCTGAGCCATGCGCAGATCATTGAGCTACAGGCTCATCTGCCTATTCTACTAGCTGCTGTTGATGGGGCTCGAGAGTGAGCCCGAAGGCAGAACGGGACGAGTGAATTCCGTTAGTGATCTGTGAATGCTCATCAACGGAAGTTCATGTTTATCAGACTAATTTCAATGGAATATGTCGTGACGCGAGTGTAGGCCACACATGTTACTCATAACTTCGAAGTATATTTTTTCTAAATTTAAATGCGCATTTTAAATGGTGAATCTCGATATAAGTGGTCTAAAATCCGCCGCTGTGGTTACGGAAATCTAGGTGGAAGGTGACCTAGTGCACAATTTTTAGAAACGTAGTTATGGTAGACTCTGCGCTGGTTTACTTTTCACTCCTGCATAATAATAAAACGGTTTAAGATTTTAAATCCCCTTTTTAACTAACGCTATAAACAGCGCATAATTGGTCGCATTACTTTAAGGGAGTTATGGTTGAACCCATATTTTTATGGAACACACTGAGAAAGTTTTATATGTTGTTGAGTGAAAACAGTCACTAGTTCTTACCAACCTATGTTATTTTTGTTTAGATTCGGACTTTAAAATGTTCCCGTTAGTCCTGACCCACTTCCATATGTACAGTTTCGCTTTCGCCCAGATAAATGGTGATTTAACATTTGTGCCGCTAATGCAGCGTAATTGGTGAAGTTCAGTCCTGCTAGCTCAGTGTATCGTACCAGCTGCATGCATTCTGCACCATCTTTTGAGGCTCAGATATGTGAGGCTTGTATCCTCTGTCCCCCGGTTGCGCTGACTGCTTTCCTGCAGTCCAACACCCCTTCCTCTGTAACTTACCATTCTGCCTGAAATATATGTACTGCTACGAAAAAAATTTAGTATGAGTACATCCTACGGCATTGTTGCTATTTATTCTACCCTCCCTCTCGTTTCTACAGTTTCAGGCTGTTCTGACCCTCGGTTTACCGGGTAGCCTCTCCTGGTGGTACTCTCACGGTCTCCGTTGTACAGTAGAGCCTATTGCTATTTCGCTAACGTCGGAGACCCGCACAAACTACGCTACAAGACCGCCTCTGCAAGTTCACACACCTCCGACGAGTTTACTAAGTGAGAGCTTCCAGGAGGTGCTGCCATCTTCGCCATCGCTACGTCCGGTAGTCGTGACTCCCAACCCGACAATAATAGCGCTCGATCTTCTGTATGCGTCTGATGCTCGTGTATGGTTGCAGCCGGCAAACAAGATCGAATTAGGGCAGTGCTGGCCCGATTACCGAATTGTGGAGACGGTGCAGGCTGCTCTCCAGATATTGTTTGCGGTACGTATTTCTTATGTTACTCAACATTTTCCTTCATACATACGCAATTGCTGCAAAAATTCCACTTTCGGGATCCCCGAATGCCAGTTAGGTTCGATTATCGCAGTTTGATAGTGTTGCTATTTTTTTGGGAAGGTGTTAGGTCTATCAGCTGTCCTTTCGAATGTCCTAGAAGATGTATGTTTTGCTTTACAGGACTGGTTTAGATGTCGCCGGGGTCGGAAGTATAGCTCCAATGATCAATAATCATTCTTTCTCATTAACAACGTCCTCTTTCAGAGTCACTATCACTATTCCGTAGTCAGACCTTAAAACTTAAATGTCGTGCTGTTTTTTGTTTCGTTCTTACGTTCTGCCGAGCGATCACTGGGAAGTTGCTGAAGTGGCCGACCTCAGTCAGTTGGCTGGCTGCCCTTTCACCCCATCGCTTGATCACAAGGATTACTATTTCATTTTATCCTTATTTCAATAAAACTGTATGGATTTGATAACTATTAGTGGCTACTAGGAACAACTGGCCAGTCGACCTCACGGTAAATACGGAAAGACGTGTTCATTGTTTGGAAAATTGCACTTTTTTTAAAAACTTGGAATTAAATTAAACATGCATTTTAAATAAACATTAACTGAAATACATTCTATAGATCATGCATATTGATAAATACGAACACCCGCTTGCCGCTAGACTACTAGTCAGAACTGTGTACATTTCTTCAATCCACCCACTCTCCAGGCCTGCTTAATGGCTATTATTGTGTTTTATGGCTAGTCTTCGACTTCTCACACAAAATATGTCTACGATGGGTGAAGTTTGGCCCATTTGAGTCGAAATATTTGATAGTTGACTATCCCAGTAACAGTTCTACTGCCCATGTGAAAGGACCTATTGTATGTTGATATGGTTAATTAATCCATGCTAAATCGTTTTTTTTCCAGCGATCCGACTTCGTAGTTCTATCTGATAGTCAATATCCCCTCACGGAAATTGTATACAGTTTTGCTTAAATCTGTCGACAGTGACGGCGCAGTAGGTAATGATAGAGGCCGTATTTTCATTATATACACAAGTGTGTGTCGTAGCCCAGTTATATACACAAGTTAAGCAGGGTGGTTCTTTCTGAAACTGACGGTCCTATTTATCATAGAAATAGTTTTCTCTCTCAATGAAATGCCCTTATGAACCTGTATGTTAGCGTTTTCAGCATCCCAACACTACTTATCACCTTTAACGTATCATAGTTGGGACACAGTTTTCTCACCATTATCAGAACCACCTCTCCCGCAATCACTTTATGGCGGAATCAGAGTGCTTAAAATGCTGACTTATAATGAAGGCCACTCCAAGAACTTTTTGCCCTACAGTAAAGGAGCTCTCACAGATCAGGTTTGCCTCGTTGAGCTCCGCAGGCAGTCGCCGTGCGCAGTGCAGGCAGACTGAGACTATAGAAAAGTTCAGGCCAGGCTGATGTGACCTTTTTTGACTTCTTAGCGTCATCAGCCCGCCTTATGCTCAGGCGCACCTGGGAATTGAACTCGGTTTCTCTTGGCCATTGAGCTTTAGTAAGTCCATTGTTCCAACCAATGAAATACGGACCCGTTTTTCTGCCGCTTTCACCGGGGTAGATTAAATATATTACAGGGCAACGATTAGATTACAGGATCTATTCGTCCCGATGTGCATTGGGCTCACTATGGAGCCTCAGAGGCTGTCTCATTGGCCGGTGATTTACGGTCTCCGTCGTATTAGTTGGTGCTATTCTTCTGCCTATCATACTAGTCACTGTGCGGCTGTCGGTCCCAAATCCATACGGGGCGAGTGAGTCCCGTAACCGACCGGTTAGCGCCCACCCACCAAGATTAATGTTTCCGATTGAAACCGAGAAAACAATGAACCCGTGGATCAGTGGTTAGGGAGTCGGACTTCTAATCAACAAGTCACGGGTCCGAGACTCGGCTGACGCAATACCTTACGGTTAGTCATGATTGGCTGATGACGACTAATAAGCCAGGAATGCGTCAGTCTGGAATCGCCTGAAATGGGCAACAGTGAACGTCCTCGTGGCAACCTCGATAAAGCTAGCTAATAGGTATTTTGTCTAAGTTTACTAGCATTGTTCTTATTTGTTCAGTCAAAATGCCTTCCTCATCGTCAGTTTTCCTCCACCGTGCTCCGGTTTCCACAAGCAGAAGTCGACATGGTAGATGGCTCTGCGACGTTAACATGCCGTCTCTTATAGGGTTGATACTGCAAGTGACTAGACCATCTGATGTGTCAATGTCTTGCTGCTTCCTCAACAGGAGGATTTTTTGATCTATGATAACATTCAGCGTTTTAGACGTGTTTCGCTAGCCAAGGCCTTCGTCGGGAGCTTATTACCAACTAATTTCGCAACTCCGCTCTGCGTAAAGGTCAACTTTAGTGACTGTAATGCGATCTTTTGTTGTTTGTGACCTCATACACATGGATGCTTCTAATCTGCTGAACGCGGCGGCGAAACCGGGTTGGAACTTGCCACGTTCATGTTCTATCCTGCAGTTTTTCTGTTCGGTTTTTCCGTCGGTAGAAAAAGAAACCAAGAACGGATTTTATGTTCTTGTCACCCAAGAAGGGGTAGACCTGTTTTGTGAAGCTTGCAATAATTACTTTCGCTTCTCCAACTGTCAAATCCAGCCCCTTTTGCAGACAGTGGAAATGCTGTGGTCAAGGGTGGTTTGCAGTCCTTGAACTGAATTCTCAGTCAGGATCATGCTTCTGGTGTAGTCAAAGTCCGAATCCATGCTGTCCTTCCCTGCCTAGATTCTTAATCGTGGAGAAATGTGTTTTAACAGCATTCATCGTTCAGTTAAAGGGAAACATTTAACAGCAGACTTGCCAAATTGTAGCCCCGACGCCGCGTTTTTTAACTCCTTTGCCCTACATTCGAAATTTTGTTCGCATAAATCGCCTATTTGACCTGATCATGTTCAGGAGTTCCTGGAATATTCCAAAAATTCATTTATTCGTCTACAATCACATCCAGTCTTACACTAGCGGTTAGTAAAAGAGACAAGCGCCTTCTCGTAGCAAGGGTTTATTGCCTTCACAACTAGCCGTTGAACGAGTATTCAGTTTTGCAAAGGAGACAAAGGTGCGATCACTTGGAGAGCACTTGCATTAGTCTGAGCTTTTTGACTCCTACAGGAGGAAATCGTCCGAGAAAATGACCATACAGCAAGCATTGGCACTTTTTTGTATTCCAGCTACGAGAAAATGGGAGGAGGGTGAAGAGGTAGCATCCGTGATTGGTTGAGTCCACGCACACAGCGTCCTTGGCGTCGTATCGTGCGTCCGTGGACACGAAATGGGCCGTGTTTCTTGGTCGCGCGAGCGGAGTACAAAATAATAGGGCGGAATATCCGCATGCCTGACATCCAGGCCTCCAGTATTTCTCGTCCCGTCTTATTACTGGCTCGTGCCATTACCCGCGTGTCCTTGAAGTCAACTTCGTGGGCTTCTTCCAGGGTTTGGGTAGCGATTTGGAACAGCGGGTCGCCTTTCCGCACTGCCCGTTTCCGTTGTTCGCAAGCTAAGTCGTCTCCCTGTCTGCTCCGTATAACGGCAAGAACAGTCGTGACATGGCACCCAATAAACGACGTAAGACTGCCCACCTATCTCCAGTTGGTCTTTTATTTGCATTATCCGCAAACGCATGGTAGCTGTCGGACAATGAGCAATACCCATGCCGAGCTCTTCCGCGATACATACGGTTAATTATCGCACCTTCCTTATGTACGGTAGAGCGTGTCAGACTGTTGGTGGCTCTACTCCGTTTGTTCCCCGTGGGCGCGTACGGAGGCAGCGGCTGACGAAGCTGTTCGCATATCCAGTCCTTGTCAGTTGGTCCCGAAGATGCCGTAGCTCTCGCGCTGGTCCCTCAGATTCACTGCAGCCGCGTTTATGCGCCATTGGGCGGTTGCTATTGGAGCTGATGCTGAGTTATCCATTAGGTCTGCGCATGACGAGGACGTCAAGGAAAGGCAGTTGTTCGGCATCCTCTTCTTTCCTTGTGAATTGAATGTCGCGGAAGGTGTCGTTATGCGGGTTCTGGAAGTCTGATAGTCTGCTCTGTTCGATTATGACGCAGGTTCGAATTGATTGAAGACGACCTTTCCATGCTCCCGCAAGACCATTTCTACGATTAGGCTGGATATTGGGGAATCCATTGACGTCCCTTTGATCTGCTCGTATGTTCTACCATTAACGATGAAAAATACTTTTGGCAGGAGATAAAGACTTTTAGATGAACCCTCGATTCGTCAGTTCGATTCGCCCCGGCTCGAATGCATGTAAGTTCGTGAGACCCCACCCATAGTATCCCACCGTAGGACTCATTCTTATTCACAAGAAGTGTCTGATTGTTCTGGTGTTTCAGCAGCAGTTGATGACGTTCCGGCAAAGAGGATTGTCGGTTTCGCGAGATTTAAGCTATTGAACTTTGCGCTCTTAAGTCGAAGTGGTTTTCGAGGTCGCCCTTAGACAGAGGGTTTGGTTAGAGTCGCATGTGGGCTACACTGTACACCGCGTTGAACGTAAGAACGCAGACAGCGAGTTCACTTATCTTGGTACTTGTGCCTTCTAAAGCCACGCGGCTGAGTTGGGGCGATGTGAATGTCCCGGTTCCCCTTCCTATGCAATGTATTTTAGGTTGTCTTAGTGACAAACTCCTCTTCCGCATACTGTCTGAGGTTCAAGGACCCCTGAAGCACGTTGCCTTGTAGATTTTGAATAACATCAGGGCCTGGAAAGTAGGCGCACTGTCAGATTACTCCCGTCGCCCCTAGACGCATCTGATCGACATACTTCTACACGCGAACCATTTACACAGATGGTGCTTGTATAGGCCGTCACGATCACACCACCTTGAATTTTTGTGTGCCTGATCGTGGGCCTGTTCAGCTGTGCACTCCTTGCCGGAAACTAATGACTCATCCTGCCGACCACCTAGTGCGGTCGAATTACAGCCACATGTTACCCATGAGAGGCAGGATTCCGTATCTAACCGTTCTCTCTGTTGAGTCTGCTTTCCGAGTCTTTTTCACTTCGTTGGTGAGCTGTATAACTTACCCCTTATTGTCGATAGTTTATGGCCATGAAAATGTACACAAGTATACGCCGCCTGCACTTTAGCAAGGTTAGCTGATTCGAAATGTCAAAGATTCCATTCCTCTTCTTTCACCTTCCCCTACCATAGAGCAGTGGTAAGAGAAGGTTAAGGCAACCGGACGATGTGACTGACGTGACACGTATCGTCTGGTGTCCACCAATACACGAATCGGACGTCTGCGGTCACTCACCTAGGAGTTTGCATTAAAAATCATATTACGAGGGCCTACTTTCAGAGGCAGATGTTATAACCTGCCAAGCCACAAAACAGTGTTCTGGGGGTTCGTACCGAATACGTCTTCCGTCTCTTCTGGTAGGCACCAGTGCTAAGTTTAAGTTGCACTAACTGTGGATGCGGGACCAATCAGTATTTTCCGTTCTCGTGCTGCGGTTGCCGTCATATGCATTGTAAAGTGTTCATTATGCTTTTCAACTTTCGTAGGGTACCTACCCTAAAACCGTTGATAGGACGTCGGCTAGACTCGACAAAACAGGAAGGGATAAAGTCGTGCTGGAAGTTGTCGTCTGGCCTACCATAGAAGTATGTATGTAGAATTATATTACCGACAAAAAGAAGGAAGACCGGAATGGCCATTTCTGGCCAGCAGCACCACAATGGTCAGTGATATGGGCAAAATTATATTGACACCGAAAAAGGTGACTGGACCTCTAACTAACATATTATGGGTTCGAGCTTTAGGATGCCTCAAACCTGAGGTTTGGTATGGCTGTTTGATTACGACTAAAAGCTGGTAATGGCTACACCAGTGTCCCTTATATTTGTCGGTAATGTCATTCTGCCTGTATCCCTGGTCGCCATGTGACTGCCGGCTGGGCTCTAGAGTCATTTCGAAGGCATAACAGAAGGAGTTTGTTCAGTCAAGCGATGGGTGGGCCACCCCTCGGCCGACACAGCATAGGCTACTTCACACAACACCTCCTCGGACACTGCAACACACCAATTGGACACCACTTGACATTACTCCACAATCGTATAAAATCAACTGCTACCAATGTCTCCCTCTCGCTCTCGGGCGTCGTCAGGAGTCATCGCTGCCTGAGACAGCAACTTAAGTTCCTGATAAAAATTAGACGTCCGAAATGTGGTTACATCGAGCTCCTCGAATTCATAATTTAGTTTGAAAAGCACTGACTACTAGAGCCTTGCTGTGCTTCTCGCGGATTCAGGCCCGCCTAAGCCTACGTGTTTTCCACCAATGAGTTGATCAAAATTGTACCCGTGGAGAATCCGAAGCTCAGAAAGGCTGTCGCCTGATGGAGTGGCGGGAGGGGGGTATCTCCTCAAGTTCTCGAAGATTATATGAGCGTGTGAGACTGGGTGTCCTTTTCGCGCTGACGGGTGCGGACTACGTCACGAAGGTGACTTTTTCGCCCCCTCCTCGCACGTAAGACAACATAAAAGCGCTGCTGTTTTCAGTAACTATGCTCTTTCTTTGAAAGATTGGTTGAGTCCGAGAAATACAAGAAGGGAGAGTATAACATTTGCATTGCGAAATATAACCACACCATCGACCACCCTCTCTATAACTTCACCAGTGAGGTTTTTTGGGCTTTTCTAAAAAAACATTGATTGTTTATCTCTAACTCCAAGTTGAAGCTTCTGCAAAAACGTCTGCTGATCTACACACATTCTGACTACATTTACCGTGGCAAATACTAGACCTTTCGTAGTCTTTATTGTTTCGAAGTGGGAATAGCTGAAACAGGCAGCATACATGACTCAAACCTCTTTCTTATAGGACCACGACAATGCCCTTGTTTCAAACGTCACAGACTTCATAGAGCAAATCATTTAGACATTACGAACCAGTTTGACCTAATAGGACACACCGGAAGTGAGGTGGCTTGTACGAGTATAGGACCCCAATAAGAGGACGAGAACAAAGGCCTCCTGTAATGCGGGAAGGTGGCAATAAAGGTTTGCTGTGGCTGTTTTCGGGATGCAAAGGGAAAAAAAGTACATTTAAACCACCAGCTTGTTCAACAACAACAAAAAAAGAAGAGATACTAATCAGAAGAGGTTTTTGAGGTGTAAGTTTTTTTGTCTGAATTTTCAGGAAATTGTTTTGTCTACCAATCTTCAGAGGCTGGCGAGTCATGCTCACAGTTCTCCTTATATGCCGCTCTTTGCCTTGTGCGTAGTGTATCAATACCGTCTGCATTAACCCGCAGCTGACCGTGGCTTGTGTCGCTGCTGCCGCTTCCCATTTATCGTCTATAGGGCTGCATCTCACTATAGCTGGTTTAAACCCGCCCCGTGGACCGTGGAGATAATTAACGACCCCGATTGTTTCACGACATGACTGCCTTCTGCCAAGAAAGTTCGTAAAACCAGACAGGAGGCAGGCAAATTCATACAGCGGTTGACCAATAAAGCGCACAAACGCGAGCGCGCAGTTTGAACTACCGGAAGGTAGGAATTATAAACAAGCGGAATGAATCAAAATCGATAGGCGATGCGCATCGTCTGGTATTGCGTGCTTTTATTATAAAGTTTGTACTTTTCTTCACCAGCCGGTACCGAATTGCTCTTTTAGCCGAGGGGATTTCAGTCGGCATGCGTGATATTTGACCCAATTTTTGGAAGTCGAGTAAATCAGTTTCCCCAGGTGTTTTAATGTTAGTTGTATTCTGTATTTCTTGAACTGTCACAGACATTCTCGCGGATTTGGCACGGGTTCGGTATATAAGCCTGCCTGAAATCCATGTTGGGCGTTATCGTTATTGTGATTACAGCGGGTAATGCCCTACTTGATGATTATGGCGTAGTATAGTCCTGGTTTGGGACCCTGTTCACGTCAATAATTGGACCGATCAGGTAACAGTTACACTTCACCGTATCACTGCTGCGGGATTAGCGATAAACCTCTCGTTAGGTTGGAGATATATATAAGGTGTTTCTAAAATATGACATCACATTAAATATCCCTATAAAAGTAACTTTTTATTGAAGAGAAATGGAACTTGGTAGGCTAAATTGTGAATATTACAAGTGGTATTCTACAAACGTCCCAGCAACACGTATGTAAGATGGTAATTAAAAATTTTTCCGAAGTTATTATAAATGTATAGTGTGTGTGCGTCGTTTTTAATGTGGCACGCATCAGTTGTGTAGTCCAGTTCCTGCCACATGCGCTGAAGCATGTCTAGCGTAACAGTCTTCAGAGCCCCGATGATCCCCTCCTTGAGTCCTTCTTCGCAGGTAGGAACTGGCGGCACGTAGACCACCTCTCCCACCTAACACCACAGAAAGAATTCACACGCTGTCATGTCGGCCACACCTAGGCCTTATCAACAGCACGTCGGATCCATGTTCCTGGCAGTTTCTCATTGAGATATACTCGCACTGTGTCGTGGTGTGCTGGAGTTCCATCCTGTTGAAACATGAATTGCATATCTTCATTTGCCTCAATTTTTTGTCGTGTAGCCAGTTCTAAAGCATCTCCAAATAATTGCTGCCAGTCAGGTTTCCCGCGAAGAGACCTGAGCCATACACTCAGTTCTTCCAGATAGTGCAGAGAACATGCCCTTTTAGCGATTCCAGTTTCATCTTCGATTACCGCATAGGGATTTTATTCGCCTTAAAATTTCAATTTTTGTCTGTTTACTTTGCCATTCCTATGGAATGTAGCCTCATCACCGAAAACAAGGGGGTTTTCTTGGTAGCCATCTTAAAGTTTTCGTTGAATGCCTTCCCAGACCAATATATACTTTTGCTTGTCATCCAGTCTTAAGGCTCGCAGAAGCTGGAGCTTGTAGGAAGTCAGCCGCAAACGTTTCCTTACGATATGCCAATCAGTTGACCTAGAGATCCAGATTTCTGGGCTTGCTATTTGCAAAGCTTTCCTTGAACTATGGCTTAACACTTCGCAAACTTGGTTTACCATCCGGTCTCAAACTGCTGGCCTTCCAGACCGTTTCCCCGACACAAAAAGTCTTCTTAAGTCACACTCAGATCTGGTTCCTTGTTGGCGCTTGTTTAGGAAATCCCGAAACTGCACGTAGTGCATTCACACTGGAATGAATTTGAGCGCCCTTCCGTAAAAAAACCTTTCTTATTCTGAAGGAGGAAACGTACAAAATATTCGCTTTTTGAATGTATTGAATTCTAAACATACTCCTAAAATTTGCTACAGTTCGAACGAAATTTCTGCACTTTATTATGTGAGGAAGTGGTGTCAAATGTTAAGGAACCCTCAGCACTTTTTAAATGCAATGCAAGCACATATTTAACGGTGACGTAATTGACAATTTAGAATTTCCTTTTCGAGGCAGACCCTAAAATGCTTCCAGTTTGCTGGCATATTTCGCGTTTTTGTAAAATTACTTTCGCGAGGCCCGTTATGCTGCGAAAAGGGATTAATCACTGACCCTTTTGTTACCCGTGCGAACGAGATGTCAGAAGGACGTCCACCTTCTATGCCATTTTCCGCGTTAGATTCCCAGCACAAATCTGGCCTCTCGCCTTTTGTTACTTAGTTCTTCTAATTGGCTGTTGAAAATCGCTGCAGATGAAGAGCTACGATCAGCCAAATCATCTGGACCGACTAGTTTAAGCGGGATCACAGTCATCTCAGTGAAAGTATTAAGTTAGTCATGCGTTAGATTCCTTAACCATTGTCCCGTTTTTTCATCCTACTTCAACGTCCCACCTGCTCATCTGGCCTTTGAACATCGAATTCCGATTCATCATTTTAATTTCGAATGTACTGCTATCCTCACGACCGCCAACTTGGCAGAACACTGGCATCCATTCAGATTCCATGGATTAAAAACCGTTAGTCAAAGAGCTTTCTTGTCTTTGATTTGGCAGTACCTAACACTGGCACTACTCAGTTCCAAAATTTAACTTTTCTTCCCCTCGTCAGTCACCAAGATCAGGATTAACGTCTTCATGTAGTACACTTAAATACCCCCATAAGGCCTTTCCTTACAACGCGTTTTAAAATGAGTAAAATCATTGCCTAAACTTCAACAGCACCTACAACTTTCTGTGCTAAGTATCACCTAAGGATTGTTAAGAACCATTGCGCCTAAAGTACGCTCGCTACCGCCCAGTGTAAGTGCTTCAGTGTCCTGTGTCATCATGGCCTGGCCTGATTTGCACATGGAGCATTGGAAGGCAACTTAGGCGTTGGCCTGGGTGTGTGCACAGTTGGCCACAAGTGGCAGTGACGTACTTGCCGAGGTGCCAAATCCAACTGCTGAAAAATTTGGAGAATCAAGCAAAATTTGTCAGGTGCTATTGCTGAGACACTGAATCTTTTCATCTTTCCACTGACTGCGACTGCCCAATCAAGGTTTGAGGCCAAATCGCTCGGTATTTTGTCAAGACCGCGTGCAATCCTAGACTTAATTGCGTGCTGTCCGCAGCCACTTCACCATACCGTGCGATATACTTATCAGCTACCTCCTGTGAACAATAGTTGTACTTGTTACGGCTGCGATCATGACTGATCTAGCCGGCCTCAATTGTGTTCCGTGTGGTGCTTCTCCACGCTCGACGGTCCGTAGCCGCAGACCTGGGCAGTTCGAGCCATTCTCTTTGCCAGCGCCGGAGACCGAATACTGAAGGTCCAAGAACCACTTCCATGTCCTGACGGACTGAGTCAAGCCAGATTTTGAGTTGACCCCTCTTCGACGTTTCCAATTAGGCAACGGTTTCAAGTCGAGGGCAGTAGCACTGAGCTCTTGAGGTTGGCGACGAAGAACGTGTCCAAACCACCTCAGCCGTCTTTCCTGAATGGCCTGGGATATCCTTGTGATTTTGTTACAGCGAGTGCAGACTGTCTCATTTGAGACGAAGTCAGTGTACTTCACTCGACGGATGTTCCTCAGACAGTAGTGGTCAAAGACTTCCAGTTTCTGTTCATCCTCCATGTGCATAGCCCAATATTTGCATCCGTATAAGAGAGTGGACCGCACAGATGCAAGGTACACGCGGATCTTTGTTGAGAGGGAAATATCGCGTCGGGTTCATAAGCACTTCCGAAGGCTGTATAACACTCGTCGTGCTGCGTCAATTCGTGAGTCAATGCCCTCCTTACTTTGTTCATTCGGCAGCTACCTCGTTTCTAAGTATTTGAAACTGTCGACTTCTTCAAGTTGACGGCCACTGATCTCGAGAGGTGCCTTCTCTTCGGCAGGGATGCAACATGAAAACATTTTCGTCTTCCCAGCGTTTATGGACAAACCGACCGATTTCGCGATCTCGTTCACCCGTGACACCATAGACTGGAGATCGCCAAAGCTTGATGCTAGTAAAGCGACATCATCGGCATAGTCGAGGTCACTCAACCGGCGTCCGGGTGCAAGCTCAATACCGTCACTCTCTTGTAGGGCCTTCCCGAGAACCCAGTCAATGGCGTAGTTGAAGATGATGGGCGACAGGATACAGCCTTGGCTAACGCCTGACCGAATAGCGAAGGTTTCTGAGAGGTTGTTGTGGACCCGCTCGTAGGCAAAATTCCCAATTCACCTCAATGAATCTCTCTCATGTCCTGTGAACAATATCAACCATGTACTCTAACTGCGCACATTAATGCTTATAACTTTTCTCCCGATTGACGAAGCTTGCCTCTCTCTTTCTGACAGCCAAGTTTCTTCATAATTCTCGCCCGCTAGTAAGCTAATTGGGGATAACTGACCAATTTTATGCGGATCATCACTCGTGGTGGTAAAATTTGTGAAATTGTGGGCCCTCTACACGCATACGGAAAAATTATACATATGGTTTGCATTCTGCCGCTGCTGCTTCTCTTCTTTGACCATGTCTCGGACACCTTTGACTTCATCGTTAGTAACCTATTAATCCACCGCCTGCTTTCTCTCTCAATTGAGAACATTAAGCATGCAGCATTGTGTTTGGTTGCGTCCATAATAAATGCATTTTCGCCTACCGTCTCTGCTCCAACTCGTGAATGAGTAATGAGTCTACAATCTCGGCCTGTTATGAACGCGACCAATACAAACTGACCGTGTTTTGTAGTCTAGAAAGTATCTGCTACTGCTTTCTGATTATGACTATGATGACGAATCCGCGACGGATCTAGAAACATCAGGCGAATAAAAATATTGTCGCAGCGATCGAGTCGCCTTCTTCTCAAAGTTACAAATGTACACGAGGAGAGTGATCTGATCATGACTAAAATGGTCTTATAACTTGAAGCGCTGCATCGAACGTCTTTTGCAGTTGATTGAAAAAATGCCGTCGATTGAGGGCTTGCATTTCGTCTCTTTTCGCTAAATCAAATGTTTTTCCAGTTAGTTTTATCCAGACTTGGAAAATAGGCACGAGAGTTCATGTTTTCTTCGCTACCAGACGAAGCGCATTTTTGGCAATTGCATGTGAGAGTAAGGTTGTTTGTGGCTCCTCTCCTGTATTTCGCGCCACACAATAGGCTACATATTTTATGCAATTTAGCAGCATTTGTCAGGCCTCCCTCAAACGACTGTAGATTTTGCGTTCAAGATGTTCGAATGATCGTCCTCTATCGCAGTCGGCTGGCAGCAACACACACTTCGTTCTTATCACTTTCGGAGCTGAATGTTGCCCTTTTTTCCTCGCTATCAGGAAAAATAGCTCTGAAGAAATGATCAGTTCCGTAGGCTTTATACTGCATTCCCTCAGTTTTTCGTAGCTCATCGCGCAGTATCCTCTGTTCTACTTTATTCTGATTGCACCATCTCCCAGTGCATGCTTTTTGCAATATACATTTTTGTCATAAAACCTTCTGTGTCGTTCAGGGCGATTGGCACAAACTTCGTTTGTGTACCCTCTAGATAAAAAGTCTTTTGGTCACGTAAGCTCCTTTCAGTGCTGCTGGTGATATAGGCTTCCGTATCTATTTGCCTGTGTGACTCATTGTTTTGAACACTCTTCGACGTGCCGAGCCGCCTGTCACTATCTCGCAGCGTGTTGTACCATTACGATTCCACATATAGTGCTCTCTGACATTTTAAGGCATCATTTTTGTACTCTTCCAGGTCTGGCGCCGTTTAACAACTCGTGTACTGTCCAATTTTGCACTTCAGATGATGATTAATTATTCCGGCTTCTGACTTCTTGTACTATTAACATGACAGTGCGGTACCGAGTGCGCAGCCTATGTTCTAGTTAAAGCGACTTAATGAACAACGTTGGAGCTGCTCTCAGCTGTGATGGTTCGATTAAAAAACGGTTAGACGTTCGCGGCGATTCATTCATGACTGACTGCTTAATCAAATGACTGTTAACGAAACTGTGAATTTTGCATTTTTCTTGTGTCTGATTGAGGATTTTGTTCACGCCTTAACGTCCTTCTCAGGCATTATAAGTCTATATCAAGGGCGCCTCACCCAACATTGTAAATCAGGAGCAAACAACAACCTCTTTGTCGGTCAATTAAAGCGTTTTCCAGAATTCTCTTGTCTGGCATCAACAGGGAAATTGGCAGTCATTCATAGTTCAGTCAAGTGATCGGAAGTGCTATCGCAGAACAGCAGTTCTCATCCCTTAAGCTCGATAGGAAGCCTAAGCACGACAGTTTCTTCTTGCCTCCGTGTTGGTAGTGTAGCAATGGGCACTCAATAATAGCGCATTCTTACCGGAACAGACTAAGAAAACTAGAATGGCCAGTGCGACTGCATTCATGAGCACCGGTCGGCGGCCATACACAAGCACTAATCCAAGGAGATCGATTTGAAATGGGATTCAATTGGTTCTTTGTTTACAGGCTTGCGACTTCGTGTTTGCCGCCGCCGGATGTCTTCAGAGTCATGCAGGAATGACACTAACTGACCCAGCCAGGTTGCCGGAAGGAAGAAATAGAGGTAGCGTTACCGATCACACTTGTGCCTTTGGGCTGATTCTCGAGTCCCGCCAGAAGCCGCTTAGTGGGTGGTACTTTGTAGGCAGAATGGCATTACTAACAAAGATAAAAGAGGCTAGAATAGACGTTTATGGCTTATTAGTCTTAATCTAACAGCCATAGTCAGCCGCATCCTGTTGATTAGAAGTCTCAAGTCCGGACCTTTGGGCCACGGGCTCGATCTGGGGGTTGCAATTGGGTATATTATCGAAGGTAATGGGACATGACCCTAATCTGTGTATATCTCACTCTATTCTACGTTCGTCTCTGATGAAGAATTCAAGACACAATCCGAGACGTTAGGCAACTAAACTTCTTGTTTCAGCGATCGCGTTACGGACCACACGTCTCAGCTTGTGCTTTGGGGCGCAATCCCGACCTCTGACAGCAGCCACACAGCGGCTAGTTTATAATAGGCAGAATGACATAACAAACAAAGACAAAAAAGACTGGAATGGTCATTTCTGGTCAATTGGCCGCCATTAACCATCCACTAGAAGTGCTAATTCCAGTCCACTCTGTCGTCGTCGGTAATAATTCGACGGAAAGCCTCATATTTTCCTTCGTCATAATCATGTCTACTATTCCGCTTAAGGTCAATGGGAGAATGAAAGTGAAGAGTTGGGGGCGGTGGAATCTATTTTATTAGATTTCTTTCCACCAATAACCCTCGTTGAAACCCCTCTAAAAAGAGCACATGGGTTTCGGGAACAGAAGCACTTTCGTATCATTCATGCAGCCTTTCATGAGTATGACCTCTGTGTCCGATACACTCCCTGCCTTCGAAGGACGCCTAAACTTAATGTATTTTTTTGAATTGACGTATGTGGCTAAGTATCAGCAATACCTCTAAAAGCCTCCCAAGTCACCTTAAGTCTAGTGTTACAGAGCCTGTCCGTTCTTCTGCCCAGATGCTCCGGCATAATATTTATTTTTAGAGTTAAGTATTAGGCGCGTGGTGTTTCTTTCACGGAAAACACCCTTCCCGTAAGGGTCACTGGTTTAGACGAGCGATTTACTTTCAGATCGGTCGTAATCGGTTGGTGTACGGCAGTGCTTTTCAGACACTGCCTTTTATGGATACTTAATTTTCCGAGCATGTGGGCTTTCCTAAAGCTTGTATTCTTCCTCGATGATCTGTTTTGCACTTTGTGTTTCTTTATCTTTTGCCCGTGGTATTTCTGACCAGCATTCGGCCAACCTATTTAACAGAAGGTCATGCTAGCAGACCGTAAATATTTACTCTGTTTGAACATCATACCACTTGCTGCTTTACGCTTCACTCTTTTTGTATCCAGCATGTGTTTTAAGCGCTTCAATTTTTTTCTGTCAAATTTTGGTATCTGTAGTCAATTTGTAGGACGAGGTCGAATTGTCAACTATTTTTGGACGGTTTCTTTAATTCTTAACGTACTCTTAAGCACAGACAATGGTCGTGCATGTGCCTAATAGGGCTATGCGATCGCAACGTTTACACTAGGCATGCTTTTTCGTAGATCGTTGGCGTTTTGCGCCTGACCGCTCTTATTTGGTACCGCTATGGCTTATGTAGGGCAATTGTCCTTATATGCTGCTGCGTTCTTTTGCATTTCAACATGCGCATGCTCTTCGGCTGATGAATGGACTTGCAGGCCAGCCCAATTTATTCATAAACACTTTGTTAACATTGGTGTCTATGTGTTAAGTGTGTTCGTTAGAAGTCTAACATCTGAATAATCCACCTGGACTAAGTCATTATCCCTCCAGTTTTTTTTTCAATTCAGCTGCGTCCTCTATTACAGGCAAGGCAATTTTTGCCACTTCTTTGGTCCATGCACTTTAATGCCTTCACTAGTTTCGTCACAAATACACACATCTTTAGTCCTGCCTGTCAAGGAATTTCCAGCCCCTTCCAACTCACCGGCACTTGCTACCCTTACGCGCGCATGTCGCCTACAACTTCCCTGAGGACTGACTATTTTAGCCTCCTGCAACGTGTGTAATTAGTTTATTTGGAGTTTTTATATATTTTCCACGTTCTGGTGCTAACTATCCCACGTCCCATCGGAATGGCAAAATCCGTACATTTCGACTCCAACCCACAAGTCTCTTCTTTGCTCTCCATGGGATACTTTACAAGACTGCTGGCGCAAATATGAGTCTAAAAGAGCATTCAGCGAGCGGGCTGCACCTGGCAAAAGTGACAGATCGCTCAACGCTGATCAACACCCGCGGTAATCGCTCTTTTACCCCCCCTCCCCTCCCCTACCTCCATCTGGTATTCAACTGTCCTCGATGGTCACTCAATGATAACCGACTCCGCTGACAGGCTAATGTTCTAACACGCGAAGATGAAGTTCATGTCAAGTCAACGGCTGCGCCGTGTCTCTTTGCCATTCATTTTGATGGGCGCTAGCATTGAATCACGATGAGACTGCGAAAAGTGAGTGAGGTCGATGTTTGGCAAGTCCTGCACGCAAGTCATTACCACTCAGTCACCTCTGACGTTGGTCCTCCATCCTATGCCAACTGCCCCAAAACATCTTACAGAGTAAGTCTACTTAACTCTTGTAGACTTCCCTAGTTAATCAGAGTCGTCTGTAACTGAATCTTGTTGTGGACTATGGTATCCACATGGGATGTCTCAGTAGCCATTTTCAGGGACACTTCTTGCCTTATCACCAGATAAGGGACTAGGAACCTGGTCTATACTAATTGCTGATTTATGTCGTCTACATAGCTGCCCGTTGCTGAAGGCGTAAATTACTCCCTCAAAACACCAAGACTAAAAAACGACACACATACCCTAAGTGTACCAGTTACTTTGGCAACCTTAAATGCGCGTTCTGCTATGAAACGGAATGGCCATTTGGCCAGAGGGGAGAACCAGTATGAGTAGCCACAAAGTCGCCAATTACAGTGCAACCATCTCCGTCCTCACCGAGACACCTATTTCAATACGGACAAGTCTGCAAGGCAGCCATCCTATCGAAGAACCAGAATGCACTGGATTTGCCTCCGTCTTTAGAATTAACATTCTCAGAAGGCATCGACAAACCTTGTGCCTTCCGTTGTAAAGAATTCGCTCTGATTATCAGTTCCCACTATCCGGCAATGAAGAGTCTGTATGATTTGATGGAAAATTTCCGCAAAGTTCTACACGCTAGACCGGAAAGTAGGAAGCTGCTTAATCTCGGTGATATAAATTAATGAGTAATCACAAACCAAACTACCTAGGATGGAGTATTTGGTTGTCGTTGAAGAAGAAGAAGAAGCCGAAACTACAAATAATTTCTGTTAGTCATTTTCCATGTCAAGTGCAATCGGCACACAGCTAAGCATCGTATTTTGCTTCCCAGACCACGCGAAGACCAGGATATCTTCTGGCTTACACCACAAGCAGTAACCTGCCTAAGGACAATGTATAGTGCTGAATGTTAAAATATGATAATCAGCGCGTTTACACGTGTCATTCACGACCTTACAGTGCAGTTTTTTCCACAAAAGGGTGTAGCTCTTATTTCACCGTTGTGGTAGTGCCGCAGAGCCCGCCTGCAGATGGAGACCAAGTTTCCCCATCCCTCGGCGCCCTTAAGGCCACGCCTTTTCGCCTGTCCTGATAGATTTACCAGTGTCACATCTTTACTTATTTGGAGCGCACTGGAAAGCAGACTTGACCTCACTCCCTCATACCTCTCCACTTCACCAGTCTACTGCCCCAGTTGGTAATTCATTAGGTACTGCAATTAGGCGTAATGGTTGGCGTGGCGTCGCGTCGCAGGTCGTCTACGCCTACGCGTGCCATCACTCCCCATCCCTGCCCCCACGCTTGTGACATTTATTTAGGAAGGGGTGGACACTGCGCCGTGCGATGCTCCAATCCGGCCCTCATTTTGGTCCAGCACACCTCCATCTAGGCTTGCTTCAGGGTCACTGCACCGTCCACCGCTTTGTTGTTTCGCCGGTAAAGCCGCACACCAGACAACGACAGCTATCTCACGAGAAGACGACCCCAAGAAAACCCAGTACTGTAGGTTCTAGTCGTGCCGAACGCAGACGATATCTTGCTTGAAATAGTAGCTTCAGTCTAGGGCATGTGCAGTCCTTGAATTAGAGCATTGATGACCTATGCAACTGACTGCATGGCTCTATCTGCACTATCGGAGTCTAACTTCCAGGAATTGCACTTAAAAAATCAAAAAGACAAAAGGAGTTTAACTACAAGGGCACGGAAATGCAGCGTTGGTTCTCCAAAGGAAATCATCTTAATCAGTGCTGAGGGCGATGCACACCTAATGGTTGTCATTTAAGACATAAGAAATTCAAAGGTTTACAGGTCACGATGGAATGAGAGATCTATTAATGACTATCAGAACCGGAGGTCGTTTAAATAGCGTCAGTACTCGTTTCAAAATGTGATCAATTATCTTGGATCGTCGGCTGCGTCCTAAATTTTTGATACTTCGCCTGAAAGTAAATTATTGGCATACGCCTGAAAGCGAAGATCAATACGGACCTCGATCGTCTGTCGTCTCTGCAGATCACGATCATGGCAGTGCGAGAGATGCCCATCGGCAAATCCCTGAATGCCAGCTGAAGTGAACCGAAAATGCTTGACACTTGTCATTTTAACTCACCTTTTTAACTCAAAATGCATACTTCCGGTGGTGTTGATCAGTTATTTTTCTCTGCGCGGCTGCAGGCTCCTTTCGTCTTCTGAAACCCTAACACCGCGTATCCTCTCCGTGCACCTTAAATGGATTTTTACCGCCCCCTCCCCCTGTATATACGGCTTTAAATTCCTGTCATGTCATTGGTCCCCCTGCCCCCCCCCCCGCCCACACACATGCTTAGGCCAGCTGCAGTTGGAAGGCGAACGCTCCATCAGTATTCGAAAATAGCATACCCGTCTTCCGCGGCTGTTTTTCGGCTAAGTTATTCCTTTCCTTCAACCCCTCTGCGTTGGGTGACACGATGCAGCTTGGGGTTTTTCCTGTCTGGTCTGGCTACTGTAACGACAGATGGCGTCTAAGCTACAGCGGGCCACTTTTTGGAGCAATTTCTTCACAGGCTGATGCGCATGCGTGTGGATACTCGAAAACAATGATTATTTATTAAAATGTTTCTTTTCTACTCCCGATAACATCTTTAAATCATTACTCCCGCCCCCTCAAAGTACTGCCGATTAAATCGTATCGAATTGTCGCAGCGATGTTCCATTGTTCACACCATTTTTTACACTCTTCTGAACCAATGTGAGTTTCCAGTGATTTTTTCTTCACCTTTCCTACGTTTTTGAAAACACATGTTTTAGAAATACGAAGAAGTCACAGAGACTAGGTCGAGTGAGTATGGGGACAAAACTCCGTTGTCATGTCGTTTTTCGTTAAGAACTGCTTGATTTCGAACGTTATGTAGGCGGATGTGTTGTCATGCTGAAACAGCCAGTCGCCGAATCGTCATCGAATTCAAGTCCTTTTGCTTTCTAACTCGCCCACGCAATCACTTCAGCAATTGCGAATAGTACTGATGATTCACTCTGATGTCATGATCGACGATTTCAACGTGAGCGCATCCTTTGATGCTGAAAAACAAACCATCATGGACCTATTGCCTCTTCACGTTTGTCATCGCAAAGTCGCCGAAAGCGTCGGGAGGGCGTTGAAGATAAACCGATCGCTGTGTCCGCTGTGGTGTGTGTGTGTGTCGTAGCCCATAGTTGGATCAGGAATCCCCGCCGGAATCCAAACTGGGAGTAGTTGGGAGACGGAGAAAAGCCGCAACCTCGACCGGCTTGAGCCACAGGTCCGCGGGAGTGAGGTGGGTGCCTGGCCGAGAACTGCAGGCCGTTGGTCCCTACGTTGGTCCGCTGTGGTGGTTTACCATGGAGACTACCTTGTCAACTGAGCAGGGGGGCAGGGGGAAGTTTAGTAAACTTAACTAGCGGGAGAGAGCAGCACTGTCAAGTCACTCGTCTACAGCAAATAATTATCGTTTTTGGGTATCCGCATTTGTGCCTCAGCGGTCAATTTACACCTCACCCCAATGCACTGCATTTACCTGTTTGGCTTCTGTTTGTTCGCGCTTGCCAGGACAAATACGACCTGGGTGGTCGATGCAGATCAGTATAGTCGCGTAAACACTTTTCGAGGGCGGGTCACACGGACACCATGCTGCCTGGATGAGACAGTTAAGACCCCCCCCCCTTATTCTTTACCCAGGTCTGCGTCACCCCTTTCTTGTCAGTAGTGCGCCAGTGATGGCTCTCCATCCAACGCAATTCACCTAGTTTCTAAATGTCAAGCTTGCTTCAGAACCTCATGACATACGGTTCAGGATTCCAAACAGTATCTTAAGTCACCTCAATGAGTGTGCTTTCCGCATTCTTTTGCTTGTACAGAAACGGTAGCATTTTATGACCTAAAATGTGATTGAAACTTTGTCCTAAAGTTGTCTTCCAGATGGAAACCTGTTGTGTTACTCGCCTAAACTATAAAGTGCTCATTTTGTTTGATTCTTTGTTTTCTATGACACTGTCTTACTACTCTCAAAATCCTTGTTCTCGCCCTGGTGTGGTTACTCTCACACAGTCTGCATAACATGAGTAAACTTAAGGCTGTGACCCATTTACTCATCTGCTGCGGATTTGCTGCGTCGTATAAAAGCACTTATATCTGGGCAATTAACCATGTGAAAATACTGAATGTGTTGTTAACCAATTGCTTCCATTGTGGAGCCATATCTTTTAGTTTCGTCCATTTTAATAAAAGATTTTTGGCCTCCTTGCACGACATCCCGTTTAAAAAATGTTGTTAAGATGCAGAGAAACGCATTGAAAGAAAGGGGATGAGAGCAATAAAGAATCGAAGAGGGTTTGATCAGCTTCGTACAGTTTTCCAGTTACACTTTGTCGTCTCGTAAGTGGGGCAACCGATTAGAAGAAGTGCTCTCCTGTGGCAGAAAACAACATTTATAGGGTGGTTTCTATCTAGCAGTTGGAGGCTGTAGGGCGTAGACGAAGACGGCCTCTCATGCCTCTCACACACCCTTTTTGCATAATTGAAGTCTTGTCAAACATTTATAGCAAGCCGGTGTTCATTAAACTGCTATCTGTTTGGATTACCCCCACAAGCCATCTCAGCTTACTTTGTCGAGGATTCTTTTGATTAGAAAATTAAGTAGGTGCCTACTTAACGGAGGAAATAAAGAGGAAGACAGTGAGGTTGTTTTGCCACTGCACCGCACCGAATTCGCCTTTTTAATAACTTACAAGATAGTTCCTACCCCCGGTCTGGTTTGTCAGTCGTAGCTATAGTTCATTGCTGTTATCGTGTTGTTTTTAAAGCAAGCCCGAACCTAAATACCCGATAATATTCGGAGGGAAAAAGAGTGTCCACCAGGAGAGGTTTATTGGCTGTTTGACGTTTCGGGCACGCGTTGTGTCGTCCATACGTCTTCGGATACTGAACATTCACGCTCACGGCTTTCGTTATATGTTGCTCTTTTCCGAGTTTGTATAGCACGCCAATGCCGGCTGAGTTGCTGCGTATGGCTCGCATGACCTTGAAATTAACATGTCATTTCTTTAGTGAAAAAACGTTTTATCAAAGCCTACAGAGATAAAAAACAACATTACATTTGATGGTTTCGAAACACACCATCTTATTTACTTTCTTTATCTTACAATGATTCGACTACGTCAAATTCACATGGGACACCAAAATACTAAATTCCCTCTTTGGTGGTTGAAGATATCGCACCGGGCCTTCTCTGGGTGCTGCTTTACACGGTCAAATTACGTGCTCGAGAAGCCCGGACAGCAGATTTTACGAGAAAAGCAGTTAGCCTACTTGCAAACTAGCAGATAAAAGAAGCCCAGTGAGAGACGAGAATAGGTATGTCAGAATAGGGAAGAGCGTTCACTGGAAGACGTTTATTTGATGTCTGAAATTTTGAGTGGTTGTATCGTCCGTCTATCTTCAGAGACTGAAAATTCAGACACATGAATCTCGTTGATAGCTGCTCTTTTCCGTGTGTGCGTTGCCTGCCAATAGCGAATGAGTCTCTGCACTCGAAATTTCAGACGCACAAAAAATCTCTCCCTGTGAATGCTCTTTCTTCTTCTGACTTACCACTTGCGAATTACGTTTTCACTGCTATCACGAATACCAGGCGTTAGGGTTGTTTGTGTTCTTTTGGGCTGCCTTCGTCGAGCACGCTGTTCGTGATTCTTAAGAATGCCGAGAACCAAAAGTTACTCTCAACATTCAGTCCGGGGTTCGTTTTTTGGTTCTGTCTAGAGGTTCGTGTAACGTGCTCGCCTTTGAATTACACAAGTTTATGCAGTATCTAGCCTTTTCGTTTATTACTTGCAGTTCATTTTTTGTTGAATATTTCCACCTACCCATCTGTCAGTCTGTCAGCCAACGTCAATCCCATTTCCCCTCGACAACACCGTTTGTCCTGTTGCCTCTGTAGCTATTTTACATTAACCGTCTTGTTTTATCGCCGAGCTCCCGTCTTTATCCATTGGCTTTTCTAACATTTCTTATTAGGTCCTCCTACTCTTCTTCTGTATCCTTTTAATCATTCGTCTCCGAAAAACTCGAAAGCTGGGTGAGTATTGTTCATTTTTCACAGTTTTATAGTTTTTTTGCAATACGCATGGTAAAAACCAGAGCGAACGCTGCTTTTCTTCTTTTTCTTCTCGATTTTTGTATATAAATATACGCAGGATGCGATCTGTCTCACACAACGTGACGATGACATTTGTGACGGTAAATTGTCGGAAAGGTCAAGGCTGTACATTTTGTTTATTCGTCTAGTTAATTATGGAATGTATCCTTTTTACATGCAGAATATGTTTTTAAGTAATTCTATCACTCAACATGTTCGTACATTTATGCGGAAATTTATGTTACCTTGCATTTCGGTGGTTTGCTATGCTAGTAACTAGCCTAGACTAATTTTCTGCATACAACCGTATTGTTCTATGAAAAGAAAGCATTCCAAGCGCTATCCTTTTACCAAACGAAATTTAACAAGACTAAAAATGTATTTTCATTTACGTAAATCATATAAAATGAGGTGCAAGGGAGCAGGTTGTTTTTGGAAGACCAGACGAATCAATCAATATTAACAAAATTAGATTAGCAAATCTGTGTTTTGAGGCCCCAAACGGCAGTAATAACATCTATTGAGCCCTTTGGTGTTAGCATTCTGTCCTTTGCGGACACTGTTATATACCTCAAGAAGTTATGTTACATTTGAAGCATGTGGTAGGATTTTTTATGATCTACGTTGCGCCAGCACATGACGGACAGAACAAACGAACGAAAAATTAATAATTTTCCCTGATATCTGCTGTGCATTTTCAAACTTAGAGGCCGAAAAAACAACAATAAAAAGAGACTACTGATTTGGGTTTGGAATTCAAGAATAATCACTGATCTTCAAAGGTGCAAAACGATAAAATGTCAAAATGTGTATCTTGACTTAATTTTAAAGAACGAAACGAAGATGCGAAACTATAAAAAGATACAGCGGATAGGACGCAGTTACCATGCAACCCCCTGTGCACTATACTTAGCAGCTATGCCTTATAAACACTGCACTCATTGTGCCTCCACCATCCTTATCTATGACTGTCTACAATGATGTGTTCGAGTGGGAATCCGAAATGTCAGGTCAATCAATTTCTTGTTCCCGTGATCGCTTCTTCT